>CM053609.1:58317953-58435171 GCA_028646535.1 Procyon lotor
TTTTTTTTTTTTTAAAGATTTTATTTATTTGACAGAGAGAAACACAGCGAGAGAGGGAACACAAGCAGAGGGAATGGTAGCGGGAGAAGCAGGCTTCCTGCAGAGCAGAGAGCCCGATGCGGGGCTCGATCCCAGGCCCCTGGGATCTGACCTGGGCCGAAGGCAGACGCTTAACGACTGAGCCACCCAGGCGCCCCTCTCCTTACTTTCTAAAAGAGCAAACTCTTTTAGATACGTATTTTTCAGCATGTAGTGATGAGTTTTAACATTTCTTTCTGGTATAGCAGACTGAAGACTCTCACAGCCTCAGAAAGAAGAAATAGGATGATTCTCCTGCTCCACGCAAGAAATCATGCAGAAAAAAATACTTCAAACCAAAAAAATTGTTCTAAAACACTTTAAAGTCTCAGGTTCTTGCTGGTTGCAATGGGAATATGTAACTTTACAAAAGATAGATTTTTCTGTCACCGTCTTATCCTGGGGCTCGACCTTCGCCTCATTCAGTCATTATGTCCGTCTTGACATGATGAAATACACAAGACACAGCTCCAGCACACAGTAGTCCTGCCCCAAATCAGTAAATACACTAAGCCTAATCCAACCTTTCGTTCTATAAGGAGATGAGGGAGCTAGAAGAACAAGTTCAAGGATTCCACAAAGAAACGAGACAAGTCCCGAAAGTGAAATATTCTACAGGACAACAGACCCTGTCCCTTCAAGAATCAGCGTTATGAGAAGAAGAAAAAAAACCACAGTGGAGGGAAAGCAGTGGAAGGAGGATCGTCTCATATTAAAGAAACTTAAAGGATTTAGCACCAGGTGAAATAATCTTTCCCTGGATTCCGGTTTTTAAAAACAATCTGCAAAAGACATTTGGGGAAGAATTGGGAAAATCTGATCATGGACCAGCAATTAAATGGCTTTAGGGAATTGTTGACTTTGTTAGGTGGGAAGTGGTATTATATTTATGCAGGAAAATACTTTCCCAAAAAAACGCATCCTGAAATGTTTAAGAATGAATTGTCTTGGGGAGCACGTGGGTGGTTCAGTCAGTTAAGCATCTTGGTTTGGGCTCAGGTCATGATCTCAGGGTCATGAAATCGAGCCCTGTGTCAGGCTCCACCCTCAGCATGGAGTCTGCTTGAGATGCTCTCTAAATAAATAAACAGATAATAGATAAATCTTTCTAAAGAATGAATTGTCATGATGCTCAATTTGTTTTTAAATACTTGACCAACAGAAATAGCAAATATGGCAAATATTAACCATCACTTAATCTAAGTGATTGAGTCTATAGATATTGATTCTATTCATCTTTTTTTGTATATTTCAAAACCTTATAGTAAAATGTTTTTTAATGTTTTTATTTTCAAGTGATCAAGAAGTCTGCAGCAAGTTTAAATAGGGAAAGAGTGAAATGCAATATGTTTCTTCTTCTGGATAATTAGCATACCTTCTTAAAGAATACTGCTCGATTAAAAAAAAAAAAAAAAAAAAGAATACTGCTCGGCGCCAAGAATCCCTGACGCTGGAGGCATTTGAATGAATTAAAATGGTATGTTCATATGACATATTTTTAAGACAACAAAGAACTCTGTCACTACTACATAGGTAAAAAAAATAAGAAAAACACTTAATGGTTAAGTTGCACATTTTGGATTATTCTTATTCAAGACATAGGCCCAAGTGAGGTATTAAAAATCACTGCCTTGGGGTGCCTGGGTGCCTCAGTGCATTGTGCATCCAAAACTTGATTTTAGCTCAGGTCGTGATCTCAGGGTCATGGGATTAAGCCCATGCTGGGCTCTGCGCTCAGGGGGGCATCTGTTTGAGATTCTCCATCTCCCTCTGCCCCTTCAACCTGCACTCTCTCTCTTTCTCTCTCAAATAAATAAATCTTAAAAAAAAAGAAACACTGCTTTTCCAGATCAGAGAAAATGGTAATAGCGTAAGATCAAGCCTTCCTCTTGGGGAAAGGGCACTCCCCGACTTCTACAGATGTACCAATGAACTCCAATCAGTTGATTCTCAAGCTTGCTTCTCCTTCAGTTGGGTGAGCATCCTAGAGGAGGTAAGAAAAGGTTTTGACCAAAGTCAGGGGATGCCAGAGGTCCCTAAAAGAGGGGAACTTGCCTAGATTTTTCCATACCAGGGGCCTTATATGACTCTTTGTTAAAAGCCTTTCCTCTTTTCATTTCTGTCCAGTTGCTAAGTATATCATTTGACCCATTAACCTTGCAAGCCAGGTTACTCTCTTCCTCCTCTTTACGGTTTTGTCAAACACTCAAGTTACCATCCCAACCACCTGCCGGTTAAATAAGTAAACGTTACTTTTAATGGAAAGTCTGAAGCACAACCACGGAAATGTTGGATGGACGCTGAAGGGAATGTAGGCAGACTACACCCTCACTGAGCCCTCCCTCTGTCACCAAAGCACAGTCATCCTGGATGCAGCATCTGATGCCCAGAGCACCATCACAAAGAAGAAACCAATGGCAGATGACCTACAGATCCATGGTCCTTGACTCTAGAGAATCCAAAGTATCTGAGTCACCTTTATCATTTTTACAGAACTAGAGGCTGCTGCTCACAATGGCTTCTGACCATCGTGATGGTCAGATTCATTGATTAGTCGAAACATCGGCTACAATTGATCTGCTAATCACTAGCAAACAAGTCGAGAGTGCTGGAACCGAAAACTCAGGCCTTCCAGCTGCCACTGCAGCTTTGGCAGCACAAATTTAGATGTAGAACAGTAAGTAGCTCCCGAAGTCCAGGCCATGGACCTCTAAGGTTCCCGAGACCTTTTCAAGGCGTCCATGATGTCAGAACTGTTTTCACAGTAATACCGAAACATTACTTGCCTTTTTCATTGTGTTGCTATTTATCCTGATGGTGCAAAAGCAATGAGAGGTGAAACTGCTGGCCCCTTAGCATGGATCCAGGCAGGGACATCAATTCTGTATTAGTCATCATTGCGTTCTTTTCCATCATGTCTTTGCAGGGGGGAAAAAGCCAGTGTTACTTTAAAGTATTATTGACTGTATTAGTTTGCTGGGGCTGCCATAATAAAATACTGCATACAATATGATTTAAACAGGGGTGCCTGGGTGGCTCAGTGGGTTAAAGCCTCTGCCTTCGGCTCAGGTCATGATCTCGGGGTCCTGGGATCGAGCCCCGCATTGGGCTCTCTGCTCAGCAGGAACCCTGCTTCCCCCCTCCCTGCCTGCCTCTCTGCCTGCTTGTGATCTCTCTCTGTGTCAAATAAATAAATTAAAAATACTAAAAAAACAACAACAACAATATGATTTAAACAACAGAAATCCATTTTCTCGTAGTTCCGAGGCTGAAAGTCCAAGATCAAGGTTCCCACAGAGCAGGTTCTTCCCGAGGTCTCTTCCCTTGGCTTATAGATGGCCACCTTCTCACCATGTCCTCCCAGGGTCTTTCCTCGGTGTATTCGTAGCCTTTTGCTGTCTCTTCTCTGTGTGTGTCTGAATTTCATCTTCTTGTAAGGACGCCAATTAGACTGGATTAGGATCCACCCCAATGACCTATCCTAATCCAGTGCAAATGGCCTCATTTTAATTTAATCATACCTTCAAAAACCCTATCTCTAAATACAGTCACACTCTAAGGTAATGGGAGAGAGGACTTCAACGTATGAATTGGGGAGTGAGGGCACATAATTCAGTCTAAAATATTGACAAAGCAGGAAAAACTGTTAATTTGATTAAATCTTACCTCTTGCATTTATGTCTTTTTAGTATTCTGTGACAAAAGAGGGCGTACACATAAAATACTTCTGCTGAGTTCTAAGTTATGATAGTTATCTCAAGGGAAAACATTTGTGCAATTGGTTGAATTGCAAGCTGAACTAGCCACTTTTTCCATGAAACATCACTTTTGCTTGAAAAAAATAACTGACAGATAAACTGTGGTTATTCAGACTTGAGTATTTGGCAGGCATCTTGAAAACGAATGAACTAAGGCCGTCACATCAAGAAAAACAACTGAAAGTTGTTGCTAATGATAAAAATCTAAGCTTTCAGGCAAAAAGTAGAGTTTAGGAAAACTTATCTGCCACCATGAGCTGAATGGCCCCCCAATGTTTAAATACTTTTCTGGGGGCACCTGGGTGGCTCAGTGGGCTAAAGCCTCTGCCTTCAGCTCAGGTCATGATCTTGGGGTCCTGGGATATAGCCCCGCATCGGGCTCTCTGCTCAGCGGGGAGCCTGCTTCCCCCTCTCTCTCTGCCTACTTGTGATCTCTCTCTCTCTGTCAAATAAATAAATAAATAAATAAATAAATAAATTTTTAAAAAAAGAAATGAATACTTTTCTGATTTAAAATACGGATGGTGTGGTGCATAAACAATGAATCTTGGAACGCTGAAAAAATAAAATAAAATAATAAAATAAAATACGGATGGTGATGTTAACAACTGTGATAGTTTGATACTGTATAATGAAATGTGTCAACATGTGGAAGTTGCTTAAATCCGTGAACCAATTATTTCCCAAATAACCAATGGTTAATGTCACAAAATCATGCCTGGGTGAAAGTTTTGTCCGAAATGCAAGCTAGACCAATGAATTTTAATCAAACAGAATACAAAAAGTTCATTAATATGATTTCAGATTCCACATGGCAGCTAACATCCCTTTTCAAACTACATATCCATGCAAGGCCAGAGTTTTCTCATATTTTTTAACCAAACCAGTGTATTGCACTAGATGGAATGCCTAAGTATGCCTGAGGATCCAGCTGCCTTCCAATAAGCCATCTCTGCACTGACAGATATTCGAATATGATCAAACACCCCCAGTATCTCCCTTCCTTCCGTCTCCACTCCCCCATGTTTTCTAGCTATTCCTTCTTGCAGGGGATATAGAGTATCTTCAACAGCCCAGTGTTCTCCTTTGAATACCCTGCAGTTTGTCTATAACCCTCAGAATACATGTCAGAATAGCGGGGCAGAAATAAATAAAGTTAGTTCAAAGTCCCCAATCCCAAATATTTCCAACCTGGAGGATGCCCGTGACCAACCCCTACTTCATTTTTGCCTTGGTAGCCCATGAGTTGTCTCGACGTGCTTGGAGTCTCTAAGCATGGGCCTGGTCTTAGCTGGATAACACCATGGAAGCCCAGTTTTCACACAGTTTCCGTTTCCTTTGTCCCCCACCCCACCCCCCCACCTCCCAACCAAGAATGAGGTTGCCCAGCACTGAGAACATGGCCCAGCCTCCTTCCAGGAAGAGTTGAACTTTAGGATACACCCGCTCTGTGTCAGCTCTTCCCCTTTCCCACAGAAGAGCATCTCATATGACACGGAAACACCACAGAGAACAAGAAAACGACAGGTTGTCCAGCAGTCTCTGGCCACTTCAGGGAAGGAGGTCAGCTATGGAACTGAGATACTTTCAAATGATAAATGCCAGAAACACTTCCAAATGACAAATGCCCAAATAAAAACCAAAAAAGACTGCGTATTTGCCTCATGTGCCAAAAAATAACACGGGACTAGGAGCTGGGGTACTCGATTTCTTGCAGGCTTCTTGGAAACTGGGTGTCTTGGCGAAGTTGTGAAACCTCTCTGGATCTTTCTAGACTCTTTCAACTGAGCACCCAAGTAAGTGAATATTATGATCGCTGAGGTCTCCCCTCTATGACACTCTAGGCTTCCTCTCCAGAGACACAAGTGATCCTTGATGACTCACATGAGTGGAAAAGAATGTGATTTGAATGTAGACCAGGTGAAACTCGTTTCTATGTAACTTTAGAATATATTTCATGGTGTGCAGCAAATCACAACAAATTTACCTTCCTGATGATGCTTGGCTCGGGCTAAACTTAAAAATTAATTTGCTTACAAGGAATGTTGCTGTGCTCCACTACACAAGTGTAGGTAGTATTCCGTTAAGACAACCCAGTGCCAGCGAGAGAGCAAGGGACCCAGAGTTGGGAACGTGTGGGTTCTGGCCATCGCTGTGTCACTTCCTCACTTACCCTCTCTAAACATGAGCTATCTCATCCTTTCTTTTTTTTTTTAAGATTTTATTTGTTTGTTTGTTTGTTTGTTTGTTTGTTTAACAGAGAGAGAGAGAGATTGAAATCACAAGTAGGCAGAGAGGCAGGCAGAGAGGGGGCGGAAAGCAGGCTCCCTGCTGAGCAGAGAGCCCGATGCGGGGCTCGATCCCAGGACCCTGAGATCCTGACCTGAGCCGAAGGCAGAGGCTTTAACCCACTGAGCCACCCAGGCACCCGAGATATCTCATCCTTAAAACGGATTCAGAAGACACTTTCTGAGCACCCCCTGAGGCTCCGGGAGAATATACAGAGATGAACCAGACAAATCCCTTCTCCCAAGGGTCTCTATCTAATGAAAAAGAGAGAAAAATGGTTTTCATGAACTCTCTTCTGCACAATTCTGTTGCAGGGAGGGAAAGGTTGGGTATCTAACCCTCTGCGGTCTTCTGTTCAGGGAATTCACCAACAAAGCTAAGACCAGAAAATGAATAAGATCTAAGGAAGTGGATTAAGGTCCAAACTGGGGAGTCGAAGAAGAGAAGGACTCTTCAGGCAAAAGCAGTAACATGGCAAAGGCAAAGAGGTATGAAGCAACATGGAGCTTTCAGGAAGCAAGTAGTTCAGGGCAGCTGAGTTCAAGGGAGCAAGTGAAAAGTACAAGATGTAGTCCTGATCGGTAGACAAAAGCCTGTGTTCCATATCGTTTCATCTTGAAGATAATGGGGAGCTACCAATAATTTCGAGCATGAAATTTCATATTCGAGATCCCCCTAAGGCTTAGCATCTGTATTAATTAGCTATTTCCACTGTGATTATGATCTATAACAATCCCGAATCGTCAGTTGCTTACAACAACAAACATAAATTGCTTTTGCTCACTGTTCTGTGGTCCAGATGGACTTGGCTTTAAGATCCGAGTTGGAGGGACGCCTGGGTGGCTCAGTGGGTTAAAGCCTCTGCCCTCGGCTCAGGTCAGGATCTCAGGGTCCTGAGACTGAGCCCCGCATCGGGCTCTCTGCTCAGCAGGGAGCCTGCTTCCCCTCCTCTCTCTCTGCCTGCCTCTCTGCCTACTTGTGATCTCTCTCTCTCTCTCTGTCAAATAAATAAATAAAATCTTTTAAAAAAAAGAAAATCCATGATGGGACGGTCTCTTGGAGCCTTGCACGCTGTCACTTGTCCCCATGTTCTATCAGTCCAAGCACGGCCAAGCCCCAAAGTCAATAGAGTGGGTTGTATACTCTGCTTATAGTAGGCCTTGCAAAGTCATGGGCTCAAGTACCTGGGCACACACTTCTGTTGCAGGGAGGGAGAGAAGAGTGGGAAGCCCCAACAGGCACATTCTCATCAGACCATTCACCCCAGATCTCTCTGCCACGGCCACAGGATTGTAAGACTCGTGCCCCAGACCCATAAGGTTGCCTGGTTTAAGTTTCGGTATTATTCTAAAGTTTCCTGCCTTTTCATCCCCAACTTTTTGTTTCCTATAACTAGTTCTATTCAAGCCAGTTTCTAATAGTTGCTTGGGAAAGCCTACACCAGCACTAGGAAAGGGTCAGTGGGTCTCAGGCGGGTTAACGAGTACCTTAATTCACAACCCAACACAGTTAACCACACAGCGCCTGCCATTTCAAACCCTAGCACCTAAAGCCTGTTGTACTCAAGAGTTCAGGCTGTAATTCCTTGTTCTCATCGGGCCCTCCCCATGAGATCCACATTTCCTTGCTTTCTGCCCAAAGCCATCCCATTACATTAATACTGAGAACATAACATTTCTTCTTTTCCTTTTTTCTTCTTCGCTCTTTGGTTTTTTGGGCAGCGGGGTGGCAGGAGGTGTGGGGGTGATGTTTGGTTTGGTTTTGTTTTTCAGCAAAAGAATGTTAGACTCCTTATATGAAGATGAAGTTGCTTGAAATTTATGGGACAGGAATCCAGCTGTATGTAGGGTGGGAAGGAGTTGTCACAAAGATTATAAGTAAAATTGTGATGACTTAATCAAGCTGTGGATTTGCATAAGATCTTCTAGAGAGAGTGCGAAGATAAACCTTTTTAAAATCTTGCTCCCGGGGCACCTGGGTGGCTCAGTCGTTACGCGTCTACCTTCAGCTGGGGTCATGATCCCGGGTCCTGGGATCGAGCCCTGCGTCGGACTCCTTATTCAGCAGGAAGCCTGCTTCTCCCTCTCCCACTCCCCTTGCTTATGTTCCTGCCCTCGCTGTCTCTCTCCATCAAATAAATAAATAAAATCTTTAATAAATAAATAAAATCTTGGTCCTTTTTGATAGCCACAGCCCAAAATGCACACTCTTCTTAAATGGTTATCATTTAATCATGTCACTTTGTTTTCACAGTGATAGACACAGAAATCACAGGCAAACCGGGACCAGTGTGTGGAGGGCCCCAGAGGAGTTTTCAAAAAGGGAATAACTTGTCAAAAACCGGAGGTCAGACAAGAACATAAATAACAAGCACCCAATGAATTGGTCCAGCATCACCATGTGTTGTGGCACGGGCCCCGCCTTGCGCAAGGGCACTCAGCCGAGGGGACGAGCAAGGCTGAAATTCAGCTTGCGCCCTGCCAGCCTATCCCCCTGGGTGTGGGGCTACATCAACTGAAGAAAAGGATGGCTTTTATAAAGCGCATAAAGGTGCCATCTGTTTGCCAAGCTTGAACCAACCCAAGGGGCTGTCTCTGCATTTTGCCCAGCACGGTTGCCTTTCCGACATCACACAAAGCACCATATGGGCCACTGGCCCTGGACTTGGCAACCAAGGAGTCGATGGAGAGGATGACATTTTAAATTTACACGACAGCCCTCTGGAAACTGGGTAACAGTGTTCAGGTGTAAAGCGGGGCAGCCAGAGGTGACTTGGAGGCTTAGCAGGTCACAGGAGAAGTGCCACCGACCACAGACATTTTCTGCCCAACCCACAGCATGGAGAATCGCCTTGAGACATCCAGAAATCTGACCGACGCCTCCACGGGAAACCATCTGAGAGGAGACTGGCCAGAAAGCACAGATGGGAGCAGATGTGATGACTTCCGAATGATCATTCTAGTAGCAAACTCCAGGGCAGATCAGCCAACAAGGCAGAAAAGCCTCAGACAGAAGCAAGCGGGCAAGCCTGTCTGGCCCCAGCAGCCAAAACCCTTTCATGTTGCCGGAGCCTGACTTGGAGCAAACCTCAGCCCCCAGCGGTGCTCAGAGGCCAAAGAGAGTGAAACCAGGGGAGGTTTTTGTAAAGCTCAGTAGCACCGTGATAGCTGGGATACCCACAGTGCTACAAAAGCCACAGAGACGCGTACAAAAACTGCAGAGCATTTCCCTGGGAAATCCTCAGCCTGGCTGCCAAGCCCCGGGGGATGAGCACAGCAGGAAGCCACCCCTCTTCGCTCAGGGACTCAGGAAGGACACCAGGAAGGTGACCGGACCAGAAGGGACCCCCAGATGCTGGCCTCTACTCCCTCAGACGAAACCGCCTTTTCAACGCGTTCCTACAGCCGCATGTGGGGAATACAAAGAGGGGTCTCTTTAGAAACTATCACTGCCCTGGTTCATGTCGATTCTATGGTAAGAGTTATATGAGGCATCTCATATGGAATTTCTGAATCCAAGTCCCCAGAGAGATGTGCCTGAGTGCTTGGCTTTGCAGTTTGGGAAGACAAATTCAAAGAGAGACTGATTTGTCTTTAGGCAATCGCCAGCCCTAGCTGTTCATTCTAACGCTGACCGCACCATAAATCCCCAGCACATTAGGGCGTCGCACCGGCCCCTCTCGCCCTTGTTATGCCAGACCCTGTTTGTCCTAAAAGCAGCACTGGGGGATGTCAAGGCCTTTACTCTGGCACAGTCATGAATCCCAAGTTCCATCTTCTTGGCAATGCCAGTTTTCCAAGACTGAGAGTTAGGGGCGGGTCTGGGAGTGAGAACAATCTAAAACAAGAGAAAGCAACAATTCAGAGATCCGAAGCATATTATACTAGAAATAGTCACTACTCCGCCTGCCCCTAAGTCAACAGCTCCCTAAGGTAAACCCACCCCTCCCCCCTGTGGTTGATTAAATCATCATAAACCTGTTGAATAAGCAATGAGGGCCATCTTTCTAAGAGCTGAGCCCTAAAGCTGATAGGTAGAGGAGCTCCCAAGGAGGGCCGCTGAGGTTTTTGGAAGGGCCCCAATTGCTGTGATAGAAACAAGCTCTTCTTTGGAAAAGGGACTCGCCTCACCGTGGAAGCACGTAAGTAAATCATTTGTTTGCTCTTTTGAGTTTAGAGGCTCTTCCATTTAATGGGGGCAGAAATATCAGGAAATGTGATAGTAACAGCACCAAAATCGTGTCAAGGAGGGAAGATGTGAACTACGGTTAGTCTCCTCGATAGGAGTTGGGAGGATATTTGCCTGTAAAAAAAAATAGAGTCTGGGGGCGCCAGGGTGGCTCAGTTGGTGAAGCTTCTGCCTTCGGCTCAGGTCACGATCTCAGGGTCCTGGGATCGAGCCCCAGCTCTCTACTCAGCAGGGAGCCTGCTTCCCCCTCTGCCTCTGCTCCAGACTCATGCTCACTCATTCTCCCTCTCTCTCACTCTCTCTCTCAAATGAATAAATAAAATCTTTAAAAAAGAGAGAAAGAGTCTGGGCTGTGAAAGAACCCACACAGCTCTGGAGAAACTGAGAAAATTCTGCCTAAACTGTGGCGTTCAGACCAGGCTATAGAGACCAGAGTCATTGGTTTAACTCCCCAAGGAGAGAACTGATCAGGAAAAAAGTCGATCTGAGTCTGTGATTCTAATAAAGTCCTCCAGATATAAATAATTCTGACCTTCTTGAGGCTGAGAGAGAGAAAGAGGGAGAGAGAGCTCCCTAGCCATAGAAAGTGGGGCCAGAGGGTGGTCACTGGTGTTGCTACATTTCTCTTCAGAAAAAAAGGAATGGGGCATCTGCTTCTAATTGTTTGAGCTACAGATGGAAACTAGGTTGCTAGTGAGGAAGTGGGAACATTCTGGTTCCCAGTGAGACCAGATTCCAAGCAGAACAAAGTGAATGTGTAATGTTTCCAACTAAGAAATGCTTTAAGCCTATAGGACACAGGCAGGAGTAATCCCCGAAGGACTCATGGTGTTTGTCTTCCTCACTAAGAAGATCTGGTGCCACTCACTAATTAACTGTTATAAAAGAATCAATGCAAAAGTTGTCAAAGGATTGCACTCAACACGGAAGGCATCTTTTCGTGTCGTTTAAGTGACATTTTAATCCAACTGTGTCTTGCTTTAAAAAAAAAAGGCAGTCTCTAGTTGGCAGTAGCTTCCAGTTAGATAGTAGGTATTAACATTAAGCCAGCAAATGTGAAACACAAATACAAAAAACCCCATCCCAAAGGACCTAGGGAAGTCTAGAGTGGGGTCAGTGGTCCCAAACCTGCTGAGGGGAATACTGGAGAAGACAGCACACTCTGGCCTGGTGCCTGGAATTCAGCTTGTGTTTTCCAAGGTAAAGGTAGATTACGGAGGAGGGAGAATGTGCCCGAGTGGGATCCTCTCAGAGAATGCCGGGCATACCATTGAAGGCAGAGGAAGGGAAAAGAAGGAGAGCCTGGGTGGCTCAGTTGGTTAAGCATCCGACTCTTGATTTCAGCTCACGTCATGATCTCAGGGTCGTGGGATCGAGCCCCGCGTCCAGCTCTGCGGTCAGCGCGGAGTCTGCTTCATGATTCTCTTTCTCCATCTCCCTCCCCCGGCTCGCATGCTCTCACTCTCCCTCTTTCTCTCTCCTCTCTGTCTTTGAAAATAAATAAATAAATCTTAAAAAAAAAGAGGGGGGTGGGGAAGGAGTGCAGGCTGACCATTCCCAGCACATACCCTATGAGGGGAAGCGGGGTAGGGCTTTGCATCCAGAAAGAGCTAGAGATCCAAAGCTGTGCTAACATGATCAGAGCAGAGAAATTCAGATTTAAAAAACAAGAGAAAAGAATCATAGCAAAAGTTTGAAGATTCGACTACTTCAGGCCCTTGTAGCGTATACCTCATTGGCTTTAAAATTTCTTACTAAAATAATAGTTTATCCACATTCCCTGTGAAGTTAGCGACTGATTTCTCTAGTCTCCCTTTGTTCACCACATTCTTCCTAATAAATGAAGTCCTTCTGTTTCCTGAGCTATGATCTAGTGTTTCCCTGAGTGTGGATGGACAACCCATGGTTTTATATGGTATATAGACTTTCTTTTCATTTTAATCGTGCTATCTTTTTTTTTAAAAGATTTTATTTATTTGACAGAGAGAAAAACAGCGAGAGAGGGAACACAAGCAGAGGGAATGGTAGTGGGAGAAACAGGCTTCCCGCAGAGCAGGGAGCCCGATGCAGGGCTCGATCCCAGGCCCCTGGGATCATGACCTGGGCCGAAGGCAGCCACTTAACGACTGAGCCACCCAGGCGCCCCTAATCATGCTATCTTTTAATGGATGTCAAAATAGTGACAAGTAGGTTGTCAAACCCATGTGACTTAAAGTTCCCTTTCAATTATATCTTAAGTTAAAAAGTGAGCAAATTTAAAGAAATTATTAGGCAAATTATATGACAGATGGATGTGACCAAAAAAAAATCTAGAGATGTGATTAACTGAGGTTTGAGAAAGACTGAGGTGGTACGTTCCTTCATTCTTTGAAATGAAAAGATAAGGGGCACCCAGGGAGAGAAGGAGCAAGAATATCTTTGAATGGTATTTTCTTTTTTAGCCAACTAATATTGCACTGAAGAGGCCTTACCACAAACCCAGAGCCTTTCTATCCTCAGAAGCCTACGTCCTTTTGAAGCTTCCTTTTCCTTAGATGCTCCTTTTGAGCCCTTACCTGACCAGTCCTTACCTCCTGGGTAGCACAAAGCTAACAACAGGCCTATACAAACTCATAGCCCCAAATCTATCAACCTTTTAGCCCTCTGGATAGAGAAAACCTGGGGATGCCACTTAACTTCATAAAACAGAACCAGGGAACAGGACAAAAGAGCTTGGAATGAAGAGCCACAATGTAAATGTGTGCTACTGACCGTGACACTGACCGTGACAATGATAGGAGCTCAGAACAGACCCGCGGTCGTCAGGAGCATCTTGGTGAAAGTGGGGCATGAGCTACACTTAGAATAACACATATTATTACATGTCATCACTATGTCACCTACCACTTTCTGGGTGTCTACTGTGTACCAGGTCACTGGACGAGGCACTTTACTAAGGAATGTCATTTTATGCACTTGTCACAGTGACCAAGCAGAACTATGACTCGCCTATTTACAGACGGAGACGGCAGGTTCTCCAAGATCACAGAGCTTAGCAAAGCCGAAATGTGTATCATCTGTCTGATTCCAGCATCTGTGCCCTTAAGAACTTTTCTTTTCTGTGGAGACTGCAGTTTGCTTGAGGCAAACATGGAGGCTTTTTTTGCCTGGCCCAGCACCCCCCCTCCCCACTCCCCACTGGGCTCCTTTCCAAGCCACCCCGCAGAGTCTGAAGCCACCGTTAGGCTGTTTCCCATCCAACCACCATCCCTTCACCAAGGGAAGCACTTCTGCACCTTTCTACCCAAACCAGTTACCCGAAGAGGTGTTCTCCAGGCAAGGCCCATTCTTCACACTACACCCCTGGACTCGAGGGTCCCTAGACTCAGAAAGATCCAGATAACGATCAGATGATCGTCCCGAGAAAAAAGAGTCCAGGAAATCCCAGGCCGGTCCATGTGTTAGCAGGAGATAACATTCTCATTCCTGTCTTTGGCGTTCCCTCTCACCCACGATGAACACGTCCCAGAACAGAATGTATTTTTTTTAAAATCTGAGTGTAATTGACACACAATGTTACATTAGTTTCAGGCGTACTACACAGTGATTGGACAAGTGTATACGTTGTGCATAGACACCACAAGTGTAGCTCCCATCTGTCCCGGTACAACACTATTGCAATATCACTGACTATATTCCATCTGCTGTGCCTTTATCCCATGTTGGGCTTATTCATTCTGTGACTGGAAGCCTGTATCTCCCGCTCCCCTTCCCCCATTTGCCCCTCCCCCAGCCATCCCTACCCCCACCCCCACCCCAGGCCATCACCAGTTTCAGAATGGAGCCTGGCCTACAGTGTCGTTGCCTGGTACCGTTTCCCCCCAGGGATTCACAGAGCTCTCTCTCCCTTTCCTTCTCCAGGTCTTTACTCAATGTCACTTCTAGTGACACCTTCCTCAACCACCTCCTATAGTCCCCTTACCCTGCTTTACTTCTATACCCTCCTCTCCACCCGAAACTCTCACATGCTCGTTGACCATCTGTCTCCTCGCTCCACAAAGACAGTGAAGGCACTAAATACATATCTATTGGATGAATGATCAGTTGTAAGGCCACTGGAAGGTTGGGGAAGGAGAGGGAAAGGCAAGGGAAGAGAAATAAAAGCCTCCTAGGAACCTGCAGAGGCAAGGCCTAGTCCAAGCCCCCCAACCTGTGACAGGTCCCTGTCCCTGTCTGCTGGTTGCTCTTCTTGCTGCTGAGTGAATCAGCCTGAACAAAGCAGATGAAAATTCATGCCTTACTGGAGCTTTCACTCTAATGGCAAAAGACAGATGGCAAACCAAATAAATAAATAAATAAAATATATAGTATTATGGGTGGGAATAAGGCCCATGAAGGAAACAAAATGGAAAATGAATGCAGAAGACGAGAGGAGGGAGTAGAGTGCCATTTTTAACAGAGAAGTCACACAGAAGGCCTCACCTAATTTAACTGTCACTTTTAAGGTGACATTCGAGCAGAGACCTGAGGGGGTGACAGAGTGAGCCATGTACAGACATCTGGAGGAAGAGCACCTCCAGGTCAGTGTAAAGGGGAGGGAGGAGGCCCGTGTGGCTGGAGGAAAGTGGAAGTGATGGGGAGAGAACTTGAAAATGAGCTCAGGTTGGTAACAGGCCTGGGGAGGGGGCAGCTCTTGGGCCACCGTAAGGACTCCGGTTGGGGACTGGAAAGGGAAGTTTGGAGAATGCAATAGAGGTCACATCTGACCATGAGAAAAGACCAGGGGAGACAGGAACTTGGATTCCTGGCCTCACCACAGCCCTAAGAAGTGAGTACTCGCATCTTAAAATCCAAAGAAATATAGGATTCTGTTCTCTCTCAGTGACCTTTCCCTACCAGCCTGCCCCTGGGAAGCTCTGCGCTTAGGGAAATTACACCCCTTGCTTCGAGTAAGATGTGTTTTCTCTGAGTCTAACATTAATGAGCATTCCAATCACCCACCAAGACTTTCTAATTTACAAAGTGCTTTCTATACACCCTTTCATTTCATCTTTGGAACCCCCAATATAGAAGTTATTACCCTCATTTTATAAAGGAGGCAAATGAGGCTCCCTGAAACTGGCCAAGATTATACATCCAGTGAGGAACGGGGTCCAACTAGATTTTCAGATATTCTGACATCTTTCTACTACTGAGACTTTCCATTTGAGTGATTCTCAAAGTATGATCTGCGGTCCTTTATGGACTGTAAATGGATCCGAAAATGTATATTCTCTCCCTGGTTTCCATAAGTGACATGGGCAATCTTATAGACTCTGATTTTTACAGGTGACAGAGGAAAATTTAACTGTCACTTTTAAGGGTGAGTGGATCATGAGAGCTTGTACTATGTGATATTCATGAATATGTCATTAAAATGCACTGAAGACTCTTATTTTATACTAAGAAGTCTGGTGTTGCGCAATGCTTAACAATGATGCAAAACTCTGACGGGACATGAAATGGAATTCTCCTAAAATGAGGAATGAGTGGGGTATGTAACCCACTAGATCTTTGCCCCACCTAAGCCTAGCCCAAAGGCTTGAGACCCTGTACTCTATGACCAACGTTCCACCTTTCTTTCCTCTGGATCAAACTAAGAAATCCCTTTCTGGTCTCTCTCATTCAGTGCACAGGCTCATTCTCTCTCATTCAGACTGTAATGTGGCAAAGGCTCAGATTTCTATTTGACACAGAAATCCCCTCCTGCTTTGGTCCTGAAGGACAGCCCCCAACTCTGATGAGCAAAGAGGTTAGTCCAGATGAGACAGAAATACCATCCAATAGCTATCACATGACTTGGCAATTGGCACCAGCGTTACCTGAAAAGATAGCAAGGCAGTTTTTAGATGAGGTCTATCAACTGTGCCATCTCCAGCACAAAAGATCCGCTAATATTTGGCAGGGGAACCTATGTGGAGGTTGAACCATGTAAGTGACTCGTTTTTCCTTCATATGACTGCTAGGTTTAGCAATTGTCCTTGTTAAATATTTTCCCAAGTCACCAGCTTGGGAGACACTTGAAAAGATCAAGATCTAGCCCGCAAGTAATTTAGCAAAGGATGGTTTGAGGAACAGGGACTCAGTCTCTGATAAGGTCCAGAATGAAGTGTGTGCTGCAGTGGTCCAGGTGACCCACTATCTTTCCTAGAGAACATGTGTTTGTCTTCCCTCCACCTGACTAACTTTAGATAACCACCTTACCACCTGTGCATTTGTCATTCACAGATCTGGGTCGTGACCAGACCTGTACTAAATACATCTAGTAAATGAGAGGTGTGATGACGAGCATGTCGGACCAAGAGTTCAAAGACCAAGATCCAATCCTTATCTTTGACTGACGAGCTCTCTGACTTGACTTCACTGAACTTTAGTTTCCCTCTAGGGAAACCTAGTGATGTCTAAGGTGTCTTCCTGCTTTAGCGCACGATGATTCTGTTTACCATCCAAACCAATTCTTAGGGAAGATTTAGTCCAATCTTTTAGTCTATTAGATTTAGTCCAAAGGAAGTCCAATGCTGTGTCTTATGAGCCAATAGGAATTCTGTGATTTGATTTTCTCTTTAAGATTCTAGTACTTAAAAAAAAAAAAAAAAAAAGATTCTATTACTTACTTGAGAGAGAAACAGAGAGAGTGCGCGCTCCAGTTGGGGGAGGGGCAGAAGGAGAAGCAGACTCCCCACTGAGCAGGGATCACCCTGGCATCATGAACTGAGCTGAAGGCAGATGCTTAACTGACTCAGCCACCCAGGCTCCCCACTGTGATTTGATTTTTTTTTTTAAAGGTACTGGAAAAGGAGTCAAAATTGTCCTTATGCATCCATTAATTAACTCTTAGGTCATCACAAAGGTTTTGACAAGTGAGTGCTGAGGCTCCTTCCAGTCCTATCATCTATTACTCAGGTTCAATGCGTGGAAACTAGAGTCTGGAGACCTGGGAGTAAGGCCCAGCCCAGCCACTCACTACCTTAACCACACTTAGCTTTAGCGACTTCATCTGTAAGAAACATCTGATAATGTCATCTCATGGAGTTTGTTACAATAATGTTTGCGGAGGTAATATAAACACAAGACAATTGTAAGTAGCAAAGTACTTATACAAATGGTAGTCATCTATGATTATTATGACCATTTGGGTAGTCTCCAATCTTTTGCATCAATGGCTCTTGCCCCCCCAAAATCTTTTTCTTCTACCTCTAACTGAGGCATAGTCCTTTATGATTGACTTGAGCCACATGGTTATGTTTCCTCTAACAATAGCCATTTGTCAATTCTGGGCAAAGCCAAAATGATTCCTTTCTCCCTTGTGAAAATATGATCCTAAAGCAAGTTTGAGGGTAAGTGATGGCAGGCTGAGGAGGCAGTAACAGAAAATCTAGGGACTTCCCTAAATGCCAACACTCAGAAGATACCACATATCAAACAAGCTGCCAAAATATAATGCTTAAATCTCAGAAACCGTTGCAGAGTTGTATGTCTCCAACTACACTCAGTCTGCTCCCCCCTACTCCCTTCCAAACAGACGGACTACGCAGAGGGCAAATAGGTAGTGAGGTTTTTTTGTAATGATGTGTGAGTTGAGTTGGGACTCAACGCATCATGGAACCGAGTAGGTTATGCATTTTACTTCTGGGCATATATTCCTTTGGACTTGCTGTAGCCTAGTCCTGAATGAATGGAGCTTCTTGGGAAGTCAGGAGGTTCCAAACTGGAAACCCATTGTTTTGTTGTTGCAGAGACTCGAGGTAAAATCTGAGGACAATTCATTAGGTTTCTCTTAGGAAAATATTCTATGTATCCATGGAAACTTGGTTCTGAAGCTTTGTAGCAACAAGCCTTCTACAATAAACCCAAATAAAGCCCTTGGCCAAGCTTTTGGTCCCCTCCTCGGTCAGGAACTGGGACCAGGGAAAAGGCAAGTTCTAGGTGAGGAGACTCTTCCCCTGTTTGTGAGGACAGAGAGTCTTGGTCATGGTGCAAGAAGAGGGATGGTTAAAAAGAAGAAAAATATTATTAAAGAAGGAGTTAGATCAAGATAGTCTTTTCTCCCTCAGATGACAAAAGCCAATCTTGCCCTTGTGTCTTTTTGCTGAGAACTTGCTTTCAGCCTGGCTCAGACTAAATGATCCCCAGAGCCCCATCCTAGTCTCGGTCGGCCAAGAGCAATTAATGTGCTCACCTCTTCTGTTAGCCCTAAGTCCGAAGACCCTACTCTGGATGTAGGGTTCAGGAGCCTACATCCAAGGTAGAATCACAGCCACCAACTTCAGGTGCTCTCCTAAGGATATTGTCCACTGGTGATCTGTTCCAGGGCTTGGAAATCCAGGGGCGATATTCAAGTAGTTTGGGTGGCTGCCGACGGTCAATCACTGGGACCGGTCCAGAGAACAGTAGTCTTTTGGAAGCTTTTCAAATTGCAGGCACTGCCCCTTACATGGTTAAATTTTATTTCAAAGGAAATAAAGAAGAGGGGAAAGGTGTGTGAATGGGGCACAGTGGACAGTCCTGAAAGCAGCCAGTAGTGTCAAGATGGCGTCTGCCTCTCAGAAGCAAACATGACCTTACAGGGGTTCTCGATTGCCTGTTGCTTCCAGGGACGGAGTGGAACTTGATGAACTGTCTCTGAGAGGAGAGAGACCAGAAAGAAGGAGGGAAACAATCGTGTTGTAGCTGATTGCAGTCTGATCGATGTTGGGCAAATGGCATCTGAGCACAAAGTATTGCGTTTCATTTTCCCTTTAAATCATTTCCACTTGAAATTCAGAATTATCTGCAGCATTAGAATCAAATCTCTGAGGCTGTGCCTTTGGGAGCCTTAGGGAAGAAAGGAAGAAATGAAAGTGATGCTTAGCCCCTCTGCTGGGATGCTGACCCGTGCTCTCTGGTGATACACCATCTACTGCTTTAGTTTTCTCTTCCCGTCGTGATGGAGTATAATATGATTATGTGAAGCTCAGGTAGGGAAAGTGAGAATTTCAAGTCAAGCCCTCAATCCTTAAAGTTTCGACAGCAAATAATGGCCCCATACAACCGTCATTCCCTTTGGCTCTAGCCCTAGACTCTTGATTTCTGGTGATGAGACAGAGGAATCCATATGGTCTAAAAATTCTATTTCACATGATTACTATATCCTCCCGAAGCTTGTATCTGGATCCAGAGACAGGAGAAATTATAAAACGAAAACAAACAGTCCAAAGCGAGCAGCGGCTTCCGTGACCCGCGTCCGTGACCCACGGCACCACTGGGCCCCCCGTCGGCTCCCAACTTCTTGTTCAACCCTCAGATCCTTAGAAAGCCATTTCCTGGGCTCAGGGAATTAGGAGACAGATTCCTTATTATAGTGAGACTCAGTCTGAGTGATGGGGAAGAAATTAGGTTTCTAATCAAAGAGCAGAATTGGTGACCCAAGAGAAGGAACCAGAATATGAGAATGAGACCTGTGTCTAAACCCTCTTCATCCTGACACTCGTTATAAGAAATGTCACCAGTCAGTGCCCCATCCCTGTTCCCAAGCTATTGTGTTCTTCTTGGGGAGGCCTCCCAATAAACTGGGAGTTAAATTTACCATCTTGAAGGCAGCTACCTGTCACCTGTCACCTGTCACCTTCCTCTCTCCCTCTATGTCAGCCTTGTCCCATGTCCCGGTGCTTCCTGGCTGGGATTTTGTGTTCACAACCTCATCCAGCAAACTATTATTAGCTTCAAAGGGAACTGAGACTCTGTGCACTCAGCCCCTTGATCTCATCAAGGGCAGCTTTGTAGTTCTCGGAGTTGCGGGGTCTCTAGGCTGGGACCCAGGCTGGGGAGGCAGGGCACAGATGTGCTCGCACAGGCCCCCGGGCCAGCCCGAGGCTGGTTACTGGTAAGGCAGCGTTGCGATGTGCTCCTGGTATACTCGACAAATGTTTTTTGGAGCGGGCACCAGACTCTTCGTGGAGCCACGTGAGTTGACTTCCCCCCCTTCCATTTCTAGGGATAAACCGAGTCCTGGCACCGGGGCTGCCATCCAGTTTGCGTTCCTTGGGAAAGTAGAACTAGACGGAGCAGCCCAGATGGGGGGGAGGCCAGAGTGAAGTCACCAGGCTGAGTCACTGAAGTGGCTCTGTAACTAGTTTTTTTCTGAAAAAGCATATATTAAAAATACGGTCCTGGGGTGCCTGGGTGGCTCAGTCAGTCAAGCATCCAACTCTTGATCTCAGCTCAGGTCTTGATCTCGGGGTCGTGAGCTCAAGCCCCGAGCTGGGCTCCATGCTGGGTGTGCAGCCTACTTCAAAAAAAGGAAACGAAAAAAAACTATAGCCCCCACTTATTTTTGAAATTTTCAAAGCAGTCAAGAAAATCAGGAAAATTATAGTAATTGTTGGAGCATATGAGGGGGGCAAGGGATATGCGGGGATGCTTTTTGCCCAAAATCTCCAGAGGGTTCTTTCATTCTTACCCATCTCTTTGGCTAAGCTGACTAGTGTACATGCCTCATTGCAACTTGCAGACAAATGTCCTGTAGCTTGGAAGATTCAAAGGAGAGGTGGTTTGTCAGGTCAGAGAAGTCAGGTAGAGCAAACTTGTATTTCAGTGTTCCAGTTAAATCTCATATTGTCAGAGAGCCTTGAAATTGTGAGTGACATTTGTTACAGGTGGTACAACTCTTAGGGAGCCAATAGGACTCTCTGCAGATCTAAAACATAGATGATTTCCATGCATAGAAGTTAAGAAAGACTGTTCGAGAAAGGGATATACTTCTTCCAGTATTGTTGACCAGCACGTAACCTTAGCATTGAGTGGTACTCATAAAAAGAGAAAGCCTGAAATAAAACAACAATTGTTTGAACAAATAATGCTCTGGAACCCACGCTGAAATGTAATTATATTGGTGGGCCAGGAGGAAAGACAGGAAATTCTCAAAAAGTAAATAATTAAAAGTTTCAATTTTGGATTACAATAGTGCAAATTTTACCCAACTTCAGATTTTGGTTTTAAGTTAAATATAAAATAGACCAGGTTACCTATGGTGATGATATAAAGTGCATTCCACTTTTTTTTTTTTTTTAATTTTATTTATTTGACAGCGAGAAACACAGTGAGAGAGGGAACACAAGCAGAGGGAATGGTAGCGGGAGAAGCAGGCTTCCCACGGAGCAGGGAGCCCGATGCGGGGCTCGATCCCAAGACTCTGGGATCTGACCTGGGCCGAAGGCAGACGCGTAACGACTGAGCCACCCAGGTGCCCCTCCACTTTTTTTTTTAAAAGGTTCAAGTCAGTCAGATAACCTTTTCTTTGGTTACCATGATGCCAAAGAATGGATTAGAAAAAACACTTTCATTTCAAAAAATTGTTTCCAGTAGGTAGGTACTCAATGAGAAAGAGGGTCTGAGAAAAATATTTTACCAAATGAATGCATTATGAGTCATCTGAAATGCTAACATGAGATTAAGAGCTCAATATTACAAGGGTATTACCTTCTCCAGACATCTGTCTTGTCAGCTATTTTACATTGTTCAAATTATTCAAACCAGGTCTCTCTAGCCCAGAGTGAACATTGACGGCTGCCTTAAAATCCCAAGCAAGCCTTAATTATCCAAGTAAATCAGGCTAGGATTGGGTCAAACTCTTTGGTAACCAAGGAAATAGGATTATTTTGTTTTGTTTCATTGTTTCTTTTTTAACGGACTAGTTTCCTTTCGCTGCACCTCATAACTCCCTTGAAAATCAACCAGACATGTCACCAAGGTCAGCAGAGTGAGCAAGAAATGTTGCAAGTCTGAAGGCAGGTGAACGAGCAGAACCTGTGGTTTTTCAAGCCGTTACTGCCGGAGTTATCAGCATCTGTTATCAGTGGCTTCGGCAATGCCAGAAAGCAAAACAAAGAAGGTTTTCTCACATAGACTGAAATCAGTTTCCAGGAGAGCCCCTTGAAAAAAATCCCCAGCCCCCCTCTTGTCTAGAGCTAAAGCCAAAAGTGTAAGGAACCAGATTCTTAGGAATGAATTTCCTGCCCTGAGTGCCTGAAACAGAATACAGTTTTTCAGCTGAACTTTCAGGCAGAGAATAAAGTGGAGAATCTTTTTTTTCTTTTTTTTTAAGATTTTATTTATTTATTTGACAGGGAGGCGAGAGATCACAAGTAGGCAGAGAGGCAGGAGGAGGTGGGGGCATGGGGAGCAGGCTCCATGATAAGCAGAGAGCCCGATGCGGGGCTTGATCCCCTGAGATCATGACCTGAGCCGAAGGCAGAGGCTTTAACCCACTGAGCCACCCAGGCGCCCCTAAAGTGGAGAATCTTGATGCTAGTGATGAGTGGGTTTCTCTGAATAGCTGATTCCCTAGGAAAGCCCTGACCGGCCATGGTCCCTGCACAAAATGGTGATCCCCAGGAACTAGCAAACATTCCGTCTCAACCAGATACCACCAATTAATTTGGTCATAGCTCCACTACCATGAGCTTCACAGCTAAAGCCGAAATCCAAATTCAGGACTAAACATTAGAAAAATCATTGCATTTAGTCCCTCATTACCAAGACTTTTCATTTAGCATTACCTTGCGTCTTGATTGTAGATCATAGTAAATAAAAGTACGCTGGAAATCAACATTCTTGAATTTGATATCACAGGTTTTAAAACTTACCTAAAGTTTGTTTTGTTTTGTTTTGTTTTGTTTTAAGAGAGAAATAAGGCGAGCAGTGGGGGGAAAGGGGTGCAAGAGGGAAAGGGAAAGAATTTTAAGCAGACTCTGTACTGGGTGGGGAGCCCCAGGCAAGGCTCCATCTCACCACCATGAGATCATGACCTGAGCAAAAATCAATTGTCAGATGCTTAATGGACTGAGCCACTCAGGCGCCCCAAAATTCTCCTAAGTTTTCAATATAAAAGCTATACTCACACAAGCAATTAATACTGAAAATTAGCAGTTTAGCTTGTGATTGGAAATATATCCAGATCACCATTCAGAGATTGGTCGTCTCTCCCTATTTCAGGCATTTTCAGTCACCCCCCCCCCACCTTCTTTTTTAACAGTTATTTGAAGATCGGGGCACCTGGGTGGCTCGGTCAGTTAAGTGCCTGCCTTCGGCTCAGGTCATGATTTCAGGGTCCTGGGATCAAGTCCCAAGTCGAGCTCCCTGCTCAGCGGGGAGTCGCCTTCTTCTTCTGCCCCTTCCCCCACCATGCACCTCCTCCCTCTCTCTGTCTCTCTCTTTCTCACCCTAAGGACATAAATCTTTAAAAAAAAAAAAAAAGCAAAACAGTTATTTAAAGATAGCCTAAGAATCCAAGTCTCCATGGCCAAAATTTATCATAATTCAGAAACTTCAGGAAGTCACGACGGGCAAGAATCATTACTGCCTCCCTCAAAGCTTTAAAACTCCCCGTTTCAAGAACAGAAAAAGATGCGGGTACAAAATGGCAGGTAGATGGTAGAGCTCAGGGTGAGGCATGAATGCAAGAGGAGGCCAGGGGGAGAGCCAATTACCGAGACCGATATTCCACAGCTTCACTTAGAATAAAACAAGAACAGGGTTTAAACGAGTTTTATGTCCATAAGGACTTCCTGGGAATGACAGGTGTCCTTTCTGATTAAAGACTCAAAACAAACTGCAGGACAGTCCCTTACAAAAGAATAAGTATTCAAAAGAATTCGCCTAAAGGCACAGAGATGTACCCCTTAACTTCAGTGGTTACCCTTTCTGGTCTGTAAAATGGGGATGACACCCCTTTGTGTCCCAACCTTACCATCCTGAGTATTTGAACCAGTCAGGTAGTCCTGCTCAGACCCTGATTTTTTGATCGACGCAATGCCAAGAACAAGCACACAGCCTGCTCTCACTCCAAGGGCTGATGTGTTTATTTTTTTTTTTAAAGATGTTATTTATTTGACAGAGAGAAACGCAGCCAGAGAGGGAACACAAGCAGAGGGAATGGTAGCGGGAGAAGCAGGCTTCCTGCCGAGCAGGGAGCCCAATGCGGGGCTCGATCTCAGGACCCCGGGATCATGACCTGAGCCAAAGGCAGACGCTTAACGACTGAGCCACCCAGGCGCCCGGGCTGATGCACTTAAAATAAACCAACGGATGCAGACGGCTACGCAGCCTGACTGCGATTGTCCAAAGGGTTGATTAATAAAATATAAATAATTGAAGCTCAGACGATCTCAGACGATCTTTGTAGTTGTTCTTTTCCATCTCTGCTTCCGCTGTGTCACTCAGCAGCTCCTAAGTCAAAGTCAAACTGACTGCCTTTCATTTCTACTTCCCTTGGCCACACTTTCATGGGGGTGCTAAGAAGCCCAGGTCACTCACAGGGTGCAGGAAAGTCTGGATTATCATGTTTGGCTCCAACGGAATTGAAGCAAACACCATTGTTTAATTCCCACACTTGGGGATAATCATCTTCCAAAATACACTGATTCTATTTACAGGAAGCCAGCCTCCTGCCAAACCGTCCGTTTTCACCATGAGAAATGGGACCGCTGTTGCTTGTCTGGTGAAGGATTTCTACCCCAAGGACATAAACATAAGACTGGAAGCATCCAAGACTCTAGTAGAATTTGACCCCGCTATCGTCGTCTCTCCCAGTGGGAAGTACAGTGCTGTCAAGCTTGGTCGGTATGAGGATTCCAGCTCTGTGACCTGTTCGGTTGAACACAACAATGAAATCGTGCACTCCACTGACTTTGAGCCAAAGAAAAATTCTTCAGGTAGGTCACATCTAGCTTTGAGGGGCTGGAATTGTGGGGAAGAGGAGTTGAGGGAAAGGGAAGTTGGAGATGTATAAACTCTTGACCAATCACTGTCAATATGGCGTCGTGCAGGAAACAAGACAGAGGCCCAAGAAGGGCCCGTCGTTGACTTGGAATTGAACTCTGCATCCCCAAGCTGGAAACTGAGAGAAAGCCCAGCTTATATCATCCCCCACCCCCATCTCTCTTTTATCAACCACTGTCTCCTTCGTACAAATGACTGTCCTCTTACTAGACTCCGGGTTAAAAATTCATGTGCTGTCTAATTCAGTGTGAAAGCCAAAACAAGGGGCAGGCTGGTCTATCATGGGATTGAGAATCCCGGTTCTTCCTACAAATTAGAGGCATACCCACATGTGGGCCTCATAGTGTAATAAAACAAAACAAAACCAAACCCAGAATGGGAAGAACATTGGCTACATGAATATCTGTCTGACCTTAGCCAAGCCATACCCCTGGTCCTCAGTTTACTTACTTAGAGTCTCCTCCACTTTTAAAACCTGAAATCCTTTGAGCCTCTTGGTTGCCGGTGAATCCCTGACCACGGCTGTTTGTTCTAGGTGATGTAAAACCAACAGAACCTGCAAATACAGAGCAAACTTCAGAGAGCCTCTATGCATCCAAAGGTTAGTTGAAACCAAGGGTTGACTTCGGAACCGAGGGTTCGAGCAAACTCTGTGATTGTCAGAGGGGGCCAAAAGTCACCAGCTTCCAAAAGAAAGCAAAAACCACCCCCAAGCCCAGTTGGTTCCCTCTGAGTCTCTCAGCAGAGCTCGCCTGGCTGGGAGTGAGCAGCAGCCTGGGGTTCTCGGGGTCTGAGTGGCAGCGAGCCGGACTTGCAGACCGGGCAGAATGCTGGTGATCCGGGGCAGTCAGTGTTGTGGGCCGAATTTCTGGAAGGGAACTTGAGTCTCTTGCTAAAGCCACGATTTTTTTTTTTTAAAGATTTTGCTTATTTATTTGACAGAGAGAAAGATCACAAGTAGGCAGAGAAGCAGGCAGAGAGAGAGGGAGAAGCAGGGTCCCCACCGAGCAGAGAGCCCGATGCGGGGCTCGATCCCAGGACCCCGAGATCATGACCCGAGCCGAAGCAGAGGCTTTAACCCACTGAGCCACCCAGGCGCCCCTAAAGCCACGATCTTTATTCTTGTTCAACCACAGTTCATCAGAGCTCACAGTTCACAGCCGGGAAGGTGAACATGCTGTCCCTCACGGTGCTGGGGCTCCGAATGGTGTTTGCGAAGAGTCTTGCCATCAATTTTCTCTTGACTGCCAAGTTATTTTTCTTTTAAGGTAAGAATTAGCTGCTTCTTTTTCCTACCCTGACGCAAACTATGGTACGCAGGGAGAAAAGGAGTTTAGGAATGTAAGAGGCCAAGGAGCCTTGGGAAGGGAAAACCACACAGAGACATATTATGATTTAATAAGGTGGGCCTCCTCAGACACTCGGCATAATGCCCCATCTCCTGTTACCTCTTCTTTAAGTCAGACTCAAAATGCATTATGTAGTATAATGTAATTATAGCAGCCAATAATCCCGACCTCCAACCCAGAAGCTAAAAAATTATGGAGCTAAGTAAGGAGAAATAGTTTTCTTTGTTTACTATTTTGTTTATCTGGCCAAGGGGCCAAGGGTTATTGCAAGGCCATCAGTAAAGCTTCACCCAAGGAATTTCCAGAACCTACCTTTGCCTAGACAAAAGGGATGCCAGCTCCCATTCCTTTATCACAGGACTCCAATGTGTAGACCAGCCCATCTTTGGGATGAACCTCCACCCCCATTAGTAGTGACCAACTCACTGCTAGCGACTCACGATGCATACGGAATTGCAGCTGGGGCATTATTTGCCTGCTACTCGAATTCCCTGAATCTCAGACACGAAGTTCAAACTGGGCCCTAGGTTTGCCTACAAAGCCCCTTCCCCAGTACCCCCCAAAGACTCCTCAGTCCCAACTCCTGATCTAGGGGCAACTCTGGATTTTGAGCGTCGGACTGATCCAACCCAATCTGAAAACAACATCCAGTCATTTGCTATGCTCACACTGATAGGCTAATGCTGACTGGCTGAATTATGGCCACGGGCAGAAGGGAACCAGGCCACTGTAGATTAGTGACGTCTGCAAGGATACAATCACGCAAGTGCTGGCCAGCCCCAGATGACACGAGGACCACAATTCCTCCCAGCCCTGATGGTCTGCGATCTATGACGCTCTGACAACTGTCCTTCCGCTTGCAGGCTGACCGGCATGAGAAGGCTCCATTATGAGACTCTCACGTTATGTCTTCACCAAAGCCTACAGGGTTGCTGTCTCCTTGGCTTCTGATTTCTCGGTGATTCAAGTCGACGTACCCCAGCCTTGCTTAAATGGCTGCTACTCAAACCAGGTTTCCATCGAAGGCAACAAACCCGGCTCATTTTTCAGCCGGGTGGCAAGACAAAAGTCTTGGGGGTGTTGGGGGGGGGTTATTACTGTCCTAACTGCTCTCTGTGCTGCTTTCTAAAGAGATACAGGACTCATTTTCTTTTTCCCTCTCTACAACTGATACACTTCGGAGAAGATGTGTTGTTACTTTGACTTTCTTTGCCTTCAGAAGTAGAGAGTGGGAGCCAACGGATTCCCAGCTCTATGGTCCCCGAGGAAAACAGACCCTGAGGGTCAGAGAGCAGATGCCCTTTACCTCCGTGAATGGCTCTGCCCAGCCCAGCACTAGATTTGCCCGGAGCTGGCATTCTCGGCCACAAAAGCCCTTTCTGCCTTTCCTAGTAGTTTACAAACAAAATCACATTTGAATTCTCATGGAGCCAGTGGGGTCTCTAAAACCTTATCCAGATACTCTCCGAGCTATTGGCAAAGATCAGAGTAAAATACAGAGAAAATGCACTTCTATTAATTGATTTAACAAACACAAAGTGCCGAGGGTGCAAAGATGAGTAAGATGTGGGCCTGCTTTCAAGCAGCGAACTGCGCAAGTGTTTCTGGAGGGAGGGAAGAGGAACGAGACCCCTCGGTTTCAGCTAAAAAAGATTACCTTTCGCAGGTTTTGCCTGCCAATCTGTGTACGGGGAATGTGAGGTCAGGGGACAACGATTCTTGCCTGCCCCATGTTGTTGATGGTTTGCCGCCCTCCCCGGTGCTGTTCTCCGTGGCATTTATTAAAGTGCATTGAGTGTGCTTTGCCTCTAGCTTTACTCATAACACACCGCCGCAGGGGGAAGGTGGGTGCTGTGAACCCTCTCTTAGGCAGAAAGGAGCCAAACTGAGCTTGTAGGTCACGCTGCGGCTTCCTGAGCCCCAGGCCTGCAGGCTCCCGCCTCGAGGACCCCAACCTGGGTTTCCGGCTGTCACTGCTTTTCGCAGCAATGACCTCTCTGCGGCCGGTGAGCTCCGCTGCTCCCACTTCAGCAAAGCGACAGCTTCTTCCAAGTGCACCCGCTCAGGCAGCAGAGCCCCTGCACCCCAGTAGTGTGGTTTGCTCAGCACCCGGGGCGCTACATAGGGGACCAAGCGGGGGCTGATGCGGTCACAAGTGAAGGAGCCACCCTCACTAACTCCCCTTGCCAACACCATCTGCAGACTGCCAGGTTATGTCTGCACAGCCCGAAGCGAAGAAAGACACAGTAGCGCTCTGACTCAGTAGGTGTGGGACCGTCTAGGTGGGTAAGCCGGTACGTGCAGGAAAACGCCATTAAAAAGACTCCACACAACTGCCCCTCGTCTGTGGAGAGAACACCTCCTTCCAAAACATTCCCATCTGTTATCTTAGGCAATGTCAGCGTGTTTCTGTAAGTGGCTAAGAACAAAAAGATCACATCCTCATTTTTCAGATGGAAAAAATATGCCCCCTGAAAAGGTAATGTACCTTGTCTGAAGTCACGCAGTGGGGCAAGGACAGGGCTGGGAACTGAGTCACACTGTCAAGAGCACCAGCCCCAAGTTCCTTCTACGGGAGCATTCAGCACACCCGAGACAAGGCCAAGGTGTTGATTTGATTTCAGCTGGACTGGACTTCAGGGTTGTCCTATATTTAGCATATAAATGAGCCACCCTCTGGTCCACTTTGGTGGCCAAAAAAAAAAAAAGAATCCTAGCTTATCACAGGATCTCAAATTTCCTCCACCAAAAGGAGACTCCAGAAAAGATGAATGGCAGGAACCGGGCGGGGGATGGTGGCTATCTTCAGGTCTGGGGGGCAGCATCCTGCAGATTCTAGTTTTCCAGAACTTTCGCTTACAGCACCTCATCTAAGCCCACGGCAAGCCTGAGGGAGTCCTGCAGAAGACTGCTGCACACACTCAGTCATGGGCAGAACAGAGACCCTGAAGGCTGAGTCAGCTCCCTACGGCCTTCGGCTCCCTCACTCGTGTACCCTACGTTCCTCTCTATAGTAATTGCCTTTCACACACCTGTTTTGATGCCCAAATAAACAGCTGCCACAGCCTGATAAAGCCTGCTAGGGCACTGCTGTCCCTTGGCTCTGTCATTAACCAGCTCTCTGACCTTGGGAATGAATGTCCCTCATGACTCTAGGCTCCAGCACTTTTCCTATAAAATAATACCCTCTCCCAGGTTACCTATCCCAACTCTAATTGTTTTAAAGCAGAGGGTTCAACGGAAATGAAGGAACAAGGGGCCCGTTCCCAGGGCTTACGGTGTATCTATTTTGACATCACATATTTGGCTTTCCCTGGAAATGATGGCCTTCCTTGGAGACACCCCTGAGCTCCAGACTCGAGGACTTTGAAGCTGGGGTTCTGGGAATCACAGACAGCCCTCTGGGAGTATCTCCAGGCTCTCCAGCGAAAGAAAAATGTTTTCCAAAGAAAGTAAGTAAAATGGCGGTGTCAGAGAGCATTCGGGAAAAATAAAGTAACTGTACAAGAAGACGCCGAAAAGAAGGTGAATCGAGGGAAATTTTTTGAAGTAACTTTGTGTCTAATTTTGAGTCTCCCAAAGAAAACAGAATGAATCACAATAAGGGATAAATGAGGGAGTCTAAAATAAAGACCCTCCTGATGAGCCCTCCCGAGGCCGGCCCTTCACCTGCCCCGTTCTGGTATCTTCACAGGACTCACAGCACGTACTTGTCGGCCCTGCTCTGTCAGGCGTGAGTGAGCTGGGCGCTGGGGACACAAAGATGAGAATTCTTCAGACCTCCCTCTCCGCCCCTACCACCACCAGGCCCACCGAGTCCCGGGGGGGGGGGGGGGTGCTTTGCTCCATCTGAAGCTCCGGGGAAGCTGACTTTTTATTATTCAGCAGACCCTTCAGGGCACCTCTGAAGGCCAAGCCGGAGCACAAAATAAGTGGGAAGAAGGATCCCATGTCTGGGGATGTGAGCTGCCCTAACACATAGCTAGAGAAGGCTGTGCCCAGGGTTTATGTTCAGACTCCCTGGGCACCTGTGTCACTGTGGGAGTCCATAGCACAGTAGTAAGTGGCACTGTCTTCAGGCTCCACGGAGGAGATCACCAAGTGGAAGGTTTTCTGGGACTGATTGTGCCGCACAGAAAACCGAGCCTTAGCAAAATCTGCATTGTGGGATCGAGTATTATCCCAGTAAAGGATAAACTGGAAGGAGCGATCTGGCTGTCTCCGGTACCAGTACAAATCTGGGTTTGAGTATGAGGTGTGGTAGGTACAGAGCAGCGTCACCTCACTGCCACTGGCCACTGTCTGGTCCGGGGAGCTCTGGGTCACTTGGTCACACAGCACGCCCCCGTCTGTGAAGAGAAGAAAAGAATACAGTGAGGTCCTGCACTCCACAGGCACCGGGTCCTGCACGGGCCCACCCGGAGGGAACTCCGTGGGCAGAGGCAGGAGGAGGACACAGAGATGAAAGTCAAAGGCAGAGAATGACGAGAAAACCAAGTGTAGAGAGAAACAGGCCAAGCGTTGAAAGTGTGAGAAAGGGAAACAGGGCAGTAGGACATGAGGACAGTACGCGAGTGAGTTTACTCACAGGAGAGCAAAAGGCTGAAGCCCACAAGAAAAATCATCCTCGCCTCCTATCAGGGCAGAGGCTGGGGAATAAACTGGGGCTCCTGAGGTCTCTGAGACCATCTTAGGGCTTCTGAGGAAGGAGGTGGGAGGGAGTGGGAGCCGCAGGCCGCCCTGACGGTCACGTGACTGAGTAAGCTCTAACTCTCCCAGGCAACTGCTTCCCCCCAAGAAACTGTTGTTACTGTTCTTTTGGTCCTCAATCCATCTTGAAGGAATCCTTCTGTAAAACATGGAGAAAATGAATTACTTGAATACACAGGCACACACAGAAATAGGACCTGCAAGCCCAGTCATCACCTGCTGAGACATCCAACTGTTATTCAAGAGCCTTCTCCGCCCTGCCTGTATCCTCTGGCCCAGACTGGGGATGAGGCCTCGGTCCCCCAGCACCTACCAGAGCTACACTTGTGCCCAAGAAATGCCATCCGGCTCATCTCTTAGTCCTCTGTGGAAAGAGGGAGGGAAGAGGATTGAACAAGGTTGATTCTGAAATCTCCCCCAGCCCTGAATTCTAGAAATCTCCTATCTCTGATGCTTGGGGGCACACCCTGCACCCTCCCCCAGAGTGCTTCCCGCATGTCACACAGAGTGACTTTCCATCTCTCAGGAGGCCCCTTGCTGCCCACGCAGGGCTCCAGCTGGCAGATTCGCCCCCGAAGCAGAACTTCCCACAGGGGGAGCAGCTGTGAGTGGGTCACACGCTCGCTGGGCCAGTGCTCCGGCCCTTCCAGCCGCATTCCAGACAAATACCATGTTCTGTATAAGCCAGGACATGACAACGGCAGGAAGGCACTGGCCTAAGAAAGAGAAGACTGACTCCCTCACTGCCCCCAACCCGGGAGCATTTGTGGGAGTGTTTGCAGGGGTGTAAATCAGATGGTGACAGCTGGACCCTCCTTTCCTTGGCCTGCAACACCCTGCAAATAGTCCTCCCGCTGCCTCCTGTCCAACCTCACTCCCCTCACACACACACACACACACACACACACACACCATAATGCCAGTTCCATGAGGGCAAAGACCTTGCTCAGCCGGTCACTGATAGACCCCCAGCGCCTAAGGTAATAATCGACGATCAGTAAGCATTCATGGAATAAAGGAATGCAACACTCTTCATTTAAAAACTCACCTTTGACCTGGGTCAGTTTGCAGGACACCCAGTTAAGTTTGGATTTCAAAAGAACTTTTAGTGATATCTGGAATGCATTGATACTAACAAAAATATTTGTTGTTTATCAGAAATTCAAATTCCATGGGGCACCCTGTATTCTATCTGGCAACCCCAGGCCTGGAGAAAGCGAACCCTGGGCAGCCCGAAGTCCCCCACGAGCATCCCCAGGGCCCCCCTGCCACCCCCACCTGAGGAAGGGGGAAGAGGTTGGTTCAGAGACGGGGCTGCCCTGGCCAGCATTGCCCCCTGCTGGCTGGGGAGCTCTCTGCAGGAACCCAGCCCTCTGCAGACCCAGGACAAACTCAGGGCCTTGGAAACTCCCAGGTCCACGAGCTCGGCCAGTCCCCACCCAGCTTCTGGGGTCTGCCCCTGCCCTAAAGGTGTCAGCAGCCTCGATATTTAAAAGAGAGCTGAGTGTTGTTCCCTTCCTGATTTAGACAGTAGCAATTTTCAAATTCAGCTGCTACTCCTCTTCTGACTGCCTAACACCAGTTCCCCGGACCACAGCCAACAACAAAGACGACTTCAGACACCCTCTCACAGAGGGTCCCCCTGAGCCCTAATGCTTCCCCCACAACGTTCAGACTCTGAGACCTCCTGGGGGCAGTGTAGTCGTGACTCTCTCCATCAGGCTGTCCTTCCAACAGTCCTTGAAGCCTTCCCTTCTGGAAGGGCACTTCTCGGAACAGCAGTGCAGTGTCATGATGAAGGATGAGCTTCTGTCACAGAAACAGAGTAGAGCGGTGGTCACCAGGGGCCGGGGCGGGAGACGCGGCAAGATGCTGGCCCACGGGTACAAACCGCCAGTTAGAAGATGAACAAGTTCTGGGAATCTCGTGTACAGCCTGGTGATTATAGTTGATACCACTGGATTATGCACTTGAAAGTTGCTAAGGAAGTAGAGCTTAAATGTTCTCTCGGGCCACCAGGATGGCACAGTCGGTCACGCATCCTACTCTTGGTTTCAGCTCAGGTCATGATCTCAGGGTCGCGGGATCGAGCTCCCCATTGGGCTCCTCACTCAGCATGGAGTCTGCTGAAGATTTTCTCTCTCCCTCTGCCCCTCCCCCCTTGCTTTCGCACCCTCTCTCCCACTCAAATAAACAAATAAAATCTTTAAAAAATAAAAAAAAAATCATAAATGTTCCCACCACAAAAAAAGTCTTGGTGATTACCTCACGTGCTAGAGGTACGAGCTCACGCTATGCTGGTGACCATCTTGCAACACGTAAGGACATCAAATCAAAGGCTGTACACCTTAAATGTACACAATGTTATAGCCATAATTTCTCAACGGAGTTGGAAGAGAGAAGTGGGGTTCTGGAGCCCCGTGACCTGAAGGTCCATGACCTTAAGCATGACCCGACCTCTCCAAGCCTCAGTTTCTCCATCTGTAAAACGGAGGTGACAGTACTAGCTTTTTCACAAGACTGCTAGAATATTAAATGAAATAATGTATGCGAGACACCTGGCAAATGATGGGGGATCGGCTTTGTTGTCACTCTTGCAATGTTTGTTAAATGGACTGATGAGTGTAGTTCCTGAGAGCTTTATCCTCCTCAAAGATATTTAGAGAAAAGATGCTGAATAAATCCAGAAATAGAAAGTTGTGAAAGTCACATTGTACCAATTAATGGTAAAAAAAAAAAAAAAGTGACCCACATCTTTAATTTTCTGTCCATTTTGCAAGCACGTCATAGAGCTCCGCACCCTCCTGAGCCCTGAGACCACTGGGCTCTTCCCAAATCCTTAAGAGCAATGATGCCTGCAGCCTGAGCGGTTCCCCAGGGCCGTGAGCACCCCAGACTGCCTTTCTTTCTTTTCTTTCTTTTTTTTTAGAGAGATTTTATTTATTTATTTGACAGAGAGAGCGATCACAAGTAGGCAGAGAGGCAGGCAGAGAGAGAGAGGGAAGCAGGCTCCCCGCTGAGCAGAGAGCCCGATGTGAGGCTCGATCCCAGGACCCTGAGATCATAACCTGAGCCGAAGGCAGAGGCTTTAACCCACTGAGCCAGCCAGGAGCCCCCAGATTGCCTTTCACTAGCCTGAAACCACCTCTCCAGAGCGGCCCTCAGACCTGACAGGGTCCCTGGCGGGGTTTGGTAACCAAGGCCAGCCTTGTCACACAGCTTGGCACTTGGTCACTGCGGTCCCTCAAAGAAAGATTTTTCTCCCTGCTTCCACAGAGGTGGGCAGCTCTGTTTTTGACCTCACAGCGCCCTCTGCTGTTCTAATGAGCCCATCTCCATAAATAGATCATGGAGGATGGTGACCGAAAACAGGTCAGGGGAGGAAAATATTCTTTGTTCACAACTTAAGTCAAAGCTGCTGCTTCTGTTGTTTCCCTTTCAACCCCCAGGGCTGCAGCTGTTTCTCCGTTGGCCTATTCTCCCCAGTCACTCAAAGAGGACCGTCTATAAAGATATAAGCGGCACCCTGAGAGGGTAGATGGGCATTTTCCTGTCAACAAAAAGCCTAATGCAGCAGCAGAGGACATGGGGAAATTTCCTCGGGTAGATATGGACAAATGTATCTCTTTTTATGAAAGAATAGGAACGTGATCAAAAGGAAAAGCTTAGAGGCATCCGAATGTGTGGTGACGGGAGTTGAATGGTCTAGGAAAGGGTTTTCCCCTCACTTTCTCCCTGTGCCACATTCCACTCCAAGCCCCACAGGACAGACCTGGGCTGATGGAGGACAAGAAACATGCCAGGCAGGGACTGAGGTCCCACAGATGTCATTCACCCCCCAGGATGGGGATTCGCAGGATCGCTCTTTTGGGAAGGATCTTGCTAAAGGCCCTTTGGGCAAGAACGGGTGTGAAGAACCCCAAAGCCAGCGTTTTGAAGGAGAACTGTGAGGAAGAATGAAACTTCCGGGGTGCTGCTGTTGCCACGTCTGGAGCGGCCTGTGGGAAGAATGGTCTTGGGCCAACCAGGTCAGTGACACCTTTTGGGATGGGGCGCTGTGGGACCTGACTCTTGCCAGCCAGATTTCTCAAGCCTTCTATAGGGTCTTCTCTGCAATCAGTCCGCAGGGTGAGGAGGGTAAACAGATTCTATCTGGCCACGGTAGTGCTTTCTGGAACACTCTGTTGAGAAGCACTGTGAGGCCACATGCAGACTCGGAGCGACAGAGTGATGTGTCTATTAGCAATATTTGCCAAGGGAGCGGGAGGCAACGACACACGGTTTCGTATCTGCCACCCTGCTCTAGATGTCATTCCTGTAATGAGTCCCGCAGAGAAAGGATAATCAGAGCCAACTTTCTGTTGGATTAGCCTTTTGGTAAAGGGCAAATTTTTAAATCTCTATCTTCCCTTTGGCTTCCCTGGAATCTCACGGACCATTTCCCCTACTAACAATTGTTGGTGCCTGCAGCCTAAGAAATAAAAAAAAATTAAAAAAAAATTTTTTTTGATGAATTAAGATGCTCTTTATCTCTTTTGAAATTATAAACTAATGCACCAAAATCAAACACCTTGGCTTACACACCGTTTAACAGGGATACCTGGGCTGCCCACGAAGCCATGAGGAACAGAAACTTCCTAGGGAAGATCTTACTCCATATGAGTCACGGGAAGGGAGTGTGGATCAGTATGGGATATACAGTATGGATTAGGCTCCATACTGAGTCACGCTGTATATCAGCATATCAGTTTATGGATCAGTATACTGATCCATATGGGATATACTGATCCATATACTGATGATACTGATGGATATATGGATCCTAATCCATACTGAGTCACAGGAAGGAAGCGGCAGAGACAGCACTGGGACTCGGGAATCCTGAGTTTTAGCCCTAGCTCTGCCTCTACCTCCCTACATGACCTTGAGCAAATTTATCCCTCAGGACTTCCGCTTCTTCATCTTTAAAATGAGGGCATTGGCCCAGGAGGTCACTAAGCTCCCTTCCAGGTCTCACAGTCTAGGATACTAATGTATAGAGCTACAGAGCTGACCTAGGAGAGTTACTAGTTTATATTCCCCCTGTGCATGTTGTTTGAGCTCCTCATTGCCCAGCGACAGGAAAAAAAGCAAAGCAGGCTTCTTCACTGGGGAGTAGCATAATTTCTTGATTCAATATGTGTGATTCATCAGAGCCTGGAGGTTCAGGCCCAGATGCCAACTTGGAATCCAGTTATTATTGCATCTGGGAGAGAGAAAGTGCTGAAAACAGCCTTTGGAAGAAACATCAATTTGGCCCCAAAAAAAAAAAAAAGAAGAAGAAGAAAGAGGCAACTCTGCATAGCGTGATAACATTTTGATATCTTATTTATCATCTTCATCCCTGAAATCTACTCTGCCCCCTCCTGTCTCTGCTCTGAAAGAGGGAGGCAGGGCAGACCTTCCCGGGGGAAGATGGGGCATCTGCAGGGGACAGACAGGCGTCTCAGTCTAGTGAGGAAACAGAACAAAGTTGACGCCACATGCCTTTCAACCCTGCTGACGCCTCTGGTTTTTGTAAAGGTGCTCACTCCCGTGGGAACGGGGTTAATAGGAAACTGACATTTCGAACCAAGACTAAAAAGAATCATGAAACTCAGCAAGTAATACCTGGCAGAATTAATTTTTTTTTCATCTGGAAATTGTCAGAGAGATCGTCAAGTGTTCCTCGAGGACTCAGAACAAAAGATGGATGTTTAATACAATTCAATTTAACAAACATTTATTAAGTGCCTAGAGTTTTTCCCAGGGATCATCTGGGCCCGATTCTGAGAAGACGTGATCAATGCCCTAAGGGAGGAGGGGGTTTTATCAATGGGTCAGGGACTGGATGAACGGTGACGACAGATTTACCTTTGAGATCCAGACACGATTGAATGTGGCCCTGAGTAACTAGCTGAGCTTCAGAAGAAAAAAAAAATGTGCACAACAGCGTGGAAAATCTAAAACACGAGGTAATCAAAAATGTTATTTTATGCTAGGCTTTAGCATGTATTTCATTATTTTCTAAGACAGGCTTCCTTTCCCAGTTGTAAGTTATCTTGAGCTGATCTATACAGTCTATGGAGGAAAAGCTTTTCAAGAATTGTACATTTCTGAAATTAGGCTCTCCGTAGTCAACATGGAAGTGGTACTTTTCTGTCTTTCCAATAATGGAAAAAGGGGCCTGGCCTCCCTCCCATACTTGGTGCCCGCGGGGTTCTCCTTCTCGGCTCCAGGTCAGAACCAGCAGCGAACCAGGACAACGGGGTAGGCAAGAAAGAACAGCCAGCTAGGTGTTCAGGATGGGGGGGTTCCAGCTGCCCGTGAAGCCAGAGAAGAGCTTTGGGCCGTCCTAACAAGCTCGGTCCTGCTCTCCTCACAGCCTGGGTCCTGGGCTGCATGAGCGGGACAGGGAAACCCTAAATGATCCCATTATATAGGGTGCCCCTGTTTACACTAGAGACGGGTCTGAAAACAGGAAGCGGCCACCTAGCACTCGGAGAGACTTCTGGTAAAGGCCCGGGGCACTGTGTGAAGATGCTAAGAAACCCCACTTGCAGAAGGGGGTTCAGTTAATTCATTGTCAGTGTGGGTAAGTTACCTCCATTCCCGACCCAGAGTTAGCATCGAAACCCCTCAGTGCCCAGCGAGCTGAAACTCTTGGCCAGATGATGAATTCCCTTATCCTGCGGGAAAAGGCTGTAAAAATCAAACCACCTTTGCTGTGGGGAGGCAGGAGCCTGTAGTTTATGTAAAGGCGTCAGCTCCTGTGGGAAGAAAGGAAATAGGAAATTTACATTGGGAACCGGGACTTCGGTGAGAGTGAAACTTAGTAAGTACTAGCTTTACACCAAAGGTGTCAGTTTATTTGGTTTGGTTTCTGAATTATCTGGAAGCTTGAAAGAAAGAAGACCTTTCCCCTGAGGATTCGGTTCCAAACTCCTGCCTTCAAACTTCTGAAAAGATTAAATGTTAAGGTAGATGGGAGGCCTGGAAAACTCTATTTCCCTATGTAACAAGTAGATACTTACCTTGCTCATTCATTTTGTTTAGGAAATGGGGGAGGGGAGGACTAAACAGCCTTGGGATGGGGGAAGGATTTCACAGCATTTTTAGATAAATCCAGATAATCAAATCAAAAACGATTAGCTCAGAAAGTCCTTAAAGAGCACCTAAGTCACTTCTTGAATTTTACAAATGAGGACAGGGAAACTCAGAGAGGTTGTAAACTTGCTCAGGGTCACACAGTGGAGCCTGCTCTAGAGCAAAGCAAAGACCGCTCATAGCTCTGACCCAAAGGAGAAAAAAACATCTTGGTCTTTGGCCATAGCAGCTTCCTTTGTACCCCAGACATTCTTTGTCCAAGACTTAATGAACTTGAAATAGAACCCCAAAGTGCCAAAGGGAGATAAAAATCATTGACGTCTATTGCAGGTGAAGTAAGAACAATAGCTGAATTCGATATTTAAGGAAAGGCTCAGCCATCTGCAGACTGGGACAGGGATTGAAAACGTCAAAATGAAAATGCTGGTCTTGTCTTCAGACGATGACTATGACCATCAAACACTACCTAAAAATACCGCAGAGCTAATTTCTTTCCCAGTGGGAGTTTATATTCTATGATAGATTGCACCCAGCAATGCAACTGCTTTGGGCCACAGAATATGTATATGGAATTGGCTGGCCAAGCCTTCTGGTGTCTTAAAGTGGCAAGCCGATCTCTGGATATACCCCTCAGCCCCGAAGCCCTGGGCTACGGGAAAGAAACCTACCATCACCCTACAATGTCTTAGAGTTGAAGCTGAAGAAGTTAGTCAGCAGTTAATTCCCAGAAAGCTCTGCAAAGTGGACTTCATTATTAAGTTGATGCCACAGGTTTTCGAAAAGCCCCTGAGCACAGTGTTCAACAAACCGGTGGTTCTAAGATGATGTTTGGGAAGGGAACTCAGCTCACGGTGCATCTTGGTAAGTGGAGGAGCACTGAATCCTCTTCTTGAACGTGCTTTGAGACCCTTTTGACTCCCAACTAATGAAGAAGGGGCTTGTTGGCCCATCTCTGCTTGTATTCCAATCCTGACTGGTTAAAGGCTGCCCTCTCCACGTCCCCGGAAATGGTCCCACGGGGAAGGTGCGCCCAGGCAGCTTTTCCTAAATTCTCACAAAATCACTTAACCCTTTATCAAATCACTCGGTGGCTCCTCTGTTATCCTTAAAGCCCTGCTGGTCCATCAGTCAGAGGAAGACAGGTCGTTTTTAGGTCATTGGAAAAGGAGTCTGTTGACATGTGCTTGCCTTCTGGGGAGAAAAAATAATGATTTCTTCCTTGCTTACTGTGTATTAGGCAATGGGCTGTGTGCTCTCCACCCATGAGCACATGCAATCCTTATCCCGGCTCTGTGGGTTAGGTGCTCTTATTACCCTCATTTTCTGGATGAGAACTTTTTATACTTTTATAGCTTGTGTTTTTATAGAAACATAGAAAGGTTGAATAACTTGCTTAAACCGATTCAATGAGAAAGAAGGCCTAGAATGTCATTCTTGGCACTCAGATTCCAGCGCTCAATGTCTTACTAGTTAGGGGGCGGAGGGGCTGTTTGGGGGGGAAGTTGCTGATGTCTGGTCTTTCTAACATTGCTAAAATAATCCCCAGGGAAGTGTGCTCTCAGCAAGTAAAGCCAGTGATCGGTCAATAGGACCACCACCACGATCTACCTACGCATCCCAATCCCCACAACAATATCACCCAGCGATTATTATCCGCCCCCACTTTACAGACAGGGAAACTGAGGCACGGCACGTTAACGACCTTGCCCTGGCCCTGAAGCCAGAGCTATTTCAAATTAACTGCAACTGCCTACCAGCTAGAATAAGCAATGAATTAATGGCAAGCCATCTAACTGGCTGCGAGGTAAAGAGTGATTCATGTTTTCCACGGTTCTCCTCCCTTTTCAGGAATAACCATACAATTGTATAATCGTGCCACATTGTGTTTCTGCCTTTGTGCCTCCCCCCCCCCCCCCCCCCCGGGAGAGCAGGAGGGGCCCTGGTTCCCAGCGCCTGGTGGCAGGGCCTTGGCAGTATTTGTAAAGCTGTCTGGGGTAGGGGTGTTCCTCGGGGCGGATCTGAAAAACTCTTCTTTGGGAAAAAAAGAAAACCGACCGTAAAGCCACATAAGTCTGAATAGTGAATGCTTCCAAACTGCTCTCTGGAACCCCGCTTCCTAAGTTTTCCATTCTGTTTTATAACCCAAGTCCAAACCAGAGCAGTCCGTTGAGGGAGTCCAGTGCAAACAACCGCCGACGTGTACCTACCTCGTGCGGGACTCGGCCGCTTGCTGCCCGGACTGGTGCAGCTCATGGATGGCAACGAGGGGGCCCATGGGTCACTAAACTAGGGAGTCACTCTGTGAGAAGGCTTACTTGCTTCTTAGAAAGGGTGGGATTTCCCAGGAACTGCAAGAAAATCAGTGAGCTCTCAGAGCTTCTGTGTTCTTCCTCCATGAAATGGGGGAGCCCGTCTCCACCTCTGTTCTACCAAAGCAGGCATACTGGGCGGGGATGCCCACACTCTTCAGGAAAAGGAATGGGAATGCCCCAGGGGTCCCCGACCTCTGCCATCAGACCCTCACTCTAAAGAGCTGGCTTTATCAGGGGGAGTCTTGGGTGACAAGTAAACATTTGAGCAGATAGCGAGGGGGGGATGGGAGACTGAGTTTTTGTAGGTTTGCGAGTCACTGTGTGATACGGGAGGCGGTAATAAGTGGATATTTGGAAAAGGAACGACTGTGAGTGTTCGACCAGGTATGTTTTAAAGAGGACTTGTGTTTAAACATAAGCCACCATCCTTAGAAATTCAGTGAAAGATCATTGAATTATTCGCCCATTTTTTAGCATCTTCAGGGCCTTGGTGCCCTGTGTCTTTCTGGTGACAAAGATGAGGGCAGCCTCCAAAGGGGACCTTTTAGCACCTTACTTCTTCCACACCTTTAAGGACTTGGAAATGTTGAGCTTGCTTTTGTTATTGTTGGAGTTGTGTGTCTGATGAGTAGAACTGGACTTAAAGTTTTAGTGTGTAGGGGCGGAAAGCATCTAGAAAGAAAGGGAGGAGATCCTCTAGGAAGAAAGAACAGATCAAAGTATCCAGCAATGGCAGGGCCTGTGCAATGCGACTTGATCCTAAAGGATCCAGCCCTATGGGTATGACCTACACCAGCGACCTCTCTCGCGTGATGTGTCCCGTCTTCCCAAGGCCTCTTTGTCCATGCAACTAGGAAAAGAATCTTCTTCTTCTTTTTTTTTTTTAAAGATTTTATTTATTTATTTATTTGACACAGAGAGAGAGAGATCACAAGTAGGCACAGAGGCAGGCAGAGAGAGAGGGGGAAGCAGGCTCCCCGCCGAGGAGAGAGCCCGATGGGGGGCTCGATCCCAGGACCCTGAGATCATGACCTGAGCTGAAGGCAGAGGCTTTAACCCACTGAGCCACCCAGGCGCCCAGAAAAGAATCTTCTAATCCCGGTAGCTCTCCAAATCTCGGAGCCCAGCTACTTGTGTAAAGCCATATCAGATCTCCTGGTGTCGACACTGATGACAAGCTGATATTTAGGGAAAGGGTAAGATTGAAAGCAGATATTCAAATTAGACATATCATAAAATTCTAGAAAGGTGTCTTGAGGCGCTGTTAGGCACTGTGTTTCTGCCTGGGACGTTTTCCTCTCTGCCTTTGTTGAGCCCCTTTGGACACCCACTCGTCTCTGTGCCCCTCAGCGAGAAAGTGGCAGCTGAGCTTGGAAATAGGAGAGAAGCTCTCCCCAGTCCTCATGTCGTAATGGTCCCTCTCTCCAGCTTGCAATACCCACCAGGATATTTTGAGTGCTGCCCACCGTTCTCAAAACAAACCTAATTTCAATTAACTTGAAGGTCGCTGAAATGTTACCTCCTGAGAGAGTCTCCACTTACACCAGAAGCTCATTCCAGACAATTTGGGGGGGTTAACTTTTGCTCACAATTACTAAGAGATACCGACTACCCACTGAGTACTGCAAAACAAAACCTCTACTTCCATGGCCCAGTTATTATCGACCATAGAAAAGCTAGAATCAGGATGCCCCAGTGAGTATTACATTCACTCCAGAGGACCTTCCTAAAGTCCCTTATGCATCAAACAATGTAAGATTAAAAAAATAAAATGAAGAAGTGGTTTCCGTTCTGACCCATGTGTCGAGTCACTAATGAGAGCCCAAAAGGCAGGTGCACCATGAGTTGTATTTCCAAACTCGTTTGGATATTTAGAAACCTTCCCCCCCCCAGATATTAGAAATGATCATCAGAAAAAGCATACGCTATTCCGTTTTTACTTATAATCTCCTCTCTCCCAGAGAACGGTTATAAATTTTCTCCCAAAGGTATTACATGCATCCTTCTTTTGGTTCCTTTATTTGTGATGTGTGCAGAGATGAAATATTGGTGGAGATTCAAAAAACATCCATGAGATTTACCTTAAGCTTTGCCTGTCAGAGAGATTCTCAGAGCTGAAAAGATTGGAAGCTGACATTTTGGAACTAGATTAAAAAGAAAATCCAAATTAATCCCAAGGAGCAATGATCAGTAGATAGTTATTTAGACATAAGAACATCAACCCCACAAGCTCGGTTGGTCACTTGGCTGGACTGCCCCGATCTTAGGTTCACCTGGAAAAGTAATAAGAACTGTCCTGGGAAGAGAGAAATGTCAACCTCCAGCCCTAAAAAGTCCTCGTGAATTGGTTTATTTCAATAGAGTTTATCATTACACACAGTGTTCTGGAATAGGCAAATGCATTAGGTGCTCCTGCAAATGGAAATGAAATGTAAATTTAGATTGTAAATATATGACTGCAGTAAATAGATAGCAAGGGAAAAAAAGATGAAGAGATTAGAAACTTGCCACATTTCTCTAACCCCAAAGGGGATGTTTCTATAAATAGTTTAAAACTATTGAAGAGGAGTGGGGAGGAAGAGGAGAACAGAGGCAAACAAGAGGTAATCCTCTTTGCTTTGCAAAACTGGAAATTGTTTTTCAACCAAATTTCCCTGAGCAAAGGAAGAAACCTCGCCTGATTTCAGACTAAAGGGCGCGTGGGTAGGTTTCTGCTAAAACCCATCTTGAGGAGGGCTCCCTGGAGGGGACAAGTGCTGGCAAAGTCCTGTGGTGGGGGGAGGGGGAGGGAATGAGCACAGAATGAGCACAAATAATTGTGCAGAGACAAGAAGGACTCACAGGGCAGGATTTCCCCTGGATTTCCTGCCTTGCCTCCTAACCTTTCCTGCCTTAGCCTGATGGATTAGGTCTCAGGCGATCCGGCCCTAGGATGCAAACCAGAAATTTTAAGGAGGAAGTCAGCTTGACTTCACTCAGGAAGTCTAGTGCATTCTGTCTTCAAAGATTCTTTGAATCCAGCTCTTTTTAGGGGGAGCTCTGTAAAGGCAGAAGGAAAGGTTAAAAAAAATGTTAGGGGCGCCTGGGTGGCTCAGTGGATTAAAGCCTCTGCCTTTGGCTCAGGTCATGATCTCAGGGTCCTGGGATCAAGCCCCACATCGGGCTCTCTGCTCAGCAGGGAGTCTGCTTCTCCCCCTCTCTCTCTGCCTGCTTCTGCCTACTTGTGATCTCTCTCTGTCAAATAAATAGAATCTTTTTTTAAAAATTTTAAAATTCTATGAAGTAGAAAGAAAGACTTTAAATATTTGACTGGCAAAGAGATTAAATATCTGATACACGGCTACAAAGGAGACTTTGTCAAGGAGAACACAGGCAGCCTCAAGGGGACTCTGCCCCGAACTTGTCTGGTTTGCTAGTTAGATTCGGGCCACTGTCCACAGCAGCTGGGGTCTTAGGAAAAGCCGATCAGATGTCCTCCTCAAGGTAGAGAAGGCGGGCCCTGCGTGCAGTTTTTGTAAAGCCGTTTGCTGTGGTGTGACTGGGAGCAGCGGCCAGAACTTGGTGTTCGGGCAGGGGACCAGGCTGACTGTCAATCCCAGTGAGTATGAAAGGCGAAGCTACTCGGGACCTCTCCTTTCCAGGCCAGGCCTGTGGACGCTCCGGGCTGGCGGAGCTCACATCTGCTGGTTTTGCCTAGCCCGTCCCAGGGAAGCAGGCCAGGAAGGACCAGAAAAACCTCAGACTTCTTCCTTCAGATATGTCCCCATAAAAACTCCCTGACTTGCCTTCCCTTTTGCAATTAGCTTCTAGTAAACCAGAATCTAATGCGTTGATGTGAGCAATTTCAATTAAAAGCAGAGAAAGCAGCCCCAAAGTGCAATAAAGTAGAGACTACGTGAGTGCCAGCCAGGGGGAGACCATGAAGGAAGAAGGAAAGGAAACGGACTACCCAAACTAAGAAAAAGAAAAGCAATTAAAAAAAAAATTTACATAAGCAATGCATGGATTTATCGGGGCTCTCTGCCCCGTGGATGCCCGGCTCTGCCTGCAGCAGCCCGCTTCTGGGCTGATTGTCCCATAACCTGTAGTTTCAGTGCAGGGTTGAGGGATCAAGACCATACTGAGCCCCAGGGCCCTTCTGCAAAGAGCTGTTCCTCTTCCCGTTTTTGTAAAGCCTTCCCTGACGGTGAGGAAGTAGCACCTACAAACTCACTTTTGGAAAAGGAACTCTCCTAACTGTGAATCCAAGTAAGTTTGAAGGGACTTGTAGAGCAAGGGGGGGTGTGATGGGGAGATCAAAACACTTTTTTCTTCAGATTTAAATTATTTGTCCACCCCCTCCAAAAAAAAAAACCCCAGATTAGCTTCTACATCTCATGCTGTGTTGGGAAGAGAGGGTTCCCATCAGAGAGATTAGTGCTCCATTGTACAAAGACTAAATTACCTTCAGCCAAAAGCATTCCTATCTTCCATCTTCAAGGAGATTATTGGTACAGGGAGAAAAATGGAATACAGGATCCTGAGGGATTCAGCGAAAGCCAGGAAATGTTTGCCAAAAAAATAGAGAGGAAATTGGCATACTGAGACGATGCAAATTCAGTAGACCAAATATAAATCTTCCTGATGTAGATACTAAAACCCTTACATTTATCTCCTGAAATAATGGGACCCTGTGATTTCATTAACAAATCCAGGAAATTCTTTTTTCTTAAAGATTTTATTTATTTGACAGAAACACAGCGAAGAGAGGGAACACAAGCAGAGGGAATGGTAGCGGGAGAAGCAGGCTTCCTGCTGAGCAGGGAGCCCGATGCGGGGCTCGATCCCAGGACCCTGAGATCTGACCTGGGCCGAAGGCAGCCGCTTAACGACTGAGCCACCCAGGCGCCCAACAAATGCAGGAAATTCTACAGACGGATTTCTTTTCTACTTTTACCTCTAGTTTACCTCTCGTAAAGGAGCTGTTTCCAATCCCCAGTCTAGTCAGTGAGATCTTGGTAGGTGGAACTCTGTGGTTAACTCAGAGCATTTAACCCCACTTTTCCCTCCATTACCAAAATCGCTGATGGAGATGCCACTTTACTTAGTTCGGCAGAGGAGGTGGGGGGAGGGGGCCATTTGTCCTGTGAGTCATGAGAATAAAACAGTACATTCTCGCCTTCAAATATACGCCCAGCCTTCCATAACTGTAGTAACGTGTGTGTAAGTAGTTGGGAAAGTTTCAATGCTACATGAAAAGATAAAGAACTGTGGTTTCTACTTGAAAATCTGTATTTCCGGTGGGCTGCTGACAGGGGCGCGAGGCACTAATGCTGGGAAGGCTGACTTATAATAAAATCGGGGCAACGTGGAAATGGGGAAACCCCGTTGAAGGGCCCCAGTCTCCTTTTGACTCTTGCTGAGTGTCATTGATTCAGATCTGCTTTCTGGGATTAGGAGAGGACGCAGCGCTGGGAAAGACATGTTGCCAAACTCAGCCTGGTGAAAGCTTTCAAAAATACGGTTCAGGGAGGTATAAGTAAATCAGCGATCCGAGGTGCACAGCACTGAAGGAGTTAACACACCCTGGTCGCAGACAGCATGGAATGTTCTGGAATAGGCCCGACCTAGCGAACACGCAGTGTGGTTAGCCATGAAGTAAGTTGTCAGGCGCAGAAGTGCCTTGCTCAGCAGGGACAAAACCAGCACAGGCCTCCAACAACAGAAGCAATGAATAATGCATGATATTGTTAAATCCCGTGCCTTCGGGAGTCTCTGAGGTCCTATCTAATTAGGGCTCCGAGGGGATTCGGATGAACGTCCCGGGAGACTCAAGGACGTCCCTTTTCACAGGGCGGGCGGTCCAGCCGGGAGTCGAGACAGGAGGTGTTATCTTTTGTGTCTCCCTCTTTCTATGCTGGGGCTACAAGGCAGCAAAGCTGGACTCCAAAGACACGTGATTAAATTCTGTTTTCCTTCCATCAGCGGAGCAGAGATTACTGCCACAGCCACACTTGGGTGCCGTCTGAGGACTCAGCTGAGGGCAGGGCTCTGTTTTGCCTTTGTCCTGCTGTTAGGGCAGCGGCTGAAGGGTGGGGGGAGGGGAGACACGACTCTGTGAGGCTGTGAAGTAGGGGATAGACAGGAAGGGTCATCGGAACTCCTGCCTGCTGTCCTTCTGTCTTAGGTAAAGAGTAGCTTTTTCTCTACCCCTTGCCATGTTGGCTAGCAAGCTAAATCTTTGCCCCCTTGCTTAGTAGTTGCTCCAAGAGATGACTTTCGACGGACGCACGAATTCAGTCAAAACTAATCGAAGAGCTTAAAAGTCGAATGCACCTGCAGAGCTGAAATATTTGTTTTCCATCTTCTTTGGGGGTAGGGTTTGGTCACCATCGTACCAGATAATGACTCTGCCCCAACTGGTTTCCTTACACCTTTTGTGGCATCCACCGGACATTGCCACGGGGACCCCCGGGCTTCCTGTGCTTGTGACGGTCAGTCATAGAGGCTGTGTTTGGTCAAATGTAAGCTTGGCCCAACTAAATGTGCAAGAGCCTGTCTCTGACAGAGACCCCACTGCAGCCACTGGGCTCTGTGTGAGTCGGGACGTCTCAGGTGAGTCAGTAGGGTAACCAGCTGTCCCAGTTTGACTGTCCCTGTTCCGGGGACAAAGGTCTTCTTTGCTAACCCCAGAACAGCACCCAGGAGAGTCAGTCACCGTAACAAAGCTCAGTGTAAACTTTCTGTGAGATACCACTAACACCTCACCAGGTTCCAGACGTGTGAAGAAAGCCTCCGGTGTGCCGGTCATTTTCATTTCTTACGCTCGGGCATGAAGGGGAGCTCGGGAGACAGTGTTCCATGGGGCCGGAGCCTAAATCTCATCTGATTCTAGTCAGCCTCCAAAATGCTGCTGAACACTCTCCTCCTGTCTCCTTATCATCAATTCATTGTCATCAGAAATGTGTGACACTTCGAAGGGAGGGGAGGACATGTCTTGAAAACTGATCAGAGAAACTGTCCTGAAAATGATGCCGTAAAATGGAAATGAGACCTTTAGAAAGAGAGATGCTGAACATGAGAAATCAGTAAGCCCCAGGATGGAATCCAAAGGAAATGGAGAGAGAGAGGGAGTCAGTCCCTCCGGGGATCCAGCAGGTCAGTGTCCCAGGCCCAGACATGGAAATAAATGTTCCTCTGGTCCTCGGTGGGAAGGGACAGCCCCACAGATCCAGAGTCACCTGTAGGTGAGTCTCTTCTCCCCAGAGTTAAAGAGGAAAGAGTCTACGAGCCTCAGATCTGCCCCCGGGGTTTTTGTAAAGGCTTCCGCTACAGTGCTAATACTGGTAGCTCCGGTTCTGGAAAGCTGACATTTGGAAAAGGGACCATCCTGACCGTCCATCCAAGTGAGTGTAACAGGACACAGCAGCGCACTGGAAATTCTGGAATTTCACCCCTGGTATCAGGTTTGAGAGAAATGCATGTTGCCTGGGCACCAGACCTTGCTTGAAGTCAGCTAGTGGCCTCCAAAGTCCTGTCCCTTCTTCAATCTCAATATTAACAGATTCCCTTGTGGACCTTGAGCTATCAGGTCTAACTGATCCCTGCTGTGTCGAGTGAAGTTGACCTTGAGCCAGAGAAGGTAGAAAAGAAACTTCACTGCTTTCAGAGGCCTTCTCTGGAGATGACGCCCAACTTTGGGGACGTGGGGTGGGGGGTCACCCTTTCCAGTCAACACCCCCGGGTTACCCATTCTAACATTTAGCTCCATTTCCTGTCAGGAAGTTCTTCCTTGTATCAAGCTTAAATTCTTCTTAGTGCAGTTGAAGCCATTCCCACCGGCATCTTCTGCAGTGGAGAGGGATAATTGAGAGCAGAGCTTGAATAGATATGCGGCATTCAGTTTAGAATGGCTTTTAAATGAAAGTGGAGAGGGGAAAAATGAAAACTGAATGGGAATCTGAGGTCTTATTTCAAATCCCTCTATGTTCGTTGAATGTCTCACACTGCATCTGTAGATGCGAAACTACAAAGAGAGAGAGAGAGAGAGAGAAATACACAGAATGGAAAGAATTGCACGGCCACTGTGTCCATTCCTATTGCTGAAACCACCAGGCAAAGGATTACAATTAATTCCAAAGAGTTTCAGATACAAGGCTTAATACCTTTTTCCTCATGGTGACTTGTATCCTTGCTGATAATTAGAGCAGATAGAAAGATTTGGCTTTGGTGTGTTTGCTGCTGCACCCCACTGGGAAGAGAGGAAAAACTCTAACTGGTTGGGGGTTTTTGTTGTTGTTGGGTTTTGTTTTTTTAGGTTTTTTGGTTTTGGGGTTTTTTGTTTTTTTTTTTTGAGATTCATAAAGTTCCTTCTGTCAGTAGCTGTAAAACTCCCTGCTGCAGGGAGAAGCGTGACAGCTCTGAGAAGCTGATACTTAGGAGGGAGATGAGACTAACCATAAAGCCACGCAAGCTGGAAAGACCCACACTCCGTGTCCCCCGTGCATTTTTGCACTTTAGGCCATTTGGGTCTTTCTTTCAGGGATTCTAATGGAGTCAGATAGAAATGGAGCGAGGAGAGTCTGGAGCCCCTTGGGCACTCAGAAATGAGAAATGGAAGGCGTGAGAGACAGGAAGGGTGAGAGGTAACCAGGTAGGAATGCATCTTTCACCGTGGCCCGATAAGACTAGGATGGGGACGTGGGTCCAAGGGCAGGATGTCAGCCCTCCCATTGCTATTTCAAGGTGCTCTGTTTTCTCAGGCTCTCCATCCAGGGCAGGGTCCCCCAGGCCAAAGGGATGAGAGCGGAGGCCATGTTTTTCTGTGCGCGAGTAGACCAGGAGGCAGGAAGCCCCTGCTTTGCATGTGCAGGGGGACATCCCCGAGGCTATCTGCTCCACAGAGTGGCAGCCTCGGTTCATGCCAGGTGGGTGTGGAGCTAGAAGGTGCCGCCTAAGGCACAAGGTCAGGTTGGTATGATCATCCTGAAGGAGCAAGATGCCTCCAAGGGAACCCTGATTCTAATGAGTAGGGAGCCTGTTGGACCAAATGCCCGGGGTTTGTTGAGTTTCTCCAAGTCCAGCATATGGGAGCCAAAGCCGAGAGGCTGACATTTAAGCTGGGATCCTTTGGGCTGAACTGTGCCGACAGGGTCTGAAAGCCCCAAATTGCCTTCAGAGCTCTGCTTTGGTTGTGAGCCCCCCAGGGCCTTTGTCATTTCAGCGAAACGCATCCACTTAGAAAGGTCAGCTCTTCATTAGCCAGACAAATGAGGACAACATATTGACCAGAGATAAGGAGCAAGGAGCCCACATCTCAGCCTCTGAGAGCCTGGCATTTCCAGTCTTCTAATCACGGCGTGCTGGGGAACATATGCTGTTTCAGAGAAGGCGGATCGATGGTGCCTGAGGACCTGGTGTCCTCAGGCTAGGGCTTGGAGTTGGAAATGAGATGCGGATTGAGGTGTTCTGTGGATGGGGGAATGACAGAGAAGGGAGGAGGAGACCAGAGCTCACCGATGCTTTTTCAGACCTGCAGCATGTCAGAAATGGGAATCCGAGGTGGAGAAGCACACATTGGTAGCAAGTTTCCTATTGTTCCCTACAGAATATGGCCGAACTGCGGCCCCACACTGACACATCCCGTAGGTACCTGAGATGCCTTTTGAAGTGGCATAGTGAGATCGGGGTCTGAGATCTGTAAGAGTCACCTGCCAGTTTTTGCAAAGGGACAGGTGGCTGTGTGATGAGCTCTTCTGGCAAGTTGACGTTTGGGCAGGGGACAAGCTTATCAGTCATCCCAAGTAAGTCTCCGCGCGACTTTGCCTGTGGAGTTTGGTGGGGCTGATCAGCACACGCCTCAAAGGGCTATGCAGGAGGTCGGGCTAGGTCAGGCTAGGCATGGAGGTTGAGGACCACAGGGGAAGAATCTAGTCAGACCAAAAATGGTCAGAGTGACAGACGTAGCTTTAGTCCTTAAAAATTAGCATACAGAGCTTGGGACTTGCAAATGGCAATTTGAAAAACACATCACCAAGCTGTGTCCTCCCCATACAGCCTCACTGCACGTGGGGACAAGGTGGGGTGGAGGGATGGACAGCGGACAGTGCATTACAGGGGTGCGCAGGGAAAACAAGCAGGGCTGGAAAGGACCAAGGTGATCAGAGCCTCGGGCTGAGCTAATCTGGAGACAATGGATTGTTCCCGAAATCTCAGCAAGAAATAAAACCCTTCCCAGACTCAAAAGATGTAATCAAGAGACCTAATTAAAATGCACTTCAAAATCATATGATCGTCGGGAGAGAAATTAAATCTTAAAAGAAAAAGAATTTTTTAAATGCCCAGGCATAAAACAAATGGGCCTACACCTTTAATTAGGCAGCGAGCAGCACAAGATGCACATTAGCCTTTCCTCTAATCCCCTCTTAGGAGGGTTCAGTCCCTCCAGCGTCCATGGCCACAGCTGCTGGTAGCCCTGAAGCTCCTTTTCCAGGAATGCTTTGCTCCCTCGCCTGCCCGTGGGAGAGATGATCCGCCCGCCACCTGCCCGTCCGCTGCCTGCTCCCTGGGCCTGCCGGGCGGGGCCCCAGGTGTGAGCACAGCTCTCTCATCTGCCCGGTTTTTGTTGAGCTTCCTATCACAGTGGAACACCGGTAACCAGTTCTATTTTGGGAGAGGGACAAGTTTGACTGTCGTTCCAAGTAAGTCAAGGAAAATTTTCCATCACCATTGTGTTGAGCAAGGCCTTGTGGCGCCAGCAAGAGTTGTCAAAATTCTGCTCCTCTCTTTCTCTGCTGCTGGGGATAACTTTCTCTGGAACATAGCAAAGAGCCGCTCCCCTCCCCCCCAAGAATGCTTTACGGTTAGGCTAGGCAGGTCTTTATTTCTCCAGCCTGAAATCCTGGGGGGGGGGGGGGAGGGAATGGGGGTGGGGATGGGGGGTTAGCAGGCTGTCTCCTCCCTCACCTCTCACTTCTGCACTGACCAGAGACATTTGGCCTTTTGTGGCACAGGCCACAGGAGCTGTAAATGGGGGGGCAGAGGGGGGAGACATCTGTCAACTGAGCTGGAGAAGGAAAATGAGACAATTTGGGAGAAAACTGAAATACGGGATGGAGTAAAGGATGAGCAAGGTGGCAGGGGTGTCCAGGCTCGTCGCTGGGCTGGGACCCGAGGGATCACTGACAGCACCCACAGAGAGAAAGAGGATTTCTGTTCTCTCCAAAGGAAAAGTTGGCAGAAAAATCAAGCCAGACCTCACACGTCAAGCCTCTCCTAATTACAGGCTTTTATCTCAGTTTCTCTCAGTTGCTCCAGCAGGAAATGGTACGAAAGAGTCCCTGGTGGCTTTGAGCCGTAGAAGCATTGCAAGGTGGGTGGGGAGGGGACAAGAAATGGGTGGGGGGTTACAATACAGTGCAACGAGTTTGGAGCAATGGTTTTTGTAATGACTTAGCACAAGGTGTGTCCAGCTATGGAAGCAACAACTTAATCTTCGGGACAGGGACTAAAGTCACTATTATACCCAGTAAGTACATCGTCCTTGGTCAAGAAATCGCCTGCATAAGATTCAGGGGTTGGGGGGTGGGGGGTGCATACTAGACCATGCAGGCTCAGGCCCAAGAATTTCTATCTGTTCTTTCCCATAACTGGTAGATATGGGTGTCAACCAAATATCTGAGCTTTCTGGGGGAACTTCAGTCTTGAATCTTTTAATTCAAAACTAGAAAATATGATTCACGATTCTGTTTTTGCTGCTGCCATCATGCACTAATGTGACATGTGAAGAGAATTCAGACAGAATGACTTCATCTTCCCTTTTATCTTGCATGATAATTTTCACTTTGAGTACTGCATTATGTTTGGAAGAAACGGTAGAAGCATAGGCTGTCAAAGAGACGAGCAACCAGGAGACCCAGAGAGGCAGCAGACAGAATGCCAAGCAGTATAATTTTACAAAATTAGTCCAGCGTGTGGCTCTTTTTGCAGATGGCAAAGATATTTGGAAAGGTGCTAAAAGCTGATGTTCTAGGTGGGGCAGGCTTCCTCAATGGCAAGACTAAGAAAGCACTGATGCCAAGGGGAAAGTTTAAACTTGGAGAACTCAAGGGCTTGGGGTGTTTTGTTTTGTTTTGTTTTGTTTTGTTTTGTTTTCCAGTAGTTTATCAGTAAGGCAGCCCATCTGCATTTAGTAAATTACAATTTGGGCGAGGCACAGAATTAACTGTTAAAAACAACTATGTCTAGATAGATGGGGGAGTGGATACTGGATATACATACACAGAGTAATGGGAAAAACACAGGGCGCATACATTTCTTGCACCTGAAATTAAAAGCTGTGGAAAATTTGAATATGTTCACTTTGTAACCAAAGACAGCTTCACAAAATGGAAAGAAAAGCATGCTGCATAAAGCAAAACCTGAAGGTATAGAACCTTTCCAAGTCTGCATTTTCCAACTGTCTTAACTACTCAGTTACCTAGAGAATCTCTCTCTCTCTCTTTTTTTTTTTCTTTTTGCTGCATCAGACCATACAGGCATGAGTATTGAGAAGCTAGCTATTTCAGACCCTTCTAGTCCAAGTTATGTGATAAAGTGCCTACCAGCTAGGCTGGATAGACTACCTTTAGACATTCAAGGTTTTTCTCCTTCCCTGTCCAGATAAAATAGAAAAGCAGTACTCTCCTCATTCTGTATCCGGGGACGGGGCCCTCAGAGAGTGTTACAAAGTGAGACCTGAGCTGTGGGATCTGGGGTGCCAGTTATGGTCAGCCGGCTCCCAGCCACAGACAACTTAGTAGCCAGAATCGTTCAGGGAATCATCCCAGGTCAAAACATAACACACCTGGGGCCCCTGGGTGGCTCAGTGGGTTAAAGCCTCTGCCTTCAGCTCAGGTCATGATCTCAGGGTCCTGGGATGGAGCCCCACATCGGGCTCTCTGCTCAGCGGGGAGCCTGCTTCCCCCTCTCTCTCTGCCTGCCTCTCTGTCTACTTGTGATCTCTCTCTGTCAAATAAATGAATAAAATCTTTTAAAAAAAAACACATAACACACCAGGGAAAATGCCCCCCTCCCCGACACCCCTGAGTGCAACTCAGTGTAAGAATGCTCTACCCAGCAGGGGACAATCAGAGTGGCTCTAAAGCAACTCTGAGCCCCAGATAGTTGAAAACTGGTTGTGGAAGCCAGCTCTAATGAGTTCGTTTCCAAGCGGTGCTTCCAGAAATTGTTAGTGGTTGGTAGTTGCTATGGGTTTTAAAATTAGAGGACACCACAGCAGAGTAGAACGGTTTGGAACAAGGGAGTATGATTAGGATTAATGAGATGAAAGAATATTCTGGCTGGAGGGCTAGAAAGGCCCTGGAAAAAAAGATACACTAACCCTTTGGAGTGTTGCTTCCAGTTGCAACATTTATCTAGGCGGAGAAGCAGAGAGCAAACAAGCCAAATTCCACACACAATCGACCTCTCCACAATGAAAAGTTTTTGCAATTATTCCAACGCCCTTGGCTTCTTGGCCAAATACCAGCAGTTCCTAAAAGCAAAATGGAACAGTCCTCTGTTTCCAGGGCCAAGCCACCCACCCCGCCCCACGTGCACCCACGCCCATGCGGTTTTTGTAGAAGAGGCTCATGCTGTGGGAAACAGCCTCATCTTTGGGTCAGGAACCATTTTGAGAGTCAAGCCTTGTGAGTATAAAACACACTCTGCCCCTCTCTGCCCCCCCCAATCCCAACCGGAGCTCTGTCCCGTATCAGGTCAACTTTCTGGTTTAGAAATATTCGATGCTAAAGAAAGACAAAGTGAGATTTCAGGTGCACTGTAAGCACCTCCCGAGTGTGATGTGCTGGAGCGTCGCCAAGCGTTGCCTCTGAGAGAGTCAATCACACCAATTAACTGGTGTGACCCACAGCTTTAAAGTAGAATTTTTTTATTTTTTATTTTTATTTTTATTTATTTATTTATTTTTTTAATGTCAGCGTCTCTATGGACCACCCTGCCTGCTGTTCGGTGTCCAGACTCCAAAATGGAAACCTTCGTGTGTAGTCTCTAGCTTAGCAACTTCCCCCAAGCCTGTGACTGAGGGCGGTGTGTGCGCTCGGAGGGCATTTCTGGGTCGTGTCGGGGGAAAAGCCGGGCAGATGGGCTGGCGAGGCGACACCTGTGACAGGTGTCTGCCCTGTTTCTGTAAAGCCACTGACAACAGTGAGAAGACTGGCAGCCGGGACAAGCTGACTTTTGGGACCGGGACTCATTTAACAGTCAGGCCCAGTAAGTCTGAGGGGATGTGAGGTATTTATGTCTTTTCCTATTACGTGTTCTAGCCCGACCTTTGAGCTGTCCTGTCTCAGATTCCAGACAGACAAACCATGACATCTTTTCATGCCCCTTTAAATATCTGTGAGGAAGGGTCTCCATCTTAGCCATCCTCTCCCACGTGACTGGAAAGATCTATGGCCACAACCATTCTCATGATATAGTTGGTAGCTGGGTGATAGCACTCACAGTCCTCGTCCTTGGGCCCCTTCCTGTGCTCGTGTGTCTTTTGAGCTTTTATGACAGCAACGAGGGAGGGGAAGAAATGACCAACAGCACCAGCCAGGCCTACAAGCTCTCCTCCGTGTTCGTGGGCTTCAGAGCTGCTTGTGGGGGTTCCGAGGGCTTCAGGGCCTGGGTCTCTGGCCGAGAGGTTTATGTAAAGGGTTGGCCCACGGTGCCAATATGGGAGGAAGTGCTAACAGACTCACCTTTGGGAAAGGCACCCAACTCGTCATCCAGCCCTGTAAGTACCTCTTCCCGGGACACGGGGATCTAAATAGAGCCCCCACGGGGACATGTCCAAACCCTGCTGATGAGTCTCTGGTACCACGACCTTCAGTGGAACCATCCAACACACACAGTGGGGGGTTTGAGCTGTGTAGGTGAGAGGGATGATTCAGTCTGTGCTTCGGAGGACTCCTATGCGCTTTTGTGATTGTGTTTGATTAAGAGACCATTGGAAATTCTGGGCTCCAGCTGTCCTAAGGGTACCACTTAGGATCAGGGCAGAACATCTGCAGGCCGCTTTCTTAGCAGCACCTTTGCCATGCGAATGAGGAATTGTGGAAATGGCTGTGCATGTAAAGGTTTGATTGCTTCTCTTTTTCTGCCTTCATGCCCTCTTCTCTGCCTGACTTTGCGACCTTATATTAGAGCAGTGATTCATCATTTGATTTCTGAGCCCCATCACTCATCAAGTCTGCCAAGAGGGATGCATTAACATAAAACCCAGAGAGGAAAAGGACAAAGAGTTTAATTCCCAGAGTCTGCAGAGTTTAACTTGACAACTCTTCTTGGGCCTGAATCAGCCAGCCAGCCCCCCATGATCAGTTGAGGCCTTAGAGGGCCACGGGCAGATAGGGTTAGCCAAGCCAGTGTCTGACCAGAGCTCTTCGGGCCTCCTAGCAACTACAGCCTCGGGGTCTGGAAAATGGAAACGGGTCCCCGAGGGCCCACCTGGCCTTGCATCTGGGAGGAGGTCATGGAAAGAGCTCTGAGTAAGCCAGGGAAGGGTAGGGACCAGATGGAAACTCCAACAGTGGGTTTTTGTTATGGAGCATCTCCCAGTGTGACCACTGGCGGGGCCAGGAAATTCATCTTTGGGACCGGAACAAGGCTTCAGGTCACCCTGGGTAGGTGATGGGAGCCCTGAGTAGCCCAACTACTAGTGTTGCTTTAAAACAAGGGGTATGGGGCACCTGGGCGGCTCAGTGGGTTAAGCCTCTGCCTTCTGCTCAGGTCATGATCTCAGGGTCCTGGGATCGAGCCCCGCATCGGGCTCTCTGCTCAGCAGGGAGCTTGCTTCCCCCTCTCTCTCTGCCTGCCTCTCTGCCTACTTGTGATCTCTCTCTGTCAAATAAATTTTAAAAATCTTTTTAAAAATTTTTAAAAATAAATAAAATAAGGGGTACTACAGGGGCTGTCCTGGCTGGGCGTAGTCCTTCCTTCCTTCCAGCGGAGCTGATCTCTCTGGGGATACCTGCATTCAGTCAGAATCTGTGTTCTTTTTATTTCCATTACTGAATCTTCCCTTCCACCTGTGAAAACAGACTTCTCCCTGCTCCCAGTTTCTTCGGTCCTCACACTCGGTGTGTTTCCTTTGGAACAGTGGGTTTGGGAATTAATTCATCATCAGGACTTTGTCACTCTGGGCAGCCGAATGAAAGGGACTCTCAAATGGAGCATAGAGAGTCTTGCTTGTTCTGATAACTTCTCAGGGCTGATACGTTATAAATGAGAGGAAGTGGGTTAGATGACCTTCTAATGACTTCTCTGGAGAGACTCTAAGGAAACTTGCTGAACATCCTACACACTGCACTTCTGGGAGGAGTTTGGTCGGACCCTTGGTGCAGTAAAAGCAAAACCTTGAACCTCCAAACACATAGTCGAATGCCCACCCTTTCCTCCCAAGTTCTGCTGTGTTTCATTATTTGCCAATTATGAGAGGACTACATGACAATTCACATGAAATTATAGAGATGAGTAATTTGAGTATTTTGAACCCATAATTAAGATGCAAGTTATAGAAGTTCTGGAGCGTTCCACCAGGCAGTACCTCATACCTAGCGGTCCCTGAAGACAAACAAAAAAAGGAGAATAGGACTGTAGTGTTGTGTCGCATTGGTAGGTACCTGTCCCCATTGTTCCTGTGATGCCAATGCCGGGAGCCTGGCTACAAGGCTGCCCCAGGAGGTTTTTGTTAAAGGGCGTGTCGCTGTGGCAATAATAACAACGACCTTCGCTTTGGAGCAGGGACCAGACTCACAGTAAAGCCAAGTGAGTGAGGGGAGCAGGTAGATCTCAAAAGCTGGGGCGAGGGGTGGTGTTCTTTGGTGCAGTTTTAATGGGATTAAGACACTGCCACCCCCGTCCTGGATCCAGGCGCCTCATTTCTTTGGGCTTGAGCTGATGGGCAGTCTGCCAGTTAATGGATTCAGGCGATCCTCAGGACAGGTCACAAATAAGTAGAGGTTTTCGCGGGCTTATTCATTGACTCCAGATGTAAAGAAATGCTAAGGATAATAGGCAACATCCATATTCTGTGATAAGACAAAGAAAAAGACTTAACAATCCAGAAATCGGGTTTTCCTCAATAAGAACCCCTCCAGTCCAAAAGGAGTGCAAGCAGCTCTCTTAGGGTGTCTTTTGGGTTTTGTTGGTTTTGTTGTTGTTTTTATTAATATTCTTCATTAGAACTATGGCTCTGAGAGTGGCGTGGTGCTCCTGGTCCCTAAAATAATCACTCTTTGCCCCCCCACCCCATGTTGGCCACCTATGCTAGGTGACATGTCTCTGCCTGACCTTGTGATTGTCCCCATGTGTCCCAAGCATGAGCAGGATACCAGTGTTCAGGGAGCAAAATGGGTGGTTTAAGATCCAGCTCAGGGGTGCCTGGGTGGCTCAGTCGTTAAGCGTCTGCCTTTGGCTCAGGTCATGATCCCAGGGTCCTGGGATCGAGCCCCACATCGGCATCGGGCTCCTTGCTCGGCAGGAAGCCTGCTTCTCCCGCTACCATTCCCTCTGCTTGTGTTCCCTCTCTCACTGTGTTTCTCTCTGTCAAATAAATAAAATCTTTACAAAAAAAAAAAGATCCAGCTCAGATCTCTCTGCACAGCCGGCTGTTACTTTTAGAGGAAAGTCCTAACCCTGCCAAGGAGCTGGGAGCTGAGGCCGTGGGGTGGGGAGGCTCCCACCAAAGGGGAAAGTGGCTTCCCTTGCCCAGAGTGCTCCTCAGTCCTTCCCTCCCACTGGTTATTGTAAGGCCCCATATGACTGTGCGAATTATGGAAGTGGCCAAGGAAGGCTCATCTTTGGAAAAGGCACTCAACTCTCTGTTAAACCAAGTAAGTGTTGGGGGGGGGTCTCAGAAACGTTTTTAGTGAATGTGACTCGAATACAACCCAGAGGGAAGGGGGAGAAATTCACCAACCCCTTTCTCTGCGGTGTCTTTCCACCCTTCTCCTATGAGCCCCCAGAGCTGCTCCTGGTTCATGCCCCTCACTGTCCTCAGTCCAGATGGGCACTTCCCTCTGCTGGAAAATTCTGGACTTTGTGACGTGAAACACGGTTCTTGGCCCCAGGAGGGCAGTTCTCGGGAGTGATTGCCCTCCTCACTGTGGTGAGTGGGTGACCTTCTCTGCAACCATCTCATGGATGAGCCACGGTCGTTGTGACGCTGTGTTTGGTTTTCAGACATTAGACTCAATGGAGAGCCACGTGAGAGGGACAGCAGAGTAGTTCCTGCAGGGGGCTTTTTGTTTAGGGAAAACGCACTGTGGATCTCGGCAGCGGGTATAACCTCCACTTTGGCAAAGGCACCTCACTGCTGGTCACACCCGGTGAGTTCTGGTGGTTAACTAATTCCCCTTTCTGGAAAGAAATCCAACGGGACCTGTTGAAACCCAGCTGAATTTAATTGCTTCGTTTAGCGTGCGGTTGTTAACTACGTCGGATGTGTGGGCCAGATATGAAGACACATTTCCCCAGACCTGGATTTGGTTATCGGGTCTATGGGCAGTTTGATAAATTGTACTAATACCACAGGCGGTGTTTCTCGAAGATCCACAGAGCACGTTGAGGCCTTGGGAAAGAGGCAGAGAGATAAGAGGAAGAAAAGCTTTATGATAGAGACAGAAAAAAGCCAATGGAAAGGGAGGCGACCCAAGCAGGAGTGTGGAGCCAAGGAAGTGTGTCCTTAACAGATAAGTGCCGGGGACCCAGCTGAGTTGATGCCCTTGTCCTCCAGGGTAGAACTGAAAAATCTGGCAAGTAGACTGAGGACTCGGGTGAGGGCTGGGCCGCATGGTCACAACTTCTCGTGGCTTTCCTCTTCTGGGAGAATAGCAGAGGAAAACTTCCTCTGGAGACAGGGAATAGGACAGCCCCTATTCACCCCAAGGACAAAGGCTGGCTGAGTGGACCGCATAGGAGGAGCAGAGAACCCCAGGACCTTAGAAAGCTCCCTAGCTCCGCGGGGTTCTCTGTGACCAAGCCAGTTGTGTGGCTGTCAGGGAGGGAATAATGAAGAAGGCTTACAGAAAGCAGTATCGAAGAGGTACGGGCTGTCCCCACACTTGCAGAGTTCAGTGTTGTGCGGTTTCGGTTTTTTGGTTGTTGTTATTTTTCTCTTTCCTGTTAGGATTATTTGCAGCAATGCCTGCCACTTTCCATTTCGTAGTATTTCTTGTCAACAACCCTCGGTGCCTGAACCAGGTGTGACGCTGAGGTGACCGGGTTGATTTGTTAACAAAGGGAGTTGATACATTGAAACGAGTGGCCCAGGCAAGCCACTCAGCTGAAAGTGGCACGCAGGTTGGGGGCTCCCTTCTGCTTTTCAACCTGCCCTTAAAGGTCAAGGCACATCCTTTTTTTCTTTTCTTTTCTTTTTCTTTTTTTTTTTTAAGGACACATTCTTTTTGTAGCATCCATGATGGCTTTATCTTTTGAAGGTGGATTTCATTTCTGTAAATAATCAAAAGCCTCTCAGAGCTACGATTTCTAAAGAAAGGAGGGACTCAAACTTGTTACTGGTACTACTTTGGTTCCAAAATGAGGTATGAATATCAAATCGTGTCATCGCTGGGTATGCGTGGCTCTTAAACTGATTCTCATTGGGGGTCCTAAAGGGACTACTTGAGAGGCGTCAACAATCATTTAGATGTTTAAATCCTGACATGTTTGTTAGGATAGCCTCTTAATAAATACACTTAAGATAAACATAACATAAAATTGAAGATGTTTTGCAAACTCAGACCTCATCAAAGCAGTGAAGATTTTTCTATATAAACGGGGATATTATCCCAAGTAAATTCCTTTTAGAAAAACATGAGGACAGTTCCTTCCAATGGAGAAGAGCATACGATGTCCTGCTAAATGACAGCAAAGCTCTTCCATGAAACTGTAACCTTATGTTGGTTTATGTAGAGCCGCATAACACTGTGACTAGCTCGGGAGGCTACCAATTCATCTTTGGAGAAGGTACTAGACTGAAGGTTTTACCAAGTGAGTATTACAGACAAGAATTTATTTTTAAAGGTGTTGATGTTAGAGGGTCAAGAAAAGGTAGAATAAGGGAAATAGTCGTTATAAACTATAGAAGCAAGCACTACTGCTACCCAAAGTGGAAATTCTGGGTCTCTCTACCGCAGACAGGAGGGTTAAAGGAGAGTTCTGAGGCTCGCTATGATGGACTTATCACCATTTTCATTAGAATTGTATGTATTAAGTCATTAGAAAAATACCTATTAGCAAAAGAGCATGAGGGACACTTCTAAACACAGTAGGAATTCTTTGTTTCTTATTCTCTTCTTTTAAAAACTGTATTCTCATTCTACACTTTTCACTTGCTTCTCTGGCCCTTCTTTTGGCCTCTCCCCTTAGCCAACTCAACGTTACATGTGGCATTCATATTTTGAGAAACTATCATGTCCAGTTGTTAGCCTGTCACTTAAGACTCTCTAAAACCTGGGCCATTCTCATTCTCTAAATTTATTCTCAGCTGTTCCCTTCCACAAATACCCTGCTCTAGGCGAACAATGGGACACCTACTTCCCCTGAATGTTTACACAAGCCCACACCTGTACTTTGTGTCCATAAATCAGTCATCATGGACCCACCACTATAAACAGACTTACACACACCAAACAAATTGAGTTTCACGATGTCTTAGCTGGGACACCCGGCAGAGGTGACACCAGACTTAATTTCATAGGGAGAGCTTGAGAAATTATATCCCTTTTTAAAAATTTAAGAGTCTTGGGGACGAGATCCAGCAGGCAAATAGCAAAGTAGGAAGAAAAGGGATCCTTTTGTAATGGATGTGAGAGGGAGGGATGGGTCCACAGGAAGATTTTTCTCTGGTGGACCCCAAGACCGACTAAATCCAAGCAGGAAATTCATGGACTGCCATATTACCTGCGTGTTTCCAGAATGGCCCATTTCCCTCCAGAATGGCCCATTCCTGATTGTTGCTTGTTAAGCCCCAGTCCTCCAGGCAGCCTGAGGGGAGGGAAAGGGAGGCCACCGTGCTGTACCATCAGCAGTGGTGTCCATAGAGCTTCCTTCTCAGATTTTCCTCAAAATTACCCTCAAAATTAAGAGAGATCCCAAAGGATCACCTAGACAGAATAGGAGAAGCTACCAGGAAGAGAGAGATTTCAGGTTAGTGCTGGATCTGTGTTACCTGGGGAAAGGGACAGAAAGAATGGAAGAGTTTACCCCAAGACAAAGAGGAAAAGTGTCCTTTTCCTAGTGACCCTCTAAGCAGGGAGTGAAAAATTCTGCAATTGGAGATGGGGAATTCAGGGCTGGCCAGTGCCTGCGACTGTCTCTAGTTCTTTGGAATGAGACAGTTCTTTGGATTGATTCTTTGGGAATCTCCTCTGATGTTCCACAAGCTGGACCTCGGTCAGAGGTGTCTGATTCCAGCACCCTGAGGGGTAGACCAGCATGCCCCTCCTGCCAGCATCGCTCCGGCGGCTGCCTTCAGTCTCTCCCACGCTGATGACAATCTCTCTGACTGCTTGGGCTTGGTGCCACGGACATGAACTGCTCCTACTTTGTCCAAATGAGGAGTATGATCCTCGGAATCCCTGGAGAATTATTATCTAAAACACCAGAGGAAAAAAAATAAAAATAAATAAATAAATAAAACACCAGAGGATCTGCTAGGATTCTGGCAGTCAGCATTCCGGGCTCGGGCAGGAAAACTCCCTCCTTAGACTACTTAGAAAGAAAATCCTTCATTTATCCAAGGTGGAAACAGTCCCGAAATCCAAGCTGGTACCAGGATTCTGTGCCAGGTTATTACTGTGACAATTACTTAATATTCTCTGTGCTCACGGTATCGCTCCTTCCAGAAGATCTTTAGGGAAAACTTAGTACAGTTTCTAGGAGGTTTTCGCTGAGCTGAAGATCACTGTGTGAATAATAATGCAGGCAACAAGCTCACATTTGGAGGGGGAACAAGGTTAATGGTCAAACCCCGTGAGTATCTCTGCTGAATCCATAATGAGCGCTCTAATTTCTAAAGGAGGCTGTAGCGCTGAGCTTCATCGGGGGGCTGTTTTCTCCACCCAATTTTATTTGTTATGTTAATTCCGAGTATGACTCCTTCTGATGATCCAGTGTCTACACACGTCGTAGGCACATGTGAACACGGGCCCGTGTTCGGTCCCCTGGCATAGGAACAAACAGGTTGGAGAGTAACAGATTCCTTGTCTTTTCTGTCTTAACCCTTGGGTCAGAAAGTTCTGACTGTGTTGAATGCAGGGACAGGTGAGCACTGGAGTGGGAGAATCCTTCTCCAGTGGCTTTGCCGCGATTGCCCCCCTCCTTGCTGGTCAGGGGGCAGCTCGGGCTGAAGGCGGAGGGATGAACTATTTCATCTGAGAAGAGCCTTTCCATCCGGCCATGCTATGAATTGACCACAATAATAAATAGTCTCCTCCGCTGCCTTTTTGGCCAGGGTCCCAGCTGGAGGAGCACGCTGGCTGGATCTGGGGATTGAAAGGGATTTCCTGATACACATTGGCCTGGTCGGTTTCTGTAAAGCTTCCTATGACTGTGTGATATTGGCAACAACCGTAAGCTGATTTGGGGATTGGGAACAAGCCTGGCAGTAAATCCAAGTGAGTCTTCAAATTAACTCTCTCAAACCTGTCTATGCAGTTTGAAATATCTCAGAAATGGTCTCCCTGTTTGGCCCTAATGTTTAAAATGTGCCCTCGCGGGTAGTGTTTTTCTCCTGTCCACCCGAGCTGAGCCCTTGCTTTCCCTTCAATCAAAATAAATAGATAGAGGGATCCAGAAAGGCACAGTAGGAAGGCAGTTGGAGTATTTGACTGTTTCCTCGTGGAGCAAACAGGAGGGCCCATTCCCAAAATAGTGCCACTAGGGAGCATCGGAATTCGGAGAAGATGGGACTATGCACTGTATGCCCAGCCTCCTCTGTCCACATGGTGCTAACCTCACATGGGCCATTGTAAGTACTGCGTCCCCTCCGCCAAAGATAAGTCAAGTGCTGCTGGGAACTCCCGGGACTCGGGGCCATCCCCGTGGCCACCCTGGAGAGCACCTCCCCACCATGGGCAATCCAGAATGACTCAGATTTGCCATAGAATTACTGCATCTCTTAGTCCTCTTTGGCTTATAGGCTTAGAGTGGATTTGCTAGAAGTAAGAGGAGAGGAGTTGGTTTCATCCTAATTCTGGCCTCCCCCGAGAAGTTTTTCTCCCAAGAATCTTCAGGAACATCTTAGAGACCACCCGCCCTGTTTGGAATTGTGCTTCACCCGGCCAGGCCATGTTCCTAGCAGTGTTTGCTGTGGCTTTGGCTGGGGCTAGCTCCCAGGGCGGTTCTAGGCTTGGCAAAGCTCAGGGAAAAGAAGAGGAGTTTGTGGAGCCAAGGGGCTTCGGGAAAGGCATCTTTGATATAGGTGTTAATGAATTTCTAAATGAGTTTCTGTGTGTTAACCTGATAAGACTCTCCGGGGAGAAGGTCACTTTACCTTTGCAGCTCTAAATGTAAGACCTGCGTTGCAAAAAAACCAAAAAACAAAAAATGAGAAATGTCAATTGTGGTGCCAAAATGAAGAGCCTGGGTGTGAATACTGAATCAGTTTTAATGTTTGGTTGATGAAATGTAAGCCTTTCAGGAGAACCGGCTCAGGGTACATTTATTAGGGTCAGTGAGCTAACTGTTTTGTCAATGTTGCTGACATACACACTTCAAAGGAGAACCCCAAATTGAAAAAATTAGTAATAGCATAGAGCTTAAGAACGTGAATTTTAGAATCAAACTGCCCTGGGCAAACCGAATTCTGCCATTTACTAGATGTGTCACCTGGGGCAGGTTACCTAATCTCTTAATGCCTCATTTTTCTCATCTGTAAAATAGGGATCATACTACTACTGAACTCACTGAATTGTTATGCGATTAAAAGAGTTAACGCCTATAAAGGGCTTTGCCTAGTGGCTGGCACATAGTAAGTCTTCAACAAACATCAGCTTTTATTACTAGATCAGGTTGCTAGGGGGAAAGAAAAGGGGAAAATGATATCCTTTGAAAGTTTTTGTAAAGGACAGCACTAGAGTGCGGTTCTGGGACCACAGGCAAACTCATCTTTGGGCAGGGGACAACTCTACGGGTAAAACCAGGTGGGTCTGAATGTTCCCGACTGAGGCACAGTTGCCCGCTATATTCATGTTTCGGCGAATCTTCTCTACCTTCTCAACTTTTAACCGAGGACTTTTACAGTTTGCTTCTATTTTCCTTTTGTACTGCTTAGTAGGTTGCGTGTAACCCATGGTTAATAGAGTCTTTCCTAACCCATTCGGTTTCATCTAGGGGCAGAAAGGGGGGTAAGACTGGAGGTGAGCTGGGTCTGGAAATTCTAAGCTAAGACCGAGAGAATGTAAGTCTGGCTGACCTTGGAGAAATAAAAACATCCAAGGTGAGAGGGTCAAAAAAAACTAAAAGTGATTTTCTTAAGAGTTTACTAGAGTAGAAACCACCCCTGTGGCCACTAGAATTCTCTAAGAACTGTCATTCAGGGAGAAAACTGTCTTTCAAGCATGGAAATGGCAAGCTCTTGTTTGAAGGGAAAAAAAATGGGGAAGGACAGAAGAGAAACTGTTGGTGACTTGGATTTTATTTTATATATATATATATATATGATATGTATATATTTTAAATATATATGTATATGTATATACATACATATATGTATATATATGTGTGTGTGTGTGTGTGTGTATATATATATATATAGGCGGGGTCAAGGAACATGGAAGACCTCATTTTCCATTAGGATAGTTTTTCAGAAGGCTGTCGTCAAGTAGGAGTCACAATGTGTATAGCTTTAAAGAGGTGAGCTTTATAGAGGAAGAAGAGGAAGGAAATTTAGCAGAGTACAGTATTTTTGTACTGGGCAGAAACACTGTGCCAACTTCTGGGGTAAACAGGCTCGTCTTTGGAACCGGAACAAGACTCGCTGTTATTCCCCGTAAGTCCTTTACCACTTGAGAGAAAGCCCTTAATCTCGAATGCCCAGCTCTCACACCCCAGACACCTAACGAATTTCTAAATGCACTTTCCTGCGTTAACCCGATAAGAATCTCCAGGGAGAAGGTCACCCTTGCTCTCCTGGCTCTAACTGTAAGGCATGTTTTGTAAGAAAAAAGTGGGAAATGTCAATTGCGGTGCCAAAACCGAGAAGGCGAGGTAGAAATACAGGACCCGTTTTAAGGTTCAATTTATAAAATGTAACCCTTTCAGAAGAACCCCTTCAAGGCACATTTATTAGTTTGCGTCTAAACAGCACAATTGTCCAGTTAATTTGATTAATGTCCGTAGCTGATCCAGATACTCAGGTACTTCCTTGAGAAACCTTCTTTGTGTTCAAAATTGCCTGAATTGACTGTCACATTACCTAAATAATTGCCAGATCTGTTTTACTTTGTGCTGTATAGACTCAGCCTAATAAAAACAAATGCTGTTGTGTTTTTTCCCCCAGCCCGTCTCCTCTCCACCCAGAAGGTTTCCTTCCATTCACACCAAGAAGAGATACCCAGCAAGCCATTTGACTTATTGCTGCTGCTATTTTGCATTTATATGACTCCTTTCCTTGGAAGAGATTAAGACACTTCATACGACTTATTAGCTAAACAGATTGACAGCCTAATTAGAAAGAGAGAAGCAGACTCAGTATCTTCTTGTGGGCGGCTATTCCTGCCCCCCTCGCGTGGAACATTTGCTCAGATTGCTCTGTGATGTGGGAATAAGAAGGGGAGAGGATCTCAGTTTGTAGTGCGGGCTGTACGTGAGAGATGGTTACAGGAGGTAAGAGCAGGGCTATGTAGGTCAGGGCAACCCACAGGGCCAGGGACATGTCTTTCCCCTAGAACTCGTGTGTTCCCACAAAGCAGAGCAGGCCAGATTTTGACATCAGCTGTTGGTGTGTATCTACTCCTTCTTACTTGTCTCTTCAGGCCCGATCACTTCAGGTCGTTCCTTCCGCCGAGACCTCCTTTCTCTCTCCTTTGATTCCCAGCCGCCATGACCGCCCCTGCTTCAACCCCGCCGCAGGGGGCCGCCTGCCTCCTGAGCCTGTCAGCAGGATTTCTGAGGAGCTCCTTAGCTCCTTCGGTGACCCTCAAGTGGCTCAGGCCCCTGAGGGAGTGCTCCCTGAGGGCGGGCCCAGCAGAGGGCCCCCAGAGGTGGAGGCGGCCGCCATGGGCTACCGAAAGCCTACGGGAAGGCCGCAGCTGGGGGCCTTGGATGAGGAAGCGCCTCAGAGGAAGGTCTCCATGGAGTAAGGAACACCATGGTTTTCATGATACACGAGGCCAAATCCTCTCCTGTCTGGAAGCTGTAGCTTCTACCTGGGGATCCGGGACACATGTCTCTGAAGAGGTGGCAGGCTTTTTGTAGTTGAGTCAGCCACTGTGGACAGGCCCGGGGACTGTGCTGCATTTTGGGTCCGGCACTCAAGTGATTGCCACACCACGTAAGTGTCTTTTTTCATCTCTGTGCACCAGTATGTCTGTGAACCCTTTCGAGGACTTCTGGTTCATTCCCCCATTTCTCAGGGAGTTACTGAGCGTCTCATTTCTGGATCTAGCTACACTGCCATTGACCATTAAGACGGTCAAAGTTAGCTTTAAAAATAACTTTGACTGATTTCATTTAATGCCTCCGTGGACAGCAAAGGAAAATTAGCATGTCCTGGGAAGCTAATTGATGCTCGCTGCGGTGGGGAAAGGGACCAGCATTTCTTTCTTATCTCCCCACCCGGGCCCCGAGGCCTCAGAATCCAGTTGACCTTTTCCATGCCTCTGCCTTCTGGCAGATTAAGTGGTCATGTTTGCTAACTTTCTTGTGGAAAAACGCATGAGACAGATTCTCCTTCAGTTTTTACTAAGAAAGTTTTTGTTAGTGATTTTGACAATAAACTTCAGCTGCCATATTCCCGCCTGTTCATGTTAGTAAAATCTTGGCTTGAACAAGCTCATTTCCCCCAGATTATTCAAAATGCGTTTCTCTGGTGTAACCCACTGCTCTCACATCCGCCCTTCTATCTCCCCAACGTTCTCTAATAAGATAAACAGGCTCACACATCATCAGGCATATTTCACAGACACAAAAGCCGAAGCACAGACAAGTTAAATAATATAAGGCAAACCAAAAAAAAAAAAAATCAAAACTGAGATTAAAGCTTGAGATTCCCTGTTTTCTTAGGGTGAATTATTTTGAGCTATCATCTTTGTGAATTGAAAACAGTAGGGGTACCTGGATGGCTCAGTGGATTAAGCCTCTGCCTTATGATCTCAGGGTCCTGATATGGAGCCCTGCATCGGGCTCTCTGTTCAGCAGGGAGCCTGCTTCCCCCTCTTTCTCTGCCTGCCTCTCTGCCTGCTTGTGATCTCTCTCTCTCTCTGTCAAATAAATAAATAAAATCCAAAAAAAAAAAAATTTTTTTTTTTTTAAAAGAAAGAAAAGAGGAAGCAAAGGCCATAGGAATGTGCAGGGGATGAAATTTAACCAAAACAAAAATGGACGGTTTCACCACATTGGTGTCTTTAATGTATGTCCAAATGTTTGCAGTTGGCAGCAGTTAATTTGGTGCTGGTTATTTGGTGCTTACTGGGCCCCAGGGGGGTTTTTGTAGACCTCAGTATCACAGTGTCTACCAATGACAACAGACTCTTCTTTGGGGCTGGAACCAGACTGCAAGTGTTTCCAAGTAAGTGCTGGAAACTGAGTGATTTTGAAAAGGTGGCTTGTGTAAACAGGTTGTGTTTAAAAGGTGGCTTGTGTAAAAAGGTTGTGTAAACCACCTGCTTTGGTATATATGCTCACATTATTGCAGGCCACTGGACGGTGAGCTCGGTAGGACCATCCACACCTCCGCCTACCTGCTGTCGGGACTCCACGTCTCAGAGGTCGATCACTCTATAAACGAAATCAGCTTAATCTATATTCAAATACTACGGTTCTGACTAGAATCTTATCAGCAGTGAAAATAAGACACTAGAGAATCAGATGCATTATGACTCCAAACAAATGATCTGTTTCTCTCTTTAGCATTTTTATTTAAAATATCAGGGAAGGTGAAACAAGTTCAACTTCGCCAATCTGAAAACTTTATGAATTATGCTCCTCTTATATGCAGAGAGACCTAGATTGACTTTGGATGTTTAGTCATTCAATTTCATCATCTGTGTGTGGAATCTGTAATGGGCTAGGGAATCAAATATAATTAAATGAGCAAATAATCTTCAGTAGTCAATATTCCTACATTGTTTTATGTGCTTTGCTCTGGACTTTTTATCTGGGATTTATCTCTAATAGGCTCCCCGGAAGGACAGTGAAGGTTTTTGTTAAGGTTTTTGTGTCTGTGTGGATAGCAGCTATCAGTTGATCTGGGGCTCTGGGACCAAGCTAATTATAAAGCCAGGTAAGTCTCAGAGATGCGCCTGTAAGGGAGACGAGACAAGAGTTGAATAATACACGAAGCATAGCATGCAAATTTTATTTTTAAGAACAATCTGGCTTGCTGGAGACAATGCAATCAACCCAAATGGGGTTTTCACTCCCAGTGAGAGGCAGTGTCAGCCACCAGCTCTCTTGTTTGGTCTAGTTGCTTCCAGAATGAATAATATTCAACGAGCCCTCCAAGAGAGCAGAGCTGGGTTGTTAGGGAGCATCTGATTCCCTCCGATACCGTTAGAATGCTTTCCCAAGGATAGAAACAGCCTCATTCCACCGGAAGAGCAAATTCCGAGAAAAGGGAATAGCTCGCAGTCAAAGACAAGCAGGTGAAAAGTAGTGTGCCTGCAGCCGTCCCCAGTCCTGGTCTCTGGCTGCTGTCTTGTGTGGGAAGCAGATGCCCACAGAGCTTCCAGTCACTTGCTGGTGCATCATCTCGGGTTCTGGGCCTTAGTGCAAGTCCTACAAGGATCCAGCTTAAAATGTAGTATCAGGGCAGGTCAAGGGAATACGGAGGCCGGAGGGATGGCTGGCAAGTCGCCCTTTGCCGCAGCGGGACCGGGATGTGCTGAGCCTGAGAGACTGAGCCCATGCTCGACCCATCCCACCCTGCCCCTTCCTGCGGGTTCTTGTAAGGCTCTGGAAGGCTGTGTGAACTATGGGGGTGCTACAAACAAGCTCATCTTTGGGACGGGAACCGTGCTCTCCGTGAAGCCAAGTACGTGAGTAGTGGGGTTCTGTGTCCAGGGCAAGACAGAAGTAACAGTCACTCTGGTGACAAGGAGGGCTGAGGGCTGACCGAGTACCCCCACAGTCACCCCTTTCCTACCATGATACGGCCCAGAGAGGGAAATGGTACCAAGGCGGGGATGAACCCCAGGAGGGAAAACTTCAGTGGCAGCGTTGGTCCCGCGTGGATGCCGCAGGCTCTCTGCTCTGTGAACCCCATTTCCAGGCCACATGTCCCCTCTGGTCATACCTGTGCCTGGGGAGATACAGCCTCTGCTAACCCGTGTGTATAATTGTGTGTCAGCTCTTCCGCCGGCCACATCTTCTTTTTTCTTTTCCTTCCAAAAGAGACTCCACAGCTACGTTTGGGGAAATTGCTGAGAAGTCAGGCAGCCCTGACCCAAGAAGGAGGCTTAGTTAGGGTAGGTTAGTTCCGTTTTCAAACAGGGATCCTTTTAACACCTTCCTCGTATTTCCCACATTTGCCTCCCCTTTCATTTTCTCTAGAATAAGTCCTTTGAGTTGTTCTGGACACCCACAGCTTCCAGGCTGAGAGGTCAGAACTTCAGTTTTGAATTCTTTCTCTTCAAATCTGAAGAATCAGCAAGTCACAGTCATGTTGGAGATGAGATCGAGTCTCCTCTCTCCAAGTCTACAATTCTGTCACGCAAGCTCTACTTTTAACCAAGCCCTGGTACAGCTGTCTTGGAGGGTCACCTTCTCTCTTTTCTTCAATATCTGACGCACATTACCATCCAGCCGATGCTCAGCGTTGTGATGAAGGGGGTCCCCTGTGCTCTTATCCTTGCCTCTAGGGTATGGCTTTTCCTTACAACAACAAAAGTTCACTTCTTCCATTTATTTCAGGACTGGGCTTTCTGAAAGTGTAGGAAATGGTGTGTCATAACTCCCTGCCCTTGTCTGTCTAAAATAGCCTGAGTCCGTGGTAGAACTTCTTTGGGAAACGATAGGACTGTTTGCCTTGTATCACTCTTCCCCGGTGAAATATTTTCTTTGGCTACTGCATAGAGGCTATTGCACAGTAAGAAAGCTTTTAAATAACTTGGCCAGTGAGTAGGGGACAGGACCGTGGAGTTTGGGGGGAGTCTGCATGTGACTTCAGATGACTCTACTGCTGGGAACCATCCCCATGGAGTAAGATTGCATCATCCCTTCACACCCGTGTGTCTAAGGCCGAGCTCACACGTATGAGAGCAAGAATGAACAAATTACTAGATTCAGCTTTGGCAGACTTAAGCCTAGAAATGCAAAAAGTCCTGAAAAATCTCTTCGGTTTGGTCTTTTAAAATAAAAATGGATTGCTCTATGTAGCAGAACCAATTTTTTTTTTCCTTCCAATCCTCAAAGATTGTCAGAGATGCAGAAAAAAAGAAAGCACAGGGAGTCCAACTGCCCCCTCACCACCGTGCCAAGTTGGGTGGAGTTTTACTAGGGGTTTCAGTAAAGGCAGGAAATGCTGTGGCAATAATAATGCCAGAATCTTCTTTGGCACGGGAACCCAGCTGGTGGTGAAGCCCAGTAAGTGGCCATGTTCTATTTATATTTGACCAAACAAATAAATCTTGGGAAGTTAGTGAAGACTTAATTTAATATGTAGACAAATGTACTGTTTGAAAAATGACTTTTGCAAATGCATGAAACATTCATGATTGTGGGGAATAGCAATAATGATAAATAGATGCAAAACAAGACCACCCCAAATTGCCTTTAATGTGGTAGCTTAGCTCTCCTTCTTCCGACGAGATCTTGGGGCCACGAGTTATTTACAGCCACGGTCTCTCTTAAACTACGTTCGGCAATGATTTGTGTGTTTACTGTGATTTTGCCCACCAAACTTGTCTTTCGTTCTATTAAAAATGAGGATCTATCTCATTTTAAATGCCACTAATATGTATAAGCTACCTTCTTTGTCTCTCATGCCTGCATATGTATTTATTCTAATAGATCCAATCCGAAACCCACACATTTTCCCCTTTTGACAAATGTCCACACCTAGTCCCATACATGTCAGATTTTGCTAAAAACATAGCTTTACTATTCAAATGCAATGGAGGATAAAAACCATTCGGAGATGAATTGACGATCCCAGATGGCTTTATAAACACCTGAGAGGAAATTCAGAGTAAAATAAAATGGCAGGCGTGATGACAAGGTTTTTGTTTAATGATCAGTTCCTCCACAGGGAGTAAAAACTTTTAAACATGCCTGCAGGGGAGGAGGGAAAAAAGGAATTCAGGAGGCCAGCATTCCTGGGGGTGCACTCGCGGTGTCAGATCCCCCACGGTGCCATTTTGGGATCAACACGGCCCATCCAAATGTCAGTGGAGAAGTGAATTTTAAGAGGCATGTGTGGTCAAGTTGGCTGGCTGAGTTATTAAGCCTTACAACAGGTTATAATTGAAACTATGAAATGACTAGCCCAAAGAGCCTTAAAGTAGGATAGCCTGTTTCTGAATGGTTTAGCTGTGGGAAACGCCAAAAGACCAGGAAACAAGCTAGATCACTCCATAAGTTTGCTTAAATCCAGGAAACATGACCAACCCACATGAATCCTTTTTTAAACGACTGCAATAAACTGCATCTGAGGGTCAGGTAGACAATAAGGAGGAGACAGAAGGGCTTAGTTCTTTGTGAGTCAGGCAAGGAAGCCCGTCAGGGCTGGTGGTGATGGCATCAGGTGTCCATCTCTTAGTGGTGAGAGACTGTATCCGTGCACTGTGAAAGGAGAACATTTCCCAAAGGACTAGGATCCTTCTGGGCCAAAATGAATGATCCCCACTACCCTGGCTGGCTCAGAGCTGTCATGAGTGCAGGGAACCGTGTGCTTGTCCTAGGATGAGGCATCTTCGGGGTCTGGTGATACGGCCCCTCTTAGAGAGCCAAGAGTGAGGTAGGACTCCCTAATGCAGCTCTGTCTCAGACGTGTGGCCTATATGGCCCTTACTTGCTCCATCTCTCTTTGGGGTCTGAAGGGTGTATTTCTCACCCAATGGCGGTTGGCCTGCCAGTTTTTGACTTCCGTAATAGAATTGTGTTTGATATCGAAACGGAGTTTGCTGAATTGTTGCTTTTATAATCTGCCCTCTGTGTTAAATGAGGTCATCCAATTTCCTCTCTGCACATTTGCAATAAGCAGCATAAAATTCAAGCAAAGTAACCAGAAGACACAGAGAAAGATGGCCGAAGAGATAATGAGGCCTGTATATTAGAGTAGAAGGAGACAGCATGGGGATCTGTTAAGTCCCAGGAAGATGAAATATCCATTAAGGGATGTGTAACTTTCCTGAAAGTTACTCCTGAAACCAAGAGTTTTTGTTGGGGCCCCAATCACAGTGTGAACAAACTGATAAAATCGTCCTTGGAAAGGGGACCCAACTTCACGTTCTCCCCAGTAAGTGCTGTTCTTGTGATTTTCTGATATTAACTCCCACTGAGTTCAAAGTGCTTCTGGTGGTGGGCTCGGACAGTTTCTTGGGCTCAAAGACCTGTGGGCAGCGTCTAGGTCCTGGGCCCTTTCGCTCTCACGGAGGCCGGGTTCTTGGCCCTTCGGCCACTTAGCCAAATACCAATTCTTTCCCCTCCAGAGCTGGGAAAGTGGCTGCCTGGGCTCTGCTGCTTCCGTATCAATTATCTTTTTCATTGTTTATATACTATCAAGAGTACAACACCGTGAACTTTTGCCCAGAGTCTATCTTCAAGTCTCCCCAGCAGGGCCCGTCCCCAGTGAACTTGGTTTGAACACATTGTTAAACCCAGTGTGATTTCTGGCTCCATCCAAAGTGGTTTTGGAAGTAACCGCAGTCTACCTATGACCCTCTCCTTCCACTCTTCATAAAAGACCCACTTTTTCCTGTTTGGCCTCTGCTAAGATTCCTGGCTCCAGTGCTCCATGCCTTCTCGTTTCCCTTGTTTCAGGGATGGGTGGGAGATAGCTTTTTAAAGACCTACTTAAATGCCAGAGGCAACAAAGTTGGTGCCTCGGCCAACAGCAACAGCGTGTGTTGAGCCTTCTTGCTCTGTGCCATTTTCCAAAGCCCTTTCTTTGTGTAGGAAAAGTAGCCACTCCTTTTTATTTCTAGCGCAGCCAAGAGTTCATCCTGAGGCCAGAGACAGGGGTTTCCTTTGGAACATTTTTCAAGGCTAGCAATAAGCTGGAAGTTTTCAGGCTTCAGAAAAGCACTCTTGGGCCCCAGCTCCGTGTATGAAAGCCCGTGTAGCCGGTCAAAGCAGGGGCAGCTTCATGACACCACATTTTGTAGAGGATCGGGGAGAAGGAGGCAAAGACAGGCTAAGGGAAAACGAAAACCATCGCTGAGTGGGAAGATTTTGATCTGGGAGAAAGATTAACAAGGGGAAACATCCAGAAAAACCTGGGCCAGGTAGTCAGAGTTTTTGTTATAGAGGCAATCACTGTGGGAATTTAGGAAGCAACTTGCCTGTCTTTGGAAAGGGCACAAGACTTTCTGTGATTGCAAGTAAGTGTCCCTGGCTATCCCTAATTTTGATCAGTATGGCTTCTTCCCTTAATGATTTTTCAGTGTTCCTAGGAATGCTTGCCCTCCCCTCCAAAAAAAGGTCTGTTAAGAGCTGGGAAGTGAGTTCTGAGCAAGAAGATAAACAGGTTACACTGGCTTGATTCAACAGCCCGCCAGACAATCAGAGGCGAATTCGAGCACTTCGGTCTAGCCTCGGCACCTCCAGCTAACTCTCTGACCACACAGCTTGGCCCGGTTCCCTCCTCTGATCCCAGGAGACCAAAACTTTAGGACAGAAAACTGGAGACTCCTTGGCCTGAGGCGCATAGGAAGGCTTATCTGAGATCCAGATAATCCAGATCCATTAAAATATTAATGTTGTGATTAATTTTAATTTGTCTAAGTCATGCATGAAAATTTTTCATTGTAAAAGCAATTCAAATTATGGATAAAGCCAATATTCACCTTGACCCACTTCCTTCAGTAGGAGTTTTCTCCCCCCAGAAACGACCACTGGGACTGGTGTGGTATGTTATGATGACTTTCTATTGGGAGTTTGTTGAGATGAAGTCTCAGGTCTTCAAGGAAGGAGGCTGGAGACACAAAGCACTCCGACTGCAGCTTGCAGATTTCAATTAGATAAGGCACAGTTGCTTGAATGCAAAAAGGCTGTTGGCAAAGGACAGCCACTTTCCCAGGAGCTCTCAGAGACTTGGATGGGTCTTTGGTCAGAGAACACCTTGGCTGGAGACAGGAGGAGGGATAAGATGGCGTCTGAAATCCAGCTGGGTCCCTGGGGATGGTCCACCCCACAGCCAGCCTCTGTCACGGCTCTTCTGCCCGTCATCTGACTATCGTCATGGTCTGAGCTTTTGTCAGCATTGCTCCCGTGTCCTGAGGGCTTTGATTTCCTCAGCATCTACGGGGTTTTTGCAAAGAAAGGAAACTCTGTGCATACTCTTCTAGTGGGGGTTACGGACTCACATTTGGGAAGGGCACCAGGCTCACAGTCACACCAAGTAAGTTCTTCTTTCTGGCTAATTATTCTTCCCAAGAAGCCTGTCCTCCATCACGCAGAAGCTGTCAAAACACAGGTGGTGTTTTCTTTGCTTGGTTTGTGTTGGGTGGTTCGTGATACCAGTTGGAAAACAAATCTATGCATTTATTAATGCATAGATTCTCTAGGGCATTGTGCTTGGCTTTCACTATCCATGGAATCTTTCCATGAGAAAATGTGCAAGCCTCCATGAGGAGGAAGGTCCAGGGAAAGTAAGGAGAAAAAAAGCAGGAATTGGATGAAAATAGACAAAAGGCCTGTGGGGAGAACAAACAAGATGGGATCCCAGGAGACCAGCAGTAGCTGCATTGAGGGAATTTCCCAGGAGGTGCTCCTGCCAAGGCCCATTCTTTCAAGGAAAATTATGGCAAGTACAATCGGGCTGGGAAGTTGCTAGCTATTAGCATTCATCCCATGTTCTAACCTAATTACAAGGAGATTGTTTTGGCCATGGGCAGTCATTTCAGGTTCTGTTTTCCTGCCTGCCTCCTCCACCTCCACCTGTCTTCCTAGAGGCCCCAGTCAAGGTTATTGCAATAGCACTGAGCACTGTGTAACACCAATGCAGGCAAATTAACCTTTGGGGACGGGACCACGCTCACTGTGAAGCCAAGTAAGTTGTGTTCTTCTTTGGCGGGGCCTTTAGGGGCAATCAATCAAATCATTAGTTTGAAAAATACTTTAATCCTGTGCATCTGCTTGGGCTCTTTATTAATGTTCTTTCCCCAGGCCAGAGAGAGCTGGTTCCCTTCTCTGCTTTAAAATGAGATGTGCACACACACACACACACACACACACGCACACACAGTGTCCTACTGTGGCTCATGGTGAGGGGCTCTCAGGAGCATAGACAACATTTTCAAAGAAATAGAGGTATCAACAATCATTGAGCCAATGAGGATGTCAGGAAGGACCTCCGGAGGAAACCCAAGGCCACACCACCCCTAACAAGGCTTCCTTGGTCATTTGGGATACGCTCTGGCTCTTTCTGATGCTCTAGGGCAGGAAATTCCTCAGCGCCTCTCTGTAATCAATTCTGAAATTTAGCAAGCCTTGCTGCCAGAAAATCCTTTTTTGCATCTTACTTTGACCACCACCACTTGCCACTGCAATTTAAATCTCTCAAAAGAACCATTAGAACTTAGGGCATCTATGGGCCGCCTGGGTGACTCAGGGGGTTAAAGCCTCTGCCTTTGGCTAAGGTCACGATCTCAGGGTCCTGGGATCGAGCCCCACATCAGGCTCTCTGCTCGGCGGGGAGCCTGCTTCCCTCTCTCTCTCTGCCTGCCTCTCTGCCTACTTGTGATCTCTCTCTTTCTCTGTCAAATAAATAAATAAAATCTTAAAAAAGAAGAAGAGGAACTTAGGGTGTCTCATTTGGGAGCAAAATTTCTTCTGTAGAACGTGAGACTCAGCACTGAGTCTACTTCTGCAGCATCCCTGAGCTGCCTTGTGTTCCCTGGGAACATTTGGAACCCAAGCGTTTATGGATTAGGCACTATAGCATGACCTTCAGAGATAGAAAACCCAAAATTCCAGTCCTGGCTCCACTGCTTTGCTTGGCTGTGTGACCTTGGGCAAATTACTTAACCTCTCTGAGCCTCAATTGCCCCAAATATAAGATGAGGATTAAAAAAAATGCCTACCTTGTTGAGTCAGTGTTAGGATCAGATAAAATAATGCATCTAAAGTATTTAGCATAGTGCCCAAAACATAAGAAGAGCTCATTAAACCCTAGCTATTAATAATAATGATAAACATCATCTCCAACACACTGTAGAACTTCTGTTTCGCCCCTCGGGCTCCTCTGTCAAGACTCCGTCGTGCATCAGGAGAAGAGCTGGCATGGGGGGAGGGTGGAAAGTGTCAGCCTGTTCTATGAAATCCTTCACCTGGGATTTGAAAGTATCTAAGTGGAAACAGAAAGAATCTTGGCTCATTTAAATACAAAATCATCCGAGTGTCAGAGGCAGCGGAGAGGTTTCTGCAGAGAGCTGCATGGCCGGCCTCTGGAAGCCGCTCACAGGCCCTGGGAACAAGGATGCACTTACAGTAGCCGAATCCTTACACCTCCCACCACACCGACCCCTGGGTGACTTCCTCCAGAGCGCCCCAGGGCATGGGCTTCCCGTGCCGAGGGACAGGGACAGAGGGAGAATGGAAGCCCCGCAGGAAAGAGCAAACCGTCCCCAGAGTGTCCTTCTGCTCCTCTGGGTAATGACGCCCGTGATGAGCTGTGGCACCTGCAAACAGCCCCTCGAGGTCGGTCTCAGACCCAGAGACAGGGGATCAGTAAAGTCCATAGAGGCGAAGCGGGGCAGTGAATATGGAACTAAGAGGTGGAGGGGAAAGTGGAGTCGAGTCACGGAACTCAGTCTGGGGTGGGAGGCATCAGACAGGAGCCAGAGGGGCTGTGTTCTCCAGCTCCGCCAGGACTCAGCCCACAGGACGCAGCTAATACTGCAAGAAGGGAGTGAGGTTAGTGGTAAAACCTTCCTAATAGGTTTTTGAACAGTGAAAATGAGCTGTCAGGAGTGGTTGCCAGAGCACTTTCTCTAGAGGGTTTTGAAAGGAGATAGACACCCTCCTATCAGAGGTGATTGACACGCAGCTCTGCCTCGAGGCAGAAGGAGAAAAGAGAGAACCTCTTTAAGGCTCTTTCCAGACCCTGGAGTCTCTCTCTGGGAGAAAAAAAAAAAAAAAAAAAAAAAACACAACTCTGGCTCATTAATGCAGAGCTGTATCCTTCAGGACATCAGGGTCGCTGGGTTGAGTTTCGGAACCTTTGCTTGGTGTGTCCCAAACCTGCTTTGTTCTCAGGACTGGACAGGACAAACAGGCTGGCTTTTTCATCCTAAAGCTAAAAACACAGTTTCTAGGTCCTGGGTCCTGGATCCTGGGTCGTTTGTGGTGTTGAAATGAGGGCAGGGGAGCCCTAGGGGTTTTTGCAGAGCCCGGAGGCACTGTGGGAATAACTATGGCCAGGGTTTGAGCTTCGGTCAGGGAACCAGCTTGTCCGTCCTGCCCTGTGAGTACGGCTGAGCGGGAAGGGAGATGAGCCCGGGCTCAGAGTGGGAGAGGGCCAGCGGGTCCTGAGGCCTGAGACCATAGTGACCTCAGGAGCGGGGATGGAGAAGGAGGTAGAGGGGGACAATAAGGAGGGGCAGGGATCACTCCTTCCGGGAGGAAAATCACAGGTCTGTGTGAATAACACTGGAGGAAATGCATGGGAGGTTTCCCTTCTCGGGAGGGCTTGGTGTGGAGGAAAGCTGAGTTGGCAGGTTTTTGATGCTGAGATAATCACTGTGCACAAGGACAAGGCTATTCTTTTATCTTTGGGAAGGGGACAAGGCTGCTTGTCAAGCCAAGTAAGTGGCATATCATTTGACTTGTGTGCTGAATACTATTATCTCTGAGAGGAAGACCTGCTTTCTTTTCCGTGGGGGCCTCCTTGGGTCAAAAGAGCATTAAAGGGGTTGAGCAGACAGAGGCCCAGTGCCTGGTCATCCTCATGCTTGAAGGAGCCCTGGGAGGGCTAGAGGCGAAGGAACCCGCCAAGACCCCACCAGTAATCCAGTCCTGGGTTCTGTCCACTCTCCCAAACTTGCAGTAAGTAAAACCATCTGATGGAAGTCTTCTTCAGAAGGAGATTCCAGTAGAATTCTCCCTGTTTCGTGGACTTAAAAACCGAGGCAAGTAGAGGCCAGTGATGGATACAGTTCCGAGAGGCTCAGAGCTCGGAGATCCTAAAACAGTTTTTCCAGATTCACGAATTCGGAGCACCAGGTGATTCAAAGGCGGGGGCGGCAGCGGCGATGGGCACTTGCGCGGTGCTGAGCACTGGGCTGGGCATGAGGTGAACTTCTAGACGTGGTGGGGTTTTGCCCCTGAAGAGTCTAGCACGAGGGTTCGGGCTTCATTAACCCCAGAGGCGCGGCGCTCTGGCCCCAGGGCCCAGGAAGCACAGCTCTTGGCAAGTATCATCCTGGGCCTCTTGAAAGAAGAGAAATTAGAGGGGAAAGGACGGAAAAGCTCCTATCTCCTATCATGCAGTTACCTCATTTTGTAGCAAGATTGTTTCCCAAGAGCAGTTTGTCTTCATTTAGCAGCTGTCTTCTCTGGGGAAGCCATTTTGTAGTAGTGTTTGTCACCAGTGTGACAACTGATGGCTGGTGGAAATGGAATTTTGGAGCAGGGACCCAGGCTGTGGTCGCTGCAGGTAGGCCTGGAGTCTCCCCTGCCCTTAATTTTTAACCCCCCATGTGCCACGTATTTCTAGCCAAGACCACGAGAAACAGATTTGAAAGGAAGCCATTTCCCCGAGCAGCGATACCCAGAGCCATTAAGCAAGAACGAGAAATCGGTTTGGATAGAAACATTTTTGGATAAATAGGAATTCTCGTTATTCTCTATCAGTCCCCTGTGTAAGTACTTTATTCCCCTTGTAAGAAAAAAAATTACAGTAAGTATAGCCACAATTCGTGCCAGGATGCGAGAGAGGTCGGCTGTGGATTTTTGGGTAGAGGATTAGAAATGTGTTCAGGGAGATTGGATGTGTTTTTGACAGGATATGTAACACAGTGTGAATTATAACCAGGGAGGGAAGCTTATCTTCGGACAAGGAACCGAGTTATCTGTGAAGCCCAGTAAGTATAGAAGTGCATCCCTGGATTAAGCAATGTCTGTGGATTAGGGGCTGATTTAGACCCAATTATACACTATATGAAGAATGTTTAGAAAGGGTGAATGAGCATCAAATAGGAGGACAAAAGTCTCCCTGGCCAGGATCTGACGTCTTGGTGCAAAATGAACATGAGGGGAAGTCCTGGGAATTGCTCTCAGAATATATGTGGGAGGACTAACGAAGTGTGACTGATTACTTGGGGTCCTGACTAGGTTCTGTAGCCCCAGATTTGTACAGTCATCAGTGGACAAGACTTCTAATTCCTCAACAAGCCTCTAAGGCACTATTTTTTGGGGGCTAAGATTATGTCAACTTATAGAAGGAACCTCGTAAATGATGATCATTGACCCAAATAACTGTGATTAGCCTCTCCCAGAGACTGAAAATCACTTTTTTTTTAAAGATTTTATTTATTTATTTATTTGTTTATTTATTTATTTATTTATTTATTTGACAGAGAGAGGGATCACAAGTAGGCAGAGAGGCAGGCAGAGAGACGGGGGGAAGCAGGCTCCCCGCTGAGCAGGGAGCCCAATGCGGGGCTCGATCCCAGGACCCTGAGATCATGACCCGAGCCGAAGGCAGAGGCTTTAACCCACTGAGCCACCCAGGCGCCCCTGAAAATCACTTTTTAAAAAAACATTTATTCCTAAGTACCGTGGGACGCCTTCTGTTTCTGAAGGTTTGGGCCAAAAATTTGTATAACATAGCCTTGTGAAGTGGAGAGAACCCCTAAAATCATCTCTTCTGACCGCCTCCACTTACGATGGAACTAAGGCGTGTGGAGGAGACCAGTCATGGCCCTACAGCCTGTCTGTGCCCGAGCCGGAACCAGCACCTGAAACTCCAGTTTGCTGAGCTTGTCTTGACCATTAATTCTTCTGGTCTGAAGTTTGAGGAGCCCACAGGACTCCTCTGACAAATATTTTTGTTCATCTACTCTATGCCAGGCTTGGTGCTCAGGCCAGAGACCCATCAGGGAATAAACTCAATGTCATTCTGCCCTCCGGGGACAATATCCCCTGACCTTCTGGAGGCGGATCTCATTTGTTCCTTCGAATATGACAATCCGTATCTGATCCCTCCTGGGCAAGACCCTTTGGCCATCCTCACTCACCACTTTAGGAAATACCAAAATCCGTTTTTCTTGCATTTTTTATGTCTTTGAGCAGCTAAATCAACAGAGGGACCGCCTTAGTCGGGAGAAAACAAATGACCCAAGAGTAAAATGGAAAACTAGAAATCTCCCCCAATAATTTAATCATTATAAAATTATTTTATCAGTATCCAACTAGCAGCCCAAGGAACTAGGTAATGGCAGCTCTACACCTCATTTCCGTTCTCTAGACTCAGTCTGAGGAAGACTCGAGGATTGATCGCTGGTTGTACAATTCAGCAATGCCCAGAGTGGAAGAGAGTCTCTGTCCTAGGCTTTGTGAGTCTCCTCAAATAAAAAGATGTGAACCCTGGTTTAACATCTAAAATCAGAGAGCACTTACCCTACATTTATATCGCAGGCATATGTTCGATGCTCAGAACTCTGTAGTAGAAAGTGGAAAGCAAAGATTCCCTGGAAGACAGCGAGGTTTTATTTTTAAATAAATTTAAATTTTAATTTTAAATAAATTTTTAAAAAGACAAGGATTTATTCATGATTTGTAGATAGGCAGTATGGTGACTCCAACAGACCTGTGGTCTCTCCAACAGAGAGAGAATTTGGATATAATTTAAAGTACCTATCCATGTCCCAGGTTTCAGAGAGAAAACGTGACAAACTAAAAACTAGGCTGACAATGATGTAAGGCCTAACCCGTAGTGTGATTGCCGACTCGACTCCGGGCTCTGCCAGCCTGGCCTGTTTGATCTGGTTTTTGTTGTTGTGTACATCACAGTGCTTCTTCTGGTTCAGGCTGGCAACTGACCTTTGGATCTGGGACCCAGCTGACTGTTGTACCTGGTAGGATGCCACAATCGAATGCTATTTGCACCGATTTTGTAATCTATAAATGCATACTATATATATTGCAACTTGACGGGCCTGGGACTGAGGGTGAGGGAGAGACACCAAGAACACATACTCAAAAGGGTAACGTAAGAGGAGAAGTATTTATTCATCAAAGGCCAAAGAGAAAGAGAAGCCTTTTTTGCTAAGTTTGGAAGGGGAGCGGATGAAAGTGAGTAGAGAAGAAGCTATCCTCACCTAGAAGAAATGCTGAATAATAGGAACAGGTTCCGTAAAGGAAACCTCTGTTTCTCATAATATTTTCATTCGAACCAGAGGAAATGCTACAAGATGGCTTGACCAGGAACTATCTTAAACCAAGTCTAGTTGGCCAGCTCTATCTCTAGCCTACCCTAGCTTACTTCTACATAAGCTGCTAAATACAAAAGCGCCTATTTAAGATATTTAAATTCAGCTCTATTTCTATAGCTCTCTGGTGTCCTTCCAGCAAAGTGTTCCCGTAACACACTGCTTATCATTTCTACAAGTGAGAACAAGTAAGCCCCTTGCCCTCCAAAACTGCATAAGTATCATAATTACTTGGCTCAGACTGAAGTCACCTCTATTTTATTTCTCATAACTGTGTTCACTTGTGGAAATTTGTTTAAATCCAGACTGTGTGGGCGTCTAACTGTTGGCACCGAGGTTTCCTTTCTGTTCTTATTGTCAGCAAAATATTTTGCTCAGAAATAATGTTTCATCTAGACTTGCAAATGACAGCCAGCACTGTGGCCTCTTTTCTTTCCCCCTCGTGAAAGGGAACATACAGGCAGAAAGAAAAAAAGAGAGAGAGAGTGTGTGCACCAAAATGTACAGTTTCATTGTGGGGGCTAGAAGGAAAATGTCAGTGTGGATGGTAAAGTACATTTGGTTATCTAAAATAGGTGCTTTGACAGATAGGATACTAGATCTTGGTGGATGATACATGCAGACAGACTACAGCTAACTAGCTGGTGTGGTTCAGGATATCATTAAAAGTAGCTCAGGTCAAGTTGTCAAGCCCAATGCAGATCCCGGGAGAGAAGCTTCCAGACAGCCCTGGAACAAAAGGCAGAGTAAGGATTTTTCTCACAATCCAGTCCACCTGAGGAGAATTTTCACTTATAATTAGGAAAAGAAAAAGGTAAAAAGCACTTACTGGGAGTGTCCTTGTTTCAAATATTGTGCGTACGGAGCACAGAAGACACAGCATGAACCCAAGCAGAAAACTAAAGAAAAGAAATCGATAAAATCACTGAAGAAAATCAGTTGCCTTTATCTTGCCTGTCTCTGATAATGAATGTGTCTTCTTGGCTCATTCCTCACTTTGGTTCTTGAATTTTCTAGGAAAATAGCAAGAAGCTGGTGGGGTTGGGTTAGTTGTGACCTACTTAGGTTGGTTATCTGTGTTCAGCACGCCTCCCTTTGAAGAAGCCCCAGACTTTTTGTAATGATAGCAAACACAGTGTACAACGCTAACAGATTTTACTTTGGATCTGGGACCAAACTCAGTGTAATGCCAAGTAAGTTATAACTATCTACAAGTTAAAGTCACCAACCTATTATCCTAAATTCCTCTTACCGGTTTGTATTTGTTTTGAGTTCTTTCATTGAGTTTTGGGTTCCTACCCATAATAATTTATCATTCCTTGTTCATATGTCTCTTAAACAGATATAAAACATAGTAAACAGATCCTGTGATTCAGTAAACATTCTGAAGCTGCCGACCCTACTCTTGGGATGGTATCCTATACAAAGAAACTTCCCAAATGTTTTTTTTTTTTTTTTTAAGATTTTTATTTATTTATTTGACACAGAGAGAGAGATCACAAGTAGGCAGAGAGGCAGGCAGAGAGAGAGGGGGAAGCAGGCTCCCCTGCTGAGCAGAGAGCCCGATGTGGGGCTTGATCCCAGGACCCTGAGATCATGACCCGAACCGAAGGCAGAGGCTCTAACCCACTGAGCCATCCAGGCACCCCAGAACCTTCCCAAATGTTAACTATTGCTACTTTTACTAGTTGACCAGAGAGCATTTGGATATAATTTAAAGTACCTATCAATGTCCCAGGTTTCAGAGAGAAAACATGACAAACTAAAATTATATGTATTTTTTAAGAGACAAAGAATTAGATCATCTTGATCCTTAAAAACTCCTACTGAATGCTTGCTGTATGCAAAGTGCTGTGTAAATGCCTCTCGTACTCAACCCATTTCACCTTCCCAACAATCCCGTAAGATAGATATTAGCATCCCCCCTTTCACAGATGAGGGAATTGAATGAAGGTGAAAGCCAAAGCAAGGGGTTAAGATAGTTACTAAGGGCGTATGGAGGTAAAGCTAGACCATGACCTTGATGAGGTTTGTGTAGAAACACCTAGCACTGTGGTTATAACTACAACTACATTTTTGGAGCAGGAACCACGGTATCCGTACGAGCAAGTAAGTAAAAAGGAAAAAGTCAGAAGAATTTTAAAATAAAATGGTGGGCAATTTCACCTGGGAAACTCAATGCTCAGTAACAGAATTCCAAAAAGCCTTCCAGGTTTCCTTTAGGTTCATAAACTATCTACTTCACTTGTCTTCCTCGCCTCCTCTTCCAGCCCAGAATGGCTCTCCCAATCAGGCTTATGGTCAGATAAAAATCAAGCTAACCATCTGAAACTATCTCAGGGCCCTAAAGAAAAAGTAAGAGAGGAGGTCACTGGACTATATTAAGACGAGACAGAGCTCCTTTCAAATATTTGAAGAACTGGCATGTAGGCGAAGAAGGGGTTAGTACAGACAGCAAAATCAAAACCAGTGGTTGAAAGGAGATGCGTCTCAACCTCTTATGGAATCTTTTTGAACAAGTAGAACCTCCCTGCAGTGGAAAGGCTGCTTTGTGAAGTGCAGAGCTCCTCTTCCTTGGAGGTCTTCCCGCTGGGTCCTTGAGGCTAAGCCTTGGATGTTAGAGAAGGGATTTCTATACCATTTTAGCTATTGGAACAAATCACTTCTGTGCTCCCTTTCAATTCTTATGTGCTAAGATCCCAGGATTCAAGCCTCGAGGATGAAAAGGTGAACCAGGCCCGTTCCTTCTATTTTTATTATTTTTATAGCTGAAGAAATAGGTCATCAAATTATTCACGAGCTAAAGGCTATTTGGGATTTTTAAGCCTAGAAGATGGTGGGGTATGATTTCCCAGTGCAGTCAATGGGAAAGTAAAAGGGGGATAGCAGGAAGGAAAAAAGGAAGAGGAGAAAAAAGAAATGCCTGGAGGGAGGACCAGAGGTTGAATGAGGGAAATGAGGTGATTTTGCAGAGGGCAGATCTAGTCTATCAAAGTTTTCATGAGTTCAGCTTTGGAAAGGGATCCAAACATAATGTCAATCCAAGTAAGTGAGCGGTCTTTTATACCGGGAAATAGGGCCGGGGAAGCAAAGTTCCTTCCAATTTAAACACTCTCAAAAGGACAGGTAATTGCTTTTGGATGGGAGGGGCCTCTGCAGGTGGGAAGGCTATTGTTACCACAGACCATCTGTCCCCTGAGAGAGAGCCTCTGAGGATTGACTGTCCAGCTAAGATCCTGGCTGCACAAGAAAAAGACTTAAAGACACTTAAAGAGAATAGAGGTGGATTTTCAATCCCATCCCCAGGGCAGGGGGAGAGTGGTTGGGACACAGTAGGACCAGTTCACGTAAAGGGGGCCAGCACTGTGTCGATAGAGGCTCAGCCTTGGGGAAGCTGTACTTCGGAAAAGGAACTCAGCTCACTGTATGGCCTGGTGAGTGGGTTGTTTGCTACTCTAGGGAAACATTACTGTGAAGGAATAGAAAAGGGCGATGAATGAATTCCCTTAGTCTTAAAACTAAGGGAACATGTGTATTGCCCCTCCTAGAGGACCCTCCTTCCCGGTAGACTAGGATGGGGCGGCAGAATGAAGGTCAAGATGACCTAGGGTCTCTTTTAGGAACTTGAAAATCTAAGAGCAGACTGCGTTCATCCCCACCAAAGGCAAAAAAGAGGGCAATCCCACTAGAGTATGTGATGCTTCTCGAAACACACACATTCATACCCTATGACTAGGGAAGAATGTGGCCCTTCACCCAGAGTGATCATGTCCAATTGGAAGATAGGTTTACAAGGTTTATGTTCGTGGAGTCCCATGATTCTTGGTCATCTCCCTGTTAGAAGCTCCATCCAATGTTATACTCCTTTCTTATCAAGAATGACTTCTCCATCGTACTGTTAATTTTCCCCAAGAAGCCTCCTCACCCCCTTCCTTGATACTAGCCTCACCAGTGAAGGCTCTGGAATAGCTAGAGGGAGTCTGGGTTTGAAACTTAGACCAAGGAAAGTAGAGCTTATCCAGAGTGCAGAGCAGCTCACAGAGCCTAGGTGGACCCACTAATGTATCCTTCCTCTCTTGGACATCTTCTTTGAGCACTAAATTGAATATAGAGACCCTAATGCGCCTGCCTGTGTGTAATTGTGTTTATCAGCATTTCCACTCTGGAAACATGAACAGCCTGATCCAAAAGGTTTCCATGGCTTATAGGGCTTCCTGTTCTTAAAGGGCTTCAGGTTCCTTTGTGGGTTAAAAGTGGTCAAATGGCCTCCAAACAAGGCTATGGTGGAGAGCCATTATCTTCACTCATAGATCTAGGTTTAAACAGCCAAAGCAGAGAAGTAAGTAAATATATGAGCGGTTGGACCCAAATGTGTGCCCACTATGGGCATTCCAGCTCCATAAAGCACTAGCAGGCAGGATTACCCTAAACACCACAACCCCCCACACATACTTTGTCAAGGCTGTAAGAAATGTGATTTCCTTGGTCCCCCATGGGTTTTGATGGGCCTCAAGTCACCATGTGACCCACACCACAAGAAAGAAGCTAATTTTTGGAGGAGAAACCAGGGTGGTAGTCAAACCCACTGAGTATTGGGGCTTGAGCCACAATTTTGCTTCTAACACTGAAGCAAGAGCCCTAGCCATCAATGTGCTGTGTTGGCCCAAATTAATGTGTCTCAAACTTGCCTTAAAAATGTTTAGTCTTGCTCTAATGCATAAGCACATATGTATGCCCAAATTCAATGCAGATAAAAGATATTGCCACCCTGATATTTTCTGGAGTCCCTTTTCTTAAGAGAAGGAAAACAATTAAGGTGCTTTTCTTATTTCTTCACATCCCTTATCTGACTGTCTTGAGAGGCAGAGGACAATGAAAAGGTGTGATTCTCTCTATTCAGAGCGGGTGAACATGGACACAAGAGCAGAGCAAGGACCCATTTTTTTCTAAGGTTCAATATATTGCTGTCTGTACCAGGCTGCAACCTCTATAACCAGCATCCTGATTTATTTCCTCGGGCCCTCATTTTTCCCAATTAATGCAACTGAAATATTGGTAACTCTTATCTCCCAGCTCACAGAAAGCACATGAGGATTGAAAAAAAAAAAAACATTGCTCCGGGAAAGAGTTGAGCTGGAGCTTTGCTTGGGTTTTTTTGCGGGGGACAAGGGGTGATAGGGAGAGAAGTATTTTTGTTGCCGATGATATTGTCTTTTTCAATGGGGAAGGGAATAAGAAAGGAAAGGATATTTGAAAGGCAAGGTGATGTGATCAATACATGAATGTGTACAAAATAAATCATGAAGCCATTCAACTAGGAGCCAAAAGACAACGTGGATCCAGCTCAGCCACTCATCAACTCTGTGGCCATGGGAAGACCATTCAAATTCCCTGAGCCTTAGTTGATCTGTAACATGGAGATCATAATTCCAGCTCTGCCTAGCCCAAAGGATTTTGTGAGATTTAAATGAGATAATACGTGCACAATCCTTTGAAAAGTATAGTTGGACGCTTCATAATTTTTAAAAAGTCAGATTTTATGAAAAATTCCATTGGAAGGTAAATCTGAGGGTCAGCAAGTTTAACAGATGCCAGCTGTGGCAAAGAAAGGGTCGAACTGACCTATTAGGCGAACTCTTCCAATTCTGAGAAAATAGAACTTGGGAATTAGTGAGTAGGATTGTCCCTGAAGATCATCAGAAACCTGAGGTCACTGAAGAGACAAATGTGTGTTTGGGAGCTTGGAGTCAATGGTTTCTGAGGTCTCTTAGCATTCCAAAAAGTATGTGAGTTTAAGACCTTTCTTGAGTTTTCCTAAATATGTGCTTGGGTTGGGTTGGGTTTCAGCCAAGTGAGAGAACCCTGAGAAGATTGTTGTGCTTAAAAGTGAAGCACCCTTTGGTTTTTGTGGTGACAAGGATCACTGTGGTGTTTCAAGCACCCAGAAGTTGGTGTTCGGAAGGGGGACCACGGTAAAGGTGGATATTAGTGAGTATCGCCATGTATCCTGAATTTGATTGGTTAATGAGACATGTCATGAACTTTTTAGGAAATCTCATGGACTTCCTCATGTCCTCAATTTATTCAGGTTTACTGGGGAGCAGAGCTCTCTCTGTGCCCTTCCCGTCCTAACTGTAAGAGCTCATTCTGCTGGTAACAGTTTTCATTCTTTGCCAACTTAATAGGAATACAGAATGGAAAGAGCCTGCCTCTGCCTCTCTCTCTCTCTCTCTCTCTCTCTCTCTTTAATTGAAGTGAAGGAAGTCTGTCTCTTCATGTCAGTAACATCCCAGAGCCGCTTTGGAAGAAGCTGTCTTGCTTTATCCTTTCTAACCAGGAATTCACATGGCAGAGCTAGATCTAGTAGTTGAGTGGAGAACAGGGATGATCTAAGCGTCGATGTCCATGGTTGACGCTCTGTGATTTGGATCCAGGCTTTGACCTTTCAAGCCCTCAGTTTGCTCATCTGTCAACGGAGATGATGATTAATTCCTCCATGCCTGGATCTCACTTCAGATGTCACCTCCTCAGAGAGACCCTTCCTGCCAGGCCAATCTAACAAGCCATCAAACACAGGTGGCACCTGGTTGTTCTCTCTCCCATTGCCCAGCCTGATTTTATTCATGCACTCCCATCACTCGACATGATATTTTCTATGGAGTTGTTTATGTGTGAGCACCTACAGGTGGTGGACAGGAATGGTGCCCAAGTGACCCTCCACTGTGTCCCCTGTGCCTGACACACAGAGGTGTTCAGTGACTAGTTGCTGAGCAAGTGGAGGACCTACTACCAGCTAGCCTCCTTCTCACAAAGAGCTTTGTTATTGCATATCCAAACCCTGGAAGCCCACTGAGTTCCTTGCAGAGGGTACTGACAGAATACAAGATTCCTTTGTTTATGGTAGTAAACAAGGAGTGGGTAGGGTAAGTGGGCACCCGAGGTATTTGCAGGGCCTCATTTCACTGTGCCTACCAGTCAGGAAGTGCACTGACTTTTGGGAAGGGAACTAAGATATCGGTGAGCACCAGTAAGTACCTAGTTATTACTGATTATAATGCCTGTGCTTTTCCTGCCGTCTTCTATCACACACGGGACTAAATGTCTCCTTGTTCCTTAACTCAATGAGTATTGGTGTTTAGTGATGAAAGCCATTAAAACAAAAGGAAAAAAGAGATGCTGTCCGCATCCCCAATACTCCAGCCATATCCCATGTTCCGCTCCATGCTCACAAAACTTTTTAAATACATTAAAATGATAAAAGAAAGAAAGATTACCTACGGGGATAGAACCAATTTGCTAGCCACTGGTAAAATGAGATTGTGTGCAGGGTTTGGTTCCAGAGTAAAATTGGAATCAGAGCTGATAAACTTTGGCTGGTAAAAAAAAAAAAAAAAAAAAATTGGTGAAATTTTGCAGATCTTTTTGAAGGAAATGAGTGTCAGAATTGTCTAGGGACTATCACTTGGACCCCTCTCAGGCTTTCCCCTACGTCACTACTATTGTGCCCTGAAAAGAGGCTCTCGCGGACTTAATTCTATGGCTTAGTCTTTATTTCAGCGATAGAAAAGGGGGAATCCCAGCCAGAGCTCTCGTAAGGGAAGGTAGATGCATGCTAATCACATTAATCTATTATCAAGGTAGTTCAGACATTGGCAGGCAGCACAGTGCTGTGATTTAGAGCACATTCATCTTTGGGAGTGGGACACGATTACCAGTAAAGCCCAGTAAGGAGGCAATATGTCACTAAAGTCGGAAGCTTAATGTGGCTACCGAGGCCCATTGAACTTATTGCAGTATTTGTAGGGCCCAAGTGTCAAGAAATTAATGGTTTAGGCAGACTTAAGTGCATTCTGATGTAGAAAGAAATGTTAAAGTAATGGCACAGAGGATAGGAAGATCTAGCTGTGGAGAAAAATAGTCATGTAGATGAACCAAAAATAACACTCAGAGAGTTGATCCTAAAGAAAAAGGCAGAAAGTTTGGGCTGAGCCAGTTCTTCGAAATCTGGTTTGATTAGAGCCTCTGGGCCACAATATCTTCACCTGTACAATGAATATATTTAATATCACCTAAGTGATTTTAAAATTAAAATAAGATTGTGTATTTGAAAGTAGTCTATAAATTATTAAATGCTAGACACGTGTAAAATAATATTTGTCTTCGAACAAAAGAAAAGGCTAGGTCAGCTGGTATAATTCTTTAAAGGAATTATATATGTAGGATATATATGGAGGTTCCTAGTACAATCACCATTTTCGTGTGATCTATAGCCATAGGCGTTGGTAAAAACAAGTCTCTCTTCTACAGAAGTACGGTGACTCGAATGTTACCCAAATGTAAATGGCAGGAGAAAGGAAGTGATTTTGTAAAGGCCTGAATTATAGTGAATTATGGGGGTAGCCAAAAGCTCATCTTTGGAACTGGAACAAAGCTCCAAGTCACCCCAAGTAAGTCTAAATTATCAAGCATCTCTCTTTCCTTAGTCATCTCCTTTCCGATCGTAACATTCGAAGCACATGATGGGCTAGAATAGGCCTTTCCTGGCTATTTTCAGAATATTTCCATAGAGGTATGGGAGAAGGGTAACCATGGCTGTCCTTTAACACTCTGATAGTATTGTTCTGTCTGAGTTGGGTTCTTTCTCAATAGAAGAGAAAGCCAAGATATTGCTTGTGAGGCCAGTGGAAAACAGTAGATACACAAAGCATAAGATCTAAAGAGAAGACAAATGGTGTTTTTTACCAGAGCTGAAGTAGACAGGGTGTCCTTTAATCAGAGGGACACTCAGCTTTGCGGGCAGAATAGGACTTGAGTAAGTAACAAGGCTGCCATTGAACCCGCAAAACAAGTCAACTAGAGGGAACAGGAAGCTGTCACTCATAATGATCTGGATGTTCATCCATGAAGTTTCAGATTGAGTGAAGTTAAAATGAGGAGAGACACTACAGCAGGAATGGAAAAATTGATAACTGTGATGGAGACAATAGAAGGACTAGATTTATCTGTTGGGTAAATAGAGTGGAAAGTCATGAGTTTGACGGTGATAGACCCAGAGATGTGGTAGGTAGAGACTTCATTTTAAGTGTTGCACAATAAATGCCTAAATTTCAGTCAAATGGCCTGTACGTTATGGGGAATATAGAAAGAAAGTGGAGACGGAGCCCTTTTTGTAGATGAAAGGGCCCTACCTCTTGGTCCGGGGTATGAGAAGAGTGTGTGGACTCGTGGGTGTTTTTGGCTGACTAAGAAACAGTGTGGGAATGATGGAGGCTCTAGGTGGATCTTTGGGAGCGGGACTCGACTGCTGGTCAGGCCTGGTGAGTAGCATATCCGAAGGATAAGGGAAAGATTGAGGACAAAATGTCTTCGTGTCTCAAAAAATGATCGTGTCAGGGAGGGTGAGCTGGATTTTTTGGGATCACTGCTATTAAAGTTCTGACCTCTGGTTCTAGCAGAGTTAACCCCAATGGGTTAATTCTATAATCTCACTCGAAAAGAGACAAGCAGGAGGATTCTTCTCTTGGAGCTCCTCTAAGATTTACCTGTCCTGTGCTGCAACATCTTGTGCATCTGGGCGATTTCTGGCTTTTGCAGCAGTGTGGGTTCAAGCTGCCCAGCCTCAGGTCACCTGTTCTTCCTTTAACTGTAAAATGAGAATAATAATATCTGAGCCCATCACAGTTGGGGCCTGAATGAGGTGATGTGATATGTGTAGGTTGTTAACCTGCTTGGCATGTAATAGATTCTCCATAAATGATAGTTTTCTTTCCCCTTCCCTAAGTAGATCAGAGGTTGCAAAGCCCAACACTATAGGCCATTTTCGTATGGGTGTTTACTATGGTGAGGAGGTAGGATACAGCAGATTCACCTTTGGAAAGGGGACCACGCTTCTAGTCTCTCCAGGTAAATGTGGACACCCTGCTGCCCTTATTTTCTCTTCTCGGGTTAAGGCCTCTGTGTGTACTTCCTTGTGTTTTACCCTTAGGGATGCATCTTCCTTGTTTTATCGGTCACCCCGTGAATTTAAGACAGAGCCTTCGTGGGGGACATTTAAAAATGAAAATAGGCTGGGGCACCTGGGTGGCTCAGTTGTTAAGCAGCGTCTGCCTTTGGCTTGCTTCATGATCCCAGGGTCCTGGGATCGAGCCCCTGCATCAGGCTCCCTGCTCAGCGAAAATGAGATAGGCAACAGCAGAGTTGGAAATAACAGTAGAACTAATTCACTAGATCAGAATGGAGCAGAGACAAACACCCTAGATGATTAGGACAAGCCTGGTATCTTCGGAAATAGCCTGGCTTCCTATTTGAAGCCTGGGTGTAGTTTCTTGCCAGCATCCCTCCCATTCCCCTTAGACTTCGTACCGCAAACTGAGCTGTGAAATCTTGGACAATCTGTGACACATACAGTTAAGGGAATCTTTCCTTATGGAGAAGATCTTCCCATTAAAACTGAAAGATCCTTGAGAGCAGACACTCTTGTTCTAGCCCAGGAAACATCTAATATGGTCCTTTGACCAAGCAAGTGCTTCATAAATGCTTGTTTATTGGAAGTCAAGCACCCAAGGAAACCAAGTTTCCAGGCCAAAGGGAAGAAAAAACGAAGTAAATGCCGCACTACATCCAAGATGTGGTGGAGAGAGGAAAAACTCTAGGTTGGGAATCAAACAGACCCAAGTTGGTCTCTGCTACCAACACTGGAACAGTGGATCTCTGGCCTCTGGACCCCAGAGGGACCAGAGGGACCCCTCTCTGCCCCCTACCACCAGCAGCTTATGAATTTATTCCGCGGGGGTACGGGGGATTTCTCTCCTACGAATAAATCAAGGAGCTATATGAAATCTTGAGTGCTTTCTAACTTATTAGGGTAAATCAGGAGAAGAGGTAAAGCGACAGAATTGATTGGGAGGCATCAGACACGGTGGGACTGACTGGGAGAAAAGGCAGACTTGCCTTTGGTCCAGGCGCCGGGCGGAAGCTGAGCTGAGTAAGTGGTGATCGGCTGAGTAAATGACAGTGATCGGCTGAAAAGACGATGTCATTTGCATCATTTGTGCCTTATTTATAATGAGCTATAATCTAGTGCTGATGTATTAAGTATTGGGGCACCCAGAGAAATTAGTGAAAGTGTTCCAAGACTATACAAGCATATTTTCTCTGGGGTGGGATTTAGCCAACCATTAAGACTTTTCCCCAAGGTAGGAAGCTGGCAGAAGCTCTGTCTAATATCAGAGTTTTTAGCACCAGAAGTGAGCTAAATGGAGCTTGATCGAGGGGAAAGGGCAGAAGAGCAGAAAACTGCATGGCCATGATCTAATGGAACCTTTCTACTTCCACTGCCATTGATTCAGAGACAAACTGGGGCAGAGGATATTCAAGGTCATTTTATCCCTGCCCCAAATAAGCTATCCCAGATTCACTCCAGAAATTGTGTCCCTTTACCCCACACGTTGTTTAAGAAGAATCAGTGAAGTGAAGAGAAAGGAGCCCGGGGCTTCTTGTTTCAGTCTAGAGTTCTTAACTCGGTCCCAGCTGGTGGTGTGACATTGAGCAAGTCGTTGCGCCTCTGTGTGCCTTAGACTCCTCCAGTGTGAGTTGAGTAGGACAAAGCATTCAAAATCTGTGGTTCTGGGACCTCACTCCTGTACCACCCGAGAGTTTATGTGACTCGAGGGTGCAGACTGTTATGGTTATTTCATAAATAAATATTTCTGTAACCCTGACAAAATAATCTTATTAATCAATAATCTAACTTAACACAGAAAGAGTATCTACCTTCCCAGGATGTGTGGATGCAGTGCTGGGTACGTGACATACGGTATTGCTTATCCTCAAACAATTTTATGGGGCAGGGGACAGTATCCCATTTTACAGAAGAGGAAACTGAGGCCCAGAAAATAATTGCCCAAGATCCCAGTTAGTGAGTAGAGGAGTCTAGATTCAAACCAGGCTCTGTCCGCCTGATCTCAAAGCCTTGCTCTTCCTGCTACACTCTGCCATGGACCCTGCACCAGGGCTTACTTAGAAATGAGAGACAATGCCAGTCACAGTGAGTAAGGAAAACACGGAATTTATCTTTTCTATTCTTAAATACTGCCATGACTTAGAGATGGAGCTTTGGGGGATCTTGATTTAAATGCCCCAAATGTCCAAAGGATTCTCTTCCCTTTTTCATGAAGAGACAAAAAGAGAGCTCCCAGGCTACTGGGAGCATTTACCCCCACGAAGACAGAGGAGCTGGCAGCCATCAGTCCCTTGTCCGGACTCTCCCTTTGTCTCGCTGTATCTTGTGTTGTCCCCAAGTAGGCCAGTCACTAGCAGAGATGATCCACAAGTGCCCGACACGAAGTGAGTTATAGAAAATCCAACATGAAGGACACTTTGGACATTGCTGGATCCCAGAACTTCAGCTCTGAAAGGGAGCTTAGACATCATCTAATTCAGAACTCTTTATTTTTCTAATAAGGACATTAAGACTCAGAGAGATTGGTTGAATTGTCCAACATGATAAAGTCAGTGAAAAGTAAGGCTGGGACTAAAGCCTGGGGATTCCGGTCCCTGGATTTCATAGAATAGTGACTAGTGTTTGGTAACTACAGACTCCTACTACACGTGGTAGGAGATGTGAGATACATTCAACACAGGAAAGAAAAAAAAAAAATGAGTTTTACTAAGGAAGTATTAAAAAAAAAAAAAGTGTTCCTTATTATTAGCACCTTCCCATAGACGCCCAGGGCCTCCTTCCCAAGCTGAGGTACAAAAATGGAAGGAGAAGGAAATGGCCCATTTTGTCATAGCACAAATCACTGTGGGAAATACCGCAGACTTCAAAATTGGGACAGGAACAAGACTATTTGTTAAAGCAAGTAAGTTCTATGAAATATCTTGATTTGGATTACAGTTGAGGGACATCTGTTTTCATTGATTAATTCGAGGGTGTGGGTGTGGTTTCACCTGCTAAATATTTAAATAAGAAGACAAGTTAGCAATGATCGTATTGCGTTATTATCCGTGAGCATCATCAATGCAAGAAGCACGTCCTGAACACTTAAGTGAGGATGAATAAACCCACAAAATTACCCTGGGTCCCGGCCAGCACTGAAAGTCTGTAATTGTATGAATAACTATTTCAGCCTGAATTTTCATGACATTTTTTCACGACTTTTTTTATACAATCTACTGTATATAAAGCAGGAACCTTCTATTGGGTTCTGCCTTATTTCTTGTCATCGTGCATTGGTCTTAGGATAATGAAAGTTAAATAGTGAAATCATATGCCTCCTTCCACTTCGGTGCGTGCACACAGATGTGGGAACGTGCTTGGTACTTGACTTCTGTGTGACATAGGAATCCCAGACTAGGGTTCAGTTACAGGGGGCCATTTTGTATAGAGTTATGTCAGAGTGTGAACACAGGCTATCAGAAGCTCATATTTGGAACTGGCACTCAACTTTTGATCAGCCCAAGTAAGTCAGACCTGCAGAAATGTGTAAACCCACCTCCTAATATTGGGTTTATTTTATAAGTAGCATTTAGCATGGTCTATAATAGAATGTCATTATTACTACTACTACTGTTTTGTTATTATTGATCATAACAATGCTGCCAGCTCAGAATATGTATTTTCTGCCATGTTATTTTTTTTACCCTTTAAGGAGAACCAGTGTTGAGATAATCAAGAGAAAAATGCTTGAGTTTTCTTTGGAATCAAGTAACTTGCTTGTTCGTTCGGTTGCCCCCTCTCTGCTGAGGGTCAATACGAACCTCACAATGTTTGGGGTTTTATACTGCCTCCTTATTATCTGTCCTAGAAATGCTTGCTTGATTTTTTCCTGCCTAAGCACTTCAATTTTGAAGCTCACGTTTACCCAGAGTATAATTTGCTTTTAGCCTCTCCCAAAACTGGCCTCCTTATCCCAATAATCATGCCCAGTAAAAATCAGTTCAACTCATTAAATGATTACTGGGTATCATTAATAAACCAGGGACCATAGTTGTTTTTTTTAAAAAAAAAAAAAAAAGGCATAAAACCCCTGCTCTCAAGAACTTCCAGTCCCATCAGGGAGATGCCACGTACATATTAAAAATCCAATAACAATGGAGATGTGAGTGTGACAAGATGGCTACTGTAGGTGGTCACGCACAAGCCCTGGGACCTGGCAGGGACCCTGCTGGCTGGGGACAGGGCAGCGGTGACAAGAGTCAATCCACATGCTCTGGCAGAGACCAAGCGTGATTCTATTTATGTGTTTCTGGAAAAGGATTTATGTCTGTTATCTGCTGCGATGTTTGACTTTCTTGAGGACAAAAGGCCCCCTTGGCAGAATCCTTGAGTGAGGTGAGGACAGAAATGGCCACCTTGAGTCAGGCGTGAGTCACCAGGTCTCTCCCTCCGCCCTGGCGAGGAAGAGGTGACCGTGTCCTGCCGAGCATGGTTTTAGCATGTGTCCCAGCGCAGCATGCTGGAAATGGCTCTTGCTCCTACTCTTTCGGGCAATACGGTTGTGCATATGACCCCCAAACCACTGGTACCTTCTTCTCAGGCAGGGCCCTGAGGTGAGAAAATGCTCCCCCATCCCCCAGCCCCAGCCTGGTGTCTTTAGAAATACACCCACTGGCCTCTGTAGGAGGCAGGTTTTTCACAAACTTTGGTGAGGGCTTTGTTTTTCCCAGAGAAGAAATAGCTAGAGGCTGTGTTTGTTGATGGCTGTGATTAGGAAAAGGGGGGGTGGGGGTGCTGGCAAACCTATTAGGTAGGCTCAGAGCTGGCCTTACAGGGAAAACGTGCGGATCAGCCTTTCCAGGTCCCCAGCTTGTAGAGCTCCGGAGAAGGCCGTGTGTCCTCCATGAGAGGGTGCACAACCCCGGACCTTTTTGTAATGCACTTACCCAGGGTGGAGCTATGGGAACAACAGACTCACTTTGGGGAAGGGGACCCAAGTGATGGTTATACCAAGTAAGTAAGCTGGGGCCCCCCTCTATGAATGACCCCTTCCAGCCACCCCCAACCTCCATGTCTACTCCCAACACCAGACATCTTCTTCTGTCCATTGGGGGGGAGGGGGGACACAAAGACCCACAGACCACGAGAGCTGGAAAGGTCCTTGGGGACATCCTGCCCTTGTTGTAGGGGAATCCGGAGGCCCAGGGTCCAAGCATCTGTCCTGGGCCACATGGGGCAGGCATTGCAGGGCAGAGGCAAGGCCCCAGCCCCTCGCTCCCACCCCTGAGCTCGGCAGAGCCACCCAGCTCTTTGCTAGCATGGCCCTCAAGCCCAGAGTGCGGTGAGCTGAAGGCCGGCAGTGCATACCAGCCAGGAGCTGAGTGAGGGCCGAGCCCCTGCCTCGGTTCAGGACCTCGGCCCAGGCCATGCCTTCCAAGAGCTTAGTTTTCGCATCTCTGAAGTAGGGAGCATGCTCTCTGGTGCTCCCCTCTTTCAAAAATTGTATGGAAATTCTTGTGATTTTTTTTTTTTCTTTCTCTGTCCTATGTTTTCACAAAAGCCAGGCCCCGTCTGAATCATTAGAAATAAAGTCATTAGAAATAAAGGAAATAAAGGAATCGGGGGCACCTGGCTGGCTCAGGCAGGAGAGCATGCAACTCTGGATCCGAGAGTCATGAGTTCAAGTCCCACGTTGGGCATAAGGCTTACTTTTAAAAAAAAAAAAAAAAAAAAGGAATCAAAGAGCTTTGGGAAAAGCCTGGATCCTACTTGGAGTCTGTCCTGGAACCAGGGAAATGCAGGGACCAAACCCCTGGGCCTCACACAAGAAAAAGCCGAGGAATGGGTAGCTCCAAAGAGCTAAGGAAGGGGAAAGACAAAAACAGCAGCACTTCTAGGCTTCAACACAATAAAGCATGAAGCCTCCTGGGCCCTCCAGGCTCAAGCCTTTCCGAAGCCCCTTGTATCTGACAAAAGGGTAATGGGGTCATACCCTTAGTGCCGGTGAAGCAGGCAGGATGGTGGTGGTATTGGGAAGTTGCTCCCCGCTGCTGGGCTGCCCAGAGTGCAGGGGTTCTGGGTAAAGGAGGGTGAGGCACTCTCCAGCGCTCACCACCGGCTCCCGACACCCCTGCCCCCAACTCCAAGGCTGGGGGGGCAGGGGGCTGCGGGAGATTTCCTGCAACTCTCAAAGCTTCCACCAATGGTTTTTTCCTAGATCGTTGCCCCAACACCACTGGGGCGGTCAGTAGATGGTGGTCACATAAGACAGGTTTTATCAAAGGCTTTCCCCACTGTGCGCATCAGGAGGGAACTACAGACTTACATTTGGAAGAGGGACCAGGCTTGTTGTTCATCCCCGTGAGTATTACAGAAATCATCATTTCGATCAGGGAAATTTGGTAGGCAGGAATAGATTACAGAAGGGTATCATAACAATGAGAGCCTGTGATGTAGTCTGCTCCGCCGATAAGAATCCTTGGTGGTCTGGGACTAACTCAGCGGGGCGTTGGGTCTAAGGAAATGGTCGAGGCTCTGCTGAACAAGGGTTTTGCAAACGGTGCTTTCAGAAGACAGATCCTCAAGTTTTGAGAAAAGAACCAATTCACTCTTGGTTCAGTTTCAGAAGAACTTTCTCCTTGGCAGCTAAGGCGTCTACCCCGCCCGTCAACCCTATGGCTGAGACTCCATCTCACACCTCCCCCTGGATCCATGAAATACCTGTCCTATGTGAGAGCATCCCAGAGGTGAGAGCCTCCCAGAGGTGCCGGAGGGGGGTATGTGGCAGGGATGGTCTCCTTGAGCTGCAGGAAGCCTCATGTCTTGCCCTTAGTGTGGAGCATTGCTGAATCATTACATTATTAGCTACTATTGACCGAATGCCGGACATATACCAGTGACTACTCTCTGTCTTTCACGAAGTTCTCACTCAACGTTCAGTTCCATTCTACTGTTAGGTAGTTGGCATCATGCCCACTTTATAGATAAGGAAACAGAGGCTTCCCATAAGTAATGTGCCCAAGATCGCCCAGCTAGGAATAAGAGAGAGTGGAACTCGAATCTATTTGACTATTGTCTTCTTGTTATCCATGCCACCTACTGCTGGCGCCATCCCTACCCCCGTACTCTGAGAAGGAAGACCCCAGACCTCGGAGGCCACTAATCGGTCTTCAGTGTGCCCACCCTGAGCCTTCTTGCCATGGTGATCGTGGCAGCCTTGAGGCAGGGCTCAGCATTTCTCAAGAGATCAGTAAGGTCACTGAACCGGGTTGTTAGGATGTAGGGATGGCAGGGAGGGAAGTGGAAACCCACAAGGACTGTCTGTCGGGCGTGAGGTGACATGGAAAGAGAAATTTATCATCAAAACCATGGAACAGGCTGTCTAATTTTTTTTTAAAGATTTTATGTATTTATTTATTTAGGGAAAGAGAGAGAGCAAGTGGGAGTGGGAGTGGCGGCGGCAGGCAGGGGGAGCTTAGGGAGAGGGAGAATTACAGGCAGATTCCACGGTCAGCGGGGCTCGATCCCACGACCCTGAGATCATGACCTGAGCCGAAATGAAGAGTCAGATGCTCAGCCGACTGAGCCCCCCAGGTGCTCCTGGAACAGGCTATTTAGAAGCTCTGTTCCCCCAAGAGGGAATGCTGTAGGCCTGTGAGGAGACTGGGCAGCCACCGCGGGTGGTAGAGGGCAGGTATTTGTACTAGATCATACCACTGTGGACGCAGGTGGCCGAGCGCTCACTTTTGGGAGTGGAACAAGACTCCAGGTGCATCCAAGTAAGTGCCTGACCTGAGACTCTAGCCAAAGACGCAGAAAGTCCTTCCTCTGCTTTCTTAGATGATGAATCTGCACTTTCTGAGCCAATTTCTCATGTTTCTTCATGAGGCTTGAATGTTTTGAAATTTTAATTTCCAGCCACTGGCTCAATAGGGGTTTATTTTCTAATGCTAGAAATTGCCCATGGGGATTGGCCTTTTCTCATTACTGAGACAGACTCTTTTGCTGCTTCTGGATTCTTTTGAGATGAGAGATCTTTATCAGAAAAGAAATTATGACTGATTATGCCAAAAAATATATTTTTGTTATTGTCGAGTTTTCATGAAAGGTGGGAAATTAAACTTCCCAAAGACACTGGCCTTTGGACACACTCTCACAAAACTCCGTATCTAATTGAGAGCTATAGGAAGAGCTTAAAGCCTAAATAATGCAATAAAAACAATAAAAACTTTAGAAAAGAGAATTATACAGAATTCAAAAGAGAAATGAAATAGTCCTGGTAAAAGACAGCAGGCCTGCATCAAAAATGATTTAAAATATTTAGAAGTCTTTTCTAGTCAACAAATATTTACTAAGCAACTATTACATTCTAAGCACTATGCTAGATGGGAGTGAAAGGAAAGGAGGGAAGGAAGGAAGGGAGGAAAGATGGCAGAGTCTCTGCCATCCAGGATGTCCCAGCAGGGAAAGATGTGTGTAAAGAGACAAGCGGGCTCAGCATCCCCACGTTGTAGAGGAGACCCATGCAAGCTGCAACAGGAACAGAGAGGAAGGCATGCCCAACCTCCTATCTTAATTGCCTGGTATGTCCCTTCATCCCACCCTGCCCCATAAGCTCAGTGAGGCCGGGACCCTCTCTCCTTCATCCTTACACCTCTACAGCCCAGCCCAATGCCTGGCACAGAAGTGTCACCAAACATGAGTGCTGCAAAAATGCCTTCCGGCTAGGGGAGTCAAGGAGGGCCTGAGTGGTGGAGTAGGAACTGCTCAGAGCATGTTGCTTTAGATAGTAGCAAGTATTCCCCAAGAGAGAGAATCATCATACAAGTCAAAGACTTCAAACGGGAGATTACAGAATCCATCCAAGTGCACATGGGTACGAGAAAGCCCATCTCTCTGGGGGAAAACGTCCTCTGCCTTTACCTGTTGATTTGGGCGTCTTAGCAAAAGCCTCTTTCCCTCCCAGGCGTCCGTTCAGGCTGCCCTTGGAAAGCCTGAAACCCATCGTAGTTTTCAAGAACCAGAGTTCTGATGCATGTAAGAACCATAATGCCTGGGATAGGGAAGCTGCACAAATGGGTTTTAACGGGAAAAAGGAAAAACATCTCTTGATAAATATAGGAAGTCTAAGTCTCCACTTGAGACACCACCCAGGAAACTTCTCTCCATTTGTTCTAAGGATACTTCTCTGTTAGGATCAGAATCTTCTTTGAAGTACACAGCTCCGAGGTGTGTAGGAGGGTGGGTGGAAGGAAGACTGATAAATTCACATTTGGGAAAGGTTTTGAAGTTGCTGTTGTTTCTAGAAGGTAAACCCTGCAAAGTGTTGGAAGCTTTGTGGTTCGTGCATGTTGATTGCATCCGTGGTGCCCTCGAGCCATTCCTTATAGCGGCAGGAGAAATCACTCTACAGCTGCCTACATGTTCAGCAATTCCCCAAATGGAATGAAGCTGTTTTGTGATAATTAGAAAGAAATCATCAGAATCAATGAGACCCCTAATCGTGTCCACAGGAGTAGGCAGGAAAACAGATTGAGAACACAAAAAACTAAAGGATTAAAATTAGGCTAAAATTTGGATGGAATTTTAAATTCTTGGAACTAGAAAAGGGACTTCTAAGGAATATATTTATTTTATATATAAACCCACATATGTCCACAGATCTTAATGAGTGTCTTAAGAAAAAATTTTACTAGATGAAGTAAGTTTGAGAAGCTCTGGATTTCTTTACTGCAGGACTTCTCAGAGCCTTTAAAATTAACTAATATGCCTTGTCAGTATACAGTATAACAGCACTTTTCAAACTAATTTGAGCTTAGAATCTTTTTGCAGAAAAATTTAGAAGGACTAGAGTTCTGTGAAACTCTCACCAAGAAGTACTTGTCTAAACCACTCTCAAATTTTGGAGATTTATTTTTCCCCCATATGGATGTCAACACTAATCTTAGAAACCTCTGGAGAAAAAGATTCTGGGGCAATATATATAATTCATTCCTGATTCTCACAACCATCAGAGTTAAGCAGTCCTCCCTGTGCCTTTATGTGAATATTCTCATGGCAATTTTAGTCTCTCTCTTTCTCTGCCCTCAAGGAATAACGGAATTACTTTCTTTTTTTTTTTAAAGATTTTATTTATTTATTTATTTATTTGACAGAGAAAGAGATCACAAGTAGGCAGAGAAGCAGGCAGAGAAAGAAGAGGAAGCGGGCTCCCTGCTGAGCATAGAGCCCAATGTGGGGCTGGATCCCAGGACCCTGAGATCATGACCTGAGCCGAAGGCAGAGGCTTTAACCCACTGAGCCACCCAGGCACCCCACAGAATCACTTTCCAAAAGAGCCTTGTGTGGGCCTCCATTCCGGAGGACCCACCCGCACACCCCCCCACACACCCCCACCCCCGGTCTGCCATCTATCACCAGGGATCTGAATTCCCCCTCCAGATTCATTTCCCAATTAATCCCTGGCTCTTCTTCAGACTCCTCCAATTTTCCTCCTTCGCCTTCAGTGTGAAACCCAGACAGGGTGTCCATCCTCCAGGGAGGCCGGACCAGCACCAGACTGGCTTGGAGGGAAAGGTCTGTGGGCTTATTACAATGAGAGCTGAGAAGCTGGGACTCGGTGAGCCAGACTTTTCTCTTAGGTCAGGGAGAGAGTGATTTGGAGGAATCTGCAGCACAGGGACGGGAGACGTTGCTGCCCCCAGAAGGCTGACCCTGCCCAGGTTAGAGTTCTTGTAAAGCGCCCCGCTATTGTGCCTTGTCTGGTAGCTACGGTCAGCTGACCTTTGGAGCTGGGACCAGGCTGGCTGTGAACCCGTGTGAGTAAAACCACACACGCGCACGGGACAAAGGTAACCGTGCGCTTGTCTGTGAGAAAATCGGCGATGATTTACGGCAAACTCGGAGGGATAGTAAACACCTGCTTTCCATTTCCTACAAGCTCTCTTGGTGACTTAAAATGTTCCCATTTCTCAGATTAAAGACAGAAGTGCCAAGAGCCAGTTGAGTAAATGAAAGCCTGGGCAGAATAATTTACGGAAACAGAAAGAGTTCCAGATACTCAGTGCTCTCAAGCAAAGCCCATATCAGCACCAGATAATCTGAACATTCAGGAAATTAGCGACGTGCCCTCGGGGGAAAGGAATGACTTAATGGGCAGTGAACAGAGACTCTCTCTTATTGCCTATTGTTGCAGGTAGTGGTGCCGTTCTTTTTTTCCCCCCGCCTGCTCCCAGAATCTTCTTCTCTGGAGTTTAGGAGAGTCTTGAACCTCCCAAGGGAAAAGTGACCCCGACCCCTAACTGAATGGCAATTATATGATGTGACATTTCAAGGCACAGAGGCAGGATGGTATGGGCTTCATAGCAAACTTGAGAGGCTGGCAGATCTGGGGGAAATTCTGGCTCTACCCTAATATAAAATTTCTACTCTCTCAACATCAAAATGCCAAGCACCACGTCATAACAATATAAGACAACGCCCAGCAGATAGCAAGCAATTAATAAATGGTAGGCTTTCTTTTTTTTTTCTTTTTTGTTTTTTGCTTTTTGTTTTATTATTAACATATAATGTATTATTTGTTTCAGGGGTACAGGTCTGTGATCCATCAGTCTTATACTATTCACAGCGCTTTTCTAATAATAATTTCATGATCATTATTATTCTCCCCATCTTCATCAAGGCATTGCTATAAAAGGTTTACATTATTGTAAAGGGGAGGGATAAGAGCTTCCCTGGGAAATAGAAATTCTAAGATACAAAGACCGAGGGAGACTTTTAGAACGGTGCTTTTGAAGCCTGGTGGGTTCCAGTAGATTAATGTCAAGAAGGATCTTACAAAGACCTTAGCTACAGTGGGGGTACAGCAGAGTACTGTGCTAATCTTTGGAGCAGGGACCAGGCTGAGTGTCCAGCCAAGTAAGTAAAGTGGGGCAAGGGTCAGCCTTGACAATTAATTCTTCTTCATCCAGGATGCTAAGTTGAGCCCAGGTATTTTCTTCTGTAGGGTTCCAAATGGTTCCTTCCACCCATCCTCAGAAAACTCTCCCATCCAGCATTCAGTGCTCGGGAAACATCTTTAGACTGAGACTTTAGGAATCATGAGGCAAGTGATAAGCACGTAGTCTCGGACCCTCCACGAGAAGACCCAAGAAACCGCTGCCCTGGACAGGGGTTGTGCCCTACTGAATTCTTGGTTTATTGAAATCACAGCCTCTAATTCAGGGTACTACAGCACCATAGGGCAGGAGGAAGAGAGATGAACAACCAAATCCTCAACACAAAAGAGCAGAAGGTCTAACTAGAAAGTGTGAGTCTCCTGTCCCCTGGAGGAGGTCAGTACTTCTACTGAAGCAAGAGGTAGACTTAGGGAGTTTCTGTAATGGTATCACCTGCAGTGAATACTGGAGGAACTGTGGGCAAACTCACATTTGGGAAAGGAACCCAAGTGTCTGTAATGGCTGGTGAGTCTTCCCAGGTGGCACCATTTGCAATCCCATGGGCCAATGTCTCTGTTCCTTTCCTTGGGGCTATCAGTCTTACTACGGTGAAGCTAACTGTGTATGTTACAGTGAATTGCCTTACAGAAGCCTCTGTGAAAGGAAAAGGCATTGCTATCAATTTTGAAAATCTGTGTTTCTCTAGGTCAAACACATTAAAACTTGACTTTAATCGTTCGATGGATATTTTCTAATGCCTTCTATGTGGCCATCACTCTAAAAAATGTTAGACTGACTGCAAAGAAGTCTAAGACAGATGACTGACCTATTCCCAAATTGGACAAAAACTAGCTAAAGGGACATAACTATTGTAAATTTAGCAAGCTGACAATTATTTTAGTATGAACAAATGGATGACATCAACAGGCACAATCGAGATTCAGAGAAATGAGTTTACAGCTGGAAGTTGGCCTAGATAGATAAGGTTTTATGCAGTAAAAAGGATTCACTGGGCCTGAAGGATAGATAAGATCTGTGTGGGCAAAGACTGGAGAGAAGGGGACTTTCAAGCATAAGGAACAGCAAGAAAGAAGGCATGATCTTGGGCGTGAACAAGGCATGTGCACAAATAAAATGTCTTTTTAGACAATAGAGAAAAGGAATTCTAGACCCTTCAAGAGAATTCAGACAATTAGGGCCAAGGCCGCCCACTAGGAACCCAGGGGTTCAATTTAGAAATGGAGAGCAGATGTGAATGTGAGAAGGGACCAGCTCCATCCGCGGACGCCTCGTGTCCTGGGGACCTCCCCTCTTCTTCTTCAGTGGGCTCTACGAGGTAGGTGACCCCATCCCTCAGAGGAGGAGAAACCTGAAGGTTTCTGTAAGGGAGACATTAGGGGTGGTATGGCAGTGTTGCCTCTCAGTTGAAATCTGGCAAAGGAACCAGAGTTTCCATAACTCCTGGTAAGTCTGCCCGGGCTCAGTGTTTCCCGATGTTCACCAGACGCTCAGGGGGACCCAGAGTCAGAGTTGCCAAGTGGGCACACTTCTGGGCTCCCAGTACCTAACTACAAAGCACCAATTTCGTGGGAGGGAGGCTTTTGTGGGAGGAATCTCTGTTGTGCCTCTACGTCTCGGAAGCACTAGAGCCTTCGGACATGTGCCTCTGCAGTCAGTTTTGAATTAAAATGAAAGGTTAGGATCTAGTAGAGCTAGAACTTTCGCATTGGAAACTTGACCCAGTCTTGCTAAGGCCAACCTGTGAGATGTCATCGGAGGAAGGATGGGTGTGGCTAACATGGAACGGGATAGGATGACTCTCCTCCTGGGGCTCTGGCAGGGGGACCCCTAAAGACCTCCAAATTAAAAGTGACTCATTTCTCGTCTCCAGACAAAAAGAGACAGTTGGGCCAGAGGTACATGGGAGCAGAAGTAAAAGGGGTTAAAACAAGTTTAAGGATCGGTACCAAGGTTTTTTTACCAAAAAGTTCTGATACGCAGGAATTTTGCAAATTTGTTAGTTACTGGGCCATTTATGTATCCAGCAATTGATTCTTGAGCATCTACTGTATGGCAGACTCTAGGTGAACTTGAATTTTTTTTCTCTTAAGTCCTTAATGTGCCCTAGATGAGTAGACCTTCACCTGGAAACTCTTCATTTTGGCCTGCGGGTAAAGCTCTATTCATCTAGGGCACAAAAAGGACTTGAGAGAAAAAAAATTCAAGCTCTCCTGATCATGGCAGGCCCCTGAATGTCATGCCAGGGAATTCAGGCATTATTCTGTGGGCACTAGGGAGTCCCTGAATTATTCTGGACAAAAAGTGATGCAATCTGCTCTAGGTTTTAGACAAGTACTTTGGAGGATGAGTTCGAAAAAGAGAATGGGGGCACGGTGGGGGGAGGAGAGGGGAGCAAAAGAGAAAATCAGAGGTAAAGAAGCTGGACAGGAGAAACAGCAGCAAAAGTGCAGATAGGGAAGGCCAAAATGAATGAAGTTTTGGTAAAAACGAGACCCGAGAGCAGCGAAAATCACCTCGAGTCTTCTGACTTCATTGATTTGCTATTTCATGTTGATCTCTCCCTGGTGAAGTTGAACAAAAATTGGCCTTTCCCTGATAGAGTCACCCTCCCTAACCCAACCGACTTAAAAGATGTTTTTTAAGGCCCACAATCAGCCCTCGGTACCTTTCCTCAAAACTGTCATGTTCTGTGGCATAGCTCTCTCCAGACCAATGCTGTCCCATAGGACTTTCTGAGATGATAGGAGTGTCCTATCAACCTGCACTGTCCAAGATGGCGGCTACAACGCTCTTAAAAAGAAGTTTTAATTTTAATTGAATTTTAATTTGCTTTCATTTTGGTTATTTTGATTTAAATAGCCACATGTAGCTAAAGACTATCATATTGGACAATGTGGTCTAGACCTTCTCCAGCCTGACACTTACTTACTGGCTTGGCTCTAGGACTTGAGTGTTTAACCATGACTCAGATTTGAATATCGGGCCCCCACAGCAATCCCTTTTCCCCTCTAAGCCCAGACTGTACTGGCACCTTACCCTCTGCCTTCTCCTCAAGGCCACATTCTCTTAGCACCTCCATACCCTTCCACATCCCCCTTCCCAGTTCCACCTGTGAGTCCACTGAGGACTAACAAACCCATTGGGGTATGTTGGTGGCACATAATGGCTTCCAGTCTCTCTTCTTGTAAAAGATTTATACCCAAGGACCTTAACCCACAGTGATGTCAGACCCTACCGCCACCCTCAGATATGGGGACATTGGAAAGGAACAAGCAGAATCCCTCAGGGCCAGAGCTTTGGATGTCCCTCACGTGGGACCACGGGGACCCACCCCTGTTCTGCTGCTCCAAGGACAGCCCCACACCCTTGACTTGACACCCTCGGGATGCCTTGACTCAGCTACCCAAGGCCATGCCAAAAGCTGGGGTCCCTGGTTTCAGGTCCAACTGGAAGTCTGCATTGCCAAGGCCACCCTGGCTGGCCTCACAAGTGGGGTGGGCCCCTGGTCTGAGAAACCTTGCATGCAGGGTGGGGAGCCGTGGAAGCAGAGAACCACAGGGCAGGAAACTCTAGTCCCAACCCTGCTGTAAACTCTCTGGGTGGCCCCAGTGTGTTAACCCTCCCAGCAACCCTCTGTTTCCTCTTCTAAAGGCAGGAGGTCTGAAAGAATAAACAATGAGAGTTACACTAAAAACACAAAATCCTACAGAAATACTGAAGAACGATTCTCAGCACTAAGGAAAAGCCTCCAGCAGCCTCTGCTTCCTGGGGGTGAAGAGTAGAAACGGACTATCCATAACTCAGTAGTACATTATCATGGCAATATCCCGGCATTATCAAGAGCTACAGTTAGTCTCATTTATTAAGTACTTTATAGTTTGTTAAACATAATTTTATCGAGAGAAACTCCCCCTTTGGTTTTCGGTGGAGGAGGCAATGTCTCCATTTTACAGATGAAATTCCTGACCCTTAAGGAGCTGATGTGACTTGCTCAAGACCTTGTATCTAGCAAATGGTAGAACCAGGATTGGGAGGCGGGTGTTCTGACTTATTGTCTAAAACTTTTACCAACGAGAAATCTCATTGTGATGGGAAGAGAATTCTCTTCCATCTTAATGCCAGCTGATAATAAACCTCCAACTGCTGTCCGTACCAGCCTAATTTGGGGGAGGCCACCCTCTGGTTCCTAGACATATGGTTTGCTTTTCCGGGCCTCTGTTCTAGGCTTACTGTCCTATCAGAGCAGCATGGCTGCTTCCTAGTCCCACTGTGCTTTTGAATTTGTTCCTATTAAGTAAAAGAATGAACAGCATCATTAAGGAGCCCTGCCTTTCTGGCTTCCTTGAATGGCAGGCAGGGCCAGCCAGAGAGCCTCCGCTGAAAGCCTGGACTCTTGGCCAGGACTCGTGGCTTTTGCCTGGCCCTGCCTCCCAGTCCACTTAGAGCAAATGGTTTCTAGAATGTTCTTTCCCACCCAAAGCCTGAGAATGTGACTTGTCAGCCCCACAGAGCCCTGCTCTTGTCCATCACTGGCATCTGGACTCGGGCCTGGCTTGGGGCAAGGAGGAAAATGAGCATCTCCTAACCTGGGTTCTTTTGGCCCACAGATATCAAGGACCCTGACCCCGCTGTGTACCAGCTGAGAAGCCCTAAATCCAGTAGTATCTCTGTCTGCCTGTTCACCGATTTTGATTCTGAAACCGAAGTGCAGCAACCCGAGGGGCCCACAGTGATCAGCCTGAACAGTACCGTGCTGGACATGTGGTCAATGAATTCCAAGAGCAATGGGGCCCTGGCCTGGAGCAGGAGCACTGATTTTAGATGCAACGAGACCTTCAATGAGGAATTCTACTCCAGCTCAGGTGAGAGCAGCCTCGGTGCCTGTGCCAGCAGGGAGGTTCCCTACTCAGAGACGCCTGGTCCTTCCCCTAAAAGTTGCTCCGAAGGGTGGTCTCGGCCTCATCCACTGCCGGCAAAGCCCCTCCACTCCTGATACTGAGCACCAGTGAGCTCCATCCTGGAGAGTCCCAGGATGTCCTAAGCAAACAGCAGATGGGGAGAAGGCTTCGGGAAGGGAACTGGCTTCTCACCCGCCCCCAAATTCCCACCTCCCTGCCTCCACTCAGGCTGTTTGCCCCTCGCTGCTCTGCCAGGCCCCCATCTAATGCCTTTCTCCGCGATACCCCCCCTTGGTTCTCTCTGCCAAAGAGCCAACCTCACCCAGTCATTCATTCACTCAACAAACGCTGGTTGTGCATATACAGTGTGCCAGGGGCTGGAGTGGAGGAGTAAATAAGTCAGATGAGGGGTCTGCCCCCAGCAAGCTCTACTGGAGCTGGGGGAGGCCATCCATCAGCAAGCAGAAATCTAGAGAACTGCGGATTGCAAACATGTGCTTTCACTTGGGGGTGGAGGACACAGCGAACTTAGGGACAGAGAGTCCCGGGCAGGGCTCTCTGGGCAAATGCTAGGTGAGAATAGGGTTAAAGGATAAGAAGGGAACAGCCGTGCCGAGGATAGAGGAGGGAGCCTGTGGAGGCCTAACACGGGCACGGCGAGGAAGGGGAAGAGATGGACAAAGTAGGGAAGGGCCACATCACAGGGCCTCCTAGGTCATGAGAGGGCAGCCACCCTCCTAAGTCCAGTGAGAAGCTATCGATTGGTTTTAAGAAGGAGAATGACATCCAATTTACTTTTTAAAAAGAGCTCTCTAAGTGGAAAGTGGATTGCAGGAGCCAAGAGTGGAAGCAGAAAGGAAGCCGTTGCCACAGAAAGATGGTGGAGGCCCGGACAGGGGGAGCAAGGAGGCTGAGTGGCCAACTCGATTTCAGACTCAAAGGGAGAACCAGGCAGGGGTGCGAAGGAAAGAGGAGAGCAAGGAAGGTGGCTGGATTTTCTGCCCGAGCCACTGAGTCAATGACAGCGCCGTTGACTGAGATGGTGACAACAAAGGACAACAAATCTGGAGTGCAGGGACCGAGACTCTGTGGGACACAGGAGGGCATCTATGCCCCTTACGGCACTTGTCACTGTGTGGTGTCTTACTGCCTCTTTCAGACTCCAGACTCGAACCCACCCAAGGGCAGGGTCTGTGTCTGATGGTTTCTTGTGGCCTTAAGCCAGGTGACAGGTACTTTGCACAAACAGTGTTCGTGAAGTGAGTGGGGTAGTCCCTGGAGGCCAGGCCCAGTGGCTCTCCCAGTGGGTGTCCACAGGCCACCCGTCCCCTCCAGATCTCTCCAGGAGAGAGCATGGAAAACCTGTAGACAGAGGCTCATCTGCCCAAATCCTAGGAGGTCTGACATGGGAGAGTCAGCTCACTCAACTCTAAAAAAATGTCTTTGTTTCTCCTTCTAGACTTTTCCTGTAATGCCGCTTTGATAGAGAAAAGCTTTGAAACAGGTAAGAGAGAGGTCTATCCCAGCTTGGAGATGTACTCACAATCACCCTGGCTAGATAAGAGAGGCGGGAAGGCATATATGGATCTGGGATGAAGTTAGGAAGAACGAGAACATTCTTGAATCCCCAGGCTCCTCTCATCATCTCTAACGCGCTTTCCCCCTCTAAGGACTTTCAGGATGAGTCTCTAGTTTCCCTAGACCCCGTGACTCACTCCTAGGGCTCTGGGGAACCAAAGAGAGCTGCTCGGTGGCCCAGCTGTGACATCTCCAACTGGCTCACGCAGGGCCCTGTACTCACCAGCTCCTGCCAAGGGCATGTTCCCTGTGTGGCAGTAGCTGGGGTTCTGCCTTCTTTCGAGAAAAGCAGCAGGATTCACGTAGGCAGGGTCTCTCAGGGTCCCCGCCCCTGCCGGCCACCTGCCCTGGGCCTGTCCATTTCCATCTGAGCTGTTTTCACTGAATCGTCCATCTTGGGGTCCAGGCACCAGCTTATCACCCCGGGGCCCAGACCCAAGGGGTTGCAATGAGTTCTGAGCCCCTCCCCATCCCACTCCTGAGGGAGGCAGACATAAATAAGGACTGAGTGCAGTTGGTGTTTTCCTTTGAAAAGAATACAGATAGACTTCGGAAGGGCTATGCACCCCTTCTCAAAGGGAGAGATGGGCCAGGAGCTAAAGCCCACCCCCCAGCCACCTTTCAGGGAAACTGTGGGTGGGTCACGGGGGCTGCGCCGACCTCTGGGGTACATGCCAATAACCTCTTGTTTGGCAGATATGAACCTAAACTTCCACAACCTGCTCGTGATCGGGCTGCGTGTCATCCTCCTGAAAGTGGCCGGGTTTAATCTGTTCATGACGCTGCGGCTGTGGTCCCACTGAGGTGAGCGGGCATCTCGGGTGGGAGGGCGGGCTGTGCGGGTCTCTAGGTGGGTGCCCGGGGCCGGAAAGCGCACCTCCCCCCAGGGGCTTGCCTCTAGGTCCTACAGCAGGGCCCACCAAACCCCTCCACTTTCTCCGGTTAGGGGTTCCTACCGTAAATAACAGTGGCCCGGAACATAGGTAGGACTCCTCAGGGGACAAAAGGGACCTCAGTTGAGCCAGGTTTTCCCCCACGAATTATGAAGAATAGCTGTTATTCTCCTCATTTTGGAAAGACATTGAAGCCAAGTCTCAGCAAGGGCCAGCCACTAATGAGTGGAAAATAAGAGAAACTCAGGACCCAGACTCATTTATGCCCATGCCTTCTATTGTACTCCTTGTACTGCAAAACCTACGGGGCCCCCAATTCCTTTCCTCATGTCCTCTCCCCCCAGTGTGATGTGAAGACATTATATTCCTCTTATGCCCTCACCCTAGCTCTTTCCCCACATCCCTGGTCATCCTACTGATGAATGCCTCCTGTTCCACCACCACCGACAGGAACTCCAGTGTCCGTTCGCTCCTAGAACTCTACAAATGGAGGCATCTCCATCCACATCCCTAACTGTCCTGACTCTGTCTCCTTGGCATCCAGCCCTAACCACTGTGCTTCCTCATCCCAGGTCACCAAGAACGTGAGAGTGCCTGGCACTCCCTCGATCCCGGCTCCCCAACGTACCTCTTCCCCCTCTTCAAGCAGAGAAGCAGACTCTCTGCCCCCTCCCCCCACTCCGTGGACAAGAAGGCTTCCTCTGCCTCTCTGGCCCCACTGGCAACGGCCACCAGCCGGATCCCACCAGATACTCGCCATCGAGGTGCTGAAGAGCTGCCAAACCCTGCCTCTACCCCTTCTGTTCCCTCACTGCTGCTTGTCACTGCCGGATGCTCCCAGCAAAGCAGGGGGCCGCCACGGAGAGACACCCTGCCTTTCCCCTGAGATTGCCTCTTACATCCCTATCCCCCATCCCCCATCCCCTGTCCCCCCTGGGCGAGGGATCCCTGGTGGGTCCTCTCCTGGGCTCTGGCTCCCGGAAAAGGTTGTGAGGAGTCTATGTTTTTTAAAATAATGTTCATAAATATGTACACCCTTTTCCCCAAGATGTGGGGGAAATTATTACAGAGACCCTGCTGTGCTGTGTGTCTGAGCCACGTTGTGTATCCTGCTACCCACGGCTTCATTAAAGGCAATTTGGAAGAATCCAGACGTGCTCCTGTTTGCCTGGGTTTGGTGAGGGTCACGTACGCTCGGCTTGCTATCGATCCCTGGCTGGGCAGAAAGAAACCAAGGCTTTTGCCCTGATGCCGCTCGGGGTGCCTCACTCAGCAAGCTGCTGAAGTCAATCTCGTCCTGGAACAACCTCTAAAAAAACATTCCACTTCGAAGGCTGTGCTGGGGGGCCAGGCAAAGCCACTTAAAAGCTGAGGTCCCTGCTCTTCCGTCTTCCTGCCGCACCACCGGGCCACCCGTAGCAGGAGGCCTGTGTCCATGACTGATCAGGACTGGCCGTGGAAATCTGGCAGGCGGGGACCACACAGCAAGCATCCCCAGAATGCCGCCCACTGTCTCCTGCCCTCCGGGACCATTTCCTTTGCCTTTCCTTTCAGACTGGACTCCCACTGAAACCGTGCGTGGCCCCCACAGATTCACGGCTGGGGACCACCCACCACTCCACTGCCTGGGTCCCAATGATCCAACTTTGGAGAGCCCAGTCTAAGAGCAGGGGAAAGGAGTGAAGATTAGCCAGACTTTCGACTCCCCTCCCCCCAGCATGATGAAATGAATCCTCTCTCCTCAAGCTCAAGGACACTGCCAAGGAGAGTTTATGTATGTCTTAAGCTCTCACCTAGAGGACAGGAGGTAGGGCTCCCCGGGAACTGATAGGAACCCTTCTGAGATGCAGCCATCCTCCGCACAATTACTGCCATCAAGCCCGGCTTACGGATTCCTGGGAGAAGGGAGGGTCCTATCCCCAAACACCTCTATGGTTCACACATGTGTCTCCGACCACATCAGCCAGAAATATGCAAATCCTTCCAGCTACAAGTCAGGCCTGATGCTTTTCACAGGGATAGAGCCCCCAGGCCAGTAGGGGACCTGAGAACGTTCCTCCCTTCCATGACCTCCAGGGTCGCCACCTACAAAATGTCATCTAGGACTGGGAGGCTGCCTCCAGCTCCACGTGCCTCTGCCCCTGCAGCCTCTGTGGAGGAGGACGGTCACAGAATCCACAGTTCTCACTGAGCCCCCTCACCTGCAGCCTAAATGCAAGTCCCTTCAAGATCACTAAAAGGGACAGCCACAGAGGACACCCGTCATCGTGGGTCCCTCTCACACACAGGGGGACGGGTACCACCCTCCCAAAGGTGAGGTTCTGTCTCCTCCTCGGCTCTGACACGATGCCAGAGATCCCACCATTGGGAATTTCTTTTAATTAAAGTATTCTCCTCCCCCGATTCAATGAAACACCCCTGGGAGGCTTAATAAAGCAAGCCTTTATCAACCGCTAAAACCTAAGGCAAATTAGTTGATCTTTTTTTCCTCCTAAACTACTAATTCACTTTGGTCTGTATACCAAAGATCCAGGCAAGGGTTGTGTGGGTGGCCGGGGAGGCAGCTCTGCTCCTGAGAGTTGGTGGCAAAGATGCTGAGGCTGAGGGGGACACGGGGACTTAAGGCAGGGGACAGGAGCAAGGACCCTGGGAAGCAGTGAAGGGGCTAAAGACAGATCCCTCCAAGAACGTAGGAGGCGGCCCGGGGAGCTTATGGAATCATGCCAGCCCAGGGCCCTCAGTTGTCAGGGCCCTGAAGTCATGGACCCCTAAGGCCACCCAAGGACCTATGAGGTGATGGCCAGTGGCTGGGGACCCACCCAGACCCGTGGAGGGATCAAAGGTTCCTCCTTCTGGGCCCAGCCAAGGGTGACAAGACCTCAGGCACGTAGAAGGCCATCTGGAAAGCAGGGTCGGCACACCCCTGCGACATTCCCATCTCAAACCAGGGCTCCTCAATCCCAGCAAGAACCTTCCCTCAAGTCTAAGGCGGTTGAGCCTAAAGCCAATTAGAGCTGAGTCAGAGGGCAGACCGGGAGCAAGTGGGTGTGCTGAGGGGGCGATACGGACACCACTCTGTTCTCACCTCGGGCTCCAGGCCCCACCTAGGGTATCAGAGGGCATTAAAATGCCCTTACAATACCCAGACCAAGGGTTCCTGTGCCGCTTAAGAGGTCAGCACTGGTCCTGGGGTCACTGCAGCAGAGCCCCTCAAGGCAGTGAGGGATCAAGGCACTGCTCAGCCTGGAAGGAATAGGCTGCTGAGGAAACCTGGAGACACCATCATCACATACAAAAGCCCAGCCCTGGAGAGCCCCAGGCCCCATGAACAGAGACCAGCCTCGAGGAGACAAGGCCTCTGTCCCATTAGGGAATGTGTCACCAAGGCCAGCTGTTGAATGGATTTGCCTGGACAGATACCGTCCTGCCTGAGGAGCTTAATTAAACAGAGGCCAGCCCTGGAGGCAAAAGAATGAACCAAATGACTTCTCACAACCCCAGTTCCAAGAGTCTAGAGGATTCTCTGACACTTCACTCAGAGACCTGCCCCCTCACCAGTGTAATTGGAATCACTGTCCCCTCAAGAGAAGGGGGCTAAGCAAGCAAGTATGTGCTTCAGGAACATCCTGAAGGTGGTGGGGGGGTGTCTTCAGCTCCAACCGAGTGACCCCTTCTGCTAGGTCCCACCACTGGAGAGGCAACCACATGAGTCTTGAAGGATTATTTATCTTCTTGGTTTGCCCATTAAAATCCCACCCCCCTGGGTCACATGGAAAGCCTTAACAGATAATCACCTTAGTTACCACATAATATCTTGGCAAGAAAGTCCACTCGACTCTGCACTCCTCGGGATGGGCAATGTATCTTGTTCATCCGTGGGTACGCAACACCTAGCCCCGTGGCTGGCACGCCACAGATGCTTAATAGACACTTAACTAGCAAATGAACAAATAAATACTTAGTGCCATTAGGCACTGGGAAGGAAGCCAAGTTGGTGGGGGCAGTGGGGGGAGCATAAGAGAAAGGGAAATGGAGATGAACAGAGGAGTCGGCTGGGTGAGTGGGCTGGGTGAGTGCTATTTCACGGTTTTGCCAAGAGCTAAGAGTAACCTGTCAAGAACAATCAGGGAAAGAAAAACCTGAGTAATGGCCCATTGGCCAGTGAAGCCCCCAGGCAGGCAATCATCCAATAGAGTCTGGAGGAAGGTGGGGGGGGGGGGGTGCCAGGGAGTCAGAACTCGAGTCACTGCACAACCATTCCAAGGTCAGGGGCCAGAGGTCACATTACCGGTCCACCTCACTTTCCCCACATGTCCTATCTTAAAAGCGCTCTGCAGCCTACTTCCTGGGGTGGTGTGTGGGACAGAGAGCTCCTGAGGGCGGACCTGGGGAGCAGCCAGGTGGGGCCGGGCGCAGTGACTCTGTTAAGAAGCACACTGACCCCTGAGGACTTTGTGGAAGGCCACCTGGTTTCCAGACTTCGTTTCACCCAGACACACACATGCATAAGGTTTCCTCTCACACGGAGAGCTGGATTTTGAAATTAATAAACAGGTCAGACACTGAGTCAGTAGCCAGAAGTAGGACAGGAAGTGGAAAAAGTCTCCCACTTCCCGCCAGGTGTCTGGGGGGTTAGGGCCTCCCCTCCCCATTTCCATGACGTCATGGTGGCCCCGAGGGGCAAATGGGGCACCCTTTGAAGCTCTCCCGCAGAAGCCACATCCTCTGCAAAGAGGAGTTAAAAATACTGAGTTTGAGATAGCATCGCCCCAGGCCACGTGCCTGGGCCAGGCTGGCTGGGCCGTTACACCGCCGGCGACCACAGGTGCGACAGGAAGACGAGGAGCTGGGAGGGGCAGCGGGCGGGGGAGGTGCCGCACGGCCCCGCTGCAGAGAAGCCTCCCCGCCCCGCCTCGCCTCCCCCCCGCTCTGAACCGAGCCCTACGATCAAACCTTGACCACACCTGTTTAAATATTTGCTTAATGAGGGGCAGGCCCTCAAAGCTTCCGTCCAGCCCACCCTCCCCGAGGTGTGGGGACCACGTATGCTGGGGCTGGCTGGTTCTCCGACGGAGACCCTTACTCCAGGCTGAGCCTGAAGTGCCCGGTGATGGCCCTGACAGACATCTGCCTCTCGGACACCAGTGGCCCAGGACGCAGGAGACCCAGAGGCAAGGAAGGAGCCACCTGACTCAGACCAGAACCTGGACGCGGAAAACGCGTCGGGTTTGCACGTCCTGCTCAGTGGTAGTGTCCCCCGCCGCCCAGCTGGGGGCAGCAGCGCTCCACCAAAAGAAACGCCTCTTCCCCTTAGTCCGTTTATTCTGGGGAAGGAAAGCCCCCAGAACTTGGGGAAATCTCCTTCAGAGGGAGATAAAAGGGCAGGTGACGTTCCTTCCGCGAACCGAGCCTCTGGCCTTCGCCAGGCGCTGCACGGGGCCCCAGAGCTTTGGTGGGTCCCCGGTCAGGCCCCGCAAGCGGCAGGGGGCACCACCCGCCCAGCATCATCAGGCTCACTCACACAGAGCGCTGAAGGGGACGGGGCGGGAGAGGGGGGAGCCCAGGACGGGGGGAACTTAGGAGAG
>CM053609.1:58435271-58462513 GCA_028646535.1 Procyon lotor
AAAAAAAAAAAAAAAAGAACCAGGATTTTCTTTCATGTTGCATTCCTGCTGCGTGCCACACCCTGGGCCAGGCTCTGGTGATTGTCTCTGTACAACTGGCTGACTCTGCACAGCTGAAGTTCAAGTTTAGGCAAAACTAATCACCAGTGATAGAAATGAGAACAGTGGGTGCCTCTGGGGTAAAAGGATGGACTGGAAAAGGGCACAAGGGGAGTTTCAGGGTGGTGGAAATTATCTGTATCTTGATCTGGGTGATGGTTACGTGGGTGTGCGCTCGTGTCAAAATGGACACCGAAGACGTGCATTTTAGTGTATGTAAAGTCGATCTCAATAAAGTACTGTTCCTACTGAATACACACAGTTTGGGTCCTCCAGGAGCTAACAGCCCAGTGAGTATGTGGGCATGAAAGAGACGTGTCCATTACCGTACTTGCATGGTGGTTTCAGTTATCAGGTTTTGGGGACGAGTCCTTGGCAGGAGTCAGGAGAACCGGTGGTTATCTGGAAGTATCTCACCCCCCCTCACTAGTCTTCAGCATCTGAGTCCCAATTTTTCATCAGTCGTATAGATAAAATATAAAACAGCCGGCCTGCTTCTTGATGCCGTTGAAGGGATAAGGGTGTACAAGCTCAGTAAACACACGTGTTCGGGGAGATACACCTGAGAGGAGGGACCCGGAGCCCACATGCCGATTGTCAGGGCGGCCCGCCAGGCTGAGCGAGTCCAGCCCCGGGCCAGCTCCAGGCTCCCAGGCCCACTAGCGTGTGCTGTTTCCCACAGCAGCAAACCCTCTCCCTTCACCATGGCCCCGGGAGCTTCTCACTACACCAGCAGGCACGTTTTCTTGCTCCCTCGGTGGCTCCCAGCTTCCAGGAGAGCTTGTTGGAGAGCCTGCCAGAGACGATGGCAAAGCTGTGGCCCAGTTCCTGACAACAGCCACCACTCCTGGCCACAGAGCACTCTAGGGCTCCCTGATCCCCCACCCCAAGTAGTTTTGGTTCTTATCACCCCTCTCACCCTCTGGGGCCTCTTTGCCCTCAGAAAGGTCCCCAGGAGGTCCCGCCGGACACAAGGTCTGAAAGCATAAGGCAGGCCTCTCTGCTGCACCCTCCCGTGGCCTAGCCTCTCTGGGTGGCCATCTGCTCACGGGCCAGAACACTCTGAGTGCCTCCGGGGGGCTTTCACCACCTTTGGGAAGATCCCAGTCTTCCTGTTTGCTCTGGAAATGGGAGCATGGGAGAGATCCCCCCCTTTCAAAAATCCCACCGAGGGAGAGAAGAGCGCCTGTCCACCCTTTTCCCTGAACCACTCAAACATAATTCGGCCAAGGAGGAAAAAAGAAAATATTAGGGGAAGAGCCTATGATTGTAAGACAAGGCTGGCAGGACTTAAGAGAATTTAAGTAGATGAAGGAATGTGGTTTAGAGAGTGGTGAGCAACTGGTCTCCATTTCATGCTTCCAGCCTTGATGGGGGAAATTGGGTTAACCTTAAAAAGGATGTCTCTCCAGCGGAGAGCTCAAGACACTATTTTTAGCACTCTAGGGTGTCCTCGCTTCTCCTGGCTCACCCGTTAGTCTAGGGATTTACCAAGCAACATGGTGGGGCAGCATCCTTATCTAGAATCTCTTCCGCACAATGGCCTCTTCTGACACCAAAGCAAACATTATCTCCTGTGATCTTGATGGTAAACCTAAGCGGGAGGCACAGTACCATCTCCTTTCACAAACAAGGAAGCAGGGGAAGTAGCCTGCTTGGGAATCACAGAGGACTAGGCCCACAGCAGCACTAAACTCAAACCCCCTGGTTTTGCACGAAGCACTGCGGACACCCAGGGCCACCTGGTTCCAGATGCTGCCATCAGAAAGAGCGGGAAAGGCCTGGGGTCGCTGGACCCACCCAAGACCAGCGTCCGCCTGGATGTCCCTTCCCTCTTCTGTGACTGCTTGCACCTACTTGATCCCGGCTTGAGGATCGGACTAGCAGGCAAAGCAGAGGCCTGCGCCTCTGGTTGTTGTTGGTCCCCGGAGGGAATCCTCTACTGCAGGCGCAGACTCCACTACGCACTCGCACTCGTGTGGCAACTCGAGTCGGCAAAGCGGTAACTAGGCTGGCCCGGCCCGCGGCGCTCTCAGCGGTCAGATAGCGGCCTAAATGTCACCGTCTCAGAGGGCTCTCCTGACCACCGCTTCTCGGGAGCTCCCTCCCCAGCTCCATTCACAACCACCTCAGTCTTTATTTCCTCTGCTCCCCAAAGAACAAAGAACAACACAATTCTATTTATGCGCTCATCTGGCTCTCTTCCTGGCTAGGATTTAGGGCTCGGAGGGGGAGGCACGTGGGCTGTCCTGATCACCTCTGTTATCTCTCGTACCTGGCACAGAGGAAGCATTCAGGTATTTTTTAACTAAATAATGGAGTCATAGAAAGAAGGCACTCTCCCTCCAGATGTGTCTTACTAAGTAATAGCCTGAAACTAGATCGGGGGGAAATGTTGCTAATTGTTGAAGCTGAGTGTTGGGCACCTGGGAGTTTATTTTACTAGTCTGGTGTGCATACGTGCGTGTGTGTGAGAGAGAACATTTCAATAATAAAAAGTTAAAAGCAAAGTGGTTCATCCCTGTTATTTAAAAAAGCAGAGCAAGCCTGAACAGCTGACCCGAATGAGGGCTTCTAGCAAAGTCTCTTTCTGGGGAAAGAGGAAGGCCTGCCATGGCCGCCACGGTCCTGTAGCTCAAAGCTGGACATGCGGCTGAGGGGGAAAATCAGTGTGTTTGAAATGGTCCTCAGGGTTTCTGATCACTGCCATGAGAGCACTGACACATTCGTGAAGCAATTACATTAACAAGGTACTCTCACTTACATTTTACTGGGACGTGTGAAGTATTATCCCCGCGCTTATTATTTTATTATTTCTCACAGCCAAAGCCTAATCCAAATGCTTTGGAATAAGACAGAAATAAGATTCAGACTCTAACCCTTGCAAACTGAATTTCCATTTCCTCCTCTGGAAAGGAACACCACCTCCCCACCTCATGGGATTTATAGGGAAACTTAAAACAGCAGGAGGGCACCTCACAGAAGACATATGGTAGACACTGCGTGTCAGCTCACTCGCTCCTGGACAGTGAGGGCTGTGTCTTATCTTTTACAACAATTATTCGCTAAATTTTTTTTAAGATTTATTTATTTATTTGATAGAGAGAGAGCATAAGCAGTGGGGAGAGGCAGAGTGAGAGGGTGAAGCAGACTCCCCACAGAGCGGGGAGCCCCAGGCAGGGCTCGATCCCAGGACCCCGGGCTCAGAGGCAGACGCTTAACCCACTGAGCCACCCAGGTGCCCCTATTTTCTAAATTTTAGAGGCAGCACAAAAGGTTGACACAGACAATGAATGGCAGAACGGATTCTTAAATCAACACTCTCCAATCAAGCAAAATGCTTTCTGCAACACCAGGCTGTCTAGAGGGGCGGGGGTGGTGGGGCGGCTGGAAAATATACCTTTTTCATCCCATTGACAGAAGTTTTGCAATAAGCTTGGACCCTCTTATTAATACAATGTAAGCAAATAAAATGTGCTTTATTTTACTCTTCAGGAGCTTCCTCCCACTCTTTTCTCATCTCCTCATCTAAGAAGCCTTGTTCTGGGAAATGCTGCCTTCGCTCACGGGAGAGATCCATTTTTGGCATTTGGTAAATTTTTAAAAAATTAAACGTGTTACAAAGTCATATAGCACTCAAACTTCCATCTAGACACTCCGAGCCTCTGGTAACTGGCCAGTGCCAGCTCTCTGAGCCTCCACAACCAGGGAATGGGCCTCTGTGACCTCGCTGAGTATTTTTCCAACCATCATAACAAAAGTATTTTGAAGCCTGAGATGAAAGGGTATGATCAAAGAGGCCAAAGGTATAGGCTGCAAAGAGAAGAAAACACAAGAGATGGTTTCCACGTGATAGGGGGCAGGAAATGTGTGGGCAGGAGGCTGCTCCGGGCTGGGCTTCCCACCATTGCAGAGAATGGCAGGGAACAGACTATGTACAGTGGTTGTGGCAAATGGCTTCCGGCCCACAAAAGGGCACAGAAAGTAAAAATAAACCCCCACCTCATAAAAGGTGTTGAGCTGGAGGCAGCAGGAAATGCTGCTACTCTGTATACCACAGTACTCAAAATCCACTGGTTCCACATGCCGTATTGAGTGCCCATGTGGAAGGTCCACAGAGATACATCATCACAACACAGCTGGTGGCTGTTCAGAAAGGTCCAGAAATAGGAAGAGGCATCTAATGAACAGATTACCTACTCTGCTTCAGTGCCTCTCATTCACCATGTCTTTAGCTACTTCAGCTAAAAACAAAAACAAAAAACAAAGAATCACCAAAGAATCAGAAACTCAATTAAGAGAGTGGTATAGGGGGTAATAACATTCTTTTAAGCTCGAAGGAATAGTTACACAGCTAATTCTTCTAGATACACAGAGTTGAGAACCACTGACCAAGTCAACAGCAGCCTAGAAACAAATGAGTCACTTGTAATGAGCCTTTAAATTTAAACTCAAACTCCAAAACCATTCTATAGGCTTTTTGCCCTATTACAAACGGTGAAAACACGTATCAAAGATGAAAGTTTCCAGCTGATGGTCACTGGCTTGAGTAAATTATCTCTAGATAATCCAATAAATGCCCCACATATCTCAAGATTACTGAAAGACATTAACAAAACCTGTATATTAAAGGCTCTGAAAATTGTAATGTCTTCCCTGATAAACTTGTTTAAGATTTATTTATTTGAGTAAGAGAGCAAGGAGAGGCGCAGAGGGAGAGGGACAGGGAGGATGGCAGGCAGACCCCCCCCGACCCCTCACTGAGCAGGGATCGATCCCATAACCCTGAGATCAGGACCTGAGTGGAAACCCAGAGGCAGGTACTCAACTGACTGAGCCACCCAGGGGCCCCTTCATTGACAAAATTCTTGTTCCCAGTTTACAACCCATTTACCTCAAAGGTCAGACACTCTTTTTATTCAAAATAATCTGTTTATCAATCTAGATTAAAAATAATCTACAAGCCTCCTGATAAATCTCTATCTGTATATGACCTAAAGCAAATCACACCACGCAGTCATAATTTCTGTGAACTAGAATTCCTAGGAATTGTGAGATACAGCAAAATTTGAGAACCATTGCTCTAGCTCAGTGCTTCTCAAACTTGATTATGCACTCGAATCACATGGGACCCGTGTTAAAGATCCTGCTTCCGTAGGGTCTGGGGTGGAGCTTGAGAGCCTCCTTCTCAACTAAGTCCCTGGGTAGTTCTGCTCCATTTTGAGTAGCAACTCCATTTTGAGTAGCAAGAATCCAGAGCAGGGCTCCTCCAGTCCAGCTGCACATGACAATGTGGATGAGGGACATCCAATGAGGATGTCCCCCTCAAAGATCTTTATTTAATCGGTCTGGGATATGACCTGGGTATTGAGATCTCACTTTGAAGTTCCCCAACTGATTTTAATGTGCAGCCAAGTTGGAGAACCTCTAGAGCACAACTCCTCATCTCAGTAGTCAGCTAAATTTAAATAGGGGAATTCTCAGCATAACTTAGGTCCTATATATAGCACCCAAGATGGAAAGACGGTTGCTAGCACGATACATATAAATATGCCTCGACTTCAGCCAGCAGATCCATTGCTCTACACAAGCTGTGTCGGGACTTCTGATCTTAAGCAAGTGACATATCTCATCTTCAATTTCTTCGCATATCTAATGAGGATTAGAACCCCAGAGACAGTTGCAAGAACAAAATAAGAGAATATTTGTGCAAGTGGTTTGGAGAGGACTGTTTCCTATCAACAAACAGATACACAACCCTCACTTTTTGCCCCCGGCTGACACTGCATATTACATATTTCACTTTTCACCACCAAAGCAAGTTGAAACAGATGTAAATGTGGCAGCACCGGCTCAGTTCAATTCCTCACAAAGTGCTTAATGATGCAGTTCCAAGAATGCATTGTGTCATAAGCACATAACCACCTGTAACGAGTGAAGGATTAGTAAAGGATTACCAGCCTCAGGGAAAAGACAAAGGACTGTCATTTCCCAGGGTTGTCAGCCCTGCCTTTTGTCATTAACTTCAGATACACTTAATGAAAACATGGAAGTAGATTTACAGTTGCACGTTATCAACTCCTAAAGAGCTCTGCCGAGGACTAAAGGGAAAGGAGGATTGTAATACCAATAAAGAATAAAAAAAGAGAGAGAGCGAGCCAGAGGCACAGGAAGGAGTGGCATGGAGTTTTTTTTAATTGGGAAGGCAAAGAGGTAACACTTAATTGGAAGCACAGGTCATGTTAATAAATGCTCATTACAAAGCTGCTCTGACACAGAAGCAAGGGAGATTCTCCGGTTCTCCACCTACATTCCAAATCAGAGTCGGCAGGTAAGTATAAATCTGAAGAAAACCCACGCGTCCAAGTTGCCATCTCAAAAGCTCTCATCCAGGGGAAATCAAACAGTGAACCTAAAAGAAAGAAGCAGAAAGGTAAGAGAGACATTCAAGGTTTTTAAAACTGTCTTACAGTAACTACTACAAGACAAGGCCCCATATCCTTCAATCTAAATTCTGAACCCACAAAGACAATCATGGGGTTCCCAAATTCTACACAATATTTAAGCCAGGCTAGAACAATCAGCATAAAGCAAATATTTTCCACAGAACATTTTATAATGGTATCCATAAAAATTTGAATCCCAAGCACAAGGCAAAACTTAACAGAGTTGCAGGCATGGGTTCTAACTCCAACCTCTCTAGCTCACAAACTCTTGGAGGTGAGGGGGGCTGCAACTTAGCCTCAAAGGCTTTTCTGGATCGAGAAAGCATAGGAAGCACAAAATTTCGGTTGGAGAATAGGGGGTAAAAGGAAGAATTCAAGAAAGGAAAAAGTAGAGAAAAAATTCCCTATCTCCAATCGAATGACAGGCCAAAATAAAAGAAATGATTTCATTTTTGCTGCAAGGGAAGGTTATTTTTGGCAAGAAGGAGGAGGAGGGTAACTCCAAGAGAAGCAGCCACACTGCTGCGGGCCACACGAGTTTGCGATCTGTGCCTCGTCAGACAGAGCCTCCCCAGCAAAGCCCAGCTTCCTTTCTAGACCCTCCAGGAGAGCTGCCGGCCTTGTGCACCGCCATATGGGTGTGGCCAGCAAGTGACCCCAGTCTTAGGGGGCTCCAAAATTTCCAGCCATCAGCAGCCATTTTTCCTGCGGTGTGCCATTAAAAGACTGCAATCTTCTTTGGGTGTCATGACTTGAAAAAAGATTGGAACACACTTCCTTTCAGAAGCGCTGGGCTAGCCTGAGAGGTAAGAGGGCACCGCTGTATTTTGTATACTGCTTCTGGCGACCGGGAGATTCCAGCATCAGACTTCTAGCCAGAGTGCTTTTATCACAGAAATGATATGGAACTGTAGAACATTCCTACATCAGTAGAATTGTGAGAAAAAGAAAGAGCAAAAAACAGGGAACGAAAAGTGTTCGCAGTGCCAACCAAGAATAAACGGACCTATTAGATCCCACCTACTCACTCCATCAAATTTTTTTAATTCTTTTTTTTTTATTAAGTAATCACTAAACTCAACATGGGGCTCGAACTCACAACCCAGAGATCAAGAGTTGCATACTCTGTGGACTGAGCCAGACAGGTGCCCCATTCCATCAAATTTCTTAAAGCAAACTCCCTGGCTACAGACCATGTACTGTGAGTGCCTCAGGTCTAACGGCCAAGGTGAGAGCAGACCAGAGTACGGGGCCATTTCAGCGATGAGCCTTGACTACAGAATTATAAAAGAAATCCTAGTTTAGTACAAAAGTCAAGTTTTGAGCTTCTCTGGTATTAAAATAGTTAAACAAAACTAAGATACAGGGTCTGGTCCATTTAGAAGGCAAAATGACCCACGAGATTAAGTCTCTTTGATGGTGGTTTTCAGAAAATTCTACTTAACAAAGATGTGCTCCCTTCTTTTAAGATAAAACTACATTTACCAGATAGTATTCTAAACGCAGAGGATCTAGGATTCTTTGAAATGTTAACTCAACAAAATTGGGACTATGGAACAGCTCAGAAGAATGCTTCCACTGCTAACCAGGGGATAAAGGTTTCAGGAAACTAATAAAATTGCTTCCCATGAGATTGAGACATGCAAAATGGAAGACGCCTACTGGGAAAAGTTCACATGACTTCTTCAGTCTATTTCACCCATGCAGAAAAGACCGTGCCATCAGATTAGTGCGTTCTAATTATCTTAAAAGAAAGCCAGGCACAACACAAAGTTAAAAATAATTATTCTCTGTATGGATACAAAAGATAATGCCAGATAGGGTCACTTCTATTTGGAATCTGCATTCTTCCAGCAGATTCTCTATTCACACACCAGCACTGAGCAGATAGACTCAAATACTGATTTTCCTTCAAATCCATTTCATTCTGGATATCCTGGTCACCCAATTAACAACGAAATTAGAGAAAATATGAATCAAGACTGAGCAATGCTGCAGAAATTCTAGGTTCCGAGCTCAATCTGAACCATAATTTCAGAAGGCGCAGATCATATGTTTCTAAAGACGGCAAGAGCTTTCAGATCAGCTAGTCTGAGCCTTTCATTTTATAGATGAGGAAACAACAACCTGGTAGTTTAACAGACCTGTCAAGAGCTGTGCTAACACCGAAACCACCAGCCATACGTGGCTATCTAAACTTAGTTAAAATTAAGTAAAATTAAAAATTCAGTGCCTCAGGGTGCCTGGGTGGCTCAGTGGGTTAAAGCCTCTGCCTTCGGCTCAGGTCATGATCTCAGGGTCCTGGGATAGAGCCCCACACAGGCTCTCTGCTCAGCGGGGAGCCTGCTTCCCCCTCTCTCTCTCAGCCTGCCTCTCTGCCTGCTTGTGATCTCTCTCTCTAATTAAAAAAAAAAAATTTAGTGCCTCAGTTGGTTGAATATTTGACTCTCTCTCTCTCTCTTTTTTTTTTTAAAGCATTCAACTCTTGATCTCGGGGTTGTAAATTCAAGCCCCACACTGAATATAGAGATTACTTAAAAATAAAATCTTTGGGGCACCTGGGTGGCTCAGTGGGTTAAGCCTCTGCCTTCGGCTCAGGTCATAATCTCAGGGTCCTGGGATCGAGCCCCACATTGGGCTCTCTGCTCAGCGGGGAGCCTGCTTCCCCCCACCCCCTGCCTGCCTCTCTGCCTACTTGTGATCTCTCTCTGTCAAATATAATCTTTAATAAATAAATAAAAGTAAAATCTTTTAAAAAGCAAAACAAACAAAACCACGTGACTAGTGACTGCCACACTGGACGGTGCAAACTTGGAACACTTCCACACTGCCCAGAGTTCTACTGGAGAGCACTGAGCCTACGTCATCTTCTTTAGATAAGGTCAGGTCTCCTGATCTGCATTCTCTTGCATGTCTTCTGAACCCCAAGATGACTGACTCTGCAGACAAATTTTTTTAAATTTATGTATATATGGAATCTCTATACCCAATATGGGGCTCAAACTCACGACCCTGAGATCAAGAGCTGCATGCTCTTCCAACTGAGCCAGCCAGGAGCCCCACAGAAACATTTTAGATAGCCTACCTTCAACTTTTCTTATCATCTCTCCTAAGTTCTTTCCACTGAAAAAAGATAAGTTTATGAAAACGTTTTAACAAGATGTAGATAGATATTCATCATCCAAAAATCTCTGAACATAATGGAGGAAGAATATAAAAGTTTAGAGGCAGGGGCGTCTGGGTGGCTGAGTGGGTTAAGCCTCTGCCTTCAGCTCAGGTCATGATCTCAGGGTCCTGGGATGGAGCCCTGCATCGGGTTCTCTGCTCAGTGGGGAGCCTGCTTCCCCCTCCTCTCTGTCTGCCTCTCTGCCTACTTGTGCTTTCTCTCTCCCTGTCAAATAAATAAATAAAATATTTTTTTAAAAAAGGTTTATTTTTTAAAGAGTTTATTTATTTGATAGAGAAAAGACACAGTGAGAGAGTGAACACAAGCAATCTCTGGGAGAGGGAGAAGCAGGCCTCCCGCGGAGCAGGGAGCCCGATGTGGGGCTTGATCCCAGGACCCTGGGATCATGACCTGAGCCAAAGGCAGATGCTTAACGACTGAGCCACCCAGGCGCCCCAGGACTGATTGTATGTATGTATGCATGTATGTATGTATGTATGTATTTATTTGAGAGAAAGATAGAGTGCGCGCGCACGCACAGGAGTGAGGCAGGGAAAGACAGAAAGAAAGGGAAAGAGAAACTTTAACCTACTCACAGAGCATGGAACCCAATGTGGGGCTCAATCCCCCAACCCTGAGATCAGGACCTGAGCTGAAACCAAGAGCTGACACTTCACCGACTGCATCACCCAGGTACTCCCTTCACCAAGGTTTAATTAACTCGTGTAAATGGGAACACTACTATTCAATTACCTCCCTCACAGGGTGGGCCATAAGGATCACATGGGTTAACATTTCTAGGAGTGTGAGTCCCATAAGCCTAGTAATATGATAACTATAAGACATTTTATAAATGTTATCTAATTCTGTAAGAGGTCTTACAAAAACATTGTGCATTTTATTACATACAGCCACATTAACTTCCCACCCCCTATGAATGGATGATGGAAATCTGGTACCACAGATAAAAAGCAACAACTGATGAAAAAAAAGCAGCAAAGCTCCACTGAGGATCCACACAAATGGCACGGATCATCTGAAATACGATAAGAACGATCATGAATTCTAATAATCACAGGCTGTAGCAGCTGTAAAAGACCGAGAAAGATCCAGGCCAATTCCCTCATTGTTCAGACAGGGAAACTGAGCCTCAAAAACAAGCTTATGTGTCCAATCAACTAGTTAAGAGAGCAAAATCTACAATGCAGGTCTTCCAACTTCTAGTCTCATACTTGCACCCCACCCTACAGCCCTTCATACGAATTTTTTCCTTGGCTTCTTTCTTCCACAGCATTTTCCATGTGTTAGCATCCATGTAACTAATGATTTAGCTATTTTTATAGCATTTTCTTAGGGCTGAAATTATGTATTCATACACTCATTCAACAAACATGCACAGTGACCGTTAGCCCTGCGCTAACCCTTCAGGGAATTCAAGAGTTCAGTGGGAGAGACAGGAAAGCAAATGAACAATTTTGTAACTATCAGGTAACTGCAGCATTAGAGGTGTACACAGTGGGCCCCAGAAGAAAATCCTATACAACTTAGGGGTGAGGATGACATGGAGAAGGAATCATCTGAGCAGCAAGGATAGAGAAATAACGCAATGAATTAGGGCAGCAATGAACTTCATAAACACAATACTTGATATATTTTTTTTATGGGTAGCTTTAAACAGACCCAATACAAAACAGAACTCAATTACTAATTAGTCATTCATTAGTGGCTTTCTTGGTAAAAAAAATAAGCAGATTCAGGGTTTTAATAATGGCTGAAGAATTCATCTCCCTCTACAACTGGAGAAAAAGGGGGTTGGGAAAAAAAGATCATACTATGTGCTTAGTTCAAAATACATTCCTCAAGTGCTCACTTCGGCAGCATATATACTAAAATACATTCCTCGAATTTAAAATAGTTCCCTTTTTGGGAACTTATTGGTGGCTAGATCTAATTCAACATAAGATGAAATGTCAACGAGAAAGTGGAGGGGCACCTGGGTGGCTCAGTGGGTTAAAGCCTCTGCCTTGGGCTTGGGTCATGATCCCAGGTCCCTGGGATCATGACCCGAGCCGAAGGCAGAGGCTTTAACTCACTGAGCCGCCCCTAAATAAATTTTTTAAAAAAAGAGAGAGAAAGTGGAATAAAAACTAAACAGTCCCCCCCCCAAACAAAAAATTATTACCAGTGGCGGCCCTGTTGGGAGCAAAAAATGGTCTAGAATGAACCAAAAAGGGTATTCTTGAACTGACAAGAGAAGAAAAGGAAATAAAGGGAAAAGCTGTGGGTCTCCAAGCACTTGAGTTCTTCCCTGGGTAACAAAATCCCTAAGCCACTTTAGGGTTGCATGACCTTCTGTGCCTAACTCCACACTGCCCACCGCTGGTCAGAATATAAAGCAACCCCCACCCAGCATCTAAGCCCACTTGGACCTCTGCTGCCCTCCTGTGACTAGAATGAAACTAGATTTTATCACAAAGGTATCAGTGGTTTCCCCCCACAACTCAACTTTTCTTTTGCTTTGTAGTACATTTTCGGCATATGAAATGTACAACCCCACTAGGTGGCAGTAGAGCCTAAAGAATAATACTCAGATTCCCTTCCGGAGGTTAATTTTCTACGACACTACACACTAGTACCCCCGTATTCATAGTTAGTTACTGCAATCAATCACAGGAGAAGCAGATGACCCACCTTCTGACTGACACACTGTCAGGTCAATAATAGTCTAACGCTAGGTCACAATGCCTACATCAGTCCCCTTACTTTATCTCGTCACATAGGCATTTTATCATCTCACGTCATCACAAGATGGGTGAACACAGGACCATAAGATATTCTGAGAACACATTCACAAAACTTTTTAATTCCAGTATAATAATTGTTCTATTTTGTTAGTAGTTACTGTTGTTAATCTCTTACTGTACCTACTGTAACTATATACATATTATATGTATATAGGAAAAACACTAGTATATGTAGGGTTCAGTACTATTAGTGGTTTCAGGCATCCCCTGGGGGTCTTGGAATGTATCCCCCACAGATAAGAGGGGACTATTGTATTTTACTGATAAATTCGAAGTCAACAGCAATTGTTTGTAAATAGCACTGCTGGTCAAAGTTCTGTTCAGCCCAGCCATGCCGGACTCCTTGTTCCGGCCAGGATTAAGCACTATGAATTTTTAAGATCTGGGCAGAATGGCCTCCATTATAAAAAACAAAGCAACACTAACAAGATTTTAACATGAGCATTTGAGCATTTGGCAAACAAAACTCCCTCCAGGCTGAGCGTATTTCCAAGCTCAGGCTTGTCCCTTTGTGCCTGGTTCACTCTCCCTATGCTCCAGGGACCATGTATGTCATCTGGAATTTTCCTTCCCAAACTGTGACACAATGTAGCTATGCCCCTCTTCTCTTCCTTTCCCTTCAGAACCCCTTACATAAGCTGACAATTTTTTGGGGGGAAAAAAAAAAAAAAAAACTTCACAAAGAGACATGAGAAAACAACACAGGAAATATTTAGATACTATGTAAATTTTAATATATTCAAATCTACTGAACTTCTGTGTCATACATTCATTCAAAACAGGTACACAGCCACCTAAGGGCCCGACACTGATCAGCAACTCTAAAGCTCACGAGGACCATTTTTTACTTCTGCATTTTCATTTTTATGATAATCTAAAAAATACCATGAATGGGGCACCTGGCTGGCTCAGTCGGCAGAACATACAATTCTTGATCCCAGGGTCATGAGTTCAAGCCCCATATTGGGTGTGGAGACTGCTTAAAAATAAAGTAATCTCAAAATAAGTCTCATTTAAAAAATAAAAATACACACACACACACACACACACACACACAATCACAAGTTTTTCCTGGCCCCTGGGATAACCACCTATATAAGCCAGAGCTGCCAACTGAGCAGTTCGCTTACCACAGGATGTGTTTCCAAGGAGCCGACAAAGGCTGAAGTTTGGAAAAGGCTATGTGAACAGACCTAGGTTTTCCATTAGTCCCGGGTGAAAGCAACTGTCACGAAGCTCAGGTCTTACAGCAGAAGGAAGGAACGGGGACTAGAGAGGGACTCAAAGGGAACTTTAGCTGAATCTACAATGTCTAATCTGTTCAAAGTCTTTTTTCTTTTAAGATTTTATGTACTTACTTGGGAGGGGAGAGAGAGAAAGTGCAAGCAGGAGCAGGGAGGAGGGGCAAAGGGAGAAGGGGAAGCAGACCTCCCGCTAAACGCAGCCAGATGCACGGCTTGATCCCGGGACCCTGAGCTTAACCCTGAGCCACTCAGGTACCCCCCAATCTATTCAAAATCTTAATTCCCCATAGTGGTGGGTTACATTATTCTCTGTGCTTTTCTGTATTTTTCTAAACTATCATAATAAGAGCAAAGAAGAAAAATGAGAAAACAATGATAACTAACTTTTTAAACACATTTCTTTAACACTGCAATTGTAAAATACTTTATAGTAAACAAACTTAAGTAAAAATAGGGTATAAAAAATTTTTATTTGAAGTCAGACTGGATTATCAGACTTTCTTATCTATGACTGGAGTTAAGAAACCGACCCTCATGAGGTTATTTTGAAAATAAAGACACAGAACAAGAAGCATTTAAAGTCTGACCTATGGTGAGCTCTCATTATCTGTTAATTTATTTACTTCTCCTTGAATAAATTTATCTTTTTAACTCATTGTGATTTTCTTTTGATCTGCCTTTTTCAGAGTAGCTGCTGGTTTTAAATGTCATCCCCCAATTCATGCAAGAGCAGTACATTATAGATGTTTTTATTCTTTTTACATCCAACCTTCAATGTACTTGGCAGGTATGGAGAATGTTCGACCTGTTTCGTTCTACCTTCTGAGTTGTTATAAATATTGAGAACTCATTTGGAAACTATTTTAAGTGTTTTGGCAGACTACACACACAGCTGGGTTAGAAGCAAATAAGAAGGGCATATACATGTATGTTTAAGAATTAAAAGCGGGGGGGCCTGGGTGGCTCAGTGGGTTAAAGCCTCTGCCTTCGGCTCAGGTCATGATCTCAGGGTCCTGGGATCGAGCCCCGCATTGGGCTCTCTGCTCAGCCATGAGCCTGCTTCCCCCTCTCTGTCTGTCTGCCTCTCTGCCTACCTATGATCTCTCTGTCAAATAAATAAATAAAATCTTAAAAAAAAAAAAAGAATTAAAAGCAGGACAGCGTAACCTATGTCAAATGAGATCTCTGTAAAAAACCTTTTGGGCAGTGTCCCAGAGAGAAGGATTTTTCAATGAGCACATGCTCTATAGAATGATTTAACACTGTAATCTGCCACTGGAGGATTCTGCTGTACCTTGGGCCCATAATTCCCAGCTGAACAGGTGGCTGTAAGTTGCTAATATGGTCTGCAGGATGCAGTTCCTGCTGAGCCTGCTTTTTTGTCTCTGTTTTTGTCATCATTTTGAAATACTAAGCTCTCTGCAGCAAAGTCCTCTCCAATCATGACAGTCCTAGGAAATCATGTTCTATGATTTGGTATCTCCCTGAGCTAGAGAACATCCTTGAATTGTTTGCTCTGCTCCCTTCCTAAGCATACACATGACTCACCTAGAAAAAATAATTTTAGTAATCTAGAGTAAGGCAGTCAGAAGACTTAGGACCTTTCCAGCAAGGTTACTATCAGAGAGCCCAAAAATGACTCATAAGGTTTGCCAAGTGTAAGGTCAATGTTGGTGGTTTGGTTTTCTAGCTTTGCTCAAGGAGTTATCATTCTCAAACACCTTGTCTGCTGCCTCCACTCCCAAATGGCACACAGCTCCCTTTTCTGGACTCCCACAGCACTGTGTTTGGATCTTTGGTGTGGCTTTAACAGTGCCGAATTTTAACTGCTAGTGTTTATAGGCCTTCTCTCCGACTATCCCAGTAACAAGGCAATGAAGGGCGCATAGAAGGTGTGGTAAAGGGAGGGATGGGGGACGACGCAACTCCTGACCAGGTGTCCAAAGAGATAAATTTTATGAGAATAGTAGAAAGAGGGACACCTGCGTGGCTCAGTTGGTTAAGCATCTGTCTTCGGCTCAGGTCATGATCCCTGGGTCCTGGGATCAAGCCCCCTATCGGGTTCCTTAAACAGTGGGAGCCTGCTTCTCCCTCTCCCTCTGCTGCTCCCCTGCTTGTGCTCTCCTTCTCTGTCAAATAAAATTTTTTTTTAAATTAAAGAACAGTAGAAAGAAGTACTTCTCAAACTTTTTCACTGAAATAAACCATTTCTGTTAACTTTCCCTACCAAAAATGAAACCTTACCGGAATTAACAGAACTGCTTTTGAGCAATGATCAATAATGGAAAGAATTCCTGTAACATTATCAGTTAACGGATTCATTCATGCCAAAACTTATGTACAGTCTCTGTCACATTATTGCATACACTTTGTACATGGTTGCTAATTCATGTGTTATATGGTGATTAGTACAAAAATGATAGATTTCTAAGCAGTGACAGAAAGAAGTCCATTCTGGGAAATCCTTCCCCCAAAAAAGATAACATTTCCTGAAGTTCTTTTTTTATCTACCACCCAACAGCAGCAACACTAAATTTTGTAGTGGAAAGGCACAGAAAAGAGCACATTCATTCATCAGTAAGCTAGGTGGGCTACTAGAAGAGCACTAGGCCAAGAGCACCAGTGGCTAAGGCCCTACTTTGCAACCACTTAGCTGTGTGGCCACAGAAGGCCTCTGTTTTCTCATATACAAAATAACAGTGACAACATACAGTCTGGAAAACACTCAAGTACTTCATAGAGATTTAGGATTCTGCTTGGAAGGAAGGGATAAGGGGAAGGGCACATCACAACTCAAAGAGTGGCCAGGTAAAGAGGGCTTCTCAACTCTGTCAATCAGAACAACTCCGGCTCCACTGCTGTTTTATATACTGAGATTCTACCTAAGAGTTTATTTATAAAAAAAAAAAAAAGAGTTCTACTGTGAATAAAAGGAAAATGGCAAATGAACCAAATGACATCTCATCCTAGATTTTAGAGTCTTCTCCCAAGCTAATCCGAATTCTCCATTTATTTCCACTTTAGCATACACATTATTAGTAAATGGCCATAGTCATTCATTCAGCATATACTGGATGCCAACCAGGTATAAGCACTAGACTAGGTACAAGGGGGGACAATGGCCCCGCATTTAAAGTTACCTGAGATCAGAATCGGAAAAAAAATTACAGAGCAAATCTATAGGCAGAACCTACAATTTATGTCTCTTCCAAGATCTCAGTTGTTTTCATGGAGTTATTGATGTAGAAATTAATGTATTAGCTAGAGGCAAACTTATTTTCTGTTATCTTAATGATTTGCAAAACAGTGAGAAGCGAAGGCAATGACCGAAAGAGGCAGCACTGATGAATCATGATGATATTATGCATACTTTGCATTCTGATAGAAAATTCTGCAAGTGTCTTATCAGCAATATGGGAACCTTGGTAACCATAATCAAAACCAGCCACACTTAATTTCTATTCCTAAAAATCAACATTATGGGACAAGGATATGATCAGTACTTACATTCTTCTAGTCTCCTACGCCCCAATTAAGTAAATGGGAATAATTCAGCCAACGAAGTTCATTACAACGAGGTGCAGGATGGTGCTGGCAAAGAGAAAATCAGCAAAGGCTCGCTCTGGGGAGATGCCTTGGAAATCCGCCTTGTTCTGTGGGTTGATCTGTATCCTGAGGCAAACTGCACAAGAAGCAAAACATAAAAATGATTATCTAGAGATACAAAACAAATATGACTGCTAATGGACACACTCATACCCTATACCCTATGTCCCAATAATTCTAACAGTAATGATATGTAAGTGCATCCAAAGGAATGATACCCATGATAGCCCCAAACTAGAAACACTCTAAATGTCTCTCCACAGTAAACGGGGGATAATTATGGCATACGCACACAACAAAATACTATACAGCAGTAAAAAAGAACTTCACAATATGGATGCATTCCACAAATATGTTAAGCAACACAATGCAGACACAAAAAAGACATACTGTATGATTCCATTTATATATAAAGCTTAACACGAGGCCAACCAATGTATGGTAATACAAGCCAAGATAGTGGTTTTTAGCCTTCACAGGAGAAGGAATGACTGGGAAAGAAAGTACAAGGAGGAGGCCTTCAGGGTGCTGGGAATGTTCTGTAGCTTGCTCTGTGTGCTGGCTAGATGGGTAAATTTAGGAATTCATGATTGTACACTTGTGTTTTTATGCTCTTGTTAAAGTTAAAAGAAAAAAATACGACTTCTCAGGCTAAAAACCAAAAGCTTACTCAGAAAGAGATATATATAACCAAAATATCTTCAGAACTCTCTTATCTTCCAATTTAAGTTTATAATTATACCTCAATTGGAATGCAGGTGAGGCAATAACAAAGGGGCTGGGCTGAATGACACAATGTTATAAAACTGAATTACTTTTTAATAAAATGTGTATAATATTGGATAGCACACAGTATAAATAGAAGATTGCTTATCTACGAGGACCTCATAAATACAAGCTTTGATCTTCAAAGTTCTAGCAGCTGCTCCTCCCAAAAAAATGCAAGAGACCCAAACTATATAACCTTGACACAGAACTCTCTACTGCCACATTCTACATCCTTGAAGATGCCCACCTGATACATTAGCCACGGTCACCATGACATGAAAAAGAAGCTCCAGAATACACCTCCCCAAAATAGCTTTATGCTTGTGTTAAATAATTACACTACTTAAGAAAACCCAAATTTGCTTCAGGCTAGCATCCACTCCATCAGCAACCAGGAAAGAAAATGAACGGAGATCTAACCCAAAGATCAGAAAACTATCAGACTAGCTCTCCAGAGGCTACATCACCACGGCAACAGTTTTCATTATGCTTAAGCATGTAAACACTCTGGAAACATCACTGATCTTTTCAAGCACCTGGACCCTTCAAAATATGAAGGACATTGATTGAAGCAAGAGCAACCAATTAAAATCCTGCCGTGGAGAGCAGACTGGTTCATCCATTTGGGAGAGCTGGCAATGTCCATTAATATTTAAAATGTTTTTACTTTTTGAATAAGGAATTTATCTTACGGAACAAAGAATTTTTTTTTTTTTCAGAACAAAGAATTTCTAACAGCATGTTCATAGAGTTGAAAAAAAAAAGTGAAAGCAGTCCAAATGTCATCAAGGGGATTATTTCAATAAATTACACTGGACATGCAATGAAATCCCATGCAATTATTCAAAAAACAGAGAGATAAATTCTCTACATGCTGACAGTAAAGATATCCAAGATATATTAAGTGAAAAAAAAAAGCCAAAAAATCATTCCATTCTATATTTCTCTTAAGAAAAAATTAGGTATTATTTTCTCATTTCTTTTAGTTGGAACCTAGGAAAAAAGATACCAAACTATTAACAGTGGCTATTGAGATGGAGGTTAGGGATAGAATAGTGTTTCAGGAAATATGAGGGAACAAGAGAAGCTTCCTATGAGGTGAATAAGGTAATGAACGGATGTGTATGGTTACCATGGTCACAGTCACTCAGCTTATCTTAATGACAACATAAGAATAAAAGTCCGATAGAAATGGAAAAGACCTTCGAGTTATAAAGACCAACACCCATTTTGATACATAATGCCAAGAGGAGGTGGGGGTGGGCATCCTGGGGGAGGCTGCATGATCACCTGGGAAGTTTTCCAAAATATACTCACCACGTCCAGAATCTGACAAGCCATCTCCAGGTGGAGAATTACCAACGTTTCAGAGCCTGTGTTACTGACAGGGGTGTCCTATCCCTCAGACACACTGGGATACAAAAATGGCAAAGAACACCTGTTCAAAAAGCTCCTCCAAAAATGAGCCTTCATTCTCTCCCTAAACACTTCCAAAGATGGAAATTTTCTACCTCCTAAGGCAGCTTGTTTCATTTAAGCATTCTAATTTAATCTAGCTCCTCAAATGTTCATTCATCCAGCAAAATATTTACTGAGCATCTATTATGTGCCATGCTTCATCCCAGGTACTGAGAACATGGTACAATACAAGAGTCTGGCTCCCAAGAATCTTACACTTTAGTAGAGAAAAACATGTAAGTAAGCATTAAACAAGGAAATATCATGCAGTAATAGGTGCTATGAAGAAAATAAAAGAAGGTATAAGAGTGACCGGGAAGCTTTTACTTGGTAATTACAGAAGATGTCTCTAAGAGATGCTACTTAATACCAAAATTTGAAAGATAGGAGCCAACCATGCAAAAACCTGGGGGCAGAGCATTCCAGGTAGCAAGAACAATCCCGACATGTTCTAGGTATAATAGCTCAGACTAACTAGACTACAGTGATCAAGGGCAAGAGGGAGACAAGGGCCCAATCCTATGGGGTGTTGTAAGCTTCAGGAAAGAGTCTGGATGTAGTTAGTCTAAGTGCAATAGAGCATTTCAGAGTTTTGAGCGGATGAGTAAAATAATCTGATTTATAATTGGTAAGGTTTCTAGAACTGCAGCAGAGAATGATTTATGGAGTTAAAGGTGCAGAGGAACCACATACGAGCTGAAGAGTCAGGTAATGGTAGTAAAAATGAACAGAAGTGGAGAGATACAGGCTATATTTTGGAGAAGACAGGGCTTGCTGATGAAATGGATGTGATGTAGGAAATAAGAGAAATAAGGGATCGAGGAAACCTAAAGTTTTGGCTTCCACCAATGTACTGACTGGAGAAGAGGCAGAAGCCTGGGCGGAAAGGTTCAATTTGGAGTTTTATATCAGACATCAAGTGAAGATGTCAAGTAGATTTACTAATCTGGAATACAGAGAATGGGTCAGAACTAAAAACAAATGTGGTAAATTAGTGATAGAGACATTATTTACATTCATCTATGAAAAGAAATTAGAGAACAGAAGAGGTCTGAGCACCATGTCCTCAGACTGAGAAGCACCTAGCACAAAGATTAGGAAGAAAAAACCAATGAGGTGAGAAGGAACAACCAGGAGAGTAAAGTAGGAGTGCGCTATTAAAGCTTCAAGAAGAAAGAGAGCAGAAGAGAGCAGCGAACAGTATTAAATGCTAAATGCTGCTGTGCATTCAGGCAAGGTGAGGGAGATGGTCATTAGGTTTGGCAAGATGGCAAGAGTAGTTTAGCCAGAGTGGTGATGACAGACCACCACAAGAGTGGGGTGAGGAATGAATGGCAAGTGAGGAAGCAGAAACAGCAACGAGACTATTCTTTCATGGCATTCTCTGATGACTGGGAAGCAGCAGAACGGCAGCTGGAGGGGCATCTGAGACCAAATAAACATTTTTTTATTTTGACAGTATTAGAACATGCTTGTATACTGGGAATGATCCAGCAGAGATATTAATAATGCAGAATGGAAAGATCATCACAGAGGTTGCGTCCCTGAGGAAGCAAGGGAACATCAGTTCTTCTGCCCAAGTGAAGGAGTTGGCATTGAACAGGAAAGGGACTCATCAACCATTATCATGGGAAGTAAGTCAAAGAGCAGGGGTACAGCTGCAGATGAGCTGCTATAGGATTCCTCGCTGGGAAGACGCAAGGATTTCTGTCCTTTACCTTTTATCTTTTTAGAAAAAAAAAATAAATAGATAAAACAAGATCATCAACTCAAAACAAAGGAAAAGAGGAAATATGGAAACGTTAAAAGTTATTATGCATATTTTTGAAAAGCTAACACATTAGGGAAGTATTACAGGACCACTGGGCAAAGCTAAGCGCCCATTTGTATTCCTATTTTCACCAATATTTCTCCATCACAGCACTATATCCAATTGTCTGTCCGTATCTCCCACTGGATTATAAACTCTGGGGCGGCAGAGACCTTGTCTGCATGTCTCACAGCTCATCCTCAGTACCTTGGCAGAGAATCTGGCACATAATTGCTTAGTATTTACTTATTATAGGTGCATTCACAATTTAACATATACAGGGTTAAGCAATAACAACGCAGCGATGCAAAGACAGCCCCGATCCTCAAAGGGCTGACCTTCCAGAAGAAAGACATGAAAACAAATACAGCACACGACATCAAAGTGCCATACCTTCCCTCTTCCACTCTTCCTCCCTCCCCCCCTTCTCTCCCAGAGACACGTAAGACACGAAATACAGGAAAAAAGACCCAAATCTGCTGGAAGAGTCAGGGAAGGGTTCCAAAGAGAAGCAGCACTTGAGCTGAGCTGTCTAAGCAGTGAAGGAATTTCCCAGGCAGTCAAGCAAAGGTAAAAATAGCATGAGACATCACAGCATCTTCAGAGAATACCAAGTAACTACCAAGTAACTCAGTGACGCGGGGATCTAAAGTACAGAGGAAACAGAGGTAAGAGATGAAGCTGGAGATAAGAGCCCGGGGCCACAAAAAAGATTTTTAATTTTTCACTGGGAACCACAAGACAGTACTTCCACGGGGAGTGGCACTACCAGATCTGCAAGTCAAATCAAGCCTGGGAGACTAGTGAGGAAGATTACAGGGGTCTAGACAAGAGGTACTGAGAGCCTGAGACACGGAGGATGGAGAGCTAGCAACAGCTATGAAAGATTTAAAAATGAAAGATTTAGAAACAGGACTCTCAGGCACAAGGTTAGCAGACTTCCAATCTCTTGGATGGCAGTTATGGTAGACATTAGGGCCCATAAATCTGATGGTTGATGCCCAAAGAAATGCTGGACCCCTGTCCGCATGGCCCAATGGCTCCCATGAGCTAGAAAATACTCTGGATTAGGAGCCCTTGCCTTTCAAATTCAAACTGCTTTTGGATTTGTAGACTGGAAGAAACAAAACTTTTTTTTTTTTTAAACCCAAAAATCCCTGGATGGCTCCGTCGGTTAAGCACCCAGCTCTTGATTTCAACTCAGGTCCTGATTTCAGGGTGGTAAGATCCAGCCCCACACGGGGCTCCCGGCTCAACAGGAAGTCTGCTTGAGATTCCCTCTCTCTCTCAAATATATAAATCTTTTTTTAAAATCCAGAATTGTTTCATATAGAGAATAAAATAGACCAAAGTTGTAAAAATGACTTAACTGATTTCCAGATCAAAGACTTATTTAAAAAACAGTCTTCATGTTTTCCATTTATCTCTCCTAAATAGCACTCTGAATGAGCAGAGAGAGGGATTTCACTTTAAAAAAGGAAACTAGAAGGGCTGCCAACACGGGAATGTAACAAAGGGACAGATGTCCTCAGCTAGAGCTATCTAACCATAAGATAAACAGTCTGCTGCTAAGGAAATTTGAAATTTGTCTTTTAAAGCTTACTATACTTTACACTGTTGATCCAAAAAAAAAAATTCTCAATGGCAATTTTCTATCTCTGGCTCCTTTTTAAAATCATGGGTAAGTCTCCCAGCCATAAGGGAATAGAAGAAAATAGATCGTTTCCACTGAGACCAAATAACACCAGGCTTTTTAAAAGTGTGATAGTATTCTATATTGGTTAAAAATATACTGATCAATTTTCAAAAAGCATATGCTTAATTAACACATGCAGAAGGAATGTAAGAAAATAGACTGCCAAAAAGAAATTAGGAAGCCACACTAAATAACTTTTCCCTTCTATTCATCTAGTGCAGGCTAACACCAATTCTAAGTCTCTACCTTACGCAAATTTTTTTAAAAAGTGGGGGGGGCCTGGCTGGCTCAGTCGGAAGAGCATGCAACTTTTGGTCTCAGGGTTGTGAGATCGAGCCTCATGTTGGGTAGAGTTTGCTTAACTAAATAAATAATGTTTAGAAATAAATAAAATTAAATTTAAAAATAAAAAATAATCCTTAGATGCTTTCCTATTACCTACAGAATAAAATCCTTGGCCTGGCACTGTCAAAGCTCTAGCATCCAGCACCACCTAAACCTTCATCATTATCTCATACAGTTCCCACTCTCCAGCTAAACAGGCCTCCTCCCGTTTCTTCCAACAGGAAACAAACCACCAGAAAATGAGAAATCCAGCACCATAAATAGGTACAAGGCTTCCCTTTCCAAAAATCACAACGAAGGATAAACTCCAAACTTCATATTTCCCATTAACACATCTCCTATTGAGGATCTGAACTAACAAATGACACAAGAGTTAGGACCCAGTAAGGGCAACGCTGTCAAAAGAAATACAAATGATATCCTTTGATGGTAACTATGAATTGTCATGAATCCTTCCTTTTCCTGAAGTGACCTTCATTTCTTCATTGGAAATCCCAATCTCCCATACTGACTCCACTATTACTGTGCCCTTTCACTAGACATTCTCTTCAAAGACATCAAAGACAAGCTAGGACTTCTCACTGGGGAGGAGGAAAGGGAGTCTGCCAACTCATTTTTGGTTACAACAGCCTCAAAAACAGGCCTTGGCATGAGAAAAAAATTATCTGCTCAAAAAAATCTTTTGGTTTTATCACAATAATAACCTACAACTGTAGTCCACACTCACTCTTCAGTAAATCACACTCTCCCATGTAGTCCTGAGAAGGCATTCTTAACCTTAAAAGACTTATGAAGCCAGGGTGACTTCAGCAAGAAACTTTATTTTGAACCAACTTGGGCCCCAGCCCATTCCTACTCTTGCAGACCTGGAAGACAAAATCATCAAACAAAAGTCACTAGAGGTTCTCAAAATTCCTTCTCCGACAATAAAATTCTTAGTTTCAAACAGTCCGCACTGAGGGGCGGGGTACGAGGTCAGGAATCTGAAGCAAAAAGGGTATCGTATCTGGTGTATTTGGCCACGGTAACATTTGAACTCCTGAGAGTCAGGATGCTGCCACAGAGAACCGGGTCTTGGTCATCTAGGACAAAACTCAAAGACCATAATGAAAAATCCAATTAACAGGCTATTAACTCTACAGCTCCAGACCAGGCTAGTGCACAAGTCATTAAGTCCCTATGCTTATTTTAAGTTCTGAGAGAGAAGGCAGAGTATCTCTGGTATGAGTCTGAACTAGTGTTTGTGTAAAAAGCATTCTAAGGTTCTATAGGCAGAGAACAACTATAAAGGAACGATTCTAATGCTGTATTTTGTCTGTGCCTCCAACTAGACTGTAAACTCACTGAGGATAAGAAACACAAATCTGATGCACTCCCAAAGCTAGTACCTTGTATAAGACTCAAAATACAACTGACGGTCTGACTGATAACAATCACACTGGAAGAAAAAAAAAATGAGTTCTGGCATGTTTTCAAAGTCAGAAAGAAGGCAATACCAGTGACTGGAAAGGCCCATTTATAAAGTGGGCTGGCTAACTCTCGGGGGCCAAGCCTGAACTTAGCATTCACTTGAGTTCCTACGGGGCCAGAAAGGTCAGGTTTTGGCAAAAACTTATGGGACAGTCAGCTCTTGTTAAATATGGCAGTCTACAAGGTATCAAATGATGGGATTCGGAATAATACTGCTAAAACAGAGCTACGTGAATAAAAATTGAGTTCAGGACAACAAAATAAAAGCTTTATCCACAAGAAATAAGTAGAAGGGATGCCTGGGTGGCTCAGTTAAGCTTCTGCCTTCAGCTCAGGTCACGATCCCAGGGTCTTGGGACCCAGCCCCTCATTGGGCTCCCTGCTCAGCAGGAAGCCTGATTCTCCCTCTCCCACTCCCCCTGCTTGCATTCCCTCTCTCCCTGTCTCTCGCTGTCAAATAAATAAAATCCTTTTAAAAAAAAAAAAAGAGGAGGTGGCTGATTCAACAAGCAAACCACCTATATATTTCTTACACTGTTCACCAAACCGTTTCAATAGTGGTTAGCAGTGATTAGGCTGAGGTGAGAGAGGCTTCAGAGTTGGGTTTTCCATCTTAAAGGTCCCCCAACTTTAAAAGTATGTTAAAGCTAAGTGACAGTTGAAATGGGAGTTTTCTTGGACCAATATGAAGTGAAGTGGATCACCAAGTTGAGCAGCAGCATCAAGGTTTCTCCAGAATTCCAGCTGTTTGACACTGGGCTTGGGGCAACCTTTCTGAGCCTCAGTTTCCCCACTCACAAAAGAGGGCAGTGCAGGCTCCTCTCATAACTTCACAAGGCGGTGATCTCAAATAAGAGAGTGCTGTGGGAATAAAAGCAGCGCACCAAAGTAAACACATTGTTACTGCGATTACGTATAGAATCATTACCCGCTAGTATGAAGCTCCCCACACAAGAGATGAAGCCCGAGAGAAAAGAGTTGAAAGGGAAGGTCCCCACGAGGAGACAATAACCGAACTGCAGCGCTCCGGTCAGCAGTATGTACAGGAGGTACGCGTCAAGCAACTTCAGACGCTGAGGAGTGGAGCTCAAGTACTCTTCTAAGAACCGCGAGATGACCGACACTACCGACGCCGACATGACTACACACGGGGTTCTCCGGCCTGCGATCCCCAAACTCCTGGCCAAACAACTACCACGCCGGATGTAGCCTTTGCGCCTGCGCACCGCTATAGCCCGCTCCACCTTCCCCCCGAGTTGCCCTTTGCGCAGGCGTATACGCGGGCCGGGGCGCGAAACAACTAATGCGCAGACGCAGAGTACTTCTACAGAAGCGCGCCACGGCCAGAGAGAACTAAAGCGCCTGCGCAATGGATCTGTCCCTGGGCTGAAGACGTGTACTCTTTTTGTCCTACTTCCGCGGTCAGGTTGGTGACGCCCACCGTTGCTCTAGCAACGAGATACTGTGGGAGGAAGAGGAGGACAGGTTTTACAAAGGACAGCGTGGCTACCCGAGGGTTCCGGTTTTCTTTGGTCCACCCGCGCCTTCAAAGATTAAGTGTTTTGAATCTGCTGTGAGGCAATTCCCGGCTCTCTCCGGGTTAAGTACCTACGCAGCCCTAACTCTGTTAAGGGCAGATGCCTGTCCCAGATCATTAGAGCAAGTTAAGTTCTCCCACATGAAGAACCACCGCTGCCATTACGCAGGCACCAGTTTAAACTTGGTTATGGGGGGAGGGGAGTGCAGAACGGATGGAGGGAGGAAGCTTGACCTCTACCTGGCCCTGAATTGGACTCGGGATCTGGCCTTGGGAGAGCTAACGAATAAGCGCCGTGAAACTAAAGTCCACAAGGATTCATTGATTTAGCATTTATTGGGCGCCTCCTCAGGACGTTGTGCTCAATTGTGGGTACCGTCCGGGGAATCAGACAGGGTCTTAAAAGGCCGGGTGTTGGGGGTGGGCACTGAGAGAAAACAGTTGAATAACATGCATACAGTAAATCAAAGTTTAGCAACCTTATACTCAACAAGCTGGCATCTTGAACCCGGTGAAATATTCCAGGATATCAGGGCTGGAAGGCCCATAAGAGTATTTCATGGTTCAAACCCTACTCCATCCAACTCATTTTGCAGAGGAAACTGAAGGTTTATGGTTTGTATTTGGAATTACCTATTTACATTTAGCGTTTTAACTTTATTTTTTTGTTTGTTTTTAAAGATTTTATTTATTTATTTGACACAGAGAGAGAGATCACAAGTAGGCAGAGAGGCAAGACAGAGAGAGAGGGGGAAGCAAGCTCCCCGCTGAGCAGAAGCCTGATGTGGGGCTC
>CM053609.1:58470985-58483932 GCA_028646535.1 Procyon lotor
TTTTATTTATTTATTTGACAGAGAGGAGAGAGATCACAAGTAGGCAGAGAGAGGAGGAAACAGGCTCTCCGCTGAGCAGAGAGCCCAATGTGGGGCTCGATCCCAGGACCCTGAGATCATGACCTGAGCTGAAGGCAGAGGCTTAACCCACTGAGCCACCCAGGCACCCCAACTCTTTTTTTTTATGATTTTATTTATTGGGGCGCCTGGGTGGCTCAGTGAGTTAAAGCCTCTGCCTTCGGCTCAGGTCATGATCTCAGGGTCCTGGGATCGAGCCCCGCATCGGGCTCTTTGCTTAGCAGGGAGCCTGCTTTCCCCTCTCTCTCTGCCTGCCTCTCTGCCTACTTGTGATCTCTCTCTCTCTCTCTCTCTCTATCAAATAAATAAATAAAATCTTAAAAAAAAAGATTTTATTTATTTATTTGAGAGAAAGAACATGAACAGGAGGGAGGGGCAGAAGGAAAGGGAGAAGAAGACTCCCTGATGAGCAGGGAACCCGACTGGGACTCAATCCCAAGATCCTGGGATTATGACCTTACCCCATGGCAGACGCTTAGCCAACTGAGCTACCCAGGTGCCCAGGCATGAGACTTTTGATCACAGGGTTGTGAGTTCGAGCCCCATGCTGGGGAGTGGATATTACCTAAAAATAAGTAAATCAATAAATAAACTTTTAAAATAATTCTCCTTCAAAAAAGAGAAAAAGAAAAGGCTTAGACTGGATCTTCCAGAGGAAGGGTAGAGAGAAACCTGGATTTGAGATGTAGGCTCTAGTTCTGCTTGTTTTTCTAACTAACCACCTGGCGACCTTGGGCATCAGTTTCCTCATCTGTGAAATAAAGAGGCTGGACCAGATGATTCCTAAGGAACCATCCTAATCTAAAATCCTGTGCTTCAAATGATGTATCGGGATGCCTGATATGTGGCAAGAGGGATGGGTAGTGGTTCCTCTCATTCCCCCACAGAACACCTGGCCTGACCATCTGACGCTCACAGACCCTTCCTGTGGCTGGTGGTATCCATCCTATAATCTCCTTCATTCAGGCAGAGTTCAAGGAAAGAGAAATATCATATACAGTGGACAAAGAATAATAAACTCATTTAGTGTCGAATTTGTCCCAGGCACCTTCTGACATGCCTTACATATCTAGACCGGTTATTTATCACACCAAAGCCATTGGGCTTGTAAATGGTGATAGTGTGATGCAGAACCAGAGGGTTTCCCCCCACCCCCCCAAAAAGCTGGTGCTTTCAGCCTCTACCATGCAACCTTAAATTGTCTTGGGAATAAAGGGGACAGCAGGATGGGTTATCACCATTTTACTGCATGCCATTGGAGATGAGGACGTAGGTGAGCTTTGTATACATTTTGTAATCTGGAAAACAAGGCCAGAGGCAACCCGGCAAGGCAGTCCCAACAGGACTTGAACCCAGGTCTCCTACCTCGGGCTCACTTCCTGTCCCATCGGCTGATTGATTGCCTGAGAGCCCAGCAGGGCACTGACCCCGCTCTGTTTGCCCAGGGGCTTGGAGGAGGGCTCACACAAACCCCAAGGCCCTGCCAGGAGGGCAGGTGGCATGGGAATTTGTCTTACCCTAAAGGAACATACAGTCCTGGGCATGGCCAAAGATAAAGATAACTGTAACGTTAGTTAATAGTTGGCTTTTTTTTCCCCCTTGTGATCTTGAACATTATGATAACCAGTAACAAAGGGGAGTTAGAAAGCCCAAATGAGATAATACATGTGAAAGAGCTTTGCAAACTGTAAAGTGGGATTCCCATGGTGCTCCGAGTATCTGTTGAAACAAAGAGCATGTTGTTAATAGCTATTTGCTGGGGAAGAGTAACAGTCTATCAGGCAGCAGGGAATTGCTAACTGCCATAGTGGCTGGTCTCCTGAGCCTGGGAAACACCCTGATAAGTCCTGTAACTGTCAGCGAGGCTGGGAGCATCAATGTTGCCAATGGGTGTCACTGTGTTTCTTTGTCCCAGGCCTCAGGGCTGGCTGAGCAGCTGGCTGCCTGCTTGGCGCCCCACTTCCATGTCTCAGCTGAAGAATGTGGAAGCCAGGATCCTCCAGTGTAAGTAGAAGGGTTGGCTGATCCCACCTCCATGAGGAGGCCCGAAGAGGATACAGGATCTCCCCAGAGGCTGCTCCGCTGAGCCCACTGATTCCTGACAAACAGTGCTTGGGGTGGAAGGAAAGGATGTCAGTGATTGAGAGAAGAGATGTGCACGGGGGACACCATATTGTACGATACTGGCTTCTCGAAGGCTCCCTCCCAATCCATCATGCTAATTCCTGACACATCCCCCAACTTCACTTCAAACCCGATGCCAACTATCAACCCACACACACACACACACACACACACACTCACACACTCACACACTCTCCTTCTCTCCTTCCTTCTCCCCATTCCTCCCTTCCTCTCTCTTCTTCCAAACACATAAGCACCTCTCAGATTTACCACCTCCCTACCTGGGGCCCAGCAGCAGTCCTATATTCTCTAGTATGGCCTTGCTTGTATTCCATCCTGTTAGACCCACCGCTTAACCTGGCTACTACAGCAGTTTGGGATTCCCACAGGCCAGCTGTCCTGGGCAGTATTATGTTGGGGCAGGGCATCCCATGACTGGGGCAGCCACAGGCTCCAACAAGACCCTCGGGCCGGGTCTGCCCATATCTCCCTTACAATCCTCCCTGCCCCCACTGCCCCAGCCACAGGTACCCTCTCTTCCTTTGGGCCTGGGTGAGCACAGCTGCAGAAGAGCCACAGCTTTCAAGCCTCCCCTCGGGGTCCAGGCAGCTTCCTCCAAGCCGCTGTGTCACGTGACCGTTATCGTGCCCGCAGAGCAGACACTGCCCACTGACTGTCTCTAAGAAGAATAAGCCTGTGGCTCAGTCCATACGCATCGCCCCCTCCACCTACCTCAGCTCCAGTCAGAAGCTACCCTCCCCCCCACACACACCCCCAGGGAGGATGCTTCTGTCCCTCTGTCGAGCCCCAAGCACACAACGGTACGAGAGCAATGAATACAGGAGCTCTGTGAGGCCAGTGGGTTCACTGCCATGCTGGACCCAAAGGGGGCCGGACACACAATCTGGAGGATAAGATGGCCCCTCTAATTGCCTAGAGACTAGATGGCCTATAGATTGCACTTGGAGTTGATCTCTTGGGGCCCGTGGTCGGAGGGTTGTGAGAGGAAGGAGGTGAGGATGGTCGGGACGGGTTTGGCAGTGGAGAGAGGAAGCTGAAGGACACATGACAGTGCCGTCAGAAAATAGTCTTCTCGCTCTGCCCTGCGTTCCCCTCTCCCCAGGCCTCCAGAACAAGTTCCTGGCCCGATATGTGTCCCTCCCAAACCAGAACAAGATCTGGACGGTCACCGTGAGCCCGGAGCTGAGGGATCGCACCCCCCTGGTGATGGTGCATGGCTTCGGGGGTGGCGTGGGCCTCTGGATCCTCAACATGGATTCACTGAGTGCCCGCCGCACTCTGCACACCTTTGATCTGCTTGGCTTTGGGCGAAGCTCGAGGCCAACGTTCCCCAGGGACCCTGAGGGGGCCGAGGACGAGTTTGTGACATCCATAGAGACGTGGCGGGAGACCATGGGGATCCCCAGTATGATCCTCCTGGGGCATAGTCTGGGAGGATTCCTGGCCACCTCTTACTCTATCAAGTACCCTGAAAGGTAAGGAGGAGTCACCCCTCTTGCTCGTGACCTAATTCCTTGTCCCACTGGGAACCTTACAATAGTGGTTCCTGATGGTTCTCTTCTTCCTGGGCAAGCTAAGGGCTGTGGTTCTTCCAAGCCCGTACGACTTGTCTTTTCCTTTTTCCTCCTTTAGAGTTAAACACCTCATCCTGGTGGACCCATGGGGCTTTCCTCTTCGACCGACTGACCCCAGTGAGATCCGTGCACCCCCAACCTGGTTCAAGGCTGTGGTGTCTGTCCTAGGACGTTCCAATCCCCTGGCTGTTCTTCGAGTAGCTGGGCCCTGGGGTGAGTAGCCTGCAGATAAAGAAACTATCTCCTTACACCAGGGCTGTTCCATTCTAGAAGCCCCACTGTGTCTAGACTCCAACTTGTCCATGAGAAGTAGGAATAGGCCTACCACTGTTATTTAAAGCTCTTAATCTGGACCAGATCTCTTTGTCTACAGTTTCAGAAGGTTCTTTTTTTCCTTCATCCACGTGCAAAAAGCTTTCCTATGCAGGGGACAGATGGAGCAGAACTAGGCAGAACTGTGCCTTGGCTAGACCCCCAGAGAGAGAGAACGGGGCCGTGAAGGGACGCTTCCTCTGCTGAGATCTTAGGCTACATGTGTGAGTTTATGGCAACCTGCTGGTGATTCAGCATGGGACCCGCCATCAGAACCCTTCTCTGCGGCTCACCCAGCACCTGCGGGAGCCAGAGCCCCCAGCATAACCCGCAGGGGCAGGCAAGCCCCTCCAAACCATGCCTACTCCAGTTCTGTGGGGGAGGAGAAGGAAGGAAGTTGGGGGGAGCCAGCCAGAATAAGTAAAATTAGTAGGTCTCGGCCTTCTGACCTCATACTGCCGGCACTCTTCCTTGCGGGGGTCAAGGGGGGCTTTTTAATCTGATGAAGTGAAAAGCAGATTCCCTCTATAGAAAAGACTGATGACCTCCTATCCTGTAATGATGGCTTTTAGATACACAGTGATGTGTATGTAATGTTGCCAATTATTGCAAGTTCGTTACCAACGGCTGAATAAGAGTTATCTTTCAAGGCCCGTCAAGAGAAACAGAATGACTCTGGATAAAAGAGGAAAAAATGAGGATTTGAGCAGGAGGTAGGAGTTTGGGAAGAAAGGAAGGTTATCAAGACGCAGGTGCCAAAGGAGAATAAATGATCAGAGAGCTGACCTTCCCAGCACTGCGCACTCCAGCCGATGCTCTGTAGTCCTTTTCTAGGGAGCAGCCCTGCTCTAAGCACTGTCTCCTTCTCTGGACTTGCATCGGGCCCGATTCATGCACGGGCCTCAGAGCCAGCATGGTTGAGCAGCTGGCTGGCAGCCATGGAGGAGGGTCAGGGCCCAGGGGACCCCGGCTGTGCCTCCCTCACGCATGGAGAGAATTCTGATCAGGAGAGAGATCAGAAGGTGACCATTAGGCCCAATTTCTAGTCCGTTGTGGGTGCCCTACTGCTTGGGTGTGTGTTCAAAAGGAAGGTGCAGGGAACGGATTGCTCTAAAACCACGGCCCAAGTCTGAGATGCCGGACTTAAGTTCACCTCTCCACTCATATTCCATTACAGGCCTGAACTTGAGATGACTCTTGGCAGGCAGGCGACCTTCATCTGTTACCTTCAGAAGATTAAAAGGCCCTAAGGGTCTCGGGGTGCCTGGCTGACTCAGTCACTAAAGCATGCAACTCCTTTTTTTTTTTTAAGACTTTATTTATTTATTTGAGAAAGAGAGAGAGCGTGAGCAAGGGAAGGGCAGAGGGAGAAGCAGGCAAGGGAGCCTGATGTGGGGGCTCAATCCCAGGACTCCAGGATCATGACCTGAACCAAAGGCAGCTGCTGAACCGACTATGCCACCCAGGCGCCCCAAGCATGCAACTCTTGATCTTAGGGTTGTGAGTTCGAACCCCACATCAGGTATAGAGATTACTTTAAAAAAAAAAAAAAGCATCTCACCCATGAACTTTTTTTTTTTTTTTTAAAGATTTTATTTATTTGAGAAAGAGAATATGTGCAAGCGGGGGGAGAAGGGGAGCGGAACCTAAGTACTCCCATTGAACACAGAGCCTGATGCGGGGCCAATCCCGCAACCCCGAGGTCAGGACCCTAGCCAAAATCTAGAGTCAAAAATCAGACACTCAGCTGACCAAGCACCCAGGCACCGCTCCGCCAGGGCCTCTTACAGGGCTTAAGATCCTTGGAGGAAAAGAACTTGGGACTTGATGGAGCTGAGACTAAGCTGGTTGCATTGGACTGTCTACGGTCTTTGGGGACTTGCAGTCCTCTGGGGCTTCCCGACGGCTCACGCACTCTGTCTGCCACTGTAAAGTTAGATGTACAGAGCGCGCAAACCCCTAGAGAAATAACTCTTGGTGTAAGTTGTTCGAACATGCATTTGCAGGAGGGGCCTTCCCGTGCACCACCACCACCCCTGGCCCCCAGACTGACCACTCCCACATTTTTCTCTCCCCTCCCAGGGCCTGGCCTGGTTCAGCGATTCCGGCCGGACTTCAAGCGCAAGTTTGCAGACTTCTTTGAGGATGATACTATATCTGAGTATATCTACCACTGCAATGCTCAGAATCCCAGGTGAGGGTGACTCCAGGGGCCAGCTCGAGGTGGACAGGTGTGGAGATGAAACTCGAGCTGTTGGAGACACTCCAGAACTATCCCAGGACCATTCTCTGCTATATTTCTTCTTGCACAAAGCTCTCATTCAGTTAGGGAAACACGGGCACTAGCTTGCTCGATTATTTCCAGAGACCTCCCCAGAGAGAGGCACAAAGGGATGGAGAAGATAATAGATTGCTTAAACATGCTGCCCATCTCTAGAGGAAGACTCTTAACTCTTCCCTGGAGATAGGCAGTCAGCCTGGCAGGGAAGAGTCTGGAAAACATTTTTAAAGTTTTTGTTTTTTTTTTAATTGAAAAAGTGATATGAATATGGTATTTTTTTAAGAGTCAAGAAAAAAAAAGTCTTCTCCATCCCAGCCTGAAGTTCCCCAAATTTTCTTGCTATTTCCAGTCTGAGATATTATGTGACACTGCTTCTGAGAACCTCTTTGCACATCTTCCTTTACACACATACACGACTATATCTAGAATACCTTCCTACAAATAGAACCGCAGATGGAAATTGTGTGCATTTTAAACTTTCATCATGTGCACCTTGAAATACTCACTGTTGGGACAGGAATTCCTTCCACACCCTTTTGGGTATTTTGGGGTGTCCCCCAAATCTGGAGAAGTTTCAATCTCTGACTGTTCGCATAGGAGGCCCCACAAAGCCGCTGATCTGCAGTCTCAGCAGCTGAGAGGCAGAGAGGTCGTCTTCCCCCCAGGCAGTGCCGTGTGAGGGGCCAACCTGGGATGCTGTGTCAATAGCATGCTTCTGGAAGCCTCAGCCAGCCTGCTGTGAGGCATCTGGGGGAAGTCAGGGTCACTGGAGCAGCAGCCCTGCCCCACGTCATTCCAGCCTGGCCAGGTCACCCATGGTGAGCCCAAAGCTGTGAAGACGGTAGGGGGTTGCATCGCAGCAGATGCTGTCTGAGCACTGGCTTCCAACCCAGTGGGCTTTGGGGCAGCGTGGGAACTATATCCCCAGTGTCCTGCAGGAGCTCAGCTAACTGAAGGGCCCCGCTTCAGCAGCGGCATTGAGACTCCGCTCAGCAGTCGAATCAGGTAGCCCCCTGCTTCCTGCTCTCGACCCCTGTCTCGGCCCCCACCGGGCTCGGTGCCAGTCTCCTACCCACTCAAGGCGCAACCCGAGCTCCCTGCTCAGAACTTTCCCCAGTCCTAGACCTAGTTGTGTGGAATGAATGGCCTCCCGATCTCAGCCTCAGAATGTATAATCGTGCAGCTAACTCCTTCAGATCCTAGAGGATGCAGAGATGACATCAGTGGCCATCAGCCCTCTCCCCACAACACCATCACTCGATTTTTTAACCGCCCAAGTATTTCTGAGTTGTAACGCTGACACGCTCACAGTAACTCCTACCCATATTTTGGAAAACATGAGATCTGACCGGGGAAAGATATTTGGGAGTTCCACCTACTTGGCTTCACCTCGTCTTAGGGGCCTTGTGCATATTTCCATTTTCCTCAGTGAAAGAATAAAGAGGATATAATTCTCCAGTTTGCAGATTTAAAAAAAAAAAAAAAAAAAGTGTATTCTGGTTACTTGGCTTGCTAAGAAAATGGGCAGGATTTGAATTCACATCTCCCTGACTTCGGAGTCTGCAATTTTCCACCATGCTGCTATGTCTTAGGGAAGAGCTCTGTTTTTTGTGGCTTGTGTAGAACTTAGGCTCGCCTTCATCCCAGCGTACGATACAGGAGGCTGGGAGACAATATCCAAACAGGCTGGGCCTGGTGGGCAGCGGTCTCCCGAACCTCCCCGCCTCCTGCCTCCCGCAAAAACTGCAGAGCAGCCCAGAAGGCGGGCTTTCGTCTCAGCCTTGCAGACCCCTCCTGCTGCTTCTCGGTCAACTCTGCCTAAGGAAATGGCCAGGGAGCAAAGCAGATTAGATCAGCCCTGCTTCTCATGTAGTACAGCTGCCCCTGGTCCTCCCAAGACTGGTGTTTTATTCCAGAGTCTCTTCAGGGAGCCCTTGGCCCTGCTTTTGTATTCGTTCTTCGCAGCGCCCCTCACATGAGCCAATACCTGTGTCCCCAAAGCATGAGAGAGTTGTGAACGCCGGGAAGGGCCGGCACCAGCTCTGTCTGACTCAATGTCCCCAATCTCCACCCAGGGCACGACATGTGAATATCCTTTGAGTAAATGTTAAGCCGTTGCATCTTTGGGCAATTGTCAGCATCAGGGGTTCTCCCAAGTGCATCCCTAACTGTCTCCTACGCTGGGAGGCCTCCGCAGCCTGGGACTTGTCTCCTCCTCCTCCTAGTATTTCAGGAGCCGGACGCGGGCTTCCAGGAGGAGCACACACATGCCGGGTCCCGTACCTCCTCAGCCTCTGACAAGCCCGTGTGCTGACACCGGACACGGGTTTAGTCTGTGCTCGGTCTCACCATGTTTTGCTCCTTCAGCGGGGAGACGGCGTTCAAGGCCATGATGGAGTCCTTCGGCTGGGCGCGACGCCCCATGTTGGAGCGGATTCACTTGATTCGCAAAGATGTGCCCATCACCATGATCTATGGGGCCAACACCTGGATAGATACCAGCACAGGGAAGAAAGTAAAGATGCAGCGGCCGGATTCCTACGTCCGGGACATGGTATGTTTGTGGGCCAGCCCAGGAGCAGGACTGAGGTAGAAGCGTGCGGTGAGTGCGGGCACCCGGCAAGGAGCTCTGGGTGTAGAGGAGCCTTGGGATGGGGATGGGGGAGCCGGGAGTCGGGGGGAAAGAGAAGCAGGCAGATCCAGATAGGGCAGTGGGTTTGGAGGGGTTGGCTCTGTGATACTGTGATTAGGGGGTTCTCCCTTCTGTGGCGTCGGGTTCAGCCGAATGGCAGGTTGTTGTTGGGTAGCCAGTGCTGTGACGCAGCACCCCCCGGGTCACCCCAAAACCAGAGCCATGGCAGAGGCTGCCTTCATGAAGCCTTCCCACCATACTCCTCTACCTTCCCTTTTTCTTGCCCCTCTCCCCCCTCATTTGCTAATGAGCGTGCTTAATGAGGCGGGGGGCCACCTACGGGCCCTAGCATCCCAGACTTGTGGATGAAATGAGATGGCAGTGGGGCCCACGCTGGAGGAGGTGGTACATTGAACAGCCAGAGGAGAACCAGAATGGGACATTGGGATGCATTGACCCCACAGGAAGATGCTGAAATTCTAGGAGGAAGGTGCACTATTGTCTCTGATAAGTGCTCTCAGGCGATGGGCAAGCTGGTCTACGGGGGAAAGAAATGGTGTGCCAGCTTCCCAGGGCTCGGACTAAAGGGGCTTCCCACCCCCGGCGGGTTCCTCTCTCCACAGGAGATTGAGGGCGCTTCGCACCACGTCTACGCAGACCAGCCACACATCTTCAACTCCGTGGTGGAAGAGATCTGTGACTCAGTTGACTGAGCTGCTGCCCCTAGAGGAAGAGGAGAAAGCCAGAGAGTCGCTCTCACCTCCCTGTCCGCTTACTCACCCCTGTGTCCTTTCCTCACCGACTAACATGTGCCAGCCAGGCAGTTTTGGGCTGTCCCCAGGGCAGGACCACAGTGAAAAGAGCACTCCTGAAGCCACGCGGAGGGTCGGAGGCCGAAGCCGCACGAGGCCTTGAGCACCCCACCCCGGGGAAGAACATAAAGGGTTGCCTGGTGCCGCCCATTCTCTCCATGCCAAGTGTTACCCAGATGGTGGTTGTGAAGGGATCGCACCGAGCCACGTTCCCTCCCTGTGCCAAAGGGAGGGGCGGCCTCTTCCCCTGGGCGAAGGAGAGGCTTCCGGCAGCCCTTCCCAGCTCCAGAGCGTTTGTGGGGGTAGGTTCCAGGCAAAAGCATCCTCCTGCATCACCCCCTGGCCTCCATTCCATGCCAGTTTTGTCCAGAGTCTGGTTGGGAGCTAACTACCAACTAACTACTAACTTCTTAACTACCGAGGGCAGGTCTCCGAGCGCCCTTGACCTGTGGAGTCCCCCCCACGACCTAAGAAGTCCTACCCAAAGCCCTCATTCACAGATGAGGACAGGCCAGGACAGGACGTGGCCGGCCCATGGTGATACAGCTCCGATCAGGGAGAGCTAAGACTCGAACCCAGGTCTGCTGGCACCCGGTACTCACTGCAGACTCCCTTTTGCTAAAGTTCAAGGCAGGCACCGTTGCCACGAGGCTGGTCCTGGTCACTGGCCCAGGGTAAGCCCATCCCTGTCCCACATTCCAGCCCCATTGTGCAGGCGTGCTGCCGTCCGGCCCTGTGTCCCGGCCCTGGCTGCCTAATCTGGGGACACTCAAGTGCTTCCTTCCCTGTTCCCTCATCCTCCCGAATGGGAGGCCTCTTGGCCTCCCGCTGTGCCTTGGGCCCTGAAGCCCCACCTGTAGGATAGAGCAAAGGTGGCCCCTGGTGGAGAGCTAAGGGAAAGGCCCTTCAACCCCAGGGCTGTGTCTGGATTCCCCGTTCCCACTAGTATCCATGGGCTTTTTCTACCCTGCCCATGGTCTGATGGAGAGCCTCAAGCCAGCAGTTCCCTGTCCTCAGCAGCCGCAGGATGGTTCTCACTGCCTGGCCCTCTATCCCTGCCATCTGCCCCACGGTCTTCAGCCCCTCCCGCCCCGACCTACCTGTTACCATCTCCCAGGGGCTGGTTCCGGGTGCTGCTCTGGGGTTCTGGGCAGTGGGCTGGGCCTGGCCCCAGAACCAGGGCGGCTTCTGTCTGCTCCTTGGGTTTCGTAAAGCCAACCCTTTCACCAGAATAGTATTAACTCCTGGTGCTTTGTACTACTGGTCCGGCTGCCTTGGGCTCCTTTTCTATATTAATAAAGAAATGAGTTAAAACTGGTGGCCGCAATGTTTGGTGTGGTTCCGACAAGAGTGCTGGGTGGTGCCTGAGTCAGAGAAGGGGGCCAGGGAGCCACCGGCTTCCACGCCACCCCTCTCTTGTTTAGCATAGCATTTGCCCAGGTAGGCACTGGCTGTGTGAGCCACGCCCCAGGTCACAGGAGGAGGATTAAGGAGAACCAGGGGCTCCCTGCGGCCTGTTAAATAGTCCCGCCCTCCAAAGTTCCCTCCACAAGGGCCTGCATCCCTCCTACTCCCCTAGATCTCAGCTCTGATATGCCTTGTGCACGAAGGCTCCCCGAGGACCTCCCGCACTAGACGTGGACTCCCTCTCCCGTGTTTCGGTGGTGCACCCAACTCCCTCCTGGTAAGATGGATGAACTTGTCCCTTGTTCAGTGTTGGCCCTTCTTCCCTATACCAGAAGCTACTTGAGGACAGGGAGCACCTCAGGGTACCTGGTTAATGTTCAGTAAGTGTTTTGATCGAGCCAAGAGAAGTTGAGGTGGGCCAAGGGCTCAACAATGTGCTCGAATCGTTAGCAACAGTGCCTGCTGTGTGCTGGCTGACGGAGCCAGGCTCCGAATTCCGCGGCTCCAAATAACACACCGTCCTCCTGCTCCTGTCCAGAGGAATGAATGAGTGAGTGGGACTCCTGGGTAGAACTACACATCCCATGACATGGTGTCTTTGTGACTGAAGATTGCTTGATGGCCAGCCCCTGCTGTGTGGAGGAGAGGGTAGGTGTTCAGAGCTCACCGAATGCACAGCAGGAGGGCTATGGTAGTGAAGAAGCCTGGCGCCTGCCTTCATGGGACATCACACTTGCCGTGGAGAGACACATTCACAATTATGTGAATCGGTGTAAAATTGCAACTGAAAAGGGTGGCCCCATGAGGGGAGGAAGGCCCAAGAAGGTGAGGACCCCCACTGAGCCGGAAGGAAGGGCAGTGGGGGGGAAAGAGCTTCTGTGGAGAGAGGAGAGGCCTATGAACAGGGATGAGGCTTGAGATGAGGCCAGGGTGGTGGCTAGGGATCCCGGTCCTCTGGCCTCCAGAAGAATGTTGTGCTCACCCTAAAAGCAACCGAAAGAAAGGACTGGAGTGAGGGTCAGGATGGAGTAGGGAGAGTGACAGAATCTAATTTGTGACTTGAACCGGCCACCCTGGCTGCTCTGTGAGTACAGATTGGAGGGGGACAGTCCCTGCAGGGGAACCTGAGGCTACTGCAGCAGTCCAAGCCAGAGAGGCTGGTAGCTTGCACCTGGCCAGTGGCTAACAGACATATGGAGGAGAAAACTGCAAGAAACGCTTAGGAGAAAAAAATCAAAAGGACTTGAGGTGAACACCCAGGGATACCGACATCCCCTTGGAGAACTGAGAACTGTTCACATAGCTGCACAACCTGTGCTACCTTTGGGGGGAGGGGGTGGATGTACATTCCTGGGCTATATTCCCCAGAGTTTGATTCAGTGTATCTGCATGGAGTCAAACCATGACATCTGCATTGAAACACTTCCCGTGGAGATTCTGATGCCTCCTGTCTATAGGCACTGATCTAAGGGAATCTGTGTCTCTGACACTTGGCCCAGAAGGCCCTATGTGGAGGATGGCGTATGACCCTGGAAGGTCCATTTTCTGCTCACTCCAGAACCACTTCTCCTCGGGAACCCGCATAACATGCTGACCTGATTTTCTCGAACCCAACACAATGCAGACACATCCCTCAGGACCACATGCGAGAAGAGTCTGAGGAAGGACCCCCAGAGTACCCTGTTTACACTCCCAAGCCCCCCCCC
>CM053609.1:58494340-58518235 GCA_028646535.1 Procyon lotor
GACTCCTAGACTCAAGAAATGAACTAAGGGTGGCCGGGGGGGTGGTGGGGTAGGGATAGGGTGGCTGGGTTGTGGACAATGGGGAGGGTATGTGCTATTAAGTGCTGTGAAATGTGTAAGCCCGAAGATTCACAGACATGTACCCTGGGGCAAATAATACATTATATGTTAATAAAAATTAATTAAAAAAAAAAAAAAACTCCACGGAAACTTGGGATCTCACTCATTGCTCAATTATGTTTTGCATAAATTCTGTTTTTCAAATCAGCTTCTATAAAATTTGTTTTGTGTTTATGTCTAAGATTCTTCAAGATATTAGTCATATACTTCATGTTTTGAGAACATTCTGAAAGAGTTGACCTCTGAAATGTCAACAGCCTGCTCGAAGTAATTTGAGAGAGAAATGTTAAATCAACTCCTGGGAATATCCATTATTAGGATACTTGTCTGCTATAGGTTGGGGCATTCTTTCTTGCTGTAACATCATAATTTAGAAGAGGTTTTCAACATTTTGGTTAATGGATCGAGAGATGAAACGGAGAAAACCACTTAATGACAAAACATAGGAAAATAGATTGCTTTCATTTCTTTTTTTTTTTTTTTAGATTGCTTTCATTTCAACGAGGTCCCAGTTTTCCTTTCACAGTGTGTTCTGCTGATGGCCATGCTGAAATAAACATAAGACTCGAGAAGAATATCTTCTGCACAGTACAAAATTCATTATTCTGACATTTGGCAGCAGGATAAAATGATGGTTAAGACCTGGAGTCAAATCACTCTGTAAGTCTCAGTTTCCTTGTTTGCAAAATGTTGTGTTCTGGTTATATTTGCTATATATAGCGAACCACCCTAAACTTAGTGGGGTAAAACACGGGTCAGGATGTCAGAAAGGGAATGGCTGGGAAATTCTTTGAGAGTCTCTCATGCTGTCGCAGTCAGAAATCAATTGAAACTGCAGTCCATCTGAAGGTTCCACGAGGCTCGACATCCAAGATGGCTCCCTCACACATGGCTGGCAGCGAAGGGCGGCACTGTTGACTAGAAATACCTACACATGGCCTCACTAGCATAGCATGATGGCCTAACTACAGTGGAATTTCTTAAGTTGTGGCTGGTTTCCCCCAGAACAAACATCCCAAAAGAGCCTGGTGGAAGTGGTAAAGCCTTTGCTGACCTAGCCTTGGAAGTTATATGACCTAATTCTGCCATACTCGAGTGGTCAAAACCGGTTCAAAGGGAGGGTATATAGGGCCCAACCTGTTGGTGGGAAGATTGGCAAGATTACACTGCAGAAAACATTTGAGATGGGAGGTACGGTTGTAACCATATTTAGAAAATATAATCTGCTGCACATAAATAATAATAATAATTGCTACTTAAGAAGGTTTTATGAGTATTGAATGAAAAGAGTATGTAATATGGTACCGAATCAGCACTTAAGTACTGATTTATTTTACTTAATTAAGAGCTTAATCAACATTTAACCAGTACTTACTATGCTGCCTGAAACATTGGAAAATCTCAGTAAATCTTATCATTATTGTCATTCCTACGCTGTCTTTTGGAGAATTTTTCAGTTTGGGGTAAACACTATTTTGATATTCTGAATTACAGTGGTTCTCAGATAAACCTGATTAAGATTAGACAGGTCAAGGCCAAAAAATACAAGTGAGGTTGGTTGGAAATGCATCGTGGTTACCTTTGAAGTGTCTTCTTGTCACTTTATAAGAATTATGAAGTGTACAGCAGTCTTCACCTAGAAGCAAAACATCTCAAATCAGGGGAAAATGCTTTGTAGCCCTCCTGCTTGCTTTGAGATAATGCAAACACTTTGGGTGGGAACTTGCACTAGAGCGGTAGTAACTTTGCCTTCCCAAAGTGATTTGAAATGCGCATCCCAGACGAGGAACCCATCTCTGACAAATTCGTCTTGTGTTTTGTTGTCGGTTGTGATGATTTAGGTTCTCCTCTCCTTGGCTCAGAAATTAATGTGCCAGCAGCACTAGGTACTGGGCAGAAGATATTAGTTTTATCTGTCTTTAGCTATGAAATCGTGTTCGTCTTATCACTGTGGGTCGAAGGACATCTTTGTACCTGAACACTTTGATTTGATGGTGATGTCAAACAGATTTTGACTCAAATAAATATTCAGTTGGGCAAAGAATTACAAAAAGAATCTTGTGACCTTGTTGCAATCAGGAGAAATGTAGAATGAATTGAGGAAAAATGTATTAAAGTAACATTTTTGGATTTTTGCTACTACAAAATAGTTTATATTCCTCATAGGGAGTTTTAGAAAATCCAATCAAAAGTGAAAAATAAAAAATCACTTACATTCTTATCACTCGGATGCAATAGTTAATTCACATTTTACAATAAGCATCTTGGGCATATACATATTCATGTATAACAGAAATGTTTTCTAAAGTTTTTATTTATTTATTTATTTGAGAGAGAGAGTGAGAGAGTGAGATCGCAAGCAGGCAGGGAGGGACAAGCAGACTCCCTGTTGAACAGGGAGCTGGATGTGGGACTCGATCCCAGGACCCTGGGATCAAGACCTGAGCCAAAGACTTAACTGACTGAGGCACCCAGACGCCCACAACACAAATTTTTAAAAAAATGGATCATAATGTACATGTTATTTAGCTCCTGGGCTTTTTTAAATAAAAAAACTCGATATAGTATGGAGATTTTTCCATGTCAGCAAATACATAAAATCAATTTAAATTATTTCAGTTGGTCTCCTATACATCTCTCTATAAGTATTTAATTGTTTCTAGGAGCGCCTGAGTGGCTCAATTGTTAAGCGTCTGCCTTCAGCTCGGGTCATGATCTCAGGGTCCTGAAATGGAGCCCCACATCGGGCTCCCTGCTCAGCGGGAAGCCTTCTTCTCCCTCTCCCACTCCCAATGCTTGTGTTCCCTCTCTCACTGTCTCTCTCTCTGTCAAATAAATAAATAAAAAATCTTAAAAAAAAATATTTGTTTCTAGTTCCAACAATTATAGAGAACATAAGAAAGAATATCTTTTGCACACATATTTTAAAAACTTATTTAAACAATTATAGAAGTAGTGCACAAATAAAAATTCAAACATTATAGAAGGTTATAAAATGAAAAGTAAAAAAATTTTCTTTCCTCTTTCCCTAGTTCTGCTCACCAAAAGCATTTCAAAATACTTTCTGGAAATGCCTGGGTGGCTCAGTGGGTTAAAGCCTCTGCCTTCCGCTCAGGTCATGATCTCAGGGTCCTGGGATTGAGCCCCGCATCAGGCTCTCTGCTCAGTGGGGAGCCTGCTTTTCCCTTTCCCTCTGCCTGCTTGTGATCTCTCTCTGTCAAATAAATAAATAAATAAAGTCTTAAAAAAACCTTTCTGATTGGGATTATTCTCATGATTATTATTTTATCCTTAATTAATATTATTTAGTTAATTATATATTTAATATTTCTGTCCTTAGTAATATTTCTGCCTTTTTTCTTGGTTTATCATCTTTTGACAATGTCCATGGTTATATTCTGAGAGATGAGGAATTTATTGTTTCTACAGCACCTCCCACTTTCCCTGATCCTTCCAGCTCCAGATGGTGATAGTTACATTTTTGTTCATGTAATTAAAAAATAAATAAAATTTAATTGAATCTCTATTCTTTTTTTTTTTTTTTTAAAGATTTTATTTATTTGACAGAGAGAAACACAGCGAGAAAGGGAACACAAGCAGAGGGAGTGGTAGTGGGAGAAGCAGTCCTCCTGCCGAGCAAGGAGCCCAATGCGGGGCTTGATTCCAGGACCCTGGGATCATGACCTGAGCCGAAGGCAGCTGCTTAACGACTGAGCCACCCAGGTGCCCCTGAATCTCTATTCTTATTGTCCTAATATTTTTAGCTATATTGTAATTTTATATTGATTGCCAAGATTTATAACATTCTTATTCTGTCCTGTAACTCCGATTACATCTTTGTATCTTGTCTGTAGGTTAATTTTAGAAATGGAAAATCATTAAACATTATTTTTTAATTTATTGGATAAATATTATTGTAGTTTGATTCCACCCAAGGAAGGAAATGTAATTCGTATCATTAAATGTTTGTTGCAGGGGCACTGGGTGGCTCAGTCATTAAGCATCTGCTTTGGCTCAGGTCATGATCCTAGGTCCTGAGATCGAGTCCCTCTTAAGGGCCCCTTGATTAGCAGGGAGATTTCTTCTCCTTCTGCCTGGGGTTCCCCCTGCTTGTGCTCTTTTTCTCTCTGATGAAAACAAAACAAAACAAAACAAAATCTTAAGTTCAGTGGTGCCTGGGAGGCTCAGTCGGTTAAGCATCTGTCTTAGGCTCAGGTCATGACCCCAGGGTCCTGGGACTGAGCCCCTCATCAGGGTTCCCACTCAGTAGGAAGTCTGCTTGTCATTCTCCCTCTACCCCTGTCCTCAATTGTGATCTCTCTCTCACTTGTTCTCTCAAATAAATAAATAAAATCTTAAAAGAAAAGAAATCTAAGTTCAAAATCATTTTCTTAACTTTGAGGATAAAGAAGAAACTAATAGAAGTGATTATTCCTCGGCATGAGGAAAATAAAAATCGAAACCACAATGAGATACCACCTCACACCAGTCAGAATGGCTAAAATTAACAAGTCAGGAAACAAAGAATGTTGGTGAGGATGTGGAGAAAGGGGAACCCTCTTACACTGTTGGTGGGAATGCAAGCTGGTGAAGACACTCTGGAAAATAGTATGGAGATTCCTCAAGAAGTTAAAAATAAAGCTATCCTATGACCCAGCAATCCTCAACTAAATAATTCCAAAATGAAGACTCATGAAATTTGGGATAATCTTCAGCTCTTTCTCTGAATATTTCTTTTCTGCCATTTAAAAAAAAAAATTATTTATTTTAGAGAGAAGGAGAGGTGGGGGAGGGGCAGAGGGAGCAGAAGAGAATCCCAAGCAGACTCCGCATAGAGCCCAATGCAGGGCTTGATCCCACAACCCTGAGATCGTGACCTGAGCTGAAACCAAGAGTTGGATGCTTAAGTGACTGTGTCACCCAAGCACACCTGGAACTACTGTTAGACAGATATTTGACTTCTGGATCCATCTTCCATGCATCTTAAATTTATTTTTATTTATTTATTTTTAAAGATTTTATTTGTTTATTTGACAGAGAGAGAGAGAGAGAGAGAGAGAGAGATCACAAGTAGGGAGAGAAGCAGGCAGAGAGAGAGAGGGAAGCAGGTTCCCTGCCGAGCAGAGAGCCCGATGCGGGGCTCCATCCCAGGACCCTGAGATCATGACCTGAGTCGAAGGTAGACGCCCAATGACTGAGCCACCCAGACGCCCCTTTAAATTTATTTTTATATTTTTGAATTATTTAATTTCTAATCTCTATTATAGGAAATTAAACTTAATTCTGATTGCTGATTAAGTCTTCACAGTCATTTTATCATTCAGACAGTCCAGTGCAATTTTTGGACATTTATACTTTTAATGTCCAAGGATATCTTTGTTCTCTGATTGCTTATTTTTCCTCACAGATGGTGTGCTTTTATGCATACCATATCTAATCAGTTACTTGGAGTATTGTATAAATTTTTTAAAAATTTAGTTCCCTACACATCCCAGATTCCTCCAATGCTAGTTGCCTATTTATTCACCTTTATACCTCTTTCTTCACACTGTTGATTTTTATTTGAATATTTGTTGTTACTCAAGTATCCATTTATATTTATGGATGAAGTCTTTGTTAAATAAAGGTAGCTGGTGTGGGTTTTTCTCCCTAGTTGGGTAAGTCTAGTTCCTTGAAAGGGCCATCCCCTGAGTGAGAGGACCAAAACTTTGGCTGTGTTAGTTGGCTGTATTTGTCAAAAGGTGGATTTTTCAGGGCACCTGGGTGACTCAGTGGGTTAAAGCCTCTGCTTTTGGCTCGGGTCATGATCTCAGGGTCCTGGAATTGAGCCCCATGTTGGAGGTCTTTGCTCAGCAGGGAGCCTGCTTGCTCCTTTCTCTCTCTACCGACTTGTGATCTCTCTCTCTGTCAAATAAATAAACAAAATCTTTAAAAAAAAAAGAGGTAGATTTTTCACTAGGGTAACAGGGTGTGAATTAGGCAGGCCAGTGATCCACACATGATGTTTGCCAAAGCCAAGAAGTCCTTATTCGGGTGGTGATACACTTCTGCACGTTTCATCCTCTGAGTGGGCTGTCTTTCTTTTGCCTTAATGTTTTCTTCTGTGTTTTGGAACTCAGCAGTTACCTAAACAGGATACTACTTTTCCGTCAGGTCTCACTATCCTTCCTAGGAGCCTCTTCTAGATCTTCCATAGGTGATCCATAGGTCATCCATTCTTTAGAGAATAGGTCTCCAGCTTTAGTCTAAGAGCAATGGCCCTGGCTATTAGGACTGTTCCTTTAGGAGGCGAAGGGAGGAATCCACTGCTCCAACTATTCCCGAGGTCCTCTGTTTACACATCTGCCTAGGATTTAGGGGACTGTGGGCAGGCGGTCCCTCCTACAACAGGGTGTGTTTGGGCAACAGTGAGTGACACATATAACCAGTGAAAGTAAATATTTTTAATTTGTTTATTGATCATTTGTATTTCTTTTGCTGTAAATTACTTGTGCTTGATCATTGCCCATTTTTATTGTGGTATTCACCTGGTTGAAAAATATTTTAATTCATAAGAACTCTTTATATGAGACTAGGAACCAGAAATAAGACAAAACTGTAAATTTAAGACAATTAAAAATTTTTTTAAAAAAGATTTTATTTATTTATTTGACAGAGAGACAGGAAGAGAGGGAACACAAGCAGGGGGAGTGGGAGAGGGAGAAGCAGGTTTCCGGTCCAACAGGGAGCCTTATGCGAGGCTCCATCCCAGGACCCTAGGATCATGACCTGAGCTGAAAGCAGACGCTTAATGACTGAGCCACCCAAGCGCCCCAAATTTCAGACAATTTGAAAGAATTACAAGAGCTTACATGGAATGCTGTGGCAAAAACATAAAGTCATGACTTAAAAAAAATTTTTTTTTGCACAATATTAATGATGAGTAATGGCCACCAAGATGTGGCAGCCTGAACAGACCAATTAAATATTGGAGACTGGAAAGGTGACTAAAGATTTAATAATAAAAAGGGAGCAGAGCCAGCTAGATTCACAGCTATATTTTGTCTGGTATTTCAAGACCAGACAATTTCAATGTTATTTAAACTACTCTAGGGCATAAAAAGAGATAAAAACGCACACCATGATTCCTTTTATGAAGTCAACATAGCTTGACATAAAACCTAGCAATAGAAGAAAGGGATGTAGAACAAGTCTGCTTGAGAATATAGGAGGAAAATTCCTAAATTGAATAATAGTAATAAAATCCAGTATTTATCAAAAGAACAAAAATCATGACCTGGAAAAGTGTATTCCAGGAATACAAGTGTGTTCAGTATCAGGAAATCTAGCAACATAATTTATGACAATAACAAATTAAATGAAAAAATAACATGATCATATCAATAGATGCTGAAATCATTTGATAAAATTTAGTAACCATTCTTAATTTAAAAACTCTAAACATAAGGAGAGAGCAGACTTCTTAAACATAACAAAAACCAATTACCAAACACACCAGTAAAGCTAATTGATATATGGTTTCAATTAAAATTAGGAACCCGATAAGGTTGCTTGCTATGGACATTATTTGATATTATCTTGTAAGCTTTCTAGCAAATACAGTCTTGCAAAATTAAATAGCCGGTTGAGACATTGGAAAAGAAAAGATAAACACATTTCTTCAGGCTGGTAATATGATTGTATAAAACCCAAGAGATTTAGTAAAATATCATGGGAGTTAATAAGGAATAAACAAATGAGAAAATGATGTATTCACAACAAGGACTATTAAAAGCTGTTTCAAACAAGAGATCTCTGTGAAGAAAATTATTTTATGCAAAACCTGAACGAATGGAGAGACATACTGTGCTCTTTGGGAGTCTTAATATTAAAGAAGTTAATTCTTTTAAAATTAAATTATAATTAGATTACTAATGTGTGTGCATGTGCGTGCATGAGTGTGTGTGTGTGTGTGTGTGAATAAAATAAACTGAAGGTTTACATAAAAGAATAAGTGTCTCAGAGTAGGCAAGGAATATTTCTTTTGTGTAAACGTTAAAAACTAGCAACAATGTGGTTGCCTCCCTTCATTACAATGTACTTTGAAGCTATATAGCAAATCAGGATGACTGACATAAAAATAGCAAGTAGGTTGGTGGAATTGAATGGAGGATCCAAAATAGATTCCATTATGTATGAGAACTTAATATACATGAAAAAGTGTATTGCAATCAAATGGGAAAATGAGGAGCCTTTTAATTCCACCTGGAATATGTAAATTTCCTTTGTGTAAACCAGGGCTTTGTAGCTCTATTAAGACAGTTTCTTGGGTACCTGGCTGTCTCTGTCCGTGGAGTATCTGACTCTCCTTGATCTTGGGGTCATGAGTTTGAGCCCCACGTTGGGTGTAGAGATTACTTAAATAAATAAATAAATTCTAAGAAAAAAGTTTCCTTCCGTATTGGTTAATTTGTTTTTAGTTGAGACTGCTGGAAATGAGACATAGTTTTATTTTCTTGTAGCCTCTTATTTTGATATAACTTCCAGTTTACAGACAAGTTGTAAGGATAGTACAAAGGATTCTCATGTATCTTTCACCCAGATTCCCTGTATGTTAACACTGTAACCGCATTCACTTTATCTTTTTCTCTCTGGACATATTTCGCTTAACATAGGTGATTTTCATGTTTTTAACTCCAAAATACAGTTTCTTTAAACATAAATGGGAACATGCTATCCACGTATTTGGGAACTGATATTTTCAATCATCAGTTTCCATATAGAGGTATATACACATATATATTTTCTTTTTTAACATCATAAATGTGTATATTTTTGAATTAAATGGTCATTACATAAAATAAAATGACATATGAATCTCTTCTGGCTGATAAAACCCTTGTCTTGTTGATAATGCTAAAGTTTTGCTTGACTACCACATGCATTCCCAGACTCTTTCTTTTTATTTATTTATTTGAGAGAGAGAGAGAGAGAGAGTACGGGGAAAAGCAGGAGAGGGACAAGCAGACTCCATGCTGAGCATGAAGCTGATGCGGGGCTCATTCTCACGACCCTGAGATCATGACCTGAGCCGAAACCAAGATCTGGATGCTTAACCAACTAAGCCCATATCTGCTATTTTAATGTATACTTAATATATACTTCTTGGATTGCTAGTAAGTTTGTGGATATCTTTATACATTAATTGGCACTTTGTTTTTCTTTTTCTTCGAACTGCCTAGTCCCGTTTTTTTCCCTCCCAAAGTGATTAGCGTGAAAAAGAAATCTTCCCACCATGTCTTCCCCCCAGACACCCAATCTACTCTCCAGAGGCCCCTGCAGTTGGCATTTTTTGGCGTGTACTCTAGAGATAGTCAATGCTTGCAGAAGCGTACGTATTCTTTTTTATTTAGTAATCTTTACTGAGGTATGATTTACATTCAGTAAAGTCCAACTATTTTAAGCATATAGTTTGATAAGTTTTGACAAATGTATTCACCTGTGAAACCACCATGATAATCAACACGTAGGCTATTTCCATCACTCTGGGAAGCTGTCTCAGGCCCCTTTTCATCAACGCCATGGCTTCTCCTTCTCCCTCCTTCTGCCCCCACCCCACACTTGTCCATCCCTGGGCCCAGGCAACCAATGATCTTCATCTCTTCCCTGTGGATTACTTTTGCCTATTCTAGAATATCATATAAATAGAATCATAGAACATGTACTCTCTTCTGTCTGCTACTTTTGCTCACTGTAATGCTTTTGAGATTGCATCTGTGTTGTGTGTATCCACTGTTCATTCTGTTTTATTGCTGTGTAGTATTCCATTGCATGTATATACCACAATTTGTACACCTATTTACCTGTGAATGGAAATTTAGGTTGTTTCGGGTTACTATGAATAAAATGGCTGTCAACATTCATGTGCAAGTCTGTTAGTAGACATTTTTTTGTTTGTTTGTTCGTTTCTCTGGGGTAAGACCTAGGGTTGGAATTGCTGGATGGTATGATAAGTGCATGTTTATGAGAAAATGACAGGTTGTATTGCCGAGGGGTTGTACTGGTTATACACCAGTAATGTATGATATTTCCAATTTTTCATATCTTCATCAACTCTTGCTATTATGTCTTTTTCATTTTAGCTGTTCCAGAAGATATGGTGGTAGCTCATTGTGGTTTCATTCATTTTTTTAAGAAGATTTTATTTAAAAAAATAAAAATAAAATAAAAGATTTTATTTATTTATTTGAGAGAGAGTGAGAGAACAAGAGCACAAGAGGGAGGGAGGGAGAAGCAGACTCCCCGCTGAGCAGGGAGCCCAGTGAGGGACTGGATCTTGGGAGTCTGGGATCATGACTTGAACTGAAGGCCGACGCTTAACTGACTGGCCCACCCAGATGCCCCTCATTGTGGCTTTAATATGTATTTCCTTGATGACTTATTTGCCATCTGTAACTTTTTATATGTGTAATATAAAAATATATATGTGTCCTTATTCTTTGCCCATTTTACATATTGAGTTGTCTTTTTATTTGCCCATTTTACATATTGAGTTGTCCTTTTATTGTCCATAAAGAGCTTTAAGAGCTCTTTATGTAGTCTGAAAAAAGCAGAAGTTTTAAATTTTGATGAAGTCTGACTTATAATTTTTTCTATTATGGTTCATACTTTTCAGGTTCTACCCAAGAAATCTTTGCCCAACCTAAGATCACAAAGATTGTCTCCTACATTTTGTTTTGGAAATGTTATGGTTTAAGCTTTTATGTTTAGGTCTATAATCTATTTTAAGTTAATACTTTTGTTTGGTGTAAGGTAATGATTGAGGATCATTTAAAAAATACTTATATCCAATTGTTTCAACACTGTTAAAAAAACTATTCTTCCCACACTGAATTACCTTTGCATCTTTGTAGAAAATCAATGGGCCATATAAATGCGAGTGTATTTCTAGGCTCTATCCTGTTCCTTTGAATTACGTCTATCTTTCTGCCAATGACAAACAGCATTGGTTACTGTTGCTTTATAATAACTCTTAAAATCAGATAGTGTAAGTCTTGAAACTTTCAAACATATATATCCATGGAGTATAAACAAAATTGTTTGCTCTGTTCGGGTTTAAAAACTATTAGTAGTGCTTTTATATTTAACTTAAGCTTCTTTTCCTTGTAAAACCTTTTATAATAGAAACAATTCATCATACACAAAAGTAGAGAAAATAGTATGATGAAAAGATGCTCAACATCACTGATCATTAGGGAAATACAAATCAAAGGTACCATGAGATATCACCTCACACCTGTCAGAATGGTAAAATCAATAGCACAAGAACAGGTGTTGGCGAGGATGTGAAGAAAGGGGAACCCTCCTACACTGTTGGTGGGAATGCAAACTGGTGCAACCACTCTGGAAAACAGTATGGAGGTTCCTCAAAAAGTTAAAAATAGAATGACCCTCTGATCCAGCAATCACACTACTAGGTATTAATACAAAAATACTAATTCAAAGAGATATATGCACCCCAATGTTTATAGCAGCATTATCAATAGTAGCCAAATTATGGTGTGTGTATGGTTTTACAATGGAATATTACTCAGCCATACAAAAGAATGAAGTCTTCGGGCGCCTGGGTGGCTCAGTCATTAAGCGTCTGGCTTAGGTTGTGATCCTAGGATCCTGGGATCAAGCCTTGCATTGGGCTCCCTGCTCAGCGGGAAGCTAGCTTCTCCCTCTCATACTCTCCCTGCTTCTCTTTCTGTCAAATAAATAAATAAAATCTTAAAAAAAAAAAGTGAAGTTTTGCCATTTGCAATGACATGGGTAGAGCGAGAGAGCATTATGCTAAGTGAAATAAGTCAGAGAAAGACAGATAACATATGATTACACTCACGTGTGGAATTTAAGAAACAAAATAAATGAGCAAAAGGGGAAAGAAAGAGAGAGAGGGGGGCCAACCAAGAAACAGACTCTTTTTTTTTTTTCTTAAAGATTTTATTTATTTGACAGAGAGAAACACAGCGAGAGAGAGAACACAAGCAGAGGGAATGGCAGCGGGAGAAGCAGGCTTCCCGCCGAGCAGAGAGCCCGATGTGGGGCTCGATTCCAGGACCCTGGGATCATGACCTGAGCCGAAGGCAGAGGCTTTAACCCACGGAGCCACCCAGGCGCCCCTTTCTTACAGTTTATTGGTTGAGTGAACCCGGACATGTGTCCTTCAGCATGCCCATGGTCTTTGCAGGTCCTCATGGTGTAGTGCAATGTATCCCTCTGTCCTGTATTCCCTGAAGACTGCAGAGGCTTTATCAGATTCAGGTTTGATTTTCTTGGCAAGAACCCTTAATGGTTGCATCCAATTCTTTCATACCTTTTTTATTTAGTAGCTGGAATACTTCTATAAGGAATATATTTATCAACTCTTTGGTTATCCTGCCAAGATTGTTTTCAATTTTTGCAGAAAGGAGTCAATGAGTTCTGGTACCCGGCTCATCAATTAAAAATCATTCAAGCCTTTATTGGTTGTGATGAACCATTTCTGAATTCCAAGCAGAAATCTTTAGGGAGTTCATTGGAAGATCATATTTATTGGAAATGATTCAGAAATATCATTCATGGCCTGTAATTATCTCCTTCACTTAGTTATGCTTCATGATTTCTCCTATTTAAGTCCAGTTCATGATTCCTAACAAAACTTTAAAGTATTCATTTAAAACATATAATGAAATAATTTAACAGTGAGAAAAATCACATGAACTTAACATATTTAATTTTACATTGAATAGCAAGAAAACAGAAATCTATCACTTCTGTTTGAAAACACAGTTAAATATATTCTCATTTGAGTCTTTTGCCCTGGTTGCTTAATCAACTGTGTTTAATTTGAAAACTTATAAATTTAAATTTCTTATCAGCACAGAACAAGACATTTTATAACAGAGCATCTGAATTTAAAAGTGTTTCAGGTCTGAGGAGATGACTTTTACAGTGTCTTTTCATTAGAGCTGACTTTCTATGGCTAAAAACTTCTTTTTCAAGTTTGCATCATAACTAGCATTCTGGATGAAATTTGATTTTATGGGACGACTGAGTGGCTCAGTGGGTTAAGCGTCTGCCTTTGGCTCAGGTCATGATCCTGGAATCCTGAGATCGAGTCCTGCATTGGGCTCCCTGCTCAGTGGGGAGCCTGCTTCTCCCTCTGCCTGCTGCTCCCCCTGCTTGTGCGCATGCATGCTCTCTCTCTCTGTCAAATAAATAAATAAAATCTTAAAAAAATAAAGCCTTTAAAAAAAAGAATTTAGATTTTGTACATGCAGGAAACTGTATCTGAGACCGTGTTACGTGGGGAGAGCAGGAGGGCATGAGATAGTACTCAGGGCATGTTCCAACATAGTTCATGGCAGGCGATGGGATTCTGGGGCAGCCTCTTCCTGATTCAGCAGCTTCCTGCAGCAAAATGGCATTGTGTCCTATCCCAGCAGAGGCACTCTGGGTTCCTGGAAGTTCTGCTTAGACCTCTTTCTTCCAGCCCTTCCGTTGACTTTGTGAACCACAAAAGACCACCTACTCCTTATAGCAATTCGAGTGATGTCCATGATCTCCAACTCATTTCTCACTAATAAGATGACTGATTTTTAAAAAAATTTTTATTAACATATAATGTATTATTTGCCCCAGGGTACATGTCTGTGAATCGTCAGGCTTACTCATTTCACAGCCCTTACCATAGCACATACCCTCCCCCACGTCCACAACCCAGCCACCCTATCCCTACTCCCCCGCCTCCCAGCCACCCTTAGTTCATTTCGTGAGTCTAGGATTCTCTTATGGTTTGTCTCCCTCTCCATCCCCTCCTGTTTCATTTCTCTCCCCCACCCCCCCAAACCCCCACCTTGCCTCTCAAATTCTTCCTATCAGAGAGATCATGTGATAATTGTCTTTCTCTGACTGACTTATTTCGCTTAGCATAATACCCTCCAGTTCCATCCATGGATAGAAATGGCCAGATTTCGTTTCTCTTGATGGCTGCATAGTATTCCATCGTATATATATACCACATAAGATGACTGATTTTTGTATATTATGTTTGTCCTCAGCCATTGTACTCAATTTATTTATTGGTTATTATAGTTTTTCAGATAATTTTGGAAAGCTTCTGTTAAAATTATATAATTTCCATCTTTCTTTGCTAATTTCTTCATCATTTCTCTTGAATGTTTGCACATTGTAGTGCAGGTGACAGCACTTTGGTGTTTTTCTAACTTTAATAGGAAAGCTTCTAGTCTTTCTCCACTGAGAACAATTCTAGTTTTGGAGATTGGAGATATGTAATGTTAAGAAGGTAGCCATCTTTGGGTTGCTTGGGTGGCTCAGTAGGTTAAGCATCTGACTTTGGCTGAGGTAATGATCTCAGGGTCCTGGGATCAGGCTCCCAATTCAGCAGGGAGTCTGCTTGTCTCTCCCTCTGCCCCTCCCACTGCTTGTGCTCTCTCCCTCAAATAAATAAATAAAATCGTTTAAAAAAAGTATTCATCTTTTCCCATTTTTATTAATAGCTCTCTCTCTCTCTTTTTTTAAAACAAAATTAAGAATACAAGTTTGTTGTCAGAAAGTTTATTTAAGGGGCGCCTGGGTGGCTCAGTGGGTAAAAGCCTCTGCCTTCAGCTCAGATCATGATCTCAGGGTCCTGGGATCGAGCCCTGCATCGGGCTCTCTGCTCAGCGGGGAGTCGGCTTCCCCCTCTCTCTCTGCCTGCCTCTCTGCTTGCTTGTGATCTCTCTCTCTAAATAAAATATTAAAAAAAAAGAAAGAAAGTTTATTTAAGCTTCCATGGGAATGACCATAGACTTTAAAAAATCTATTCATATGGTAAATTATATTAGATTTTCTTTTTTTAAAAATTTTTGAAAAGATTTTATTTATTTATTTGAGAGAGAGCATGAGAGAGAGAGAGCATGAGTTGGGGGGGCGGGGGGGAAGGGCCGAGCAAGAGGGAGAAGCATACTCCCCACTGAGCAGGGAGCCCGATGCCAGACTCCATCCTAGGACCTTGGGATCATGACCTGAGCCGAAGGCAGATGCTTAACCAAATGAGCCACCCACATGCCCCCATTTTCTTTTTTTTTTTTAAACAGATTTTCTAACATCAAATCATCTTGCATCCTTTGAAAAACTCCACTTGGTCATGGTATATTATTTTTTTAATGCTTTACTGGGTTCTCAATATTTTATGATTTTTGCAAAGATATTCATAAATGGATACTTTTCCTTTTTTGTACTATTTTTGATATTTTGTACTACATTTCTTCTCAGTATAATGTTTGGTTTATGAGAAGAACTAGAAAATTTTGATTATTATTATGTTGTTTTCAGTTCCATGAAATTATCTGGGTCTAGTGATTTGGGGAGGGTTGTACAGAGGGTACACACTTTGACAACTTTCTTCTGTGCTACATCTGTGCTACTTGGCATCTTTAAGTTTTCCATCTTTTTTAGGGTCAGTTTTAATCTATTTCATATGATTTTTCTTTCTTTTTTTTTTTAAAGATTACATTTATTTATTTGACAGAGAGAGAGAGATCACAAGTAGGCAGAGAGGCAGGCAGAGAGAGGGGGGAAGCAGGCTCCCTGCTGAGCAGAAAGTCGGATGCGGGGCTCGATCCCAGGACCCTGAGACCATGACCTGAGTGGAAGGCAGAGGCTTTAACCCACTAAGCCACCCAGGCACCCCTCATATGAGTTTTCAAATATATTTTTGGATAGATGTGAGGAAAACTACAACAACATCAACATACATGCATATATAAGTAATTTCTGCTATATCTGGTCATTTCTTCCTTTTCTATTTGGTGTGTTTGTGCTCTCCTTTAGAAAAAAAAACAACACTAGACTTGCTAGTTAATCTATTTAGTTGATTTTCAGAAATCCGTTCTTGTATTTGCTGTTTTTAAAAAGATTTATTTATTTATTTATTTATTTATTTATTTATTTATTTGAGAGAGAGAGAGAGTGGGGGTGGGAGGCAAAAGGAGAGGGAGTGAGAGAAACTTAAGCAGATTCCTCGCTGAACGGGGAGACTGAGGCCAGGCTTGATCTTACGACCGTGAGGTCATGACCTGAGCTGAAACCAAGAGTCAGATGCCTAAAAGATTGTGCCACCTAGGTGCCCCTGTGTCTGCTCTTTCTAGTTAAAAAAATTAATTACTTTCTGTTTTCTCTTTATTAATTCCTTCCTCCTAATTTCCTTAGGTTTTTCTTATTTTTCTTCCTAATTTATTGCTCTGCATCCTAATTTATTTTCTTTATCATTTCTTGTTTATTAATATAAGCATCTTAAGCTATGAGATTTTCCTTGTGTATTCATTTAAACTGTATTTTCCATATATGAGGCAATAACAATGACAGTGGTGAATAAATCAGCCTTTCATGAAAACAGAGTTTACAACTTTAAGTGAACACAGAGTCCTCTGAAAATAAACATTTTAAACACATGTGATTCCTTATAACAAATATATTTAATTTAAATGTTATAAGACAATTATCCTTGGAACTTTTTTTTTTTTTTTAAAGATTTTATTTATTTGACAGAGAGAAACACAGCGAGAGAGGGAACACAAGCAGAGGGAATGGTAGCGGGAGAAGCAGGCTTCCCGCGGAGCAGGGAGCCGGATACGGGGCTCGATCCCAGACCCCTGAGATCTGACCTGGGCCGAAGGCAGACGCTTAATGACTGAGCCACTCAGGCGCCCCATCCTTGGAACTATTTTAAAAAATCTTTTAATAATATAGGAAAGTACCTTGGTCTCTTTAGTTGGCTGATTTAGACAAATGCTCAGTTCTGTAAGCACAAGATACAGAAAAGATACAGATTTAACTAAATTTTTGAGTAATTGGATCTAACTATTTTCTTATCTATCTCATAAGGTGAAGTGGTTGGTGTAAGGCTTTGTTTTCTTAAAGCATGCTCAATGGTCAATGATCTCCCTTTCTTTCAAGTCACCTCCTTAAATTATTAATTAAGACTTTTGTCTTCAGTTACAATTTCTAACCAAGATCAAATGAATAAATACAGAGCTTATATTTCTCTGATTTCAAAGTTAGAATTATTTTAATATTTCACCATTGAGTATAATCATTAGTTAGGCTTCTTGTGAATATTTGAAATTCCTTCCTATGCGTAAACATTTCTTCTACCCGTAGAAGCATAGACGCTTACTAAGAGATTAATAAATTGGATCAGCTGGTGGGGGTTTGGTGCTCATTGGACTATTATTTATGCTTTTCTGTACATTTGAACATTTTCATACTAAAAAGTTGGAAAAATCAGATCTGTTTATATAATTACAAGAGACATCTAGGAATACCACAGAAATGATAGAAGAAGAAAGAGGGAGTCAGTCATGGGAAGGCACTAGTGGCTGTGTGAATTATAAGCAAACAGTTGATACCCTCTGTTGTTTTTCCTCACGGAGGGCAGAAATGCGCGGGAGTGGGTCAGGAAATATGTAGGTGAGCCATTACAAGGGAAGTCCTTCTGTAGGAGACTATGCAGCGGCTCTTCCTTGATGGTCTTTAAGAGCTCCAGAGATGCTCTCTGTCTAGCAAGGTGGAGGCCATGGATTGGGGTGAGACAGCTCTTCCTTTGACTGGAGAGAGGAGGCAGTGAAATGGTTCTTCAAACAGACCTGGGGGGGCAGCTGCAACTCATATGACCTAATGGAGTCAGCGGGATGGGGTCCAGCTGCCCTGAAAAGAGTGGGAAGGCCCCAGGCAGGGATGTGGGTTAGGTTCTGCCTCAGCAGAGCTGCAGGGGTCCACAGGTTGCCTCTCTGCATCAGTGTCCGCTTGCCTCTGACCCAGAACAATCCCATGACAACACTGAGCACCAGGCTGGAAGGCGCCCCGGGGTTCACAGAGCCTAGATCTTTACTCTTCTGGGAATAAAGGATTCATACCAAACTGATACTCATAAAAGCACGGGATTTTCCAAGGGAAACAATCTTTGTGACATTGGCAAAATGCCCTGACAGCAAAAAGTCATTCATGCAAAACATTAGCTGGTGCCCACTGTATTCAGAGCCATACTGATTATATTCAGGCTACTGGATGATTTCCAGAGCTCCCATGCACCTAACCCCTAGGAGTACAGGTTCCGGATTCAGAGCTGGATTTAAATCCTGACGCTGTTATTAACTAGCTGTGGAACTTTGGAAGCAAGTGCCTTATTAGTCTCTGTGCCTCGGATCCCTGGGTGGATTTTGTATCATAATAATAGCACTTAGTTCATAGGCTTAGAGAAGACATATGTGAAGTGCTTGGAATGTCACACAGTAAGGGCTCAGTAAGTCTTAACTATTATAATTTAGCATGGTCATCTTGTGTCCTCTTTGACAAGCCCTGTGCTCCTCTTTCCAACAACTCAACTACCCTAAACGGACCCCAAGTTACCTCAGGACTGAGAAGCAGCTCTTAGATTTTCCTGGTCACCCACCTGGAGGGGTGCCTGGCGTCTCTGGAGCTTCTTGTTTTCGTAGCCTCATCAAAACATTAAATTCTGGGGCGCCAGGGTGGCTCAGTGGGTTAAAGCCTCTGCCTTGGGCTCAGGTCATGATCTCAGGGACCTGGGATCGAGCCCTGCATCGGGCTCTCCGCTCGACGGGGGAGCCTGCTTCTCTGCCTACTTGTGATCTCCCTCTGTCAAGTAAATAAATAAAATCTTTGGAAAAAACAAACCAAAAAACCCAAACAAACAAACAAAACATTCAATTCTTAGGTGAGAGGACTCTGACCCTTGGAGTTGGGTCCTGTGGGTTATGGAGAAAGTGAATCATCTCATGGAAACGGCCGTGGTGTCTCTCCCCTTGTTCTCTCCTCTTGAGCTAAAGGTGTAACTGAGGGTGATGAGATTCATTTAGCTCAAACACGGGCAATCCCAGGAGCCTGTGGGATTATCTTTCACCTACATTCTGGAGTAATATAGCCCTGGGTATCCCAAGGACTTGGGATAAGCCATTCTGGGGAGACTTTGTGACTCTCTGTGCATCTAGTACAGGCCTGGAGTCGGTGCATTGTTTCTGGTTTCTATGGAATTTTGAAGCTTGGAGTCCCAACTACAGATCCACTGAGAGAAGTTTTCCCCTCTCTGGAGAGAAGTTGTGGGGCTTCTCCGGAGACTCATTACTACACCGTGATAACAAGGCCCGAGCTACTTCAAATCCTTTGGCTGTTGATTGCTCTAATTTTAAAAATGGAAGTTTAGGGCTCCTTGGGTGGCTTAGTCAGTGGAGCATGTGACTCTTGATCTCAGGGTTGGGAGCTCGGTCCCCACATTGGGCGCAGAAATTACTTAAAAGCAAACAAAAAACCAAACTGGAGTGGGTGCCTGGGTGGCTCAGTCGTAAGCGTCTGCCTTCGGCTCAGGTCATGATCCCAGGGTCCTGGGATCAAGTTCCACATCTGGCTTCCGGCTCAGTGGGGAGCCCACTTCTCTCTCACCCCCGCCCCTCCACCCTGCTTATGCTCATTCTCTCACTCTCTCTCATAAGTAAGTAAGTAAGTAAATAAAATCTTTGAATGAATAAATAAAATGAATAAATAAAAATTTAAAAATAGGAGCAAAATAAGTCAGTCAGAGAAAGACAAATATCAAATGATTTCCCTTATAGGTGGAATTTAAGAAACAAAACAAGCATGGCCGGAAAAAAGAGAGGCAAACCGAGTAGATTCTTTATTTTTTTATTTAAAGATTTTATTTCTTTATTTGACAGAGAGGAGAGAGATCACAAGCAGGCAGAGAGGCAGGCAGAGAGAGGAGGAAGCAGGCTCCCCACTGAGCAGAGAGCCCCATGTGAAGCTTGACCCCAGGACCCTGAGATCATGATCTGAGCCGAAGGCAGAGGCTTTAACCCACTGAGCCACCCAGGCGCCCCGCTAGCTGGGATTTAAATAAAAACTTAGGGAAAAAAAACCCTGGAGGTTTTTCCTTTTTCCCTCCATTAGCAGAGCATAGGGACTTTGGAAAAGTTTAGTGAGTCTGGTTGGGGGAGTAAGGGGAAAAATGGCAGGTAAGCTCTTTCCAAGGGCTGAACCAGTGAGTTAAGACCATGGGCATTGCATGGCTGTGGTACCTGGGTGCAGACCAGGCTCCAGAAACTGCAGGGTAATTCCTCCTCTGCCCCTTCCTTGGGGTCTTTGCCTGCTTCTTGACCTCTTCAGCCTCCTGTTCACTGAGCGTGCCCTAGCCATGGCGGCCTCCCTGTTCTTCAAGCACACTCACATCTGCCGCAGGGCGTGGACCCCATCCCTTGCGGCGTTTGCTCAGTGTCACCTCTTTAGATGGGCTTTTCCTGTCTGTCTAATGTAAAACAGATTCCTCCTGGTCAATCCCTGTCCCCTTCCCCTGCTTATTTACTTTTATTCATGATGCTACCTGATATTTTATTTCCATAATTATTTTTGTCTCTTTTTCCTCCTAGGAGGACAACTATGAGGGTAGGGACTGACCTATTCATTGCTGTATCTGCTGTGCTTAGAACAGGGCTTGACACAGAGTAGGGGCTGAAAAAATATTTTGTGTGTGTGAATTTTTGTTCTGAACTGAGACAGCAACACGCATCTTGCCCAGAGGAGTTTTTGCATGGACCAGAATAACTGTAGGGTAAGGGCAGAAGGGGAGGCATGAACATACTTTGCAGCATTTTGCAGGGTTTGCGGCATAAGATGCCTTTTGAGAAGGGGATGTGGGGCATGAGAAAACCAAAGGTGAATCACTTGGGCGAATTCGTGTCTTCTTGGGATGATTGGTCTCTTTCTTAAAACTAGCTCAAGTTAACCCAAGATGCCTTCAGCACCTTTGACTTCTCCACTGAGGCCACTTTCATATGTTCTCGTCTCGGGGCCTCAAGAATGGGACCAACAGTGATGAGAAATGTGGAGGTTGGATACTCAAGAATATACACTTGCTTCCAGCCAGACGAGACCAATCCTTGTTTAAAGCATACCTCACACCTCCATGCTCTGGCTCCTGCCATTTCTCCTAACAGGAGCCCTCTCCCCACTCCTCCTTCTTTCCAGAACCCCCTCTTCAAGAACTAGTTCAAATTCTTTTGTGAAGTCTTCCCAGCCATCATGGGCCAGAACACCTTTTCCTTCCTCTGACCTCCTTTAAGTCTTACTGTTCATACATTCATGATTTAGCTATGAACACACAGGGCAGCTCAATTAACTAACTCAAAAGTCTTTTTCTTTGACTTCTCCAGTCTTCAAATGTCATCCTTCCCTTTGATGCTTATAGTCACAAGAGACTGAGCCTGGGTCCTGATGAACAGCCTGAAAGCTCAGTAGCCTACCGGATCCCGGCCCACGTTGATTCCCGTAATTCCCAGAGGATGCTTACATTTCCTGCCAATCCCTGCTGGTTCTGTAGTCCAGCTGGTCTTCTGGCCATCTTGTGCTCACCTTCTCCAACCGCTACTCTTTTCCCAGACCTCCCCCTCCACGTGCAAACAAAGGCCCCCTCTGTTATCTGTCCAAGTACATGAGAAATCAGCTGTATCAAGTACCAAAACTTCACAGAAAGCTGTGGGATAATAGGAGGAAATTCTAGTGTAGAAAAGGGATGGGGGCGGGGCGCCTGGGTGACTCAGTGGGTTAAAGTCTCTGCCTTCGGTTCAGGTCATGATCTCAGAGTCCTGGGATGGAGCCCCGCATCGGGCTCTCTGCTCAGCAGGGAGCCTGCTTCCCCCTCTGTCTCTGCCTGCTTCTCTGCCTACTTGTGATCTCTGTCTCTCTGTCAAATAAATAAATAAATAAAATAAAATAAAATAAAATAAAATAAAAAAAAGAAACGGATGGGGGAGGATCCCAGGGCACAAGATACAAAGAACAAGAGGAAATTATTCTTCTTAGAGTCCACTAACCATAAAGCTACACAGGTTTTTTAATTATTATTATTATTTCTTTTACACTTTCCTCATCCTTCATTCTGATGCCACATTGCTACAAAACCTGCCTTGGGAAAAAAAAAAACCTGCCTTGGGCCATGCAGTGCCCCCCCCCCCCATATCTCTTCGGCTCCATTCGCCGCTGGGTGCAGGGTCTTGATCTCTGAGGGCCAGTGGGAAGTGAAAACCCCATTTGGGCCAAGGACACATTCTGTTCTGCAGAGATGGAGCTCTTTCCTCAGTGTAAGCCACCTCAGTGTCATCATGAGCAGTTTAGCTCAGCATGGTCTTAACCTATTGAGGACATCCTTTTGGCTTTCCTGCCATAAAGCCACAGAAGAGTTTTTCCCAAACAAACACACTAACATGGTCTAGTCCCCATGTTGAACCAGAAAATCGCTGGTAATTTTAAAATAACTTATCCTGGCTTCTAGACATTAGATATTTTATTATTATTATAAATAATACAGATGTTTTTTATTATTTATATATTATAAATATTATATTATTATAATATCAGATATTTTATTAATTTTTAATTTTTATTTTTAAAAAAGATTTTATTTATTTATTGACAGAGAGAGAGATCACAAGCAGGCAGAGAGGCAGGCAGAGAGAGGGGGAAGCAGGCTGCCCGCTGAGCAGAGAGCCCGATGCGGGGCTCGATCCTAGGACCCTGAGATCACGACCTGAGCCGAAGGCAGAGGCTTTAACCCACTGAGTCACCCAGGCGCCCCTAGATATTTTAATTTATTTTATTTTTAAAAAGATTTTATTTACTTATTTGACAGAGAGAGACACAGCAAGAGAGGGAACACAAGCAGGGGAGCAGGAAAGGGAGAAGGAGAAACAGACTCCATGCTGAGCAGGGAGCCCTATGTGGGGCTCGATCCTAGGACCCTGGGATCATGACCTGAGCCAAAGGCAGATGCTTAATGACTGAGCCACCCAGGCACCCTAGACATTAGATATTTAAAAAAAATACTGTGTCTCACGCTTATTAGAACACTCTGGTACTTTTTTTTTTTTTTTTTTTTTTTTGCTTTAAATGTGTTTTATATCTTACAGAACTCAGCAGAATAGTAAAGCATCTAGGAAGAGAATGGTGGTCATCCAAGCGAAGGCCAGGGGGATCTGTCCTTTTGAAGGCTTAAGGTGTGTCTGGGCATGGGTGGGTCAAGTACAAAAATGTACTTGAGTGATGAACATTTCAGAAAGACATTTTATTAGTCTCTGTGAGAAATAAGACTGCGGGGTGAGGAATGCTCTCCCCAGTGCATGCACTCCCTTCACCCTCTTTCTTGTCTGGACCACTTGCTGCGATCTCTTTGACCCTTCATAACCAAGAAGGGTGTTCTTCCATTGCCATTTAATGTATGCTTAGACTGGAGAAGTCTAGGGAAGCAGACAGTACTTTACAAAGAGGTAAAAATCCCTCCCAGTCATGCTGCCTGTCAGGGAATAGACAGTGGTCTGCCTCCTGGATGAGCCCAAAGTTATCCAAAATTTCAGGGACAGTCACCCCCTGGATAAAACTATCCTTCCTGGGGCTGAGCCCTTGGTAACCAGGAGACAAGGGCAATCATGAGTTGTACTTCCTTCTTCTGCCGCCAGGAGTCTGCCACGAGCTGGCGAGGAAGGTGAGTCAGGAACATGGGAAAAGGTTAGAGACACCCAAGAGGTGCTGTAAGTGCTTGGGTACCTGCCAAGAGCTTAGAAATGAAGGAAATGGATGGTCCCAAGTTACTAGCATTTAACCTTTTTTGAGTCGCAGAGCCATTTGAGAATTTGACTCTTCCCACTTCCTTCCTAATCTACATAGACATGCTAGTTTGCATGCAATGTACGGGATTTCCCAGAACAC
>CM053609.1:58518735-58534079 GCA_028646535.1 Procyon lotor
CCTTCTCAACCTGCTCCTCCCACATCATCGTCGTGTCTCTCTTCTATGGCAGCTGCATCTTCATGTACATCCGGTCAGGGAAGGGCGGTGAGGGGGAGGACAAAAACAAGGTGGTGGCCTTGCTCAACACCGTGGTGACCCCGATGCTCAATCCCTTCATCTACACCCTGAGGAACAAACAGGTGAAACAAGTGTTTAGAGAGAAAATGAGCAAGCTCCTCTCATAAAGATGAGCTGGGCCTGAGAGAGGGAAAGTTTATCTCCTTGCCTGAACCTCCATAAAGGTAGTCCTGTCCTGATCTCCATGAACTATCTCCTTCTTTACAGTTTTCACCATGGGCTCTAATCTACAGTGGTTTCTTACATGTATTATAGGCTCATGCAATCTTCTAGAGGGTACAGAAAATTCAGTATACCACTACTATGTTGTTATGTGTTCATGCTTCTGACCCTGTGCTGTATCTGAGTTTCTCAGTCTTGCTTCATTTTAAGTTATAATGATAAACAGGGGTGCTGGATGGCTCAGTTGGTTGAACAGCCTACTCAATTTCAGCTCTGGCCATGATCTCAGGGTCATGAGATCAAGCCCTACATTAGACTCTGCACTGAGTGTGGAGTCTGCTTGAGATTCTCTCCTGCCCTCTCTGTCCCCGCCCTGCTCGCACACATTCTCTCTCTCTCTCAAATAAATAAACAGACAAAATTTTTAAAAAGTTATAATGACAAACAGAAACCGTCTTCACTAGAACCTTTCATAATTGATAAAAAGATCCTCGATAAGAATATATTGATGATAAACTTCAGAAATAAGACATATATGGAAAACTTAATGAGGTGAAATATCCAAGACATAATAAAGTAAAGAGAGTATCGGAATTAAGGGGCACCTGGGTGGCTCAGTCAGTTGAGCATTTGCCTTCAGCTCAGGTCATGAACCCAGGTCCCTGAGATCAGGTCCTACATCAGGCTCCCTGCTTAGTGGGGATCCTGCTTCTCCCTCTCCCTCTACCCTTCCCCCAGCTGGTACACTCTCTCCCCCCCAAAAGTAAATAAATAAAATCTTTAAAAAAAAAAAGTATCAGGTATTAAGACACTAAGTCAAGAACTAACAAATAAGATAATGAAACTGGATATATAATCTGGAAAGATAATACAATACACATGAGGATCTAATAGATGATTAAGTAGACTTTCTAATTAGTAAAAAAAAAAGAAGAAAGAAAAAGAAAAAAGAAATCAATAAATGATGTCAAGACTATTGGCTAACCAGGTAGAAACTTTCCCTTCAGAGAGATTAAGATTAGTACTTGGTTGGTTAACAGGGAAGTTAAAGCAGAAGAACAATTTAAAAGTGATACACATCTTAGGTACTTATTTGAAATTAAGCCTATAAGCAAATATGTATTCACCAATCTATGAATATCCTTTTCTATGAGAATAAATGTGACTATTGTTGTAGTCTTTCTTATTAAAACCACATTCATCATGCATCCTCTCTAATTCTCAGAATTTGTTTCAGTAATACAAAAATTTCAAAGATGATTGGGAAATTATCTGAGAACAGAATTCTAGAATTTTCATTTTTTTTTTGTTTGCCAGTCTTCACAGTTCTTGCCCACACCTCAAACACATTTTTTCATTTTCTGGCTCTATGGAATCTGTTGAAAGGAATCAACTTGGTTTTCATGGAGATGATTTTGTTTTTATACTCATATTTCATTGTTTTATCTTTATTAAGTGAAAATATGTGATTATAATAACAACTCTAATTATCAAATCAAGATTTGGAAACAATTGTTTCCAACAATTGTTGGAGCAATTAAAAATTAATTAAAAATTAATTAATTTAAAATTAAAAAATTTTAAAGAGCAATTAAAAAAGCCTCTTACCAACAATGATTCTTGGTACAAACCAGTTGGTGGGTACTACAGAAGTCTACTAGCCACAAAGCAAGTAGCTACAAGCCATGTTGTAGACATCAATCATTTTGAGAAGCAGTATAGTACAGAGATTGGATGCCACCCAAAAGGTACTGGAAGTCTACCAGCTAGGTTCAGATCCCAGATATCTACTAGCTATTGAATCTTGATTAAACAGTACTTCTTTGTATCTCAGATTTATATATGGATAGTATAGATATATATGTATAATATTTAAGGTAGTATCTACCTTATAGAATCCTTATAAACATTGCTGCATTAAGATATATTATAATGCTTAGCACAGGGCTTGGTGCAGAGCAAGTGCTATGTTAAAACACAGGTATTAAAAAAAAAACACACACACAGGTATTATGTTTTACTGAAGGAATAAGTTGAATAAGTGAAGGTAAATAAGAGATCATCTGGTATCTTGAAGAAAAAGTGAAGTTAGATCTTAAATTGCAATAAGTTCAAGATGAATTAAATAAATATAAACCATGAAAACATTAAAAAAGAAAATTTAAGTAAAAATTGTCTTATTAACGATATGGTGGGAGTTTTTTTTTTTTTTTTAAAGATTTTATTTATTTGACAGAGAGAAACACAGCGAGAGAGGGAACACAAGCAGAGGGGATGGAAGCGGGAGAAGCAGGCTTCCTGCCGAGCAAGAAGTCCGATGCGGGGCTCCATCCCAGGCCCCTGGGATCATGACCTGAGCCGAAGGCAGACGCCTAACGACTGAGCCACCCAGGCGCCCCTGGAGGGAGTTTTTTAATGAAAGAAACATAAAAATAAATTTATAAACTTGGTTATTGAAAATTTTTAGACTTCTTCAGAAAAAAAAAAAAAACACCTGTAAATGATATGATAGCCATATGTGCTTTCTACCTGCCTGGAATCCATTCCTCATCCTTAAAGTTAAAGGACTCTGACTTTTCTCTTCCCATTCTCAGTCCATGTAGCTAGGATGATGCTGACTTCATCCCCAACCAATCAGAACATGGCCATGTTACCAGCTATCCCTACATGACTAAAATCGGACCAGTGAAACAAAATGAGTCTCAATTCAGAGATACTTAGGGGAACTGACGGAAGAGAAATTCTCTCTCTGTTGGACTTGAAGGTAGGAGAATGCAGGATAAAAAGAGAAGACAAAAATTACCAATAAGAGAATAACAAATAAGACAGTGGACACCACTATAGGTTCTATAGGCATTAAAAGATAATAAGGGAATATTATGAGCAAGTCTATGTCAACTTATATGACAACTTAGATGAAATGGATAAATTTCTTGGAAGACACAAACTACCAAAGCTCAACCCAAATAAAATAGATAACTTCAATAGCCTTATCTGTTTTAAAAAAATTGCATTTGTAATTTTAAAACCCCCCAAAAAGAAAAGTTCAGGCCCAGAAGGGCTTCACTGGTTAACTTTACTAATTATATAACTAGTAAAGTTATATATATGTATATATACACACACATATATATACATATATTTTTTTTAAGATTTTACTTATTTATTTGACAGAGAGATCACAAGTAGGCAGAGAGGCAGGCAGAGAGATGGGGGGAAGCAGGCTCCCTGCTGAGCAGAGAGCCTGATATGGGGCTCGATCCCAGGACCCTGAGACTATGACCTGAGTCAAAGGCAGCGGCCCAACTGACTGAGCTACCCAGGCGCCCCAACTTTACTAATTATAATACCAATGCTACACAAACTCTTGTGGAAAACAGAAGAGAAAGAAATACTATCCAAATTAACCCATGAGGCTAGCATTACACTCATTTGGTATCAAACCCTGACTTCAATCTTCATCTGATATCAAAATCAGACAAAGATATTACCAAAAAAGAAAATTACAAATATCCCTCAGGAATATAAATGAAAAAAATGTTAACAAAACTTTGGCAGATTATTTCCAATAATACAGTAAAATAATACATCCTTAACCAAGTGAAGGTTATCCCACAAATATAAAATTGGCTCAACATCCAAAAATCACTATTGTAATTAACCATATTAACAGAATAAAGGGGAAAAAAATACATGATCATCTCATTATATACAGAAAAAATACTTAACAAAATTCAGCGCTTATACATGATTTGAAAATAAAAGCCTCTTAGCAAACTAGAATAGAAGAGAATTTACTCAAGCCGATAAAGGGTATTTATGAAAAACCTGCAGTAAACATCATACTAAATGGTGAAAGACTTGGGGCGCCTGGGTGGCCCAGTTGGTTAAGCAACTGCCTCCAGCTCAGATCGTGATCCCAGGGTCCTGGGATCGAGCCCATGTCTGGCTCCCTGCTCAGTGAGGAGTCTGCTTCTCCTTCGCCCTCTGCCACTCTCTCTCTCTCTCTCTCTCCCTGTCAAATAAATAAACAAAATCTTAAAAAAAAAAAAAAAAACCTCATACAACTCAACACCCAAAAAAACCAAATAAGCTGATTTAAAAATGGGCAGAGAACCTGAATAGACATTTTTCCAAAAAGCCAAACAGATGGGCCAACAGACACATGAAAAGATAATCATCAGGGAAATGCATATCAAAATCACTATGATACATCACTTCACACCAGTCAGAAGAGATCAAATAAACAAGAGTAGTATCAAATAAACAAGAAATAACAAATGTTGGCCTGGACGTGGAAAAAAGGGAGCCCTCATACACTGGTGGGGGGATGTAAATTAGTGCAGCCACACTGGAAAACAGTGTGGAGGTTCCTCAAAATATTAAAAATAGAAACACCACACACACAACCCAGTAACTCCAAAAACACTAATTCCAAAAGATATATGCACTCTTGTGCTTACTGCAGCATTATTTACAATAGCCAAAATAGGAAAGCAGCCCAAGTGTTCATCTATTGATAAATGAATAAAGAAAATATGGTATATAAACACAATAGAATATTATTCAGCCATAAAAAGAATGAGATCTTGCCATTCATGTCAAGATGGATAGATCTAGGGAGCACCTGGGTGGCTCAGTGGGTTAAAACCCTGCCTTCAGCTCAGATCATGATCTCAGGGTCCTGGGATCGAGCCCCGCATCAGGCTCTCTGCTCAGCAGGGAGCCTGCTTCCCCCGCTCCCTCTGCCTGCCTCTCTGCCTACTTGTGATCTCTTTCTCTCTCTCTCTGTATCAAATAAATAAATAAAATTTTTTAAAAAGAAGAAAAAAATAAACAACTAAAGACATTTTAAGTCAAACAAGACCTGAGAGAGCAGACTTTTAACAGAGCTCTCTAAAATGAATTATTTAAATGGAAGAAAATAGTCCCAGATGAAAGAACTAATAGGCAAAAAACAAATGGTGAGCAACACATTGATTACATAAAAAAATAGTAATGTTTAATTTGCAGAATCAAAAGCAAACAAGTACCCTAAGTTTCATATGTTAGATAGGAATAAAGATATTGATGGTATTTAGACATTGTACATAATAAAAGTTCTGGAGAAATCTCTAAAATAAAAATATATATACAATTCGTAATCAGTAGACAAAGGAAAAAGAATGAAAAAAAACACTTTAATCACTTTTTAGAGAAAACAAGAAAAGGGAGCACCTGGGGGGCACAGTTGGTTAAGCGTTTGGCTTTTGGTTACAGCTCAGGTTATGATCCCAGGGTCATGATCTCAGGTCACAGTCTCAAGGTGGTGAAATTGAGCCCCACCTGCATTGGGCTCCATGCTCAGCTCGGAGTCTGCTTAGGTTTCTTTCTCCTTCTGCCTCTCCCCACTGTCCCCTCTCCATAGAACAAATAAATAAATAAATCTTTAAAAAAAGAAAACAGTTTTTTAAAAAATAATTAGAAAAGACAAAAGGAAACAGAAGAACAAAACAAATACAAACCATAAAATAAGAAGGTTGAAATAAATTCAAATATATTAGTAGACAAAATAAATGTAAATGGATTAAACTAAAAATTTTTGTATTGAATTTTTAACTTAAAACTAAGCTATTTATAAGAGGTAAAACTAAAACATTAGAATACAGAAAAACTGGTAGAAGTTGAAAAAGGATATGCCAATCCATTTGGGGTACTATAATAAAAATACCATAGACAAAACACCTTAGAGTGGCTTCTAAACAACAGAAATCTGTTTCTTACAGTAATGAAGGCTAGAAGTTCAAGATCAAGGTTTAGCAGATTTAGCGTCTGGTGAGAGGCTGCTTCCCAGTTCATAAATGGCCATCTTTTCGCCATGACCTCACATGGTGGAAGGGGCAAGGGATCTCTTTGGAGTCTCTTCTATAAGGCCATTAATCCCATTCATGAGGGCTCCACTCTCAGGACTCGGTCACTTCCCAAAGGCCCCATCTCCTAATACTGTCACCTTGTGAGTTAGGATTTCAACATAGGAAGTGTCAGGGAAGGAGGAGTCCACAAACACTCAGACCATAACAACCAGAAAAATATTAACCAAAAGAAAGTCAGCATATTTTTATTCATAGCAGGCAAAATCGACTTTAAGAACAAAACCAGTATTACAAAAAAAGAAGAGGATCATTACTTTACGACATAAAGTTCAACTCACTGATTAAGAGCCACCAAAGATATAAAGCAACTGGTAGAAACAAAAGGAGGTAGTGCCAAAGCCATCATCACAGTGGGATACGTAACATAATTATTTTGGTTATTAATAGTCTCAAGCCTGTTTTGGACATGATAGAGGAGTTTGTGGCAGACTGTGGTGATGCTTTCACAGATGTATGCTTAGCTCTCCAAAATCACCAAGTTGTATGTCGTAAATATATACAGCTTTTTGTGTGTCAATCACACCTCGACATAAAGGCTTAAAAAAAAAATCAAGTCTAAGCTAATGGACGCATAAAATATATCACACCCAGGACGCCTCAGTGGCTCAGTGGGTTAAGCCTCTGCCTTCAGCTCAGGGCATGATCTCGGGGTACTGGGATCAAGCCCCACATCGGGCTCTCTGCTCAACAGGGAGCTCACTTTTCCCTCTCTCTCTGCCTGCCTCTCTGCCTACTTGTGATCTCTCTCTCTGTCAAATAAATAAATAAAATCTTAAAAAAAAAAAAGAATATCACACCCAACAACTAGAAAATATATCATCTTTGAAAGAACAAGTGAAACAAGTACAAAAATTGACCGCATATGAGGCCATGACACATGAATTTCTCTAACAAATCGAGTTGTCATTATGCAGACTATGTTCCGACCACTATAAAATTAAATAAGAAATCAATAACAAACACATAACTAAAAACTGCTGTTAAGTTTAGAAATTTAAAAAAAATATATCTAACCACTTCATGGGTCAAAGAAGTCCTATACTGGGAATTAGAAACACATTAAACTGAACAATAATGACAGTTCTACCTACATAAAACCTTGTTAGCTAAAGTGTTATTAGAAGGACGTCTGTGCGGGCATCTATCTGGGTGGCTCAGTCAGTTAAGGGTCTGCCTCAGATCATGATCTCGGCGACCTGGGATCAACCTGCTTCTCTCTCTTGCTCTCTCTCTCAAATAGATAAATTCTTTAAAAAAAAAAAAAAAAAAAAGACATCTGTGAATTACAATGTTTACTCTAGAAAAGGAAAAAGAAGGAAATTCTTTTTTTTTTTTTTTAAGATTTTATTTATTTATTTGACAGAGAGATCACAAGTAGGCAGAGAGGCAGGCAGAGAGAGAGAGAGGAAAGCAGGCTCCCAGCTGAGCAGAGAGCCCGATGCGGGACTCGATCCCAGGTCCCTGAGATCATGACCCGAGCCGAAGTCAGAGGCCTTAACCCACTGAGCCACCCAGGCACCCCAAAGAAGGAAATTCTTAAGCTAAGCATCCTGCTGAAGAAACAGGGATGAGAAACAGGGATCAGAAAAAAATACACACTGAAAAAAAAAAAGGAAATATTAGAAAAGAATAAACACTAATGAAACAGAAAAGAAGTAAAACAGAAAAAAGCAACAAAGTCGAAGTACAGTTCTAGTTCTTTGTAAAGACAAAACTGAAAATTTTCAGCAGAAAAGATTTTTTCAAATGAATAATAAAATGAACAAAATGAGTCATAAGATATACTAAGAGAATATTATAGCCAAAGAATCCTGTGCATAAATTTGAAAAACTGGATTTAAAAGGACATATCTGGGGCACCTGAGTGGCTCAGTGAGTGAAAGCCTCTGTCTTCGGTTCAGGTCATGATCTCAGGGTCCTGGAATCAAGCCCCGCATCGGGCTCTCTGCTCAGCGGGGAGCCTGCTTCCCCCTCTCTCCCTGCCTGCCTCTGCCTATTTGTGATCTCTCTCTCTCTGTGTCAAATAAATAAATAAAAATCTTTTATAAATAAATAAATAAAATAAAAGGACATATCCTTAGAAAAATGTAACTCAGCAAAATGGCTTCAGAAATAGGAAATCAGGTTGGTCCTAAAACAAAGAAATTGAATCTGTGGTTAAACTTCCCACAAAAAACAATCAACCCCAGACAGCATTAAAAGCAAGTTTTAACACGTATTTAAAAACTGAAATTATTAGGCACCTGGGTGGCTCAGTCCTCCCGCGGCTGCTTTCGGTATAGGTCATGATCCCAGGGTCCTGGGATCAAGCCCTGCATCGGGCTCCCCGCTGGGCAGGGAGCCTGCTTCTCCCTCTCCCACTCCCCCTGCTTGTGTCCCTCTCTCGCCGTGTTTCTCTCTCTGTGAAATAAATAGATAAATAAAATCTTTTTTTAAAAAAACCTGAAATTATTTGTAGCAACTTTTAAGAACAGTCTCAAAATTCTATGATGCTCTTCCCACCAGGAAGTGGGCTCTGTGTCCCCTCCCCTTGAATCTGGACTTGCTGTGTCAGTTCCAGGCCCAGACCTCAAGAGACAGGCAGCTTCCACTCTCTGCCCGTTGGGAATGCTTGCTCTTGGGCCTCGGCCACCACTCCGAGAGGAAGCCAAGCAGCCACACGGACAGGGTATACATAGGTACCGCGGCCAACAGCCCCAGCGGAGCCCCCAGCCAACAGCCATCCTTCATTGCCAGACACGTAAGTAAACAAGCCTTGAGTTGATTCCGGCTCCACCTTCCCCCGCCCCAGCCTTTGAGCTGCCCCAGCTGTCCCCACATGCGAGAGAGAGACAAGCCGCCCACCAAGCCATGCCCAAATCACAGATCCGTGAACAAAATAAATGATTGTTGTTTTAAGCTACTCAGCGCGAGGTGGCTGTTATGCAGCCTTGGATAACGGAACCATTATTCTATCCTCACCCCGCTAGTCCAGAGAAGAAAAGCAAGCAAAGATAGAGAACACCCCCAACACGTTTGAAAAGGTTAGCTGTAGACTCAGAGCATTTCCAATCAAAACTCCAAGACGGTGTTTTCAAGAAGCTTGTCAAGCTTGCTACAAAATTTGCATGAAAGAGCAGTGAACCAAGGACAGCCCTAAAGAACAAACTAATGGACGGGGACCTGCCAGAAAATATTTATTATAATGCTAACGTAACTAAGCAAGTGGAATATCAGTGCAGGGAGAGACAAATAGCCCAGCACAACAATATTAAACCCAGAAATGTTCAGAAACATTTATAAGAACTTAATTGGGGATACAGCTAGTATTGCAGAAGAGTGGGGAGAAGAACGCTGCGACAATTTCTTCTCTCTAGGAGAAAAAACTAAATCGGATCCCTCTCTCACATCACACCAAAAAAAAAAAAAATTGGTTCCAAGAAAATTAATTACTTAAATGTAAAAGAGAAAAACTATAAAAGTTCTAAAAGATTGTATGGAAGAATATATTCATGCTTTGAGGACAGGAACAAGTTGGTTTGTTTTTTTTTTAAGATTATTTATTTGACACAGAGAAAGAGAGCACAAGCGGGGGGAGCGGCAGGCAGAGGGAGAGGGAGAAGCAGGCTCCCCACCAAGCAGGGAGCCAGACATGGGGCTTGATCCCAGGACCCTGAGATCACGACCTGAACCAAAGGCAGACAGTTAGCCGACTGAACCACTCAGGTGCCCTGGGAACAATTTCTTAAGACAAACATAAATCATAAAGAAAAAAAATGATAACTTCAACACAAAAATTAACATTTTTGATCTAGAACAAAGCCCTTAGCCATGAATGTAACCAGACAAAAGGGTTCCAGTTGCTTCTGGCCTTTTCCCCCAACAGCTTCAGCGCATCTACCCCAGTCCTGGCCCAATCTTCCAAGATATCTTTCCTCTACTCAGCCCACAGCTTAACTCCACAATGCCCAAGGGAGAAACTTATTAAGGGATGGCCTTCCATAGCCTCTGCTGTTAAGCCTTCCTCTCCATGACTTCATTTTCTCCACAGGTGAGATGGTAAATAATACTTTTTAAAAGATAGTTCTTTGTGCTTTAGAGAACTGTGGGCCCATGTAGCTTCTAGGTAGGTCAGAGTGGAGTATACCTGGGGGCATCTCCAGTACAATGTCTTCTCCATGGTCACCTGGCAGGGTCAGACTGAAAAACCAGTTGGCCATGTTACTCCATGACTGAGAAACCCAATGGGACTTGTGTCTTCAGTGACATCCTGGTATTCCCATCCATTTTCCAGACCACCTAAATAGCACTACTTTCACATCGCCTGGAGCACACCCTTCCTGAAATCCCCTCACCCACACCTTTGCTACTGTGTGCTCTTAGATTTCCTTCTAAAATTCTGACGCCCCCAGCAGGTAATCCTAGGCATTCTCTGAACCCCCAAAGTCTGAGGCTAGGGTCACTGACTTCCCCTGCACTTTACCACATAGGGGTCAATTAGACAGTTTCTCTTCAGACTTAGGTCCCATCTTCTTGTGGGTCTTGCTGTGGAGAGTGCCCTGTAGCTTAGTGTGGGCTCTCTCACTTTGCCAGGACACATGACCCACTAACAGGTGGCAGCTCTAACCCAAAGACACCGCAGACATGTTACAGTAAATCTGGAGCCACAGACAGTTTCCTTCTATTAGCGGCCTGTTGGATGAGAAATTCCAGGTTGGGTTTACTCAGAATGAAAGATACAGTCAGTACCCCTTATCTGTAGGGGATACATCCCCAGACTCCCAGTAGATGCCTGAATTGTAGATAATACCAAACTATAGATACTATGATTTTCCTATACATATAAACTTATGATAGAGTTTAATTTAAAAATTAGGCACAATAAGAGATGAACAACAATAATAGTAAAATAGAACAATTATAACAATATATGCAGCAGAGGTTATGTGAATGTGGTCTCTGTCTCTCTCAAAATATCTTTTTGTGCTGTACTCACCCTACATGATGAGATGAAGTGAGTGGAATGACACAGGCATCGTGACCTAGTGTTAGGTGACAACTGACCAGATCAAACGTCAGAGGTGGATCATCAGCTTCCGGGTCAGGGTTGACTCTGGGGAAACTGAAACCTTGGAAAGGGAAACCAAAACCAGGATTGGAGGGCGAGGGGCGAGCTACGTTATTTGAATTGCTGAATGCTCAGTGGCTTCCCACTGAGCAAGGAGCCCAGTGTGGATCTGATCCCAGGACCCCAGGATCCTGAGCTGAAGGCAGCTGCTCAACCGACTGAGCCACCCAGTTGCCCCAACATAATGTTTTAAATGCTCAAAAAAAAAAAAAAAAAAAAAGAGTGGCCAGTAAATGTGTGAAAATATGTTCAATCTTATTAGTATTTTTTTTTAAAGATTTGATTTATTTGAGAGAGAGAGCAAGCACAAGCAGGGGGAAAGGCAGAGGAAGAGAGAAAGGGAGAAGCAGACTCTCCACTGAGCAGGGAGCCCGATGTGGGACTCCATCCTGGGACTCTGGGATCATGACCCAAGCCGAACGCAGACACTTAACCAACTCAGCCACCCAGGTGCCACTCCATCTTATTAGTAATCAAGGAAATACACACTAACAGCACAAGGGAATGCCTCTACACAGTCACTTCATTGGCAAAAATGTTAAAATCTTACATAACTAAATATTGGCAAAGATGGCAAGCCTTCATAAATTGCTGGTGAGAAAACAGTCACACTTTTATACTATCTAATAAAGTTGAAAGTCTGCATTAACTACCACCTAGTGAAACCGTGCCCAAGCACATACGCAGGAAAAACTCTTGCACACGTGCCCAAGAGACATGCCCAAGAACATTCATGGCAGTAATGCTAGAAATGAGGGGGGGCTTGAAAACAATCTAAATGTCTAACCAATAAGTAATGGACAAACTAGTTTGGGTTTTGTTGGGGTTTTTTTTTAAAGATTTATTTATTTGAGAGAGAGAGAGTGAAGGGGAGGGGCAGAGGGAGAGAGAAAGCCAAGCAGACTCTGCCGAGCATGGAGCCCGATGCCAGCTGGATAGCACGACCCTGAGATCACCATCTGAGCCCAAACCAAGAGTCAGATGGTCAACCGACTGCGCCCCCCAGGCGCCCCATAAAGTAGTTTTTCACACAGTGGAATACTATACAAGCGTGAAAATCAATTAACTATGGCCACTTGTTTTGACATGGATGACTGTCAAGAATGTAATATCACAGTCACAAAAAGAATCTCCTCGATTCAATACCATCTTTATAAAGTTCAAAAATGTGCAAAGATAAAACAAATATTGACTAGGAATATATACACATAGTAAAACTATAAAGGAATGTTAGGGGAAGGTAAACTCCAAATTCTGAACTGTTGTTAACTCAGGTAGGGGAGGAAAATGAAGTTGGAGAAGGCATCCATGGGTCATCAGGAGTATTAATCATGTTCTATTTCTTAGTCTAGGTGATAGGTATGTATGTGTTCATTTTATTGTTCTTTTGTCTTACACATAGATTATAAATATTTTTGTGTTTAATGTTTAATAAAAGAATTTAATAAAATTTTTATGTATTTAATAAAGTAAATTTTCTTTTTCTTTTTTTAAGATTTTATTTATTTATTTGATAGAGAGAGACACAGTGAGAGAGGGAACACAAGCAGGGGGAGTGGAAGAGGGAGATGTAGGCTTCCCACTGAGCAAGGAGCCTGATATGGGACTCAACCCTAGGACCGTGGGATCATGACCTGAGTTGAAGGCGGACGCTTAAAGACTGAGCCACCCAGGTGTCCCAGTAAAATAATTCTTTAATAAAATAAGGGGTGCCTGGGTGGCTCAGTTAGTTAACCAACTGCCTTCGGCTCGAGTCACGATCCTGGAGTCCCAGGATGGAGTCCTGGGAGTCTGCTTCTCCCTCTGACCTTCCCGCCCTCATGCTCCCTCTCTCTCTCTCTCTCTCTCTCTCTCTCTCTCTCTCAAACAAATAAATAAAATCTTTAGAAATAAGTAAATAAAATGAAAATCCCCATGAGAAACTCCTTAAGCCAAAATTTATAACGGCACACACCCTGCTGAGAATTACAGTAATCACGTATAATCCTGCCAAAAGCTGGTTGAGGACGATTCCAGTAAAGGAATAAGAGTTTGACGTATAGGAGGAAAGCACGGATATTACGTTCTGAGTGGTCGATAGGTCATTTCTCGAGAAGACAAGTCTTCATAATAAGTAGAGAGCTTGGGGCGCCTGGGTAGCTCCGTCGTTGAGCGTCTGCCTTGGGCCCAGGTCAGATCCCAGGATCCTGGGATCGAGCCCCGCATCAGGCTCTCTGTTCTGCAGGAAGCCTGCTTCTCCCACTACCATTCCCTCTGCTTGTGTTCCCTCTCTCGCTGTGTTTCTCTCTGTCAAATAAATTTTAAAAAAATAAATAAATAAATAAGTAGAGAGCTTTATACTATTAAAAAGTTACTTACACAAGCACTCTATCACTTGAGCCTCATAAAGCCTGTTTGAGGTGTTATCTCCATCATTCAATAGAGGAAGCTGAGAATCCGAGAGGTTAAGGGACATGCCTACGGTCACACAGCCGCTGGTGAGTGGCAGAGTCAGAACATGAATCCAGACCTTCCGATTGCGGGCTGAGTGCCTCCCCCCATATGTGTCACCGCTCTCCTTGCAGGCAGCACAAGGAAGCACAGGAAGCCTGTGGCCAGAAAGGAGGTACCAGAGGGGATGTAAACTTAGGAGATGGAAAAAAACAGAGGGGCTCCTGGGTGTCTCAGGTCACGATCATGGGGCTCCCTGCTCAGCAGGGTGTCGCTTCTCCCTCTGACCCTCCCCCCTCCGCATGCTCGCTCGCTCTCTCTCTCAAATAAATAAAATCTTTCCAAAAAAAAAAGAGAGAGAGAGAGAGAGAAACAGGATGAAGCTTTGGCCAACTTTGCAGCTTTGCCTGGGACCACGTCTGCATCGGCCTTATCCAGGCTCCCTGCCTTTGCCACCAGTAAGAATTCCCTCCAGCCTATGGATCACTCTGTGGATCTCCTCATTCAGATGCCAGAAAACAACCCACCTACGGACATGAAAATACTGCAAGCGGGACCTCTGAAATTTTGGCAATAACATTTGCTGTGCAAAATCCCAATCTATCCCCAAAGATAGCTCTTTCTTTTTTAAATTTTATTTTATTTTTTCAGTGTTCCAAGATTCATTGTTCACCCACCACACCCGGTGCTCCATGCAATCCGTGCCCCCCTCAGTACCAACCACCAGGCTCGCCCAACCCCCCACTCCCTCCCCTCCCAAACCCTCAGTTTGTTACTCGGAGTCCACAGGCCTTTTATCCGGTGCCCTGGCATTCAGGCTGCAAGGGCCTCCTGGGCTGTGTGGTGGAGATGAATCTCTATGCCCCCCCACCGACACTATCTCCCTCCCTGCCTTGTCAGGAATTGAAAAATTCCTGGAGTCCACAAATTTGTGGTTTTTCCTTTTTGGAAACCCAAATACCCAAGATGGGCTTTAACATCCCTAAACAAAAAAATAATCCTCATCACAGAATATGCCAATGAAAGATGTTAAAAGATGTTATCCAAGCTTTGCTTTAAAAACAACCAGGGCTGGGGCGCCTGGGTGGCTCAGTGGGTTCAAGCCTCTGCCTTTGGCTTAGGTCACAATCTCAGGGTCCTGGGATCGAGTCCCGTGTTGGGCTCTCTGCTCAGCAGGGAGCCTGCTTCCCTCTCTCTCTCTGCCTGCCTCTCTGCCTACTTGTGATCTCTCTCTGTCAAATAAATAAATAAAATATTTTAAATCAGGCTCTCTGCTCAGCAGGGAGCCTGCTTCCCCTTCTCTCTCTGCCTGCCTCTCGGCCTACTTGTGATCTCTCTCTCTGTGTCAAATAAATAAATAAAATCTTTAAAAAAAAAAAAAAAACAACCACCAGGGCAAAGCACTCTCATTCTTTGGAAGCTCTCTCTCACTGTTGCACAGGTCATTTTAAAAATTAGGGTTGGTGACAGACACATGATATATATACAATGGAATACTATGCAGCCATCAAGAGAAACGAAATCTGACCATTTGCAACGATGTGGATGGAACTGGAGGGTATTACGCTAAGCGAAATAAGTCAGTCAGAGAAAGACAATTATCACATGATCTC
>CM053609.1:58534579-58555896 GCA_028646535.1 Procyon lotor
GTCTAAGGGTACCAGGCTAGCTCAGTTGGAAGAGCATGCAACTCTTCATCTCAGGGTCATGAGTTCAAGTTCCATGTTGGGTGTAGAAATTACTAGAAAAAATAAACAAACTTTTTTGAAAACTTAGAAACAGGCACTGTGCTGGGTGGTTTTTACCAACTGCCCGTAATCAAAACCTTGCGGGCTCAGTCAGCATTGGTCCATATGTCTCATGCAACCATGATGAAATAGAATTCCCGACCCACGAAGAAGAATACAATTCATAATAAGATTATAAACCAGTTTAAAATATTTCCCTTCTAATCCTCCCCATCCTCTTTCCTTTTAGGTCTTTACTGTCCAGATTCACCTCTTTGCTGTCCAAATCGCTGAAAATCACTGAAGGGGAGAGGAGAGAAGAAAATCAATGCCAGGGGAAGACAGGGGGTGGGGTGTCATTTCCAGCTGAGCTCTGCAAACAGTACTGAGCAGCATCATAATGGTCATGCTGTGAATGAGGTTGCACAGTATTTCCAACCACGACAAGATTACACAGCATTTCCAACAATGGCCCCATAATCAATCAACAGTTCCTTCCTCAGTACCTGCCATTTGCCTAACATTCCTTCCCTCACTGGTTAACGAAATTCTATGTTCCCAGGATCTATCCGTGTTAGGGGCTGGAATAAAAACATGAGTAAACCGCGGTCTTTACTCTCTAAGTAGCTCACTTCTGCAGAGAAAACAAGATACTGATAGACAGAACTGAAGGATAATGAGTTAAATTCATGTGTACTAGAAACAAATCTTCACAGACAGTAGAGCTCAGAATAGGCTGAAGTAAAAAAAAGGGGGGGGGAGCAAACAAAAGCCCTTCTTACAAGAGGAAGTGTCTGAAATGAAGGAAAAATAAGTAACAGATAAGCTAAAGAAAGGAGGGGAAAGCACCCCCAGGCTGTGGGAACAGCTTTGGCAAAGGCCACAGGCTGAAATAAACTTGAAATGCTTTGCGAACAGTGAGGAAATGCAAAGGAAAAAGTAGGCTCTTCATTAGATCCACAAACCAGTTTAAATCTCTTTGGAAAGGAATGGTGAAATTTTGATAAGATATTGTGTGTGGGTTACGAGTCTTTTAGCTGTGGTAGCTTATAATTAAACCTTTGTCTCTAGGCATTGTTAGATCGCTCCTGAGAAAAGCCAGTTACCCCATGCTGATGTATAACCTCTTTGTTTTATGCAAAACAGCTAGCTCCGGCCTCAAAAAGAGCTTCGTGCCTCTATTCAAGTGGAAATGAATACCTCCCCCTGGTTGGATAATAAAAAGCCAGGGCTTCAATGATCACAGAGCCTTTCCTGGACACACACAGTCAGAGCATCACGAACTTTCTCTTTCTCTCTACAGCATGGAAAAAGGAAGCAAAAACAGGGAGGACTAAGAATGAGCCAAGGGCTCACTGGCCTGGTGCAAGGAGCCAATGCAGGCAGACGCTACCACCAACCCAAAGGCAGAGAATGTATGGGAGGCAAGAGAGATACAGTGCTGAGGAGGGGAAGGACAGGGACATCCTCCAACAAGAGTCAGACTGAAGGGAAAGGTAAGTCACCAGGAAGAGCTTTTGTCTACAAACTAAAACTCAGAGAGAACAGATAAAGAAAAACTCAAGAATGAGTAGAAAAGTCCCAGAAATGCATTTTTCTCTTAAAAAAATAAAATAAATAAAATCAAGATAAAATCGCGGACACTAATGATGGGTTAGTTGCCCAAAGTTGTTAATTTTGGTTGTCTTAATAAAGAGGATAAAGGGAGGGGCACCTGGGTGGCTCAGTCGTTAAGCGTCTGCCTTCCGCCCGGGTCATGATCCCAGGGGCCTGGGATCGAGCCCCGCATCGGGCTCCCTGCTCGGCGGGAAGCCTGCTTCTCCCGCTTCCATTCCCTCTGCTTGCGTTCCCTCTCTCGCTGTGTTTCTCTCTGTCCAATAAATAAAAAAAAAAAATCTTTAAAAAAAAAAAAAAGAGGATAAAGGGAAATCAGAGGAGCGATGAGTAATAGCCAGAGACAAAGAGGACTGGGAGTCGATATTCTCTATTTCTTTTCTTTTTTAAAAGATTTTATTTATTTATTTGACAGAGACACAGTGAGAGAGGGAACGCAAGCAGCGGGAGTAGAAGAAGGAGAAGAAGACTCCCGGCTGAGCAGGGAGCCCGATGAGGGACTCAATTCCAGACCCTGGGATCACGACCGGAGCCGAAGGTAGACGCCCTTAACCAACCAAGCCACCCAGGTGCCCCAATAGTCTCTATTTCTAAATAGGAGCACTTCCTAACAGTGGAGTGTGTTACGCTCACCACTAGAATGAGTAACTGAAACAGATTATGAAACCTGGAGCTTTCGCAGTAAGAGAGAGTGAAGGGTATGCAGGTGATAGACCCCGAGAAGAGTCTACAGACACGGGAAATGTTCATGCATTGCCAACAGAAATGCAAAAGGACACAACCACTTTGGAGGAAGACCTCCAGCGTGTTTTAGACGATGGACCAACAAAGTCAGCTGTGGTCTGCAGGGGTAGCAGAGATGCTGTCCTCGGTGCTCCAGCTACTCAGGGAAACCTCAAAGCACAAGCACAGACATGGTTTCCCCCACTCCACCAAGGTTCTAGGGGTGCCCTTTATCCTACAAAAATCAAATGGTGTCCTCATAGCGTGCATTTGAGACAGGGGCTGGTATTCTTTGAGCCCATGGTGCCTGGTCAGTTGGCTCTAGGGCCTGGCCTGAGTGATGCCATGCTCCCACTCAGGCCAGGATCCAAGGACCAGAAGATGAAGTCTCTGGTCCAGTCCAGCCATGAGGTCCTGAAATCGTGAAATTCACAGCAGGACTGTCCTTGATGGGCTTATCTCAGCATCTCCTGGATGTGAAAAATCACTGTCAGAGACCAGGATCAGATCCCAACTTGCCAGTCCCACTGATTGCCAATCCTTGGATGGCAATCCAAGGAAATGGAGTTCTACCCTGTTCTTCCCTGCCAAAGTAAAAAAATAAATTAAAAAAAAATCTTTCAAATGATTTGTGATGCGAAGAAAAAACAGAATAGATTTAAATTCTCACACAAAAGTGGTTGGAGAATTCATATCCTGCTACCCAAGTAGCAGGATTCATTCATATCCTGCTACCCAAGTAGCAAGTATATCTTTGATATACTCTGCCCCTCAGACACATACACACACAGGCACACATTATTTGTCCCAAATACTTCCACTTAGACTCACACATACATTCATCTTCAATAATAGCAGCAGTTAAATAATGCTTGCTATTTGCTAAGCGTTGCTCTGAATATTTTACATACGTTAACAATATCCGGAGTGAAGCATAGTATTATCCCATTTTACAAATGAGAAAACTGAGGCTCAGAACACTGTAACTTGCCTCGAGTTATTGAGTGAGTGACAAGGTGGAGTTTCAACCAGATAGTGTGGTTCTGAACACGAGGTTCTGCCCCATTTGTCCACACTTCTGTTCCCAGGATCGCTCTCAACTCTGTGCCCACAACCAACACCCACCTAACATCTCCCAAGAGCAGGCAGGTGAAGGAAGCTCTTTGTAAACCAAGGGGTTGGTCAGGTAGTTGAGAAGCTCCACATTCCAGATCTCTTCAGGCCCTTCCATTTCCTCTCCCTACTTTCACAGGCTCCCCCTCCTACTCACCTATACTCATACACCTTTTGCATTTCCCAGAAATATTAAAAACACCAAAGGAAAGTAGCTAGTGAGAAAAAGATCCAGATAACACTGACAGCGTGAAAGAGGCCTCACCGAGCCCACATGAAGATACACCGTGATTCTCTTACCTACACACAGTCCCAGGAGCCATTTTCCTCTCCCCCTACCTTTTAAGTGATTGTCATACCAGGGGAGTATTAGGGTAAGAAACAGTGCAGGGATCTTTTCTTTGAAACTCCCAAGAAACATAACATACCTTATCCCAGTGTCTCACTCGCAAAATGTATTTTCCTCTATCAACTGAACGCTCCAGACTCACTGAGAGTCCCTTCCCTCCGGTTCTCAGGCTCAAACATCATCGACTCTTCTGAGATCAAAGTTTCTCCCAGCCCTTTCTCCTCCTGTCTAAATAATTCAATACCCAGAAAAAAAATAATAATAATAATAATTCAATGCCCAGGATCTTTTATTTCTAGATCCTCTTGTCTAATTCTTTGATCATTTTTATGACCTATCTGTGGACTATTTCAAATGTCCTGTTTTAGTTACATAGCCTCAAACTGAACCCAATGCAAGAAGAAAGCTCTGATCAGGGCTAAGGAAAGAGAAGTACTCTCCAACTCCTACCAGTCCCATCTCCTAATGGAACCTATTTTACCTGGGGGAAGAAACATGGCCCTCTAGTGACTGCATCCCTGGGAGAAGAAACTGAAAATGCATGAGATTGATGAGCCATCTGGGAGTGTTGGGGCCCTCCCGTCCACCTGACATCATCCGTAGCCTCCTTCAACCTTGGTTGCTGCTTTTAAAAACAAAAATAATGTCTACTTCAACATCTAAAAGTAGCGCATGCAAAAATTAGAATACCCTATGCTGTAGAAGATTCAGAGAAGTAAGTGCTCTCCGATACCTAGTATGATCCCTTGGGTGCATAGTCTGGGAATGTGGGGGAAAAAGCCTTAAAATATTCAGAACCGCTGATCCAGAAATTCTATTTTTAGGCAGTTATCCTAAGAATGTAATTGAAGGTATGTGCACGGACCTAACTGCAGAGACATTCATCTCAACCTTGTTTATAAAAGTAAAAAAAACTAGAGTCAACTAAATGCTAGCAATACATGATTGGTTAAGTAAATTTTGGTATAAAATAGGCAGACAATGGGATATCATGCAGCCATTAATACTCATTCATGGAAGAACATTTAAAGACATGAAAATATGTTTACAATGCCCTGGGTAAAAAAGCAAGCTAAAATATACAGTATGATTGCATTTTTTTTATTGAGAAATAAAAAAGTATACATAGAAAACCCTGAGAAGCTAGTATAAAGATGTTAGCAATGATGGCCTTAAGAGTGATTTTTACTTTTTTCCTTTGTGTATCTATATGTTCTAATTTTCCATGACAAACACATTGCTTTTCCAAGCAAATAAACTTATTTTTATTATTCACAGTATATACTTTTCTCCCAGGGTTGCCATGAGGATAAAACAAGATAATGCACCTGAAAATTGCTTTTAGTGTTGTCAAGCACCATGTAAATATTATGATCTCCTCTATGTAAGCCCGGGGTGTCCTTCCCCATCATTCACACATAGCACTGAGTATAGCATAGCGGACTCCAGGCTGAGTGTGGGGTCTGATGTCGGGCTCCATCTCACAGCTCTGAGATCACAACCTGGGTGGAAACCAAGAATCAGCTGGTCACTTAATGGACTGTGCCACCCAGGCACCCTGACCTCTTTCTTTAAAAAATGCTCATATAAAAACAATAATAATAATAATAATAATAAATAAAAATTCTCATATAGTCAGCAACCCAAGGTGCCTATCTTTTCCATACATAATAGTCTATGAGAGACCCAGTGATATCACTCCACCTAAGGGCCATGTTTCCACTCATCCTACTCAGTCGTTACTCTGTTTAGTCGTTCTTCATAACCTGTGTCCCTCTCCACTATGATCATCACCCCACCCCATTTGTAGATCTGCCTAAGCCTACAACCAACCCTCTTCTTTCATTCTTTCCTTCATCTATTCACCAAAAACAATAGTGATTGACTGCTATGCAACAGTCACTGCCTGGTTGCTGGGACACAAATCCCACTGCCTGCCACTCCCTTGGCTTCTTGTGCTCTCTCTCTCTCTCTGACAAATTAATTAATTAATTAAATTAATTAAATTCTAAAAAGACCAACAACAACACGAAACAGCAAAGCCAAGGAGTCTGAGAAATACCTTTCCCAGGTTTCTAGACTCTGGGATACAAAAGAGAGCACCCAGTAGGTGGGCAGGGATGGTGACTGCCTAGAGCACTCTTTCCCCTGGCCTTTATGCCTTTATTACAATTTCTGGCCTTTCTTTCCGCATACTATGGGATGCTGGATTCTGCGTGTATTTCACTCAACCTCGTGATGACCGTGGCTTTGTCTCTCTGACCGGATTGTAAGTTCTCTGAGACCAACCTCCACTTGTTTGGTTCCCTTCCTGGAATCCTCCCAATGCCCACCGGGTGTATGGCTGTACACGGAGAAGGTACCCAATAGATATTTCCAAATAAATGCGGTGTCGAGACCAGAATTCCGGCCTTCCAACTCACATTTCTGAGTTCTACCCATCATCACTCAGACTTCCTTCAATAACAGGAGAATTTTTTTGGTGAGAGTTAAGAGTATGAGTTTGAAATTGCTCCAATCGGTTTTGTTTGGCAGGGGCACCCCACTGCAGTAAAAAGAACTGAAGGGACCCCACTGAATGAGAAGTTCTCAGCAAACACTGGGGCAGAAGAGTGGAACCCTGGGATCTACGAAGAGCTGTTTCAATTCCCAGTGAAGTAACAGTGAAAACATCAGTGAGACTGAAGAGAACCCCATGGGGACCCAACCAGCTATTTTTCCAGAATGGACCAACTCAGTCTCACCTATTTCAAACTAATGGAGACGCGAAAGAAGGTGCTTCCTATACATTTTTATTAGTAAATAATAATCAGTTCATAACATCTATGAGAAAACCAAGACAAAGGGCGCCTGGGTGGCTCAGTGGGTTAAAGCCTCTGTCTCCGGCTCAGGTCATGATCTCAGGTCCTGGGATCGAGCCCCACATTGGGTTCTCTGCTCAGCAGGGAGCCTGCTTCCCCCTCTGTCTCTGCCTGCCTCTCTGCCTACTTGTGATCTCTCTCTATCAAATAAATAAATAAAATCTTAAAAAAAAGAAAAAAGAAAACCAAGACAAGAAGGCTGATTAAATTTATTGCAGAATTTTTTTTTTTAGCTGGGAATGGATCTTCAGTTTAAAATGGTACTAACACCACAACTACAAGCTGATACCTATCAGATGCCTCTTGTGTGCCAAGCACCACTCTAAAAGTTTTATGTTATCTCTCTCAAACATCGCAGTGGCCCCATACGGTACTTGTACAGATGAGGAAACTGAAGCACGGAAAAGGAAACTGACATGCCTGAAGACACACATCCGATAAGTAGTGTCATCAGGATAGAAACCTAGGCAATAGAAGATCCTCCCTCTTAGCCACTGGGCAGTCATTACTCATGGTTAGAAATTCAAACAAGTCTTGCAGGCTGTCAGTAATGACTACATCAAACAAACCATTGTACCTAGCATTACTGTAATTCATGAATTTGCTAATTGCCATTACCTTTCTCATACATACAAACTAAAGTGTCTATATATAAATGGCTTTATAACATTAGGTAAATAGCACTTAACTTTTCTAAGTTTGATTCCAGACCATCAAACTCTTATTCTTTCCAGTTTTTTAGGCAAAAACGCAGAGGACAGTGGGTCAGTCTGTCAAGGAGTTCTAGAAGTTTACTAGCAAATGAACAGGGCAATGAAAGTGGTTAGTTTAGATTAGAGCTCATGAAGGGTGACACTGTGTTCCTCAGCCCTCCAGGGACCATTTTGACTTCGGTCTGGGGTCAGGGACCTGGTTAGTTTGAAGCTTCTGAGAGGTGTAGTCTGACCCACAGTGCATCTGGGAAGGCCAAGCTGACTCCAAAACCATTCTAAAATATGCCTTCCACTCCAGGATGGAACTTCCATCCCCACTCCTACCCAGTGCAGGCTTTCTATGGCAAGCTCATGCTCTGGGGCAGGAGCACTAAAGGGAATCTTTCTCAGACTGGAGGTGAGCTCTGTCATGACCAGCTGGAGTGGTAATTTTTTATCCTTCCCCACATTTTCTTCCCTTTCTGTTCCTGCTCCTTCTCCTTCCCCATTCTCATTAAACAATGCTAATCTTTCAAATATTAGTCATTTTAAGTATGAAATAACCTGGCACACTGGGATATCTTGAGAGGCCAAGCTCTCATTGTGCCTAAATTCCTGAAGAGTGTCAGAGTCTCACAAAGGAACCAGATGAATAAAATGCTGGCCAAAGAGTCAAGATATCAGAATGACTCTTCTCCTTCCTTCCTCCCTGCCCTTCTCTGTCCATCCTTCGAAAGTGGCAGTATGGCCACCAAAGAGGTAACCATAGGGAGGCAGCAAATGAAGGGCAAAGCTGGCCAAAGACACATGGCATCAGGCCTGTTTCAAGACATTGACAGGATCAAGAAGCCCATCCAAGGAGGCAGTCTCTGTGATTAGGGGATTGGTTACTTACCAGAAGACTGAAAATTAATATTGAGGCTGAGAGCCAAGTTCATCAAGGCCTGACGAGGAATTTACACATATGGAATGGGAGAAGTCTAAAAAAAGCCTGAGGTATTAGACTGGAATTGGAGATATTGATGTGAACTCATACTTGATAGAGGAAGATAGATAGATGATAGATATCGAAGAATGTATGTGATACATAGTTAAAATAAGCATACAAAGCACCCAGCTTTCTAAACATCATCCTCCACTAAAAGGAATGGGGACTCCTTAGAGAAATGACTGAGTCCACGATTGGGCATAAGATGAGGTTGGAACGTCCTATTGTAACAGAAAACAAGGACATGCTCAGAGTGAGGGACTATGTCCAGAGATCATGGGACTCAGCTGAGAGGGTTCTCACTGCCTAATCCTGGGACAATCTGATCACCATCGTAATGATAGTAACAGATCCTAATCTAGCGACTAATATAGGAATCCACAAGTCCACTGATAAAAATAGTGAATGATATGAATAAGGGAAAGCTCTTCCTTACAGCAGAATGTCATCTAATAACTTAAAAGGAATAATAGACCTTTAAAATCACCATGTGGCAGCCATCATATTGGTGGCTGATTCAGGCAGGAGTCATCAATGGAGTTAAGATGGGTAAGTAAGGTTTGATGAGGAATAAGATATTGGAATAGTCTTGAACCCAAAACATTACAAATGTAAAAAAAAATGACTTCACTGTGGAGAAACTTGGCAGGTACCAACTTAGCCAAATGATCATGGTTAATGTCAACAGTAGTGGGGACTGGCTGACGTCAGGCGTCTCCTGATGTAATGCATTGAGAAGAGCACATCATCCTTTGGGGGCCACACCTGCCAAGAATGCATGGCCTAAGTCTGGCACCAGGGAGCATGAGACAAACCCAATCGAGAATATTTCCAGAATCAAAAGTGTATACTCTTTAACACTGTCAAGGTCATGAAAGACAGGGAAATAGTAAGGAACTAGTCTAAATTGCAGAAGACTGAAGAGACATGATACTCAGTACACGTGTCAGTGGATTGGAATCTAAGCCAGAAAAAAGGAGAGGGAGAGAATGGGACAGGAGGCAACATTTTAACAGGATCTGTGAACTGAATAATAAATAGTGTGGTATGAATGTTGATTTTCTGATTTGGGATGGTTACATTTACGATTATATAGGAAAATGTTCTTGTTGGGGGAAAATCGCTCTAGTATTTAAGGGATGGGTCATCATATTTGCAGTTTGCTCTCCAGCTTGTTCTGAGAAGAAGCATCATCTTGGGGTGCCTGGATGGCACAGTCGGTTGAGCCTCCAACTCTTGGTTTCTGCTCAGGTCATGATCTCAGGGTTGTGAAACTGAGCCCCACATTGGGCTCTGTGCTCATTGCAGAGTCTTCTTGGGACTGTCTCTCCCTCTGCCTCTCCCCCCAACTTAAATAAATAAATAAATAAATCTATCTTTTTTAAAAAACACAATTTTCAAATATATATATATATATTTTAAAAGATTTTATTTATTTGACAGAGAAAGAGACAGCGAGAGAGATAATGCAAGCAAGGGGAGTGGGAGTGGGAGAAGCAGATTCCCTGTTGAGCAGGGAGCCCGATGCAGGGCTCCATCCCAAAACCCTGGGACCATGACCTGATCTGAAGGCAGACTCTTAATGACTGAGCCACCCAGGTGCCCCAAGAATCTTCAAATATATTAAAGGAAAAGAGAAATATGGTAAAATATTAACAATTAGGGAATCTAGGCAAAGAGAATATGCAAGTTTTGTGTACTATTCTTATAACTTTTCTCTAAGTTTGAAATTATTTCAAAATAAGATTTTTTTTAAGATGTTTTTAAAATGAGATGCTAGAATGACTCAAGACTGATAATAAAAAGACTGATAATACCTAGTGTCAAGAATATGGAATAGCATAATGTCATACAGGGATGCCTGGGTGGCTCAGTCGGTTAAGCATCTGCCTTCAGCTCAGGTCAGGATCCCAGGGACCTGGGATCGAGTCCCACATTCAGCAACTTGCTCAGCGGGGAGCCTGCTTCTCCCTCCACCTACTGCTTCCCCTGCTTGTGCTTTGTTTCTCTCTCTGACAAATAAAAAATAAAATCTTAAATAAATAAACACTTATACACTTTTGGTGGAGGTATAAACTGGTACAACTATTTTGAAAAACCATAAGGCAGTATCTGCTAAAGCTGACATAAATATACCCTACAACCCACTAATTCTACTTCTAGGTATATGCTCAAAAAGAAATGTCCACATAGGTGCCCTACACATACAAGAAAATTTGAGCAGCACTATTTGTACTAATTAAAAACTGGGGGTTGGGGGGAAAATCTGTATTAGTTATCAATTACTACCAAAAAAAAACTACCCCCAAAGTTAGCAGCTAAGTTAGCTACCCCATTAGTTAGCAGCTAATAACACACTTATATCTCACAGATTCTTTGAGTCAGGAAACCAGTGTGGCTTAGCTTCATGACCCCTGCTCAAGGTCTGTCACCATGTTGCAGTCAACTCTTGACCAAAGTTCAGTCCCCTCAAGGTTTGACTAGGGCTGGCGAATCTGCTTCCAAGCTCATTCTTGTTGGTTAGAAGACCTCTGTCCTTCACCATGTGGACCTCTCCAGAGGACTGCCTCATGATATGGCACTGATTTCCCTCAGGTAAGCAATGGAAGAGAAAGTACCCATGACTGAGGCCACAGTCTTTTTGTAACCTTACCTCAGAAGTGAAATCTCATCACTTTTGCCATATTCTATTCATTGGAAGCTAGTCATTAGGTCCAACTCACACTCAAGGAGACAAGATGACACAAGGCCATGAAAAACCAAGAGCAAGGATTATTAGGGGCCATCTTAGACACTGCCTACCTCACAACCTAAAAGTCCAACAATGGTAGAATGGGTAAATGAATTATGATCTATTTAAATACACTGCCATATTAAAGAACAAGAAAACGAATTACCTACAGTCACTTGGAACAAGAAATGACTCTCATAAATATAACGCTGGGAAAATACACACACACAAAAAGAATTATATGGTATGATTCTATTTATGTAACATCAAAAAAACAGACAAAACTAAACTGTGATAAAAGGAGTCAGATAAAGGTTACCTTTGTTAGAAAGGATGACTGGGAAAGACACTTCCAGAATACTTGTAATGTTCTAGATCCTGACCTGGATCACAATTACGTGAGGGGTTCATTTCATAAAAATATATCAAGGTTTACACTTTTAGTGTGTGCACTCTTCTGTATGCATCCTATACTTCAATAAAAGATTTTGTTTAAAATTCACCCCAGAGGGGCGCCTGGGTGGCTCAGCCGTTAAGCGTCTGCCTTTGGCCCAGGTCAGATCTCAGGCGCCTGGGATCGAGCCCCGCATCGGGCTCTCTGCTCTGCAGGAAGCCTGCTTCTCCCGCTACCATTCCCTCTGCTTGTGTTCCCTCTCTCACTTTGTTTCTCTCTGTCAAATAAATAAAATCTTAAAAAATAAAAATTCACCCCAGAAAATTCAGGATTGGATTTATTTGGTAACCTTTTATTTTCCTGTAATTTCAAATTTTGCAATCATATGATTGCAAAAATCATACATACATATACACTCCTGCATACTCTTGTCCCAGATTGGCCAGGGGCTGACATTTACCCCACTTGCTTTATCATTCTCTCTGTATGTGTATCTGTACATGTTTTATCTGGACTGAAATTAAGTTCACAGCTATCATACCTGTTTGCCCCTAAATGCATCATGTGTGTTCTCTATTAACAAGGACATTCTTTTAGGGGCGCCTGGGTGGCTCAGTGGGTTAAAGCCTCTGCCTTTGGCTCAGGTCATGATCTCATGGTCCTGGGATCGAGCCCCACATTGGGCTCTCTGCTCAGCGGGGAGCCTGTTTTCCCCTCTCTCTCTGCCTACTTGTGATCTCTCTCTCTCTGTCAAATAAATAAATAAAATCTTTAAAAAAAAAAAATCCAGAAATTTAACATCAAAATACCATTGTCTCAGCTACAGTCCACAGTACAATTTCATCAATTGTTCCAATAATGCTCTTTCCTTTTTTGAGGAGAGGGGCAACAAAGCAATTTTTGAGCAATAGCAAAGTGATAGTACAAAGCTCCCGAGGAGGAAGGGGACCCCAGAGGGTTGCCCCCCTCTTTATTTAAGTATAGTTTTCAATTATAAAATTACATGTTACATTTAGTCATCATGTCTTTTCAGTCTCCTTTAATCTGGAGAAGTTCATCAGTTTTTCATGATCTTGACTGTTTGGAAGGCCACAGGCCAGTTGTTTGTAACAATCCTTCAGTTTGTCTGATGTCTCCTTGTGATAAAATTGAGCTTTGGGACGCCTGGGTGGCTCAGTGGGTTAAAGCCTCTGCTTTCAGCTCAGGTCATGATCCCAGGGTCCTGGGATCGAGTCACATGTTGGGCTCCTTGCTCAGCGGGGAGCCTGCTTCTAACTCTGCCTCTGCCTGCCTCTTTGCCTGCTTGTGCTCTCTCTCTCTCTGACAAATAAATAAAATCTTTAAAAAAAAAATTATTCTGTAAAAAAAAAAACAAAAAGATTGAGCTTTATGCAGTTTTGGCAGGAACACTACAAAAATGATGTCATGTCCTTGTCAAGGCATCACATCTGAGGTACCTGATTCTACGTGGTCCCATTGTTGGTAATATTAACTTTGATTATTTGCTTCAGGCAGTGACAACCAGATTGTACCACTGTAAAGGTACTATTTTTCCCATTGTAGTCACTAGCTAACCTTAGGGGAGATAATTTGAGGCTATGTGACTATCTTGTTCCTTAGCCAATTTCACCCACTAATTTTAGCTTCCATTGATGATTCTTGCCTGAAGCAGTTATTCATATGGTCATTGCCAAATGGTGATTTTCTACTTCCACCATTCCTTCCTCCTGTATCGTATTTATTAGTTGGCATTCTGCTGGAAAGAGATTTTCTCTTCTCTGCCTTCTACATATTTATTCATTCATCTGTGTACATCAGCATGGATTTGCAGATTCTTATTTCAGTTAGTGGATTATGATGTTCCTATCACTATTAGTCTTGAGGCTCCAATTGTCCCGGATTCGGGCAGTAAGAAATCCAAGACGAAATCTTGCCCTGACTTACTTATTCCTAGCCAAGTGATCTCATACTCTGAAATCCCCTTCTACTGAAGTAAAAATAGATTGTGCATTTGAACTACACAAGGTACCTGAGTACAACAAATGTGTAGGGAAAAGGCAATACAACTGAAGAGGAGAAAGAAGAAAATACAGTCTATGAACCTTTTGTAGAGCAATCTTCCTAGTTTGTATCTTTACATTTCAGCTATAAATGGTTAACTCAAGTAAATGACAGCAACAGAGATGTTGCTAAATCTTTAGTAAAGAGATCTTTACTAAAATCTGCTGTGTTTGCAATCAGGAATAAATAAAAGTTCAAGTTCACAGAGAAATAACTTCAGGCTTCTTTTTTTCTTTGCCAGGGAGCCTTCTTTTTCCATCAACTCACAAGGCTCAGTTCTCTTTCCATTTGGCCTAAGGCTCTGTGATAAGTATCAACTAACAGCAGCAGCAAGTACAAGTTCACCTTATAACTTAGCACAATACAAAAAGAAATGGTTTGTGAGACCAGGTTATTTATTTATTTCTTTGTTGTTGTTGTTGTTGTTGTTGTTGTTGTTGTTGTTGTTATTCTTATCCAGTCTCAGTATGGGGATGTTTTTCGAGTACTTCTTATTTATGGAGAGACAATTCTTCTTGCAAAACAATGAACTCTATCTTCTGCATCCTAAGTAACAAACATAAAAGAAGCATTCTGCTTTTCAAAATCTAGAGCATGTTAAATAACTCCCACCTTTAACAAGAGAGAAACACCTGTCAAACTGGGCTCTTTTTACTTTTTTTTTTTTTTTTTTTTTAAGATTTTTTTATTTATTTGACAGAGAGAGAGAGAGAGAGATCACAGGCAGACAGAGAGAGACGGGGAAGCAGGCTCCCTGCTGAGCAGAGAGCCCGATGCGGGGCTCGATCCCAGGACCCCGAGAGATCATGACCTGAGCCGAAGGCAGAGGCCCAACCCACTGAGCCACCCAGGTGCCCCTGGGCTCTTTTTTTCTATAGAGCCCTGTGAATTATACTTAGGGTTGACGGTAAGCACCTGCAGAACTCTAAAAATTTGACAAATAAAATCACATACCATGAAGAAATAAGAAGCAAAAATCAGAATTGAGAGCTTGACTACAGCCTAAACAATGGAATTAATATATCTAAGAGATTAGAAACTGAAAGGTTGAAAGCTAGAGAAATAAAGAGAATTGTAAATGCAAGCTCAGACTTCAGCTGACTAGCTAGCACTGTGCAGGGAAAAGACTATCGAGAGAATTTTAGTCTCTTACAAGACTGCTTACTTTAACCAGCCTTGGGCACAATCAAACATCCAGAACCTCCAAGCTAAGAAACCTTCTAATATCATTGGACAACATCTTACAAAGCCTGTCTGAGCAGCAATCAGCTTCTGGTGACCCCCACTATTTCTTCATGCCCTCTTCAAACTGCAATAGATATGCTAGAAATTAAGCGCAGCATATTTAGTCATCCAAACTGTTTTGAAAGATTTAGAACAAAAAGATGAGGAGAAAATCATATGTTGTACCGTGAAAGCCAAGAGAGTTTTAGGAAAAAAGGGTAATCAACGGTGTCAAATACTATAGAGAAGTCTAAGAGAATGCAGGCTGAGAAGAATCTACAGTGCCTGGTGACTAGGAAGACAGGATTGTCTTTCAATGAAATGACAGGGACAAGGCAGGAACAGCAGGAGTCAAGAGAGCAGAACTAAGAGTGACTGAGCATTGGAAAAATGGAGTTTGGTCCTTGAACATTCCGTAATAAAAGGATGAGGAAAATAGGCTAAGAGTTGCATCAAGGTCAAGTGAAGGTTTGGGAAGTTTGGGTGTTATTTTTCTGGTTTTGTTTTTGTTTTCTCAGCATAGGGAAGAAAGATTATGTCTGCAGGCAGAGGAGATAAAAGGAAATTAAAGGTGCTTAAGCTAGACAAAATGGAGATCATTAAGGGAGAAAATCTTTGATTCTAGATGTTATAGCACTCACAGGGGAGAAAGGGGGGAAACAGAATTGAGGGCACAAGTAGAGCTTAAACTGAAGCTTAGTTCATCTGAGATAAGGAGAGAGAAAGAAACAGATACAGGGTTATTTTGGAATGGATTAAACTCATCTTACATGGTTTTTTCTTTATTTTGTCAGGAAGTAGGAGGTATAAACCCCTTTTAAAGGAGAAGAAGGTACAGGTATTAAGGGGCACCCAGAGGGGACTGAAGAGAGAAAAGTCCAGAACAACTGTGGACCCTAAACTAACACAGAATGGACACCTGGTACATAGTAGGCACTCACTGGATGTTTGAATAAATTGGTAAGACATGAGAAAAGTAATTGTCAAGTCACAGGAAAAACCACAGTTCGTCACAATAATAAAAATTTCACATAATTTTTTTAAGATTTTATTTATTTGTCAGAAAATGAGCACAGGCAGGGGAACAGCAGGCAGAGGAAGAAGTAGGCTCCCTGCTGAGTAAGGAGCCCAATGCGGGACTCGATCCCAGGATCCTGGGATCATGACCTGAGCCAAAGGCAGATGCTTAATCAACTGAGCCACCCAGACATCCTAATTCCACATAATTTTTAAATTATGAACCAAAAAACAGAAGGAAGAGTAAGTCACCACCTTCAGTGTTACCTAGAGGCTTTCCCCAAAGATCCTAGAGGAAAAGTAAAAAGAGTTCCAGGGTACCAAGGCTTGTATTTGTAAGTATAGCCCTAGTATTGGGATAGACTTGGAAACACAGGCTGAGCAAGAAGTAAACAGTTCCCTCCCCCCAAATAAATATCTTGGTATGAGCTTAACTTATTAATGTTTTAGCATTAAATTATCATTGTATCTCCAAGTTTGTGATTTTTTTTTCAATTGTGTTGCCTTTTCTTTGTGAATATACATGAGACCACTACCAACCAACCATCTGTTCCTGGGTCCCCAACACCCCTCAGCCAGAGAATTCAAGAGGTCTGACCGTTTCTGCTTTCACCTTGATGCTGACAATGACAGAATATTTGCAGCTCCCATCTCTCCTACAAACTCCAGTGCCACCACATTTCCGTCTGAGTACGGGATACCTCCACCAGACAGCCCGCCCCCCGTCCCTGCAAATTCAATATATCCAAAACCAAACCTGATACCTTTGGAAAACTCCAGCTCCACTTCTGTAAAAGTCAGGATCCCTTCAAGAGCCAGAAACCACACCAGTTATTCGGAGGGGAATAAAAGAACTATTAAGTGAGTCTAACGTTGTTAACTGTGTAACCCAAAGGATAAAAAGAGAACTCCAAAGTATCACAGAAGTAGCAAGTGCAGAAGCAGCTGCCACTGCACACCAAGGGAACAAGGGGAGGAAGGCAGGGTAATTAGAAGTTGGAAGTTTATGGGGCTCCTGGGTGGCTCAGTGGATTAAAGCCTCTGCCTTTGGCTCAGGTCATGGTCTCAGGGTCTTGGGATTGAGCCCCACATCAGGGTCTGTGCTCAGCAGGGAGCCTGCTTCCCCCTCTCTCTCTGCCTGCCTCTCTGCCTACTTGTGATCTCTCTCTCTCTCTCTGTGTCAAATAAATAAATAGATCTTTAAAAAAAAAAAAGTTGGAAAAAAAAAAAAGTTGGAAGCTTAAAGAAGTCCCCCTGAGAACTGAAATTCAGATATCTGAAGAGGGAGCGTCGGGGAAAAATGGAAAGCTGGATTCCACTTCTGCCAAAAGAACTTCTGCTGTTTACAGGAAATGCAATTAGAGAGGAAGCCCACGTGGAATAAACTAGAAGGAGCCAGTCGTTTCCCCCTCCTCCAGCCTTCCAGTCTCCCCCTAGTGCCCTTTATTGGCAGAGATGAACGGGAGAGCCAGCTGGTGAGGCAGAAATGCAGACTGGTAAGTTGCCGGCCCCCCGGGTGTTGCATAGCAGTCAGGTTTGGAGCTAAGAGACAATTACTTGATAAGTGGCACAGCTTCTGAGCTATATTAGCTAGGGTCCCACCAGGAAACAGAAACCGCTGGAAGAACGACAGAGGAATTGTACCACAAGGAATCGATTGGTGTGTGGGCAATAGAAGGGCTAGGAAGTCAAACCGGGACTGACAGCAAAGCAATCCAGAAATTGACAACGGCAGGCAGCTGTTATCCTGCCCTAGGCTGGAAGGACAATGAGAGCTGGTGGTGTTACTAGAGCCCAGAATCTAAGGGCATCCAGAGGGCACTAGAATCATGGCAAGGTCTGCAGGGAGGGCGTCAGGATTATGGAGGGAAAGGCTGTCTGACCAAAAAGATACAGCTGCTAGAAATAATGCAGGCAGCAGAGAAAGCAGGAGGAAATAACACTAGATACTCTGTCTTTTCTTTCTACACTCTTTTTCAGCCAATGACTTCCATTGCAGACCTATCTAGAAGCCAGAGGGCAAAGAAAAGCAGGGCCATGTGATACAAGACAAAGAGGTTAAGAACAGAGAAGGATCAGGGCACCTGGGTGGCTCAGTCAGTTAAGCGTCTGCTCTCAGTTCAGGTCATGATCTCAGGGTCCTGGGATCAAACCCTGCATCAAGATCCCTGCTCCTCAAGGAGCCTGCTTCTCCTTCTTCCTCTGCTCCTCCCCATTTCCCCTCCACACCTCTACTCCCACTGGTGCTCGCTAGCTCTCTCTCTCTCTCTCAAATAAATAAATAAAATCTTAAAAAAGAGAGAGAGAGAGAACAGAGAAGGATCTGAAAGCAAGCAGGCAAATGACCAGCACACTAATATAACCAATTACTTCAGTGGCACCACTGTTATCCTGACTTCTCTGCTCAGTATCCCCAGTATTCAAGTCCCACCTCCAGTGTTTGACCCAACTTGATCTATGGTGCTTTTCCTTTGAAACGTCTCTAATATCTGTCTCTTTCCATTATATTGGCCTAGCTTACTTAATTCAGGTCTTCCCCGCTGCAGATATGATTATTGGAATAATCTCCTCCGAACCGGTCTTGAATCTCCAGTTTCTTTCTAGTACAGTCTATGTCTATTCCAGGGGTCAGCAAACGTTGGCCAATGGGCCATAACTATTTTTGTACAAAAAGTTTTATTGGAAAAAAAAAAAGTTTTATTGGAGCATTGCCGTGCTCATTTGTTTACTGTTTTCACACAGCAATGACAAAGTTCACCAGTTGTGTTGGAGACCATATGGCCCACAAAGACTAAAATAATTACTCTCCAGCCCTTTATACGTTAAGTTTGCTGACCCTTGGAATGGAATGGTTTGCTTTGTTATGTTACTCATCTTCCTAAACTACCTAAACTTTTCCTTGCGCCATTTTCCTACCTTCAAATTATTCTTTTTTTTAAATTTTTTATTATAATTTTTTATTTATAATAATAAATAATAAATAGATAATAAATAAATATTTATTTATTTTTATTATTTAAAAAATCTTTTTTTTTAAGATTTTATTCATTTATTTGACAAAGAGAGAGATCACAAGTAGGCAGGGAGGCAGGCAGAGAGAGAGAGAGGGGAAAGCAGGCTCCCTGCCAAGCAGAGAGCCTGATACAGGGCTCAATCCCAGGACCCCAAGATCATGACCTGAGCCAAAGGCAGGGGCTTAAACCACCAAGCCACCCAGGAGCCCTCAAATTATTCTTCATGTGCAAACAATAAACCCAAAGCCCACAGCTTATCAAGATTCAACATGTTCCCAAAACTGATGCTGTATTAATGTTTAAATCAATGAGTTAGTGAGATAGTGTATATAATGTAGCACAATACCCAGGACATAATAAAGTATCATTGTTTTACTTAATCTACTTTTCCAATTATCTACCACATCCCCTCTACTCATATTCACCCCATTTTTCTTTGTTTTTCTTTTTTTAAGTTTATTTATTTTAGTAATCTCTACACCCAACATGAGGCTCAAACTCACAACCCTGAGATCAAGAATCTCATGCTCTTCCCACTGAGCCAGCCAGGCATCCCCCATTTTTTGTTTCTGAGCTCACCAATAATATAGTAATTATTTTTTAAATAATGCTCTAAGTTGGGGCACCTGGGTGGCTCAGTGGGTTGGGGCCTCTGCCTTCGGCTCAGGTCATGATCTCGGGGTCCTGGGATTGAGTCCCACATCGGGCTCTCTGCTCAGCGGGGAGCCTGCTTCCCCCTCTCTCTCTGCCTATCTGCCTATTTGTGATCTCTCTCTGTCAAATAAATAAATAAAATCTTTAAAAAAAAAAGTAAAAATAAAAATAATGCTGTAAGCTGAATTGTGTCCCCCCCAAAAAAATATTTGTATGTTGAAATTCTAACACCCCCAGTACCTCAGATGTAATTACATTTGAAGATAAGGTCTTTAAAGAGGTGATTAAGTTAAAAGAAGGTATTTTGGGTGGGACTTAATTTAAAATGACCAGTGTCCTTATAAGAATTATAGGGTTGGGGTGCCTGGGTGACTCAGTCAGTTGAGGATCCAACTCGGGTTTCAGCTCAGGTCATGATCTCATGGGTCAGGGGATCGAGCCCCATGTGGTCAGACTCCATGCTCAGCCAGAAATCAGCCAGAAAATTCTCTCCTTCTGCCCCTCACCCCACCCACATATGCACACTCCATCTCTCTTTCTCTCTCTAAAATAAATAAATCTGGGGCGCCTGGGTGGCTCAGTCAGTTAAACGCCTGCCTTCAGCTCAGGTCGTGATCTGACCTGAGCCCTACATGGCTGCTTCTCCCAACCCCGCTCCCCCAGTTTGTACTCTCTCTTTCAAATAAATAAGTAAAATCTTGGGGCGCCTGAGTGGCTCAGTGGATTAAAGCCTCTGCCTTCAGCTCAGGTCATGATCGCAGGGTCCTGGGATTGAGCCCCGCATCAGGCTCTCTGCTCAGCGGGGAGCCTGCTTCCCCCTCTCTCTCTGCCTGCCTCTCTGCCTGCTTGTGATCTCTCTCTCCGTCAAATAAATAAATAAAAATCTTTAAAAAAAAAAAAAAGTAAAATCTTTTAAAATAAACTAAATAAATCTTTTAAAAAGAAAAAAACGAATTACAGAGTTAAACTCAATTGCACACCAGTGTTCAGTGTCCTTCACAGATTGTACTCACTGCTGTGTCCATGCTGTGGTCTTCTCCCTCTTCCTCCAAGTGCCAACGAAACTCTCATCCACCACCTGTTTCATGAATTTCCCCTAACTGTTGTGGCCATGTTAATTTCGCCCTCACAGTAAGTCTGTATCTTTTTTTTTTTTAAGATTTTATTTATTTATTTGACAGAGAGAGAGAGATCACAAGCAGGCAGAGAGGCAGGCTGAGAGAGAGAGAGGGAAGCAGGCTCCCCGCTGAGCAGAGAGCCAGATGCGGGGCTCGATCCCAGGACCCTGAGATCATGACCTGAGCCGAAGGCAGAGGCTTTAACCCACTGAGCCACCCAGGCGTCCCAAGTCTGTGTCTCGTTACCAAAAACTTCGCTGTAAATTTGTTTCTAAAGTACTTTAATCATGTCATGCATCTGTATTTTCTCCATATCTAGACTGAGTTTCTCTGAGGTTTTTTTCTGTATCCTAGAGTGTTTAGTGCTGAAAAATGAACAAAAGAAAAATTATGGAAGAACAATATTTATGTATAAATATGTATCTTTTTTAAGTGAAGACTAAATAGGTCTGCTGATATCATACTCAATGCAAAGTAGTTTTTCACTCAATACAGAGTGGTTTTATCGCCTAGAACAGTGCCAGGTACATTAAAGGCACTCAATGCACACTTTGTTGAATGAATGAATGGCCTTTTACATGGTACTGTAAATTTCTGTACAGTAATTACATTAATAATTCCTATATTATTAATATTTAGTTATAGCCAGTGCCAATTTTTAAGTTAATGAATTCCTAGCAACAACT
>CM053609.1:58556396-58586520 GCA_028646535.1 Procyon lotor
GAATGAAAATGGCGGCCTCCCAGTCTCCGGCCCAGAGGAGCTGAGTGCTGGGCGCCACGATCCTCCACAGGCCCTTAAGAGGAGAGCCGTTATCACTCCCGTCTCCCTTGTCTATGGCCAGCGCTCTGTGCTCAGCTAGCCCGTGGCGGAACGCCTCTATCTGTGGCGCGTACGGCCCTGTCTAGAGTCCCCAGACCAGCAGATTCCTACTGCGCACTCCTGCACCGCTCCTCCCGGAGGAGGAAGGAGGGGGTGTCTCCGGAGCTGCCTCCCGTGGGGTCCCCACTTGAATTGCGGCAGCCCTGTATGGACTATATGTCTCAGTTCCTATAGTCCAAGGTAGGCCTATGCGGCATTGCTCGGCTCCTTCTCTGCTGCCGGCTTCTCCGCCCCGATACCTGGGAGCTCTGCCGCACTCGGGCTCCCCTGGTCCCTCGGTGACCCCACGGGTCCCGAAACCACACTGTTCCCGCGAGGGCTGAACCCCCGGTTGGCCTCCAGAGTGATGTCCCTCAGCGGAGCGGACTAGAAGTTCCAGATTTTGTGTTCCGCGGCTCTGCGGCTGCTGGGAGCCGGCCCCTCCCCCCGGGGTCTCTCTTCCCCTTGCTTTAAATTCGCTTTAAATTCACTTTTTCCACTCCTACCTTTCTGAAAGTGGTCGATTTTCTGCTCCTAGAATTGCTGTTCTTATTCTCTTCTCTCTCCTATTGTGTTTGCCCGCTTTTAGAGTGGTTTTCTACTTCTTTAGCTGGGCTTCTGGGACCTGGTGCTTTTCTGTATGTCCTATACCTCCGCCATCTTGCCAGATCTCGTTGTTTTTTAATATTTTGTGTTTTTATCTATTTTTTTAATGTTTATTATTTATTTTTAGTAATCTCTACACCCAGCATAGGGCTGAAACTCACAACCCCAAGATCAAGAGTCTCATTTTTTTCTGACTGAGCCAGCTAGGCACCCATGTATTCTGCCTTTTGGGGATGGAATGGGAATATATATATATATATATATATATAGTCCATCTGGTTTTTTGGGGTTTTTTGGTTTTTTGTTGGTGAGAGAGAGCACACGCACACAAGCATAGGGAAAGCAGGCTCAACATGGGGCTCAGTCCCAGGATCCTGGGACCATGACCTGAGCCAAAGGCAGACACTTAACCGACTGAGCCACCCAGACGCCCCAGTCCATCTGGTCTTATGTGTTGTTTAAAGCAACAATTTCCTTACTGATTCTCTGTCTGGACCATCTATCCATTGATGTAAATGGGGTGTTAAAGTCTCCTACCTTTACCATATAACTGTTAATTTCTTCCTTTTTGTCTGTTAATATTTCCATTATGTATTTAGCTTCTGGTGTGTTGGGTGCATAGATATTTATAAGTATTATATTCTCTTTTTGCATTGATAACTTTTCTCGTTATATAATGCCCTTTTTGTCTCTTGTTAAAGTCTGTTTTGTCTAATACAAGTATTGCCACCTCAGCTTTCTTTTCATTTCTGTGCCATATTTTTTTCTATCACTTTCAGTCTGTGTCTTTATATCTCATATGTGAGTCTCTTGTAGGCAGCCTATAGATGGGTCTATTTTTTTTTTTTAAATCCATTCAGCCACCCTACATCTTTTTTTTTTTTTTTTAAAGATTTTATTTATTTTTTTTTTTAAAGATTTTATTTATTTGACAGAGAGAAACACAGCGTGAGAGGGAACATAAGCAGAGGGAATGGCAGTGGGAGAAGCAGGCTTCCTGCCGAGCAAGGAGTCCGATGCGGGGCTCAATCCCAAAACCCTGGGATCATGACCTGAGCCAAAGGCAGACGCTTAACCACTGAGCCACCCAGGCACCCCAAGCCACCCTACATCTTGATTGGAACATGTAGTTAATTTACACTTAAACTAATTTCTGATAGATCTATATATACTTCTTTTCATTTTCTTAAGTAACCTCTACACCCAGTGTGGGGCTCAAACTCAGGACCCTTAGATCAAGAATCACATGCTTTACTGACTGAGCCCGCCAGACGCCCTTACTTCTTAGCATTGTATTGATATCTGGTGGTTTTTGTAGTTCTTCTGTGTTCCTGTCTTCTTCTCCCTTGTAATTTGGTGACTTTCCTTAGTCATCAATTTGTTTATATGTTATGTTTATAGTCCTTTCTCTTTATTTTTGTGTGTTCTATTATAGGTATTTGGCTTATGGTTACCATGAAGTTCCTATTTAACACTGTATGTATATAAATCTATTTTAAGTTGATGGTTGCTTTAAATTCAAGTGGATTCTAAAAGTATTGGTCCCTCCTCCTCACATTTTATGGGTTTCCCCCCCAAGGTTTAAAAACTTTTATTTAGAAAGCCTGTGAAATAATTGTGTAATAATTTGAATGGGTAGGTTATACCAAAAAATGGCTTGAAAATTCCCACATTGTTTTTAACATTGTATCTTAGAATTTAATATTTTGTGTATCCCTTGACTAATTATTATAGGTCTAAATGATTTTACTACTTTTGTAACCTTCATCCTAGCTCTGTAGATAATTATCGACTACCTTTATTATAAGTTTACTAGTGAGATTTTTCTCATAATTTTTTTATTTTTAATTATTACCTTTTCTGTTTTGAGAAGTCTCTTTAACATTTCTTATAGGGCTGGTTTGGTGTTGATGAATTCTAGCTTTTGCTTATCTGGGAAACTCCTTATCTGTTCTTCAGTCTGAGTAATAACCTTGTCAGGTAGAGTACTCTTGGTTGTAAGTTTTTTCCTTTCAGCATTTTGAATATATATTGTGCACCGTCTTCTGGCCTTTAAAGTTTTTGCTGAAAAATCAGCTCATTTTCTTATGGGAGTTCCTTGTATGTAACTAGGTTTTTTTTCTTGCTGCTTTTAAGATTCTTTAACTGTTGGCATTTTGATAGCTAGTCTTAGTGTGAGTCTCTTTAGGCTCATCTTTTTTGGAATTCTCTGTGCTTTTTGGCCTCAAATGTCCGTTTCCTTTGCCAGGTTAGGGAATTTCTCAGCTGACAGGTTTTCTGTCCCTTTCTCTCTCTTCTTCTGGGATCCCTGTAATGCCAATGTTAGTTACACCTGATGTTGCCCCAAGTGTTCCTTAGACTGTCCTTAGTATTTTCCTTTTTGCTGTTCCAGTTGAGTGATTTCCACTACCTTATCTTCAGATCACTGATTTGTTCTTCTGCATCACCTAATCTGCTTTTGAATCCCTCTAGTGGACTTTTTATTTCAGTTACTGTATTCTTCAGCTCTCATCGGTTTTTTGTTTGGTTTTGGTTTTTGGGGAAGATTTTATTTTTTTCTTTGACACAGAGCTAGATCACAAGTAGGCAGAGAGGCAGACAGGGTGGAGGGGGAAGCAGGCTCCCCACTGAGCAGAGAGCCCAATGCGGGGCTTGATCCCAGGACCCTGAGATCATGACCTGAGCCAAAGGCAGAGGCTTTAACCCACTGAGCCACCCAGGCGCCCCTGTTTGTTTTTTTTTTTTTTTTTTTTTATAGTTTCTATAAGTTCTCATTGTGTTCATTCTTGAGAGTTCAGTATGTTTTTGGCCATTACTCTGACCTTTTTATCTAGTAGATTGATAATCTCTCGTTTCGTTCTTTTTCTGAGGTTTTGTCTTATTCTTTCATTTAGAACATACTCTGTTTCTTCATTTTGCCTAACTCTCTGTGTTTCTTTGAATTAGTTAGATCAGTTCTGTCTCCTGATCCTGAAGGAGTAGCTTTTTGCAGGTGTCCTGTGAAGTCCAGTAACGCAGACTTCGCAATCACCTGAGCCAGGTGCCCAAGGGTTCTTCGTGTGGGCTGCATGCACCCTCCTCTAGGGGCTGGGTCACTTTTGGTGCAGACTTGGTGGTTTGCAGGGCTGTCCCAACACAAGCTCGGCCACAGCTTCTTCAGGTAAAGCTTACTTGCTGGTAAGCAGGGCTGCCCCTTGTCCTGTCTGAGAGGTCCAGCCACTACTGCTGTTGGGTGGGCAAGTGTGGGGGTTGGCCTCAGCACAGCTGGCTACAAAGCCCAGCTGTGACAGCTGTATTCCACTGGTGGGGAGGGCAGGCCTCCTGTGTGGCTGACTGTGAGGTCCAGCTGCTGCAGGTGCTCTAGTGTATGCAGGGCAGGGCTACCTGGGTATGCAGGGCCAGGGAGCCACTTAAGGGCTCTTGGCCTGTGGGTCAGTTGGGTTGGGCAAGCTGGTGCTAGCACAGTAGATGGAGAATGTCAGAAATGGTGCCTGTCAGTTCTTTCATCCCCAGAGAATGTTCCAACAGATCCCTACCCTGCCAGCGCATGCCCTAAAATTAGTCCGTGGATCTCCTTCACGTGTGGTCCAGGCTGGTTTTCAAAGCCAGATATTTGTTGTTTGTTTGTTTGTTTGTTTGTTTGTTTGTTTGTTTGTTTGTTTGACAGAGAGAGAGGGAATATAAGCAGAGGGAGTGGGAAAGGGAAAAGCAGACTTCCCACTAAGCAGGGAGCCCGATGTGGGGCTTGATCCCAGAACCCTGGGATCATGACCTGAACCGAAGGCAGACTCTTAACAATTGAGCCACCCAGGCTCCCCAAAGACAGATATTGTAAGGCTGGGAACCCAATATGGGGCTTGGACCCCTTGTTTCACAGAGTCTGTCTGGTTGTGAAATCCCTGCCACTGTGGGTCCTGACTAGACCTCATCTCTGCCTCCTACCCAACTCAAAATGACTTTTTCTTTATATCCTTAGGTGTGTAAGATCCATTCTGCTAAACTTCTTTACACAGAGATAATTCTATACGTAGTTGTAAATTTGGGTATATCCTTGAGGGGGTGTAAGCCCAGGATCTTTCCTCCTCTTCCGTTTTGTTCCCCTTAGGCCTAGGGTCCGTATTAGACACTTTAGACCTTGAAATCTCTCCCTTGACTTTTGTCGTCGTCTTTCCTGATTTTCTTGTGGTCTTTCTGACCACATCTTTCCATTGCTATTGCCCAGTTTTCAGTCTACTCCAGGACTAGTATTCTCGGTTTCATCCTTAGCTTCCCTTTTCTTCCCACCCCATATCATCCATCATAAGGTTGATAAAGCCTAATCCCATATTCCTCCTGCACCACCACCCTCTCTTCTCAGCCTAGACCCTCTTACTTGTCTACAGATAAATTAAATATTTTTGGAATGATCAGGAAATAGGAAGTATAAGACACAGGGAGGAGCTAAAGCAGTAAGTCACCAGATTACTTCCTACTCTAGGTATTTCTAGGGATAGTGGCTTTCAAACTTCATTCCTAGGAGCCCCAGAGTTCTATGATGGTGCCTCTGAGCAAACCAAAGGCCAGAGCTTGAATAGTTCTGTAGCCAGACTACTCTGTCACTCAGAGTAGCTCAGTTTTATCTCTTATGTATATTGGGGCTAAAGAGTTGGGAGTAGGAAGATTCCATTGATAATATAGAAAAGTTCAGACACCACTGATACAGAAAAGTATCTTGTCTCACCTCCTTTTGTTCGAGGAAATAAACAGTATCCCTGGCTGTTTGATGACAGAAGTTAATGCTAGACTTTTGTGAGGTCAAAGCAGAGGACTGAGCCTCGAAGGAACCAAGTCATCCCTGCCCTTTGTTATGTGTTCCTTCAGCGGGTGTCAGTGTTGAAAAGACTAGAATAAAAAAGACCCTTTCAGTGAGGACCTAAAAACCTTCAGCCTTCCAACTGCAGGACTGCTTTGATTTCACTCCAGTCCTAGTCTGTGTTTTCCAGGTACCGTCCTTGCCCGCTGCCTGGTGTTTCCTCTCATCGTGAGGGGCCAGCGAGAAGCAGCCAAGATCCACAACCACATGCCAGAGATTCAGAAGTTTTCCACTCGAATCAGAGAGGCCAAGTTGGCGGGAGACCATGCTGAGTGTGAGTCAACTGCAGAATGCGCGTAGGGGAGGACCACATTTACACTTCCCTGACATTCTGCTGAGGGAAGGGAACGGCCTAAATCAGGGGTTGCTACAAGTGGGCAAGTTCTAAAGATCTACCTGCTTCTTGGGCCTGATATTTCCAGTGATTGGCAAGGGTTAGGTAGAAATTTTATGGACCAGGTGGTAAGGAAGGTCACCTCCATCAGTGTGATTATCAGCCCAACCATTAACTTCCCCTCATTTACAGTCTACAAGGCCTCCTCGGAAATGACATTTTACCAGAAAAAGCATGATATTAAACTCTTGAAACCTCTTATTCTACCTCTGACTCAGGTAAGCAAAAAGTTTCCTTCTTATTTTATCCTACACCCGTCAAATAAACTCCTATGTTTCCCATGCCCTGGACCCCCAAAAAACAAGTGGTGGTGATAGGGTTTTCAGTGATGGAGTAATGAAAATGTCCCCTTTGCTAAAGGGTCCTGATACTGTTTATCCTGTGTAATAGGCCCCAATCTTCATCTCCTTCTTCATTGCCTTGAGAGAAATGGCCAACCTTCCTGTGCCCAGCCTGCAGACAGGTGGCCTCCTGTGGTTCCAGGATCTCACACTGTCTGACCCCACCTACGTCTTACCACTGGTGGTCACTGCGACAATGTGGGGGGTGCTTGAGGTAAGCCCAGGTTGGCTAAGTGCCAGGCCTGCAAAGTGGGGAGTGGAGATAGAGTTGATGGGTTGAAATCTGAACCAGAATCTCTAGAAATGATGTGTATTTGTTTTTGTCTTGTTTGGTTGGCAGTTAGGTGCAGAGACTGGCGTGCAAAGTTCTGATCTTCAGTGGATGAGAAATGTGATCAGAGTGATGCCGCTAGCCGTCTTGCCCATAACTATCCATTTCCCCACGGTAGGTAATGGTTTAGGAACTGGCTCCACGCCTTTCCATCTAGCCCAGCCGAGGGCAGCTCCTAAGTACTGTTTCTTTTCTTCTCCTCCAGGCGGTGTTCATGTACTGGCTCTCCTCCAATATGTTTTCCCTGGTCCAGGTGGCTTGCCTCCGGCTTCCAGCCGTACGGACTGTACTTAAAATCCCCCAGCGTGTTGTGCATGACTCTAGCAAATTACCTCCACGGGAAGGTTTCATAAAAAGCTTCAAAAGCGGTAAGGGTCTGTCCTCAGTGAAACAGGACTAGAGGAAAGTAGTCTAAAAATGGGCATAGGACCCAGTGTCTTCCTCTTTATGACAGGGTGGAAGAATGCTGAACTGGCCCATCAGCTCCAGGAGCGCGAACGACGCATGCAGAATCACTTGGACCTAGCTGCCAGGGGTAAGTAACCCTTGCGGGCTAAGTTCTCTGATTTGTTTCTTCCTTTCCTTTGTTCAAGATTTGTTCTCTCTTGCTCTAGGTCCCTTACGACAAACCTTCACCCACAACCCACTGCTACAGCATGGGAAGAATCAGCCTCCCGGCACCCCTAACAGCAGCAGTGCCAAGCCAAAGCAGCCGTGGCGTGACACGCTGGGCTGAAGTCCGTTCCTGCTCGGACTGGTAGGAGCTCTCTCTGCGTCCACGCTGTTCTAAGGCGGGAGAGTCCTTCCTTTTAAAAATGGATTCCATTACAGATTCTCTCACCTAAGTGTAAAAGAGCTAGGTGATCTTGCCAGCCACAGAATCAGTAAACCTCTGTACTACATGCTGCTTCCAGATACTTCTTAAACAGGGAAATGGATGGTATGCTCCAGAAAACTGGGCACTGCTCCTGCCCGTGCTCTTAGGAGGTGCCTCAGCATTGTAACCTGGCACTACGAGTTTACACTCCTACCCTATACGTGAGTCTTTCCATCCACATTTATTTCTCAGGATGCTAGAAAATATTCAAGAAGTGCATGTGCTCAACATTCTTAAGATATAATTAGTGAGAATGTGAGTTTGCTAGAGCGCCTTCGGTGTATTCTCTTGTATAGAGTGGTTGCATCAGCCGCCGGCTGACTTGAGAAGAAAGAAATACTCAGATACCTTCAAGCTAAGAGGAATACTAAAAACAAAGTTTAAAACATAACCCTTTTATTATCTAGCACCTGTGACAGTTTCATGTCTCTCTAAAGGAGACAGGAATTTCGGAGCATTAGTGGCCCTTTTAAAGGAATGGGTGGGCACATCCAGAGGTGAGTAACAGGGGATCAGGCCCACACCTGACATGCTCCCCACCACTGTCTGTTCCAGATTTTTTTTAAAAGGGACAATAAAGCAATGTGTAGCAAAACAAATAAATTACTTTTCATCTCTCAAAAGGCAAGTTCGAAAATTGGAGGCACTTGTCCAGAAGCCTGGGCTGAGCAGCTTCAACCAAGAAGTGTACTTTCCTTTTCACCTTCTTTGGCTCCAGCCAGTAAGAGAGAAGAGGCCCCAGCTTTCCACATCTTAGGATTGATTCTAGACGGTATTTAGTCAGACTTGGGATCTCGTTGCTTAGGTATCTCTCCTCCATCTTCCAAATCCATCTCTGCAGCAACTGACATACATAGGACCTGGAGGCACCGTGTAGCGGATGCTACAAAGAGAAATGTGAGTCAGAACTGAGAAGAGGTTACTGAGCTCAGTCAGTGGGGCACTGAACGGGGCTGGCGTGAGGGATGATTCCAGTTAAGCCTAACAAGCGGAAGGTGCTAGGGCAAAGCTGACTTGGGAGACCAGATGTAGGGGGGTGGAAAAGGCCATGCGACAGCTAATGATCTTGAAGATCCAAAGGCTTACCCACTGTCCTTCGGAGGCAGTGAGGTCGTTTGTCTTCTGGCACTCTGATGATGAGGAAGTAGAAGGGCAAGCCTGAGAGGGCAATGCCAATGCCGATGAGGGAGTTGATGGTATCGCTATAAAGTGGCACAGCCACCAGGAAGATGGTGCAGAGGCAGAAGACAATGGGGAAGAAAAGGCTGAGCTGGAGGGCACAGAGGAAACAGTTGGAAGTTAGGCAGCATAGTAACGGTTTCTCGTGGGAAGATGAGAGCACTGAGCCCTTCCATCCCCTTCATCTCCACACCCAGCCACCACCAAGTCCCAGCCACCAGATTACCTTGAGGGGACGAGGCCGATCAGGCTCCTTCCAGCGCAGATAAAGCTGACCCACAATAGAGAGCCCCACAAAGAACCAGTAGCTGAAGCTATAATAGTTAATGAGCTGGAAGATGTCCTCCACACACAGGTAGATCAGCGCCATGATACCCTGCAGACACAAGCCCACGTCAACTCCTCTCACGGCCTTTGTCGCTGAAGGCACGCTTCCCCCGCCCCATCTGTCCTCTTCTGTTCCCCCACACTTCAGCACCCTAGTTACAGGATCTCCTTCCTTTTCTAGTAAGCCAGTGGCCTCTCAGTTGGTTTTTCAGGCCTGTTCTTCAAACCTTTGCCAATTTAACCTCTGTAAAGCACAGATCAGTACAATTCCTCACAAATCTTTTGCTGAAGAGCCTTTCCATAATGGCTCCAACCTACATTTCTAGGTTTATCTCCCACTCCACACTGCTTTGCCCTAGGACTTTGATATGGTCTTTGGGTTTTTTTTAATGCCCTTTTTAAAGTAATCTTTATGCCCAACGTGGGGCTCAAACTCATAACCCTCAGAGCAAGAGTTGGCGTGTTCTGCCGACTAAGCCAGCCAGGTGCCGCACCCACTTCCCCAAATACTGTTTCTTAGAACCTAAAGCCCATCCCCACCTTCAGCCTAACATTAAAATTTTACTTCAAATGTACTTTGTCTAGGGGCGCCTGGGTGGCTCAGTCGTTAAGCATCTGCATTCGGCTCAGGTCATGATCCCAGTGTCCTGGGATCAAGCCCCATGTCAGGCTCCCTGCTTGTGTTCCCTCTCTCACTGTGGGTCTGTCAAATAAGTAAATTAAAAAAAATTTTTAAGTACTTTGTCTAGAGGTGCCTGAGTGGCTCATTAAGCATCTGAACCTTTGTTTTGGCTCAGGTTTTGATCTCAGGGTCATGAGTTCAAGCCCGTGTCCGGTTCTGCCCTCCCTACGCAGTCTGCTTAAAAGACCCTTTCTCTCTGTCCCTCACCCTTGCACGCATTCTCTCAAACCTTTTTAAAAAACAAAACAAATGCACTTTATCTAAGAAGTCTTTCTGCCTTTACCTTCTACTTCCATGAAAGATCATTTTTCCCTTAAACACTAGGTCATTCACTATCATGGCAATCATTTCATTATAATATATTAAGTGTACTTTATGCTTTATTCTAGACCGGAAGAGGTTACTTTTTTTTTTTTTTAGGGAAGATAGTTTTTCTACTAAATTCTTTAGAGCTTTTGGGAAAGCTGTAACAGTTGCTCATACTGGTTTTTGTTCTTAAGATTTACTTATGAGGGTGGGAGAGAGCCTTAAGCAGACACCACCCTGAGCGTGGAGCCTTGACCTCACGACCCTGAGACCATGACCTGAGCTGAAATCAAGTCGGATGCTTAACCGCTTCTACTGTTAACATTTCCCCCCCTCCCAGGCTGCCTTTCAGCCCCATCCTTGAGGTCACTTACATTGAAGAGCAGCGCAGGTACTGGTGTGAACCGCGCAACGTGAATCATGCAGATAGCATCAGGGAGATGGCCTTCTCTTGAACCCACAAAGAAAAGCCTATTTGGGGTAAGATAAGAGAGGCTGAAAAACTTGTGGGACACTGAGTGGGGCTGGTTCTCATGCCTCTTAGCACTCCTGCTTCCCTCCCCTCCTTCAAAAGAATGTGAATAATATGGAATGAGGTTCAGTTTTGAGATTATTGAGAACTGGAGGCTGCTAAGGGAAACAAGAACAAAGGGAACATAGTGACTAAACTCTGGGTCCTATAAGTCCTACCCTCCCCTGCCACAGCTCTTCACAACACCCCCCGCCCCAAATAAAAGATACCACTCCTACCTAGAAGCAGCCACAATGGAGGCATTGAGGCCACCAAAGCAGGATAATGCAACCGCAAATGGAATTGTCCAGTTGAAAATTCCAAAAATCTGGTCTGCAAAAGTCTAAGGGAAAGGAACAGAAAAGAGTCATTATCAGGATCTAAAAAGGATGAAAGCATGCCCCCAGAGGCCCCTAATCTAACCACCCCTCCTTCCACAGCTGGGGCAACAACCTTGTAAGCCTAGTATCTGAAGCATACTTTTAAGGTTTTAAGTAATCCCTACACCAAATGGGGCTCAAACTCTTAACCCCAAGATCAAGAGTCACAAACCTGACCAACTGAGCCAGCTAGGTACCCTAAGCATACTCTTTTCAAGGATTACCTCCTTTCCAGGACTTTCAGGACCTGCAATATTCCAAGAAGCCCACAAACACACCCTCAGCCTTCTACTTGTGAAAATCCTTTACCACAGCAACAGCATCACTGGCCAGGATGTCCTTCATGTCCAGCACGGTGTAGTAAGCCACATTGGTCAAGATGTAGATGATGGTGACGATGGGCATGGAAATGCCAATGGACAGCGGCAGATTCCTACAGCCAAACAGAATAATGCATTCATTAGTCCCAGGGTCACATCCTTTAATCCTCAGACTCCCACACCAATCCACGGATGGGGCCTCCTGTGTGTTTCCCCAGTGCTTTTGCTTTTGAAGCTGTGCACAAGAGACTTCATTCTTGAGCTCAGAGCTTAAAGAGCATAAAGGGAAAGGAATATCACATTTAGAGAAAAGGCTAACCAAACAGCAGAAAAAGCATTAATAAAAGACAATGTCATCATGTAATAGCACAGAAGGGGGGGGAAATGGATGGATGGATGACTAATGGGTTTTTTGTGGGGTTTTTTGGTTTTTTTTTTTTAAACATCCAAAAACCTCTTGGTGTCAGAATTCCTTTGCAAGATTGCCAACACTGGAAAATCTGTCTTAAGGTTGAGAAATATAAGCGGGAATTAGGGAGGCAAATTATGAAATCCAGAGAATAAGGCCCTCACTGACCAGAGCAATGTATGTCTCTAAATAAGCAACCTGGGAACTGGGTTCACTCCATCCCCTTACTCAGTGTGAGAACCTTGGGGGCCATCCTAGCCAGTGGCTAGGAGAGAGACAAAGACAAGGTCCTAGAAGAATAAAGCTATGACTTTCATAAACATTCTTCATGGTGAGGGGGAGGGGCACTCAAGTCATTTAGCTTCTGTCCAGTAGGGGGAAGCACCACCCAGGACCTCAGCCCTACTCTCATCTGTGGGATTGTAACACCGGCTGTGTGCCGCAAGCGGTTTCTTATTTTGACTTAAAAATTTACAGAAACTCCACTCCCAGGTAGTCTTAGTTCCAAGAATCATTGAAGTTGAGAGCCAGGAAGGGCTCTGGAGATCATATAATTCAGCTCCCTCAATTTACAGATTAAGGAAGCAGGCAGAGTTGGCAGGGGACTCAAATCAGTGGAAAGACAGGCTCTAGGCCCTTTGACTCCCTGTCCAGTGCTCCTGTCATTCTGCATGACTGCCAAATAATCTAGAATAACAAGGCTGAAGTAATGCTGTTAATTTTTTTTTTAAGATTTTATTTGACACCGAGATCACAAGTAGGCAAGAGGCAGGCAGAGAGAGCGGCGAGGAAGCAGGCTCTCTGCTCAGTGGGGAGCCTGCTTCCCCCTCTCTCTGCCTACTTGCGATCTCTCTTTCTCTGTCAAATAAATAAAATCTTTTTAAAAAATAATAAATGCTGGGGCGCCTGGGTGGCTCAGTGGGTTAAAGCCTCTGCCTTCGGCTCAGGTCATGATCCCAGGGTCCTGGGATCGAGCCCCGCATCGGGGTCTCTGCTCAGCAGAGAGCCTGCTTCCTCCTCTCTCTCTGCCTACTTGTAATCTCTCTCTCTGTCAAATAAATAAAATCTTTAAAAAATAATAATAATAATAAATGCTGACACCATGTCACTATGTCAGTACAAATATGAGAAACCAGGAAGGGCTCGAAAGGAAAATAGGAAAAGTTTGGGGGCATTTGTGACCTCGAGTTATCTATGTGGGAATAAAGGTAGGTGCATATCAAGGGCAACCCAGGAGAAAGCACACATGAACAGGTACGACCTGCTGTACTTAATGCAAGAATGAAGGGACAGATGTGAAAAGGCCTGCGGGTATCACGGACAAATTCTCTCCCTCCCGCCTTCAGGCCTCCCATCTATTTAAGCGGAGCTGATAAAATCTCTCGCGGCGTGAGCACTCTCAGTAAATGACAGCTCGCCTTACCGCCGTGGAGAACTGATGCAGAGACACCTACCTCTCCGGATTCTTGATCTCTTCGGTGACATAGTTGAGCGTGTCCCAGCCCGAGTAAGAGAAAAGAGCCGAGTACAGCGCCAGGGCAATATCACCCATTGCAAATGATGAACCCTCAAAAGAATTCTCAAAGTGAGTCGAGGCTCCTAGAATCCAGAGAACATGGAAAGGCAGAAGGATTAGTGGCCTACCCCCAGCCTCTAAGTGACCCAGAAAAGGAGAAGAAGAACATGACGACGCTTACAGCAAGTGAGTGGCTTCGGACCCATTCGGCAGCAAGGGCACCAGTAAAACAAGGAGCGGGAGACACCATGGGGATCTTGACAGGAAGGACCGTGGAGGCTTTCGAGGGTAAAAAGCCACTACAGAGCAGAAGTGATGTGTTCTGTCCTGCCCTGGGAGCTGCCCCAGTCCTACCCCCTTTCTAACACCACAAATAGCCAGCACAGGATGGAGGACGGACAATGCTCCTTATGCCCAGGGCAACAGATGAGTAGGGCAGTTTCCTACCCAGAAACTGGAGAGGAGTGGATACAAGGAGTTCCTTTCTGCCCTTGCAGAACTTCCAAGGGTAGAACAAACAGTCACAGCACCGGGCCGGACAGTTGGCTAAAGGCGGCTCCCAGGGCGTGACGATCAGCCCTTCTGCCAAGATCAGCCTCCTCGGGAAGCACGCAGGGAAGACTGGCTTTGAGGTCGGCCCGAGTACAAATTCCCACTGATGTACTAGGAGCCAGGGACCTGGGCAAGACACTTAATTCTGCAGCCTTAGTCTCCTCCTCTATAAAATGGAAATCATGGCATCTAGCAAATGAGAATGCACAAAGGGCACTTAAAGTAGGATTCAAAGAAAATGCACAAGAGCTCATTGCTATTCCGGCTTACCCTGGCCAAGCCTAACAATGCCCGCGATGATGACGGCGATCAGTGCCAATACTTTAGCATAGGTGAAGATATCTTGTACCAGCGTTCCCCACTTGACGTAGGCACAGTTAATGAAGGTTAAGAGACCTGAAAAAATAAGAATTCTGATCGGTGAATAACCCTACCACCCAGAAAGCTTGGGACCCCCAAGCATTACTTCCAAAAGCTGTCATCAACCTGCTATATTTGAAACCTCTGCCCAGCAGGTCCTCACCATTAGCATTCAGAGGCGCCACTGAGCACCTGTGTAGGCAGCACCACACACACCCTTAGAACTTAGGAGGAAACACAAAGTAACTGGATTTGTTTACACACAGCAGCGCTCCCAGCAGTGGGAGGTAACTGGCAGCCACAAAGGATTAGTGATGTTTTCTGGCTATTGGCTCTGAAAAGTCACTGTCCTCCCAGCTTTGCACTCCTTTACCTCCTGATAGAGGCTCAGCACTCGGTGGTATTGTTAACCTTGGCGAGTCCTGCTGTGACTTATCCAGTGCTGGGCCAGCAGGTCAGGATGTGTGGCCAAGGATTAGAATGGGGGCCAGACTTCCTGCTATGCCTGCCAGCTCAGCCACTTGTTTTTGTACTTGGAAAGATCCTTGGAGCCGAGGTTTCTATAGAGTGGGGACGGCATTTTTCCTGATCAGACAATGCAAAAGAGTGAGCCACAAACATTCCTTAAGTCCTACCCTGGGGTAGAGGCAATCCCTTTACCCAGATGAGCTCTGGGAAAGTTCATGGATCACCGTTAGAGCCAGGGTTCTTAACCTAGGGCTTCCGCAAGGCCTGAAATTCCTTATAAATAATTATGTATATACGTCCAAAGAATATTCATTTTTCTAAGAAAAAGGTCCATAGCCTTTGTCAGAATCTCGGAGAAATCCATTACCCCCCAAAAAAGTTTCAACCCACTACAGAAGAAAGAAATTCAAAAAGGGAAGCCCACATTTGCTGTGAGGTTGACCCACAGCCCCAGGATGTGCCCGGGAAGAAAGTGAAAAGAAAGGATGCTGAGAGCCTGGCTGAATGTTCTGGATCACACACCGTGTCTGGAGTGAGTGGCCCGGACGGACGGGCCCCTGCAGCCCACCACTGTAGCAGCCAATCACCTCACTGTGCCTGCCTTCCCAGCTCAGCTACGGGAGCCCAAGGAGGGCTCGCCAGTCCTTGTAAGAGCTCCAAGGGCAAGGTCAGAATCAGCCTGCTTTCCCAGCGGAGAAAGGGAGGTCTCACGCCGGGCTTGCCTGCTTCACAGGAAGCCGCCTCCCCAGTTCAGTTCTGGCAGTGGCATGTCCCTCACTATCCCTAAGCCTCCTGTTTTCCTGTGTCTTGGCCTCGCCACACTGGCCCAGAAGCATCTTCATCCTGAGAAGCAGGAAAGACCAACCTCAGGGAACAGCTGGGTCATTTTCTGTCTCTCCCTCTCCCTCCTTTATACCCCTTCCTAGTCTGGCTGCCCAAGTTCTTTTCTGCTCTTCCCTAGAAAGGGCATCCTAGTCCTATACACTCACTTGCCTTTCTGCCTAATAAACAAGACAATAAACAACCAAACCTTATCACAGGGCTGGGCAAGACTGCACCCATAATTCCTCAGTGCTGAGTTAATAATTAAAGACACAAGCACACAATCTCCACTAGCACCCCACGAAGTGACCAAAGTGTCTGTATCTCACCTTCCACGAATCTTTCAGATCTATTGATCCTCCACAGTCAATCACCCTTTAATCCCCACGGGACTACTGTTTCCAGCCATTCAGCCCTCCTGCAACTTCTCTCCATCCTGTAACCCCTTCGCCTCACCCTTGGGCTCTGCTGCTGCCTCACAAACAGGACCTGACCCAGGTTTCTTTTCCTTTTTTTAAAGATATTTATTTATTATTTGTTTGTTTATTTAACACAGACACAGCAAGAGAGGGAACACAAGCAGGGGGAGTGAGAGAGGCAAAAGCAGGCCCCGCATGGACCAGGGAACCCGATACAGGGCTCATCCCGGCACTCTGGGATCATGACCAGAGCGGAAGGCAGATGCTTAACGACTGAGCCACCCAGGCAACCCCCAGCCCAGGTTTCTGATTAGAAACACCAGGGATGGGGCACCCGCGTGGCTCAGTCAGTTAAGCATCTGCCTTCCCTTAACCTTCAGCTCAGGTCATGATCCCCAGGTCTTGGGATCAAGCCCCACCTTGCACTCCTTGCTTAGCAGGAAGCCTGCTTCTCCTTCTCCCTCGGCCTCGGCCTCTCCCCTGCTTGTGCTTGCTCGCTTGCTCTCTTGCTCTCTCGCTCTAATAAATAAAATCTTTTTAAAAAGAAAAAAAAGAGGGGCACCTGAGTGGCTCAGGCGTTAAGCGTCTGCCTTCGGCTCAGGTCATGATCTCAGCGTTCTGGGATCGAGCCCCGCATCGGGCTCCTTCCTCGGCAGGAAGCCTGCTTCTCCCGCTACCATTCCCTCTGCTTGTGTTCCCTCTCTCGCTGTGTTTCTCTCTGTCCAATAAATAAAAAAAAAAAATCTTTTAAAAAAATAAAAAAAGAAAAAGAAAAAAAAGAAACACCAGGGACAAAAAATGTCAGGGTGGCAGCTGGCTGGCTCAGTCAGTAGAGCACGCAACTCTTGATTTCGGGGTCCTGAGTTCAAGGCCCACACTGGGTGTAGAGCTTACTTAAAAAAATAAAAAGAAACACCAGGGACACCTGATGCTGCACTATTCACAAGGGAATGGGATCACTTCATTGAGATGGATGGTTAGCGCTCAGGGGAACCACAGTCACACCACCAAGCCGGGACAGGCTGAAGGGACTAGATCTGGTTGTCAGTCAGTCTACAGCCACGTGCCACAGGGATCTGCTCTCGGCTTTGCCCGGCATGTGGGCAGCGAACAGACAACTCATCATCCTTTACTACAGCAAATTCTGAAGTGAAAATAATGGATCATTTGCATTTTAATCCCTACCACTTCTCTACTTGAATTCCCCATCCATCCATTTGTATCCCTCCTTCGACCTGCCAGTTTTTCTTCGTCCCCCACACCTGAGCCTTATTTCTCAGCCACTGACCCATCATCTTGCCCTGATCTACTCTGTACTAAGCACAGGGACTCGGTTTGAATGAAGAATGGAATCCTCTGGAAAGAACCCAGGAGCAGAGGAACTGCCTGAAGAGCGCTGGCCCTCACCTTCTCCAGAGATCAGCTTCCTCGGGAGCCTCTTGGCTATGGGGGCAGGAAATGGCTATGGCAGGCAGCACGGCTGACTGGCTCTTAGTCATCACCCACAGCAGACACACCTGACCGGAGACCCCAAGGGCCGACCTAGTGCACTGTTCTTTACAGTGAGGCCCAACCTCCTGCTTCAGAGGCAGGGAAAGGAGGGGACCACAGGGTTAGAGTGATATGGAGGCAACTGCAAGTCAGCCTCAAGGACAGAAATGCCCTACCCTCCTACCTCTAGGTGCAATTCCATCTCCACCCAACACTGGACCAAGTCCACAAGAGAATGGCCTGAAATCACCTTGGACCCTTGACTCACTTGCGGCTCCATTCCTGCTCTGACCTGCTTTGGAGGAAGGAGAAGCCTTGAAGAAACCACTCCCACAATCCTCTAAAGAGATGCTCCAGGCCTCTGGGCGGCTCAGTTGGACCTGCCTTAGGCTCAGGTCCTTATCTCAGGGTCGTGGGATCCGGGCCAGGCTCCCTGCTCAGTGAGGAGCCTGTTTCTCCCTCTCCCTCAGCCCCTCCCCCAGCTCATGCTCTCTCTTGCTTGCTCACTCTTCAAGTAAATAAAATCTTAAAAAAGATGCTCCTGAATGGTCATCAATCCCAACCTCCATGGGCTCTCCTGGGGCGGCAGGCGAGGCCTAGCTCTAAGGCACAGCATGGGAGCAGAACTAGAAAGCCAGGAAAGTGCCCCCACAGGCTGATCCACAAAATAAGACATGCAGGCCAGCTCAGGATCAAACGCCCAGATCTGGCTTACATGCCCACACTAAACAGTCCCTGAAAAAGCACATTAGCCCCACAGTTCTCCAAACACTGTTAGTTTTGGGGTTTTGTTTGGTTTTTTCCAGCACTGTTAGTTTTAAATACGGAGAACGTAACACATAAAACTTAGGCCACTATTCAGTCCATTTTCTGCTTCAAATTCCCAGGGACGATAAAACCTCAATACTTTGTTTATGAGACAGCCCATTCCATTTTTAAAGAGATCAATACCTCTTCCTTCCACGAAGATAAAAACTTTTTCCTCACAACTTCTAACCAGTAGTCTTAGACCTCGCCCCTGGAACCACACAGAATTCGGCTGATTCTGCATCCACATAATGGCCCTTCTTATAATTAAAGATAAACATCCTGTCCCTCTGGAGGCTTCCCCCTTTCAGCCTAAAAACCCCGTTTCTTCAGCCTCCACTGTGCAAATGGGGCTTCCAGGCCGCTCACCACTGAGGTTCTCCCATCTGCATTCACTTCACTTTATCAAGATGTCCCTGAAACATGAGACCCACACAGAACACTCCAGACATTTCTGCAGACTAGGGGGTCTCAGTTTGACTGAGTTGACTAGGGGGTCAACTACAATTCCACCTCAAATTGATAAGCATTTCTCTATCCCCCTTTTGGGGCCTATAATAAGATTTTTTCTTTTCTTTCCTTTTTTTGTAACTTTTTTTTTTTTTAAAGATTTTATTTATTTATTTTGACAGAGAGATCACAAGTAGGCAGAGAGAGAGGGGGAAGCAGACTCCCCTGCTGAGCAGAGAGCCCGATGCAGGGCTCGATCCCAGGACCCTGAGATCATGACCTGAGCCGAAGGCAGAGGCTTAACCCACTGAGCCACTCAGGCACCCCAATAGGATTTTTTCTAAGATTTTGTTTATTTAAAAAAATATTTTAGGGCTCCCTGCTCAGCAGGAAGCCTGCTTCTCCCACTACCATTCCCTCGGCTTATGTTCCCTCTCTGTTTCTCGCTGTCAAATAAAAAAAATCTTAAAAATATATATATATATATATATTTATTTATTATTTATTTATTTATTTGAGAGATGCCTGGGTGGCTCAGGCCATGATCCCAGGGTCCTAGGATCGAGTTCCCCTGCATTGGACTCTTGAGCAGGGAGCCTGCTTCTCCTTCTGTCTCTGATTCATGCGCTCTCGCGATCTCTGACAAATAAATTTTAAAAAAAAAATTATTTGAGAGAGAGAGCACGACTAGGATGAGTGGCAGAGGGAAAAGCAGACTCCTCACTCAACAAAGAGCCCCATGTGGGATTCAATCCAGGGACTCAGGGATCACGACCAGAGCCAAAGACAGATGCTTAACTGACTGAGCCACCCAGATGCCCAAAAGTGATTTTTTCAATCCCAAATATGAGACTTTAACATTTATTCCTAGCAACTTTCCTCTGTAAATTTTTAGACATCATTCCCATCTACTAAAAATGGATTTTTTCCCCTTAATTTTATCAGGCACGTCAAAGCCTTCAATTTTGTGAAATCTGCAAATTTGATTAGCACACCTTCTGGGTCTTCCCTGAAGTCACTGACAAATATGTTGACCAGATAGGCAGAGCCTTCTAGTCTATCACAATAGACCTTCCTCTATGCTGCCATTATTCCACAACATCAGCCAAGAATCTGCCAAACTACTCTTTTATCTAGTCCACCTTTTTCTACCTTGTCAACAAGAATATCATGGGGGGGGGGGATGCCTGGGTGGCTCAGTGGGTTAAGCCCCTGCCTTCGGCTCAGGTCACGATCTCAGGGTCCTGGGATCCAGCCCCGCATCAGGCTCTCTGCTCAGCAGGGAGCTTGCTTCCCCATCTTTCTCTACCTGCCTCTCTGCCTACTTGTGATCTCTCTGTCAAATAAATAAAATCTTTAAAAAAAAAAAAAAAATATCATGAGAGGGGTGCCTGGGTGGCTCAGTCGGTTAAGCATCTGCCTTCTGCTCAGGTCATGATTCCAGGGTCCTGGGACAGAGCCCCACACCAGGCTCTCTGCTTAGCATGAGCCTGCTTCTCCTTCTGCCTGATGCTCCCCCCAACTTGTACTTTCTCTCTCTCTCTGTCAAATAAATAAATGTTTCTGTCAAATAAGTAAATAAAATCTTTAAAAATAAAATAAAGGGGCGCCTGGGCGGCTCAGTGGGTCAGAAGCCTCTGCCTTCGGCTCAGGTGATGATCTCAGGGTGCTGGGATCGAGCCCCACATTGGGCTCTCTGCTCAGCGGGGAGTCTGCTTCCCCCTCTCTCTCTGCCTGCATCTCTGCCTGCTTGTGATCTCTGTCAAATAAATAAATAAAATCTTTTTAAAAAAATAAAAAATAGGGGTGCCTGGGTGGCTCAGTTGTTAAGCGTCTGCCTTCGGCTCAGGTCGTGATCCCAGGGTCCTGGGATCGAGCCCCGCATCAGGCTTCCTGCTCGGCGGGAAGCCTGCTTCTCCCACTACCATTCCCTCTGCTTGTGTTCCCTCTCTGTGTTTCTGTCAAATAAAATCTTTTAAATAGATAGATAGATAGATAGATAGATAGATAGATAGATAGACAGATAAATAAATAAAATGAATTTAAAAAGAATATGAGAATTTGCCAAGAACATTTCTGAAATCTGTATATATCTCTGCTCTTACATTCTAATGACACATCAAATGATTCAAATGCAATAGCACATATTTACAATAGAATGTTCACCACTATTCCATTGTAATAGTTAGAAATAACCACAGTCCCATAGAGCATGCCTTTTTTTTTTTTTTTAAATATACTCCCTATACCCACCCAAAATAGGGATCAGACTCAGGACCCTGAGACCAAAAGTCACATGCCTTACCAGCTGAGCCAGCCAGGAACCCGTGAGCATATGATTCTTCATGTCAGGGTCCTAAGTTCAAGTCCTATGTTGGGCATAGAGTTTACCTAAAAATAACAATTGTGGGGCACCTGGATGTCTCAATTGTTAAATGTCTAAACTTTGGCTCAGGTCATGATCCCAGGGTCCTGGGATGGAGCCCCGCATCAGCTCTCTGCTCAGCAGGGAGCCTGCTTCCCCCTCTCTGCCTACTTGTGATCTATCTCAAATAAATAAATTAAAAAAGGATTTATTTTAGAAAGAAAGTACGTGTACACATGGGAATGGGTGGAAGGGCAGAGGGAGAGAAGCTTCAAGCAAACTCCCCACTGAGCACAGAGCCTCATACAGAACTTCATCTCAAGACCTATGAGATCCCTACCTGAGCCAAAACCACTTAACTTCCCGAACCAGCCAGGTGCCCCTATGTGTGTTGCTTTAAGCCACCCAATTGGTCATAATTTGTTACAGCAGCAATAGGAAACTAATACCTCACTCAACAGCTTTCTTTTCATACCCTTCCTGTTCTCCAAGATCGGGGAGTTGCCTTGTGGAGAATGCCTGAGCTAGTTATAAAATCTCTCCATTTGCCTGCAAGTGGATCGTTAGAAACACTTAAAGCAATGGCATGCTTTATTACTCTCTCCTCAATTCTCCTGGTCTTGGTTTTTTTTGTTGGCCTAGATCTGTTTTTTATTGACTCTTCACTAGGTTAGCAATCTTTCTGCTATGTAAAGACAGAAGGAAAATGGGACTATGGCCTTCTCCTTTCTCTCCACCATCTGTTATTACAGAACTAACTGCCCTCGCTGTTCTCATTCTGTATGTTGCTTCTAGAGCTTTTTATCCTCTGCAGTCAGTTCTACAGATCTTAGCTGATGCTGTGCACCGATCTTCAGATGTTCTTCTCCTCAGTCCCTCCTGCGTTTAGTCCTCATTGTACTGCCTCTCGCCGTCTCTTGTGTATCTTGTTTCTAAAACTCTAAGCTTATCAAAAAGCAATGTGTTTGATCACACTGATTTGTTCACATGGTTCTTCTCTTTCTAAATAAGAGAATTCTGATAAAATAGGTGAAAATTTCATTCAGAGAAGTTTCTGGGTTTTGTTTGTTTTTTTTTAAATCCCTAGCTACAAGATTATTAATTGTTTCCCCTGAACTTTTCTGCAATCTCTGCCCAAATTTGGAGTGTATTTATGAGAAAATGCACTATTTCTTTTCCTGGGAGGTACAAACTCTAGTCACTTTCACACAAGGATCCCACATTTCGGGGCACCTGGGTGGCTCAGTGGGTTAAAGCCTCTGCCTTTGGCTCAGGTCATGATCTCAGGGTCCTGGGATTGAGCCCCGCATTGGGCTCTCTGCTCAGCAAGGAGCCTGCTTCCCCACCCCACTACCCCCACCCCGCCCGCCTGCCTGCCTCTCTGCCTACTTGTGATCTCTCTGTGTCAAATAAATAAAATATTTAAAAAAAAGGATCCCAAATTTCCCCTGGTTATGCTAAATTAATAATAATGAAACAACAACAACATCCTTATCCTTCAGCAATTCATACTGAAACCTTTACAGTTTAAATGGTATAATGTCTTGGATTTGCTTTAAATAATCTAGTGGGATGAAGAGGAGTGGTTGAGGTATAGATAAAACAAGGGTGATTAATCATTCATGCTGGTGCTTGAACCCTGAGAGTTCATCACATTATTCACTCTATTTTTGTATGTTTGAAATATTTTATAATAAACTTTTGTTTTTAATTTATAGAGGTATTGCTTCTAATGGAATGAAACAGATTTTCGCAAAAGATGCTCAAGGAGTTGAGACTTCCATCACTGCCTCATTTTCTCTTTTGTACAAATTTTGTCTTGATTTTTAGGAAAGCAAACTATTTCTCCTCCCTCTGACCCAACGGCATGCAGTCTATGCCTACAGTCGCATCATTCCTACTTGTTTTTGCTTTTATTCTCTTGTTCTCTCCACCGTGCTTCTTCCCTTAGGATGGGGATTTATTTCCAGGCACTATTACTACAGGAGACCTTCAGGAAAATTCCCCAAGTGGAACCCGAGGGCCTCTGACAGCACCATGTAATAATTCTTCCCCAGGTAAGCAGACAGATTAACAGAGGCTAGTGTCTTTGTTCCCTGAGAGATGGGCCAGGTATCTGTGAGGCCCGGGGTGAGAGAAGAAAGGCTTCTACTTAGCTGTAGGACGAAACCCGTCTGCAGGCGGAGAACCCAAGGTGGCACAGGGCGCGACTGTTCATTGCATTGGTCAGAATGAAAAAATGGAGAAGTAAAATCATTTGACAGGTCTCTGTATCTTGGAGTATTGAAATTTCCCTCTCGCTGCAATCCAAAGAATCAAAATGCGACCTTGCCCAGAGGGAGCAAGCATCATCCATAGCAGATGGTGAAACAGGCAAAGCTCTCTCTGATACACCATGGCAGTCTGGGCTCTTCTAGGAAACCCTCCATTTCTCAACAAGGTATATACGCTTTCATGGCCATATTCTAATCACACAGGAAATTCTTTCCTCCTTGCAAGTAAAAGTAAAAAAACAAATGTTTATTGGCCCTATTTAATGTTTACAGATAGGAGTCCAAAAGCATCATTCCCAATCTTCTACCCTATTTCTCCAAATGCATTACTCAGCCACTTTTCCACCTTTATTCTTCCCTATAATTCCTCACAGCCTCTAGAATACCCAGATTTATACTTTCATCTGTGCATTTTTCTCCTTTCCTCTAAAATTTCAGGTGAAAACCATACTAAACATCTCTCTCCCAGTCTCTATGAAATCTGCTCCATCTCTTCCCAGAGTTTAGCCTTCTGATATCTTAGTATTTACAGTTGGGTACTCTGTTCTAGATTCTCTTTTTTGCTTTCATAACACAGCCTTCAATGGACCAGACATGAAAACACTACCTTCCACTCAGTTCTCTATCTTGAACTTCAAAGTCACCGGTGACATACCTCAGGTATCTTTTGACTGGTGACATCATTCATCCCACAGGACGGCAAAAGGATAGCCATCTGTGGGCTTAACTGGCTCGAGCAAGCTCTTTGTGACATGTTGCTCCAGGAAAATCACATATCTCTGCATTAGGATGGTCTACATACAGTCAGAGTCACAGCCCTTGGGGAGCCGCCGAGCCTCTTAACTGGTTTGCTCAGGCCTGCTATTCCCAGATGTCTCCAGAACATTCTATCACTGTCATTTCTTCAAAAGGACCAGATGTAAGCTCTCTGAAAAAGCTTCAGGTCTGTTGCCTAACCCCACAAATATCAAGTCTTTCTTCCCTTTCTCTGCTGTATGTCTGTCTGTATTGTCTCACACTGGTTTAGGATATTCTCTACACCCTAAAAATCATTTTTCTTGGGGTGCCTGGGTGGCTCAGTTGTTAATCGCCTACTTTTGGCTCAGGTCATGATTCCAGGGTCCTGGGATCGAGCCCCACATCAGGTTCCCTGCTCAGCAGAGCACCTGTTTCTCCCTCTCCCATTCCCCTTGCTTGTGTTCTGTCTCTTGCTGTCTGTCTGTCCGTCTCTCTCTCTGTCAAATAAATAAAATCCTTTAAAAAAATTTTTTCTTAAAAAAAAAAAATTTTTTTTCTTCCTGGCTTCCATGATGTATTGTTTCTTCTACCCTTCCTAGGTGCTACTATAGGTCTCAGATAGCAGATGGTCCTGAAATTCTTTTACCTTTCAGGCTACAGAACCATTGTGCTCACTCAGACATCATAGGTGAGAGCATCTGGCAAGAAGACACGCCAAGCATAAACCCTATGGGTCACTGGACCAGAGGCCTCCTGCTCTGCCTCCTGGAACTCAGCCAGCATCTTGTTGCCATGGCTCTGCACCCCTCTGAAGGGGCAGGCAGGCAGTCTGCACCAGGAGGCCCTTCTATTAGGCCACATTATCTGCTCCCTTCTCAAAGCTGGCTAGCCATTGTCCATCAGATCCTTCCTGGTTTGCTCAGCTAGGTACAGTTCAGGTCCTCAGAAACAGTACCCCCCCAAGCCTGAGTGAGTGTCAGAATCACCCAGAGAACGTTACCTACAGCCTCAGGGCTCCGACCCAGCAGTTCTAAGGCAGGAGGCCAGAGATAGGGTTTCCCAGAGGAGTCTGATGACCTGGCTGCTTTGGGGGGGCTACGTACAGGTACTCACTAACCGAAATCATCACCAACAGAACCACCTTGAGCCGAACAAACCCAAACCCTTCACTTAACTCAGTGCCCCTCTATCCAGGCTGCACACTGGCATTGCTTGGCAAGCTTTAACAAGTCCAGGGCTCGGGCCCGCCCAGGACCATGAAGTCAGCAACTCTGGGGTGAAGCCCAGGCATCAGCACACTCCTGAAGCTCCCCACGTAATTCTGAAGGACGGTGACAACTGAGAACCTTTCTTCCCAAGGCCCCCATCAGTTCTCAGCAGCAATTTTTCTGCTTCCCCAATTCTTTCTCCAAGCCAATTCCCTTTTTTTTTTATTTATTTATTTGTCAGGGAGAGAGAGAGAGAGCATGAACCTGAGGAACAGCAGAGGGAGAGAGAGGAGGTTCCCCGCTGAGCAGGGAGCCCCGATGCAAGACTCGATCCCAGGACCCCGGGATCATGACCTGAGCCTAAGGCAGACACTTAAACAACTGAGCCACCCAGGCGTCCCCAATTCCCATTCTTCCAATCAGCGGTTCGGATTTATTTGGTTGGGGAAACGAGGTGGGAGAGGAAGGGGCCATTAGCATTTTTCTAAATTGGGAACTGATTCCAATGTACAGCCAGGGTGGAGACCCACTGCTGTCCCTAGCTCCTTCCCCAGTCCCCTCTAGGCTCTCCCCTCAGAGGCAGAGAGAAAGAGAACAGAAAAAAGGGAAGACCAAGGGTGAACCCCTGAAAAGCCTTGGGAATCAAACCAGCACAGAGCTCTACCCTCTCACCACTGGTGAAGGTTGTGCCAAAGTTTACACTGACCCCATGAGAAAGAACCCTAGGCTCTGACCCCAGCCTGATTGTTGCTATGAATATGGGACATGAAATGGAATCTTCCTCACCTCCAACCTACAGTGGCTCTAGAGAGAACGCCTCTGGGAAAGCAACCAGCTTCCAAGGAGAAAGTTCAAAGGGCAAAAACCAGTTGGGGGCCCAGCACCTGGCTGTTCCACTTCATTAGCCCCAAGTACATGAAGTCAGTCATCTGGTATCAGAAGAAGCCGCACGGGACCCACGGCCAAAGCTCTCAGACAAACACGCGGAGATCCGAAGTCCTCTACAGCCCACAGGCTCTGGGAGACTCAGGAGCAGCCATGTGCCCTCCCCTGTGCCCTGCTCCCACAGTCGCCCCAGCCCCCAGCCGAAAGCCCCCCGAGAGTCCAAAGCACGCAATGCCCTTCTCAGCCAAGCTGAAGCTGAAGGCCTATTTTCTGTTCGTTCATCCAGCTGCTGTCTGTCAAAGCACCTACTGCATGCAAGTCACTAGGGTCAAGCGTCAGGGACACGAAGATTCTGCCTGATCCCTAAGGGGATCAGTCCCAGAGGGGACTGAACAGGTGCCGCTGGTGACAGGTAGAGCGTGGACAGACCACCTGTGAGAACACGGGGCGTAAAATGTCCCCTTAATGAAAGGGGAAGCTGGAGCCGGACTTCTGGACACCTAGTCCTGCCTCCGCCAAGAGAAAGTTCCACCTCACCTGCAAAGAGGAAGAAGGGTCTCAGCCCTCCTTCCCGATCTCTGTAAAACTAAAACAGCCCCTATGTCATCCAAAGACAGAATATAGAAAGTATCTGGGAATTAATAAGACAACTGTGACTGTGAATTCATAAAATGCACGTGACTGAAGAATCTGCAGCAGGGGAGACCACTTGTGACTAACAAAGTGTCAGGTCACTCACGTTCTTACACAGATCATCTGACTTCGTCGCACAGAGTAGGCTGACTATCTTTATCTTAGGACGATTGAGAAAACTGAGGCCACTCAGTCCATGGCCATCTCCACAGCTTGCATACATTCCAGAACACTCTGTGCCTCCCTATTAGCATGCAAGGATGTGGGATGATGTCCCCCTGGGGTGTTGGGGCTTCTGGCTGCAGAAAACCAGACCAATCCTTGTAGAACCCGGAGATTCCAGAATAACGGGCTTCAAGAGGGCCCACCCACATACCTCTCTAGTTAGGAAAAGTAACTTTTTTTTTTTTTTTTTTTTAAGATTTTATTTATTTGAGATAGAGAGAGAGCACAAAGTGGGAGATGAGCAGGGAGAGGGGGAAGGAGACTCCCTGAGGAGCAGGGAGCCCTAAGTGGGGCTCGATCCCGGGACCCTGGGATCATGACCTGAGCTGAAGGCAGACGCTTAACCAACCGACTGAGCCCCCCAGGCGCCCCAATAGTAACCAGGACAGCAAGGTTCCTTCAAAACTCCCAATTCATCCATCGATCCATTCATTCAGCCAGCCAGCATGTCCTGAGCATCGGCTGCGCTCCGGGCCCTGTACAGACCCAATCCTCAGCCTTCACAGAAAAGCGAACATGGGTAATTAAAAACGGGGTGCTCTGAAAGTCAGTGCGAGGCACCCTATCCAGTCTGGGGCAGGGAAGGGGGTGCAGGTGGGCACCAGGACCACTGTCACCTGCACTGAGCACACAGAGGTGAGTGCCAGGGCCGGGGGAGGAGAGAGAAGGCAAATTCCTGGCAGAGAGGACAGCACGTGATTCCCCTGACAATGAAATCTGCAATGAGTGAAGTCAGCCACGCGTAGAAAAAAACTTACTTAGGCAATAATCAGTAAATGACTTCAAGGTCTAGGAGTGATACTAGCCTATCTAGGGCTGTAGTTCATCAGCTGTTGTAAAGGAAAACCATACCTGGAAAAGGACAGCGAGCCACTGTGACAGGAGCGGAAACCCTATCTGCTCTCTTGACATGGTCACCATTTGAATAGAAAAGGAGGCGAGTACGGCAACAATGTAAATCACACCTCCATGAGACAGAGATCCCATTCTACAGATGGGAAACCTGAGACTAATAAATCTGGCCTGATGCCACCCTCTTGACCCACACGCATTGCCGCCTCCCAAAGGGACGCGGGGATGTCTACACTGGTCAAGGGAGAGAAATGCTGACTCGGGGCACCCAAGCATTCCAACCACGGGCAAGACCTTCTTGTTAAGGATAGTCTATCTAACTTTTCCAGGAACATACCCCCAAATCAACCTAAGGCAGCTTTAAGTCTTTCCCATAAACTCCTCCCTCGACCTTGACCCCTCTGCTAACAACCACCCTTGTGTTCAGAGTCAGCCTTCTGGAAAATATGTCTAGATCCTCTCCCCTTCCCTCGACTAACCGCCACTCCAACTAAAGCCGGTTTTCCTTGACCTCCTGCTTGCCAATTCCGAATGACATTCCATGCCTTATCTTACTTAACAGTTCCTCCACAAAGGCTACTTTGGAGCGTAAACCCACCACCCTGCTCTGACCTCCCACATCCCCACACTAGCCACATCGCCACAGAATGCTTTATGTATCTGTTTCCACTGGTTTCCACTACCATCCACTGGGGGCCACAAGGGGCTGTCATCCTTGGCTCCTGAGGGCCTAGCTCAGAGGTAGGCATCCAGATTTCACTGGATGAATAAACAATCTCTCGGAAATCAGACTCTATCCTCACTGCCCTAAATTTTCCCCCTCCAGAGTCACAGTGGCCTGTCAATAGATCCAAGCCCCTGCCCTCCTTTATCTAGCTTGGCCTCTGAGCGGATTACACACTGCTGGCCACCAACTCCTCCTCCAATTGATCTCTTCTACTCACCATGTCCCATTTCCCTCTTATGTCTCTAGATACAGCTTCTCCTTTTTGCAGAATCTCTCTCCCTCAATGTTGGCATTCCTGAGAATGCTATCCTAAGTTCTTTCCTCATCTCTTAATACAACGTGTCCCAAGATCATCTCACCTGCTGATTTCAATGACCACCTCTACACTGATGATTCCCAATAGTATATCACCAGCCCCACTATGGGGATTTCAGATACATGTGAATGTCCAATCACCTACTGGACATCAGGGGGAGCCAACTCAACCTCTCCCAAACCAATCCTATCAATTTCTCTCAACCTACTTCTCCTCTTGCCTAATTCCCTGTAAGTAAACGGCAACCCCATCCACCCAGTTGCCCCAGCCAGAAACCTGACCATCTTAACCTCCTCAGCTTCTACCCACATCTAATTAGTGGCCAGGTCTTAAACCAGTCTCCTCTTCTCTTATCCCATGACTCTAACCCGAGCCACCGTCATCGAGATCATAGTAATAGCTTCCGAACTGCTCTCCCTGCTTTTGAGTTCTGCGAACTGAAGTCAGAATAACCTTTCTACAAACCACAAATTCGGGATGCATGGGTGGCTCAGTCAGTTAAGCCTTAGGCTCAGTTCATGATCTCAGCGTCCTGGGATCGAGTCCCACATTAGGCTCCTTGCTCAGCAGGGGGTCTGCTTCTCCCCCTGCCTGTTGTTTCCCCCCCCTTGCTTATGCTTTCTCTTTCTCTCACAAAAAAAATCTTTAAAAAATAAATAGGGGCACCTGGGTGGCTCAGTGGGTTAAAGCCTCTGCCTTTGGCTCAGGTCACGATCTCAGGGTCCTGGGATTGAGCCCCATGGGCTCTCTGCTCAGCGGGGAGCCTGCTTCCCCTCTCTCCCTGCCTGCCTCTCCGCCTGCCTCTCTGCCTACTTGTGATCTGTCAAATAAATAAATAAAATCTTTAAAAAAAAAAAAAAAGAATATTTGTCTAAAAAAATTAAGTTAAATTAAATCAAATGAATAATAAAAATCACAAATTCTAAGATCTAAATCACAAATGACACAAGCCACTCTTCTCTTTTACACGTAAAGGGGAAAGCCCACCAAACTCCTTAATGTTGTATTTTCCAAAAACGTCTCAACAAGATCTCCCAACCCATACGCTTTTCATACAATGTGACTTTAACACTCTGACCATCCAGAGGTAGGGTCTGTGCCTCTTCTCCACAGGAACGGACGGCCTTCTGTGAATGTTTCTGCCCACAGAGTACAGCAGGAGGGACGCCCGGGGATTCAGGGGCTAGGTCATAAAGGCAGTGTAGCTTCTCCTTTGGTCGCTGACATACTCATTCTCTAAGTCTTCAGCTGCCAAGTAAACAGTTTGATTGCTGCGGGGCTGCCGTGATGTGAGGAAACTCAACACAGTCCATAGGGAGAGACTACGCGGAAAGCCACATCCAGTAAACTTGAAGACAAAAAGA
>CM053609.1:58587020-58597752 GCA_028646535.1 Procyon lotor
TGGGGCACCTGGCTAGCTCAGCTGCTGGAACACACAACTCTAAATCTCGGTGTCGGTGTTCAAGGCCCACGCTGGGTATGAGGATATTACTTTAAAAATGAATGGGAGGGGGGGGCGCCTGGGTGGCTCAGTGGGTTAGAGCCTCTGCCTTCGGCTCAGGTCATGATCTCGGGGTCCTGGGATCAAGCCCTGCATCGGGCTCTCTGCTCAGCGGGGAGTCGGCTTCCCCTTCTCTCTCTGCCTACTTGTTGATCTCTCTTTCTCTGCGTCAAATAAATAAAATCTTTTTTAAAAAATGAAAGAACAAATGAATAAGTGAATGAGTGAAGTGGCTGTTGGTCTACACCACTAAGTTTTAAGTGGTTCGTTATATAACAATAACTAGAATGGTTTATAAAGCCCCGAACCTATCCTACCATTTCCACCTACCTCTGTAAGCCAGCTCTCAACATCTCCTACCTTAAACTCAATATTGCAGCCCACCCTGAACTCCTTTATTGACAGGAGTCTCAAAAATGTCCTTCTTGGAGCGCCTGGGTGGCTCAGTCATTGAGCGTCTGTCTGCCTTCTGCTCTCTTCAGTCATGATTCCAGGGTCCTGGGATCGAGCCCCACATCGGGCTCCCTGCTCAGCGGGAAGCCTGCTTCTCCCTCTCCCACTCCCTCTGCTTGTGTTCCCTCTCTCCCTGTGTCTCTCTCTATCAAATAAACAAAATCTTTAAAAAGTTCTAAATTGTTTTTAAAAATGTCCTTCTTGTCTTCAAGTTTTCATATATTCTGTTCTTGCTGCCTGAGATGTCCCTCTACCCTGTCTACTCTTGGTTAATTCATCATTCAGGTAGGTGTCTGCTTAAACTTCCTTATGAAGAGTTTCTAAACTCCAAGGCTAGCATAGGTCTCCTCCTGTGGCTCCCTGTGCCTAATGAACCAAAACACTCACCATAATCCACTGTAATCCTGTAGTGGGGTGCCCATCCTGCCCTGCCCCTAGTGTGCTCATGCACATGTACACACACACACCCCAGAGCTCCATAAAGACAACGAGTAGTCCTGGGAAAATGAACATCCAACAGTCACGAAGCACTTGCCAATCTCCAGCCCCATCTCTTTCCTGAGCTCCGAATGGGCAAATCCACCTACTATCCTACAAATAAATTTCAAACTCAACATGATTCCATCTTCCCCACCCCCGTAAATGACGCCACCACCTACCAATCGCCCAAAGCAGAAACCCTAGCTTTTCATTCAAGCAATTCTTATCAAGCTCCTCTCTTTGTTCTTTGCTGGGGATACAGTGGCTCCTGAGACCGGCTCAGCCTGAGGCACAGGATTTACAGGCTGGTGAATATTCTCGTCCTCACCCCCCTCTCCCTCACACTGGACATCCCAATGAGTTATTATTGGCTATGCTGATATTGCTTTCTAAACTGCTCCCCATGGGGTGCCCGGGTGGCTCAGTGGGTTAAAGCCTCTGCCTTCGGCTCAGGTCATGATCTCAGGGTCCTAGGATCGAGCTCCACGTCAGGCTCTCTGCTTGGCAGGGAGCCTGCTTCCCTCTCTCTCTCTGCCTGCCTACTTGTGATCTTTCTCCTGTCTGTCAAATAAATAAATAAAATATTTTACAAAAATAAAAAATAAACTGCTCCCCTCCCTCTCCTTTCCTGGAGACATCATCTCCTAAGCAAGCCACACTCCCACTGCCACGGCTCTAGTTCAGGCTTTTGTCATTTCCTGCCTGGATTGCCACAGAGTTTCCTAATCTGTGTCTCCGCCACCAGCCTCGCTCTCATGTCCTGCCCCAGCTACACTGTTCCCCTGCTTACAATCCCTCAGTAGCTCCTCAGATGGTTTAGGGTAAAATCTAAACTCCCTAGGAACATTTATTTGCCTCCCTTTGTCCCCTCATATCCCCACAATCGCCCCACACCCCATACTTTTTCTCCCCTTCGTTTTTTGCACTGCCTGTCCTTTCCATCCCTGTGCTGAGAATGTCCTTGCCCCTTCTTCATTCAACAATTTTCCTGAGTACCTAGCAGAGAGGCCAGGCACTGTTCTAGATGCCAGAGACTCAGCAGGGAGCGAAATAAAGCGCTTACTCTTGGGGTGTTTACATTCTAGAGGGAAAGACAGACAACAAACAAGTAGATATTTAATGTCAGGTGGTGACAAGGGCTATAAAAGGCCAGGCCAAGTGGAGGAAAAGCCAGAGGGGCTGGTGTAGCTGGAACAGAGAGAGGTCAGAGGGAAGAGGCCATGCTAAGGCTCCATTTCAACCATGCCCAGGCTCCATTTCATCCTTCGGTGCTACGAGCAGACACCTCCCGAGTGAGGCGCTCTCCCCCTGCCCCGCACCGTCGGACCATAAATTGTAGGGTTGTATTGGCGACTTTTGCCTACCTCCCCGCCACACCACGAGTTCCCTGTTCTACCTCTCAGCTCCATATTTTATAGGGCCCATCACATTCAGTAAATTTTTCTCTCATGGTCAAAACTTTCTTCTTTCGATCCGATTCCATGCCCTGCAAGCAATTCCCTGATTACTCGAGGGGTTTCCTAGGGGCTGTGGTATTAGGAAGCCTTGAGAGCGAACACACACCTTCTGGTCATTAGAAATTCCACATGCACCGCTTTCCACTGCCCAGTCATAGACTACATGTCAGTTTACGTGTCAGTTTCTCTTTTTAAGTAAGTAGGACTGGGTGGTTGGGAAAATGACCGACTCTGGGTGGAGAGGACCCAAGGCAGGCAGTGCTCAGGGAAGGGCCCCATAAGCAGCCCAGCAGAAGCCCCAGATGCCCGTCTGCTCATCACTCAGCCCGGCTTCCCTGTTCAGATGGAGGCCCCATCACTGCCCACCTGTCCAAGCTTGAACCTTCAGCATCATCTGAGAGTGCCCCACTCACCCCCATCCAGAAGTCCTAGAAATCCCACCTTATCAACTATTTCTTTATCCATCCCCCCATCTCTGGTCCAAAGGCCTTGCCCCACAGCGCAGGCCTCACTATCCTTCACATGGACTCAGGTCGCAGCTCCCTAAACCGGTCTGCCCACCTTCTGACTCTCACACTTGCCAAAAGCACTCCACGTGGCCACCAGAGTTCTTCTCCCAAGCAAATCTGATTTCGCTGCCCCACCTACAATCAACGGCGTCCCCCCACTTTCCAGATAGTCTAACCTGTTTAGGCAATGTATAAACCAGTCCTGGAACTGGCCCTGGGCTACATTTCCAGCCTCTGCCTTCTGACCCGCTCCCTGCTCCCACCCCGCATTCCAGCCATACCAACCTCGGGAATTCCCTGAACATTCCATGCCTTTCTGCACCTCCATACCTTGTCACATGCAGTTCCTTCTGTGAGAAGTGTCATAGGAGACAGCTGTGGATCTTTTCAAAATTCAGCCTAGACATCATGGTTGCTGGGAGGTCATCCTAAGCACTCTTCCCCACGGGCAGAAAGCTGTCCCGCTCGCTCCCACGGTGCCTCTATCCCCACACTGACTACATCACACAACCATTGGTCAACATATCTGTCTCCCTCCTTGACTATGAATTTCTGGATGGCAAGAGTCATACTTTTTTCTTCTCTGCTTCCCAGCACTACGTGGACTATCCAGCGCACAGTATACCCTAAATGTTCCCTGAATGAAGGAATGTTCTGGATTAAATCCCTTCTCTTGCTAAATTTGAAGATTTAGCCTCAGTCCTTACTTTGTGCATAAACTGTTGGCATATATTTGACAACTCTGGCTGAGAGACAAGTGCACAAGACCTATGTTTGAGGGAGGACTCGGTGCACAATAGTGTAATATACTGATGATTATTGTGTTTAAATTTACTCCCTTTCTTGGCTGCTCCTAGGCCTGCCTCCTGGCTTTCTCCTGAACGGCTGTGGTTGGACAAACGAGATACCACGACACAGGTGGTACATGAACAAATTGTCCTCCCAGGTCCCTGCACCTGACATGTGTTGGGGGCTCATTAGACAACAGTTGAAGGAAGAAACTCGTGAATCGCATGTCCCTAATTCTTACTCACAATCTTGGCTGCCCTTCTGAACCTTCTTCCAGATCTCTAGGTTCCTCGGAAGTTATTAAAGATAGAACAAAGTCCTGGAAGCAGCCAAGAGAAAGAGTAACTTTAAACGCAATCGCCACCAATACATTGAACTTGAGTCATGATTTATGGTTTTCACTGAATCTCACTTCATCCACCAAGCAGCCCGGAAGTAGAACAGTAACTGCATCTTGCCCAGGGTCACGCAGGTCTTGAATCCAGCCACAAACGCAGGTCAGGTGCACTTGTCACTCTACTGGAGTTGCGCCCAGAATACGCCATAAATCTGTGTGCACAACTGTGTCTTTTCGTAACTGAGGAGCTCTGCAGACCAATCAGAACCACGGCTACTCTGCACATATTCTTACAAGGGTGAACCCACATGCGTTGTGACTGACAGAGGCAGGCATGATGCCAGAATCCAGGAACAGCTGTCAAATGACACAGATCGAAACCATAAAGAATGAAACCTGATGAAGTCAGGCCGGCGCCCTGAAGCCACTGAGGAAGACAACACTCCCCGTCACCCCAGTGGCCTGGGAAGCCCTCACAGTCATACAAGAATTGAGATGCGCAATGGCAACTCTTGAGTCACCAAAAGAAATGTCAAGTTAGGAAGGCAAGCAGACATATCATTGGTTTTAAAGAGACTGCGACAAACATGATTAACATAATGGGATCCTGGGGCTTAAGGGGATGCAGCCATCTTGGAAATTTTACTTAGATGGAATAATCCTTATACCATATAAGATACGTAACTGTATACCCACATTTGAGGGCACCTCAAGCCCGACAGATCCTAAAATTAGTTTCACCAGTAAGTCAGCCTAACAGATCATCTGTAGATGATGCAAGAGAAATTACAAACCACGTTTAAGACCTCAAGGGAGAACCTCCTTCTTGTAACACAGGCCGTGCCTTCCACCCCTCCCTGATTGTTGCCACGCAGCACGAACATCCCCCGTACACAGAGATACACAAAAAGCGGCGCCTGGGTGGCTCAGTTGGTTCAGCAACTGCCTTCGGCTCAGGTCATGATCCCGGAGTCCTGGGATCGAGTCCCACATCGGGCTCTCAGCTCCATGGGATGTCTGCTTCTCCCTCTGACGTTCTCCCCGCTCATGTTCTCTCACTCTCTCTAATAAATAATCTTTAAAAAAAAAAAAAAAGGATACACAAAGAGGAGTCCAAGCCACATACACGGACGCACAAAGCACAGGGTGGACCCCACAGAGACACCCAGATCTCCGCAACAGTAAAAGCAGGGAGGCTGGGGAGGAAACGGAGGCGTAAGATGGGGCAGTGGAGAAACCTCGAGAAAAGGGGGCATGAGGCTGGCTGGACAGGGTTGATCCAGGGAGCAAGTGCCCCTGGTACCAAAGGCCTACACCCCACAGCTGCTGCTACTGGGAATTCGCTCCTTAAAATGACACCAGCTCTGAGCTTCTTCACAGCTGGGGTATGGAAAGGGTCTCCAAGGTTTCAGGTGAGGAGGGCATTTTTCTAGAACAGAGACTCCTGAGGGATGAGGCTGCAGAGGATCAGCCTCTCGGTACCTCCAGTGTGGCTTTGTGGAATGAACAGGCTTAAATACATTAGTTATGAGACACAACAAAAATCAAGGGAGACTGAAATGACCGTTTTAAGAATTTAGATCACAGGGCAGGTGGCTCAGTCATCTGTTGGCTCAGTCGATTAAGTGTCTGCCTTCAGCTCAGGTCATGATCCTAGAACCGGGATCAAATCCCACATCCAGCTCCCTGCCTCTCCCTATACCTGTCCCTCTGATTGATAGATAGATAGATAGATAATAGATAGATGAAATCTTAAAAAAAAAAAAAAAAAAGGGAGCTCCATGGGTCGGGCTGCCCTGCTCTGGGCACTGAGCCAGGGCCCTGGGAATGTCCCCGGGCGGCTAGTTGAGCTGCCCGCTCCCCTTCCCCTGGCACGGCGGGTGTGCGCCCGGCCCGAGGCTCACCACCTTCCAAAATGGCTGAGCAGTCGGACCAGACTCCCAAGTACTACACCCTAGAAGAGACCCAGAAGCACAACCACAGCGAGAGCACCTGGTTGATTCCGCACCACGGGTGTACAGCTTGACCAAGCTCTTGGAGGAGCATGCTGGTGGGGAAGATGCGTGGGGGGGACAAACTGGAGGGGACGCTACCCAAAGTTCTGAGGGTGTTGGACACTCCACAGATGCTAGAGGATTGTCCAAAACGTACATCCACGGGGAACCTCATCGGGATGACACCAAAGCTAACCAAGCCTTAGGAAACTCTCATTACCACTGTCGATTCTAATTCCAGCTGGTGGACCAGCGGGGTGATCCCGGCCATCTCAGCTCCGGGGACCACTCTGATGTGTCACCTCGCCACAGCGGAAGATTAAACACATTCTCTGAAGCCAAGGAAAGAAAAGACTGCTTTGGACTGGGAGAAAGAAGCTTCAACTGACAGAAACGTTCACCTGAAAAGTAACTTTAATATAGCTGTTTCCCTTTTCTCCTACCTTGAACCAAACCAAAAAGAACTCTTCTGTTCTTTCTACTCCTGAACTCTTAGAATGTGCCTTTTGTTCATCAGGTTTTTTTGATGTTCCATCACTACATAATTTACTTATTGTAGGCTAGATCTTTTAAAAATATACCTGGCTTTAGGGCGCCTGGGTGGCTCAGTTGGTTAAAGCCTCTGCCTTCAGCTCAGGTCGGGTCTCAGGGTCCTAGGATCAAGCCCCGGATCGGGTTCTCTGCTCAGCAGGGAGCCTGCTTCCCCCTCTCCCTCTTCCTGCCTCTCTGCCTACTTGTGATCTCTCTGTGTATGTCAAATAAATAAATAAAATCTTAAAAAAAAAAAAAAAAACTGTAGATCTCTAAGTAGAAAATGTCACTGGTAAATTCTGGGAAAAAAGCAAAAACTGTAGGATTATATGTGTATTATGATCCCATTTAAAAACAGAACAAAACTACACTTCTTGAGGGGCACCTGGATGGGTGATCAGTTAAGCATCTGACTCTTCATCTCAGCTGTGGCCTCGATCTCAGGGTCATGAGTTCAAGCCCCATATTGGGCTCCATGCTGGGCATGGAGTCTACTAATTAATCAATCAGTCAAAAAAAAAAAAAACCAAACCCAAAAACATTACACTTTTTTTTTTTTTTTAATTTTTACTTAGGGGCACCTGGATGGCTCAGTCAAGCATCTGCCTTCAGCTCGGCTCATTTATTTATTATAAATAAATAAAATCTTTTTAAAAAATAATAAAGTTTTTCTATCAAATAAAATCTTTAAAAAAAAATAAAGATTTTACTTATTTATTTAACAGAGAGAGAGAGACAACAAGAGAGGGAACACAAGCAGAGAGGGAGAAGCAGGCTTCCCACCGAGCCAGGAGCCCAATGCGGGGCTCAAGCCTAGGACCCCGGGACCAGGCCCCAGGACCACGACTCAAGCCGAAGACGACCAACAACTGAGCCACCCAGGCGCCCCCAAAACACAACACTTCTTGAACAAGAAAAAGTCAGGAAAGACCTACAAACTGCTAATGGGCCTCACATGGGAAAACGAGGGCGAGGTAAATTGTTCTCTTTGTTGTTTTCTTGTTTTTGTCTGTTTTTACATGTTGCTACCATTCAAATTTTCACAGGAAGCACATACTAATGGAAAAACAATAAAAGGGGGCACCTGGCTGGCTCATTCGGTACAACACGCAGCTGTAGATCTCAGGATTGTAAGTTCAAGCCCCACACTGGGGGGTAGAGACGACTTAAAAATAAGCTCTTTAAAAAATAATACTAAAATAAAACCAGGAGTGTTTGTAGGGAAGGACTCCCTTCCAGCTCCTTCTCCCTGGCTTCCTGGGCTCACATCCCCGCGTCCGCCCCGCGCTCCAGCCCACGCCCCTGCCGGGGCCCCACTCACAGATGCAGGCGGCGGCCAGCAGGCGTCCGGCAGCATACGGGGCGAAGCAGCTCGGGAAGATGGGCTGCACCATGTAGTTGGCAAAGGTGATGGCGATGATGGCTTGGCTGGTGGGCTCGATGATGAGGAGCGAGGTCCAGAGTCGGATGAAGGCCAGGAATCCCCCGAAGGCCTCAAGGATGTAGGCATAGCTGGCCCCAGATTTCTTAATGGTGGTGCCCAGTTCCGCATAGCAAAGGGCCCCAAAGACGGAGAAGAGGCCCCCAACAGCCCAGATGACCAGGGAGAGGCCAAAGGAGGCACTGTACATGAGGACCCCCTTGGGGGAGACGAAGATGCCCGAGCCAATCATGTTCCCCACAATCAGGCACACGCCATTAAGCAGTGAGATCTCCTTCTTCAGCTTTACCTGCTCAGACCCAGGGCTGGCTTCTTCGGCCGGAGGGGGGGCATCCCCCTCCCGCTGGGAGGCCACTTCATACTTAGTACCTTCGGCCATGGCAGCGTCGAAGAGAGCCGTCACCAGCTTCTTGGCATTGCCTTCTAAGGAAGAAAGATGGAGATACAGATCAGGTGGTCGGCAGTTACATCGAACTCCTGCCCACTGTGCTCAATACAGGCAACTTCCCCCCACCTGGCCCGAGCTCGGAGCGCTCTCTCTGGCCTCCCACCTCCCATTAACCTCCTCTTCTCCAGCTGGCTCATTAAAACTAACCCCAACTTCCACTGGCAAGGGGAGGCCCTCAATTCCTAGAGAGAAAGCAGCTGTTTCTCCTCATTAGGCGGGGGCTGCGCACCAGATTTACAAAAGAGAAAACTAAACACCGCTTCTATCGAAGTCTGCTGTGATAAGAGGCAAGCTGGCGGTCCCCGGGGAGAACGGGGCATGACCTGAGTTTGCGTTGACCTGAGTTTGCGTTTTTCGGCCTCCCCGCCAAGCAGTCTGTCCTCCCTCTAATTTCAGTCTCACCCGTTACCTGGGCGAAGCTGCAACGTGAGGAAGCAGCCTTGCGAGCAGCCTCTCTGTGGGTTCTCCTCACAAGCTTCTCTCCCCCTCCCCCCCAAAGGACACCTAAGGCTCCGGGGACCTCTTGCTGGACACCTACAACCCTCCCCCTGCTCAGGGAGCCGCTCTTAACCACCCTTAGGTGAAGTCGGCAGCCCTAGCAAAGCCCAAGCAGCCCCACTGCGCCCTGGAAGAAAGAAGACAGACTAGTCTCCTCTTTTCCTTGCTTTTCCTTCCTTCCTTCCTTCCTTCCTTGCTTTCCCTTGCTTTTCTTTCCCAGCCCCCGATCTTCCAGGCCTCCTGCTGTCAACTTCCTCGCATGGGCATAGCCGCGTCACCCAGAAGAGTATGAATGAGAGAAGGGTGAGCCAAAGGGACAGCCCAACCTCGAGGGGACTGGAGGCAGCTGATGACGGCTCCCCACTCGGGAGCCGCAGCTGGAGAGTCGGCACCCAAAAGACGCCGGGCCGCCGGGCCGGCGAGGAAGCTGCCCAAGTGCCCGCAGGTGCCGGCCCCGCCCCAGCGGGAGGCAGTGGGGAGGAAGAGAGGGAGGCTGGCCCAGCCAGGGGAGAGGTCTAGACCCAGAGCCCCGGGGGAGAGGAAGTGATTGGCCAGGACAGAGTTGCACAGCGGGTGGGCAAGGTGAGCGGGGCTTAGCGGGGTCTCAGGGGTGGGGGAGGGAAGCACACTCACACCCTAGCCCCGGGTTCCAGCAGGTGCCCCCGGCGGCAGTCACAGAGAATGCAGCGTCTGGGAGCAGCTGTGGCCTGACCGCTCCTCCTCTTCAGCCAGCAGTAAAAGGAAAGGCCAGGCAAATGCTTATGGATTTAAATCAAATCGAGAAGTCGAGATGGGTGGAGGGGGTGAGGGAGGGGGAGAGCAGTGTTAAGCAACTGTCTGGGTCCAAGGTTCACTGGCCCTTCACATCTGCAAAAGGGGCAGCTAGGAGCTCTTGGCTCAGCACTTTCCGTGATAAGAAGGCAGTCTCTCAGGAATCTCCTTTGTCAGCGCTGCTCGGGGACCCAGGGCCCAGAAGAAAGGACGGTCGCCGGTCGCCGGGTGCAATTTCTGCAGCCCCAGGGAAGGTGGCCCTCAGGCGATTAGCTAGGGACCGGGCTGGCGGCTGAGAAGGAACAGCCCTCCGTCTTCCAGGCCCCACCCCTAGGCCCGCTCCCCTCTCACCCCCCTGCAAGAAAGGCAGGGAGGTGGCCGGGGTGCCAAGAAGGCGAGTGGCTGATCTGAGATTAGAGGAAGTGTAAGTGCAGTCCCCACGCTTCGTGGCCTCGTGACGGGTGTCCTAAGAGAGGAACTCTGCACACTTCCCCTCAGAGCAAAGGATGGCTGCCCCCAAATTTAAGCCATGACCCCCCAAAGCTGAGCATCAAGCTACGTCCAAGGAAACAAAGTCAAGAAATGAGACTCAAACCCCTGACTGCATCCCCTCCCGGCTCGTGTGCCCGTTCATCCTCAAAAGAAACCATCAATCCCTATAAGTCCCTTCCCCACATACAAGTTTAGTCCAGTTTCCTAAAAATATGGAAAAATAAGATTTCACTGAGCTCTCCTGGACAGACAGGCCCGGAACTGAGAAAGTTAATAAGTATTTTTTTTTTTTAAATCATATTTTCTAACTTCACAGTCTACTTCAATCTGGTATTCTGGGTCTCTTTCACCAACAGAAGTACATCCTATCCTTTCTGAAATCTGTCAGTCCCTTCCCACACTCTTTCTAACCGTCTTTGGTTATTCTACAACC
>CM053609.1:58631870-58650948 GCA_028646535.1 Procyon lotor
ATGACATGGCTTAGAAACCCCTCACCAGTCCTAACTAGTCCTCTTCTGGATTGCTTAATTATATCAATCTTTTTTTTTTTTTTAAGATTTTATTTATTTATTTGACAGAAAGAGATCACAAGTAGGCAGAGAGGAAGCAGGCTCCCCACTGAGCAGAGAGCCTGATGCCAATGCTGGGGCTTGATCCCAGGACCCTGAGATCATGACCTGAGCTGAAGGCAGAGGCTTTAACCCACTGAGCCACCCAGGCACCCCTGTATCAATCTTTCAAAGCATAGCTTGCAGCACAGAGAGAGGCAGTGTCACATATTGGTTAGGAACAAGAGTTCTGGAATCACACAAGCCAAATGTGACTCCAATCTTTACAACCTACTAGTTTCACAGCCAACAAGTCAGGTAACTTTACAGTGCTCGTATTTCCTCATTTTTAAAATGGGGCTAATAATTGAAAGAGTAGTTGAGTGAATTAAAAGATGTAATCTATGTGATGCCCAGGACTGGCATTCATTCGGCAAATATTTAATTGAGTAACTACTTTGTGTCAGACACTGTTTTGGGGACTGGGGATACGCCAGGAAGCCAACAAATCCCTGCCCCAAGGAACTTACATTCTTACGGAAGGAGCAGGCAATAAACATGATCAATGAGTAAAATATATACAGAATATTAGGTAGTGGTAAGAATTATCCAAATTTTTAGTTCTGCATCATTTTTGATGAACAATTTCCCCTTTAAATAATTTTTCTCTTGTTGTGTTTTACTATAAGATTCAAGGGAGGGGTGCCTGGATGGCTCAGTTGTTAAGTGACTGCCTTGGCTCAGGTCATGATCTCAGGGTCATGGGTTCAAGGCCTGAATCAGGCTCCTTGCTCAGCAGGAGGCCTGCTTCTCCCTCTCCCACTCCCCCTGCTTGTGTTGCCTCTCTCACTGTGTCTCTGTCAAATAAATAAATAAAAGTCTTAGGGAAAAAAAAAAAAGCATCCAAGGGAAACCAGGCAGCTTCCTCAACACTCTGCTTCGAAATTTCTTTGGCCAACTGGGTCCGTTCAGGGCAACAAGGGCTTTCTCCAAGCACGCGCCTCTGGCCTCTAACCATTCCTCAGTTCTAAAACCACTTCCACATTTTTAGGTATTTGTTACAGCGGCACCCCAACTTCTCGGTAGCATGCCTCTGTCTTAGTCCTTTTGGGCTGCTAGACCAAAAGGGTAGATTTACTGCTCACAGTTTCGGAGACTGAGAAACCCAAGATCAAGACACCAGCGTGGGTGCCTGCAGGTGAGGGCCCTCTTCCTGATTTCCCACCACACTGCCTCACTGTGTCCTCTCATAGTGGACAGGGAGGGATCTCTATGGTCTCTTTTATAAAAGGCACTAGTCCCATTGTGGGCTCCATCTTGGGGACTTAACATGTCCTGAAGGCTCACCTTCTAATGCCATTATCTTTGGGGATTAGGAAATCAACATACAAATCTGGGGGTTGGGGGACACAAATATTTCGACTATAGCAGCTGGACTCCTGCATGTGCTGGTAGTTTCATCTTGAGCAAGTTATCGGACCTACCTATGACTCAGTTTCCTCAATTATAAAAGGAGGCCAAAAATAACACCTACTTCACAGGAGGTGTGGTGAAGATTAGTGCCTGCCACGGCTGAGTAGTCTACCAAAGTTAGATATTATCATTTTGAAAACCAGACATCTGCCCGTTTTCCACGGCTTCCACTGTTTTCCATAATTCCTCAAAGATTCCCAAGAACATATCCACAGGCCCATTCGTAAATGTACCTGATGGTCCAGGATGTGCTTTATATGGGCCCGGACACTGAAACTCACTAGACTAATTAAAGCTTAAACTCATTTTAAGCACCCAAGTCCTCTTTAATTTTTTCCTATCGTTTTGGGTCTTGAATCCACTCTTAAATATGGACCCCCACTGTCCAGTGCCTTGCACTTGGAAGGCACTCTAATAAATATTTACGGAATGAAAGTCTGTTCTACCCTGGTGCCATTTCTTCCTGATGATGATGACTGCTCCCAATAGCCTAGATCTTGACTGTATTTTTTTGGCAAATTTTCATTTACTCGACATCCCAGATCATGGGCTCCCTTCCTCCTTTCCCTGCCTACCACAACTCTTTCCAATTCTCGACCACCTTTTCTGCTTCCTTTCTAAATTCCTCACTCCCCCACATGCCACCCCTACAGGTACTCTCCAAGGCTGTCTGGCTTCTTTCATTTGTGTACCTGACCTCTCTTTCCAAGTAGATAGTAAGCTCCTTAAAGTTCAAGTGAAGTCTTAAGTGTTCCAGGCATTCAGGGCACCTGAGTAGCTCAGATGGTTAAGCGGCTGCCTTTGGCTCAGGTCATGATCTCCAGGTCCTGGGATCCTGGGATCCAGCCCCGCATCTCATCATCTCACCCTTGGGAGCCCCACTCAGTGGGTAGTCTGCTTCTGCTTCTCCCTCTCCCTCTGCCTCTCCCTCAGATGTTTTCTGTCCCCAATGAATAAAATCTTAAGGGAAAAAAAAAAAAAAGAATTTCAGGCATCCACCAAGCATAGAGAATACGTAGCCAGCACTCAACTAAAACCTCCATGATCACTTTCAGAACTTAAATATTTTTTATTTTTCCAACCTCTTTGCCCTGCTTCCCTTTGCTCGACATCCTTTTCCCATCCATACTCAGGATCCTACTAATCCCTAGAGCTGCACAGAGAGGGACTACAGAGAGGAAGCACAGCAGAGGGCACCAGAGAGACCAAGGGACCCAAATCCCTTGGCACAAGGACCAAGGTCCAAATGGAAGAAGGGCCTTTTATGGCCAACACTATGGCTTCAGGCCCTGCTGTGGTTCCAGTTTTGAAAATATCAAAGCTGATGCCAACAACAAATGTCATGGATAGAAAGGCGTTTTGTACTATTTGTAGAGAGGAGAGAGTAGTAGGGATCCAAATGTACACTCTGTCCAGAGCCAGATCGCCTAGGTTCAAACTTGTTTCAGCATTTACTAGATTTGTGACCTTGCACAAAACCCTCAACCTCTCTGTGCCTGAGTTTCTTTATCTGTAAAATGGGAGTAACAAAGTTTCTACTTCACAAAGACTGTGAGGAGGATTAAAAGAGTAAATTCTTGAAAAGTGCTTAGATCTATGCCTGAAATGTGAAAAAAGCTCAAAAAGTATTTACTCTTGTTACTGTTGACTAGTATTACCCATCAGTACCACAGGAATAAGAGCCCACCTAAATAAGAAAGATCTTCTGTGACTAATCGTAATAATCGTTCCAAGGTACAGAGCACTTGTTAGATGCTCCACTTGCATTACCTCCCTATATGTTGATGACAACCTTAAAAGAGACTCGCACTATTAATCCCATTTTACAATCCAGAAGCACAGATAGGTTTAAGTGTTTTTTTCTCAAGGTCACAGAGTCGGCATGTGGCGAAGGTACCTTAATTCGTTTATTTACCATTTGTTGGTAATTCTTACAGTGTCTCACCAGGAAACCCTGTGGGTGCAAAGGTAAACAGCCTAGGCCCCAACCTACAGGAAGTTTCGGCTTCCAGAGAAGGAGCGGGGCGGGGGCGGGAAAGAGGAGTAAACAAATAGTTCTAACACCGTGTGGTAATTACTATAATAGAGGCTCGCGACAAAAAGTGCAGCCGGATCTCAGACACTGGAACAAGAAAAGTACTGAGAGCTTAAAGGTCCAAAGGAAAGACATGACAGTTACGGAATAAGCAGTGGTTCTCGGACCAACGTGTCCGGTAATAAACGTGTCACCCGGAAAGGACGGAATGGAACAGAGTTCGAAGCCCAGGCTGAGCGCCTCGCGCGCCTCGCCGAGGGCGGGTCTGACGAGCCCCGGCAAGGCCGGAAAAGGGTTAAGGCGAGCGGGTGGGCGGGGCGCGCGCGCTGATTGGCAGGGGTGGGGCCAGGCTCGTCACCCGCCCCCTCCCTCCGCCCGGGCTCCTCCAACCCCTGGGCTGGCAGGGGTACCGCCCGGGCGAGGGCCGGGGAGCTGGGCCGAGGCTCCCGCCCCCCTCCCCCACTCCCCTGCCGCGTCCCGCTGGCTGGACGCGCTGGAGAAGTTGTGCCGCGCCCGGGCCGGCCCTGGGGGCTGACCGTCGGCAAAGTTTGGCCCGAAGAGGAAGTGGCTTCAAGCCCCGGCAGGTGGCGGCCGGGCCTGGACAGGGGCGCTCGCGGCCTGCGGGCGGGCTCCAGGGGAGGGCGCGCTCCAGCGGCGGGCCTCGAACCGATTCCCGGGACTTCGGGAGCCGGCCTTCGGAGAGAGCGCGGCGGCGGCCAGGGAAAACAACTCCGAAGTTGGAGAGAGGCACCGCCCCTGCTCCCGGACGATCGCCCCCTCCCCGCCCCCATCCCTGGCATCCGGAACACCGGTGGGGGAGCCCGGGCCATGCAGCCCCCTCGGGGAGGCGGCAGTGGGGTGTCTGGACGGCCGGAGCGGCGCCGCCTTCCCACTGGATAGACGACGGAAGCTCCGGGACTCTTCCTGCATCTCCGGACGGCTCAGGATGCTGCCCACCACCCTCCTCTTCCTCCTCCTGGGTAAGAAACCGAAACGAGACTACTCACCCGGCACCCCGCCCCTAGGGCTGTCACAGAGCCCGGGCACTCACTGCCTGCCTCCTCTGCCGCCCCTCACTTCCCCTGCCCGCCGGTGTCTCCCAGCCCCTGCCGCCACATCCGACGCTGCCTGCCCCGGCCCCCAGGAAGTTGCCAGCCGCTCCCCTCAGCCCTCATCCTCCCTCGGGCTTCCCTAGATAGCCATGCCCATCCCCCAGGTCGTGCTGCCGTACCTTCCTTCGAGGTCACACAGCGCAGACTCCCCTCGCTTCGCTGCCCCTTCCTTTAAACTACCCGGAAGTCCCAGATGGGGGGACTTTCCTCCTTGAGTGGCTCAGGTGAAGAAAACTAGGGACGATTCACTCCCCTGCCCTTTCTCGCTCTTCCTCTAGGAGGCGCCCTGGCACATCCTGACCGGATCCTTTTCCCAAATCCTGGTGAGTAGAGGATGCCCCTGGGGCCCCAAGGGCTTGGGAATAAGAGAAGACCCCTGAGAATTCTCTCTTCCCTGAATTCTTCTGGCACCTACCAGAGTTTTAGAGTGGAAATCATCCATCCTTATTTTACAAACGGGGAAACAGACCCAGTGTGATCTCTCAACTGGTAGTTGCGTACTATTTTGGTTTATATAGGGTGAAGACTATGATTCTAGAGGGCCCTTGTGATTCTACAGTTTGGCTGTGGCTGTGGCTGTGTGGACAGAGGGGGAGTTTCTCTGCTCCTTCTTCAAGAGCTCAGGCCTCAAGGGGGGGAGGAGGGGCGGGGGTATGACAGTAATGGGCTCTCAGCCAGTGCCCTTACCTTCCTCTCTCTCCAGCCTGTGAGGACCCTCCAGCGGTGCTCTTGGAAGTGCAGGGCTCCCTACAGAGGCCCCTGGGCCGGGACAGCCGCAGCGCACCTGCCAACTGCACCTGGCTTATCCCGGGGAGCAGGGAGCAGACGGTAACAGTGAGGTGAGAAGCCAGCCAAGACCCTATCCTATCGCCTTCCCTCCCTCTCCTTCCTTCACAGTGGGAAAGCCTTCAGGAATTACTTCTCCATGGAGTTTCCGTCCCTGTCAACAGCTGGAAGAGTAGAACTGGATTTGGCTGAGTCTGCCCTAAAAGCCCGGCCAGTTCTGGCCCAGACACCGTGCATTAGAGCCGAGCTCGGGCCAGCACCTAGTTCAGATTCTGGTCCTCTCTGAAGGACAGCAGGCACTCTAGAGACAGCCCTTGGGCTCCGATACGGCTGCTCGGAGGAGTCCTTCCTTCAGTCCACTGCACATCCTCACCTAGGTTTCAAAAGCTGTTCCTAATTAGCGTAGAATCTTCCTCAGCCTCCCCAGATATTTTAAGCGGTAGAGGTCTCTCCAGTCTCCTCTGACCTTGGGCCATAGGATTGGGGCCCACGTTAAGTACCTGGCTATCTGCTTCACGGAGTTCACTCTCATGAATTTACCCAGAAAGGGCAAGGAGGGTCATCTGGGAAGAGGTGGAGGAATCAGAACGCCATGCTGCCGCCGGCCTCTGTCAGGACCACTGCCATTAACTGGAGAAATCTGGCTGAGTTCGTTTGGCCGTTTGATGTGGACCATGGATGAGCAGGGGCTTGTGCTTCTTGGGGTAGAAGGGACCTGACAGCACTGGGAGCAGAAGAAGCCAGCAGTGGTCAAGAATATCTCTTGTCCGTGGGACGCCTGCCCAGCTCGGTGGGTGGAGCGTGGGACTTTTGATCTCTGGGTTGTGAGTTCGAGCCCCATACTGGGTGCAGAGGTTACTTAAAATCTCGGAAAAAAAAAAAAAATCTCCTATCCCATTGTCCTCCACCCCTGCAGGTTCCAAAAACTGCACCTGGCCTGTGGCTCAGAGCGCTTAGTCCTGCGCTCCCCTCTCCAGCCACAGATCTCCCTGTGTGAGGCACCTGCCAGCCCTCTGCAGCTGCCTGGGGGCAACGTGACCATCACCTACAGCTATGCGGGGGCCAGGGCACCCCTGGGCCAGGGCTTCCTGCTCTCCTACAGCCAAGGTACGCCGGAACTAGTAGAACAGGTAGTGAAAGCCCCGGGGAGGAGGGGAGGAAGCCACCGGCCCCTGTGTTTCCCACCTTCTCTGTGCCTCCTGCAGATTGGCTGATGTGCCTGCCGGAAGAGTTCCAGTGCCTGAACCACCGCTGCGTGCCCATGGCCCAGCGCTGCGACAGCATCGATGCCTGTGGCGATGGCTCTGATGAGGCAGGCTGCGGCTCAGACCCCTTCCCTGACCTGACCCCGGCCCCTGTCCCCATCCTACCCTGCAATCACACCCTGGAAGACTTTTACGGGGTCTTCTTTTCCCCGGGCTATGGGCACCCGGCCTCCGTCTCCCACCCCCAGTCCTGCCTCTGGCTGCTGGACCCCCATGACGGTCGGCGGCTGGCGGTGCGCTTCACGGCCCTGGACCTGGGCTACGGAGATGCGGTGCACGTGTATGATGGCCCCGGGCCTCCCAAGACCTCTCGGCTGCTGCGCAGCCTCACCCGCTTCAGCAACGGCAAGGCTGTCACCGTGGAGACGCTGTCTGGCCAGGCCGTCGTGGCCTACCACACGGCTCCCTGGAGCAGCGGCCGGGGCTTCAACGCCACCTACCACGTGCGGGGCTACTGCCTGCCCTGGGATCGACCCTGCGGCCTGGGCGCTGGCCTGGGGGCCAGCGAGGGCCTGGGGGAGCGCTGCTACAGCGAGGCGCAGCGCTGCGACGGCTCCTGGGACTGTGCCGACGGCACCGACGAGGAAAACTGCCCCAGCTGCCCGCCTGGGCACTTCCCCTGCGGGGCGCCCAGCGGCCCCGGGGCCACCACCGCCTGCTATCTGCCTGCTGACCGCTGCAACTACCAGACCTTCTGCGCCGACGGAGCGGACGAGAGACGCTGCCGGCACTGCCAGCCTGGCAACTTCCGCTGCCGGGACGAGAAGTGTGTGTACGAGACGTGGGTGTGCGATGGGCAGCCCGACTGCGCCGACGGCAGCGACGAGTGGGACTGCTCCTACGCCCTGCCACGCAAGGTCATCACAGCTGCCGTCATTGGCAGCCTGGTGTGTGGGCTGCTGCTGGTCATCGCCCTGGGCTGCACCTGCAAGCTCTATGCCATTCGCACTCAGGAGTACAGGTCAGTGAGGGTGCGGCTGGCCGGCGGGGCGTGGGGGACCCGGGGCGAGACCGGGACGGTGCCCGCACCACGGACAGGTTCCAGGGATCTGCTTACGGGTTGGCTCCTGGAGTTGTCCAGCTGGGGGCCGGGGGGCTCCTCTGAGGACAGGTCCAGATGCTGAAAGCAATCTCAGTGAAGGAGGGGAACCTCAGAGGACTTTTGGGAAAGCCAGGGCCTTAGCTCCACTGTCAGGCCTGGGTGCGGAGGGAAGAGACGTGGCCAGGCTCAGACAGGCTGCTCTGGCTGGCACCACCTGTGACTGAGCAGCCCTCATTCCTTCCAGCATCTTCGCCCCACTGTCCCGGATGGAGGCTGAGATAGTGCAGCAGCAGGCGCCACCCTCCTATGGGCAGCTCATTGCCCAGGGCGCCATCCCGCCTGTCGAGGACTTCCCTACAGAGAACCCTAATGATGTAAGTGACCTCCCGGCCCTCAACCCTCCTGCTTCCAAGCCTCCTGGGGCCCTGCCACCGTACCATCCTTCTTTAGGTTTCTGGCCCTCCCCGCGACTCTGACTCCGGCGTCTGCCTCTTCTCCTTGCAGAACTCAGTGCTCGGCAACCTGCGCTCCCTGCTGCAGATCTTGCGGCAGGACATGACTCCCGGGGGTGCCTCAGGCACCCGCCGCCGTCAGCGGGGCCGCTCTGTGCGCCGGCTGGTGCGCCGACTCCGTCGCTGGGGCCTGCTTCCTCGAGCCAACCCCCCGGCCCGGAGCCCTGAGACCAGATCGCAGGTCGCACCTTCCGCCACCCCCCTTGAGGCTCCGGATGGCAACACAGGTCCGGCCCGTGAGGGTGGGGCGGTGGGTGGGCAGGACGGGGAACGGGCACCCCCGCTGCCTGTCAAGGCCCCCCTCCCGTCTACCAGCGCGTCTCCGGCCCCCGCTACTGTCTCCGAGGCCCCAGGGCCACTGCCCTCCGTGCCCCCAGAGCCATCACTGTTGTCTGGAGTGGTGCAGGCCCTGCGAGGCCGCCTCCTGCCCAGCCTTCGGCCCCCAGGACCAACTCGGAGCCCGCCTGAACCCCTCACCACAGTCCTGTCTCTGGAGGATGAGGATGATGTGCTTCTGTTGCCGCTGGCTGAGCCGGGGGTCTGGGTGGTCGAAGCGGAGGACGAGCCACTGCTTGCCTGAGGTGACCCTGGCGCCCGTGGGGGCTCTGGTCGCCGTGAGGACAACCCTTTAGAGGGCGGCTCAGCTTCCTTTCCCCTACTTCCCTCCCTAACCCTCCGTCTGGTGAGCTTCCTATTGACCCTGTGTAGCTGCTGTAAAATGAGGTCTCCCTCAGACGGGGAAAGGGCTCCCACAGAGCTCCCTCTGCACGTGCCCGAGACCGCAGTCTGTGCCACCAACGGCTCCCCACACCACTGCCACCCACGTGGCTGCTTTGAAAGAGTAAATTTCTTAAAGGGTCATAGGCCGGGACACTCCATCCTTACCAAACCCTTACCCAGAAGTGGCCTTTAAGCACCAGAATGTCAATTGGTCAGAGACCTCCGGCCCCAAGGGGAAGGATTGGGCAGAGCCTGAGGCTTTGCCAACTGTGATCCTTCCTACGGGGCCTGGCTCATAAAAAGAGCACAAAAAATGCTTTAGTCCCACAGCTAGGTCATTGCCCAGCAAGTCAAGGTTGAAAATAAAAGAACAAGAAATTTCAGATTTTTGTAAATGAGCCATGACCAGAGCCCCGTCTCTACCCATCTCGGCTTCTGTTCGCCTCCCCATGACGCCTCGGGTCTGGCTCCCACTCCTGCCCTCTTCCTACTCCCCTTCTAACCACACACCCTTGGTTTTCATATCACTCAGAAGGTAAGAAAGTTCCAAGAACCCTAAGGACCAACTCTCTCCACCGCCCCCACTCACCCCCTGGGGCTCAGCTCTATAGTGAGGACGCCAGGGGAAGCACCAAGCCTCTTTACTCACCACCAGGCCAGAAGTCTGGTGAGCCAGCTGGGTGGGCCCTGTAGAAGGTTCCCGTTTATGGAGTTCTCTTAGAGCACAGATCACAGAAGCACAATGTCCCCAGTGGGACACAGGAGCCGCAGCTCCTGGCCTCCACCCTGCACCCCACCCACCAAGCACTTACAGTCTGTCCTAGGCAAGAGAAAAATCATAAACATTTGGGGTGTGAAGATGTTGGCATCGCTTTGACCAAATCTGGTGCCCCACGAGTGGAAAGGAGGCATTCCCCCACAGAGGCAGAATTCCCTCAGGCTCGCCCTCACCCTTTCTGGCAGGCCCGGCCTCTCCCCAGCCCCTGGCAGCGGGGCCCTATTGGTCACAGCCTGTGATCATCCTCACACCCAGCCCCAACCGCAAACCCTCCTCCCAGGGAGCAAGAGCCCAGAGAAATGGCAGAAGGTGAATGTGGTACAGCCATGGGATCATGGGATCTTGACTTGGGAAAGAGCCAGAATCCTTTCACTCCAGACATTCCCCGGAGATTAGGGAAGGGCCTTCAGAGATCCTTATTGTTGCTGCCTTTTCCCCCTTTGGGACTTCCCGAGTGCTCACAGTCCCTGGGTTCCCCCAGGGTCAGGCCCAGAGAAGCAGGGAGTGCTGATTTCCCTCCCCATCAGTGGTCTGTGCCTCTACCTTACTCCTCTCTTCATAACCCCCCAAAAACCCTTCAGCCCATAGGTTCATCCCTTGTCCTGCTCCAGACCTTCTACTTCCTGGTAGTATTTCTAACTTGAATGTGGACAAAGATTTAAGATAAAAGAATGCTCCTCAGGGTGAAATGCTTCAAAAAGCCAGAGGGGAAAGACCAGAGGGTAGAGTTCACTGGGAAGGGCCGTGTCTGGATTCCTGAGCCTCAACAAAGTTTCTCTAGGTGCTGGGGGTGTATGCTCTAGAAGGTGGGAGCGGAACACCAGGTAGGTGGAGAGGGGATTAGCCTCGTGCGGGCAGCTTGGGGACACTAACAGGGTCCGACCCAGGAGAGGGGGCCTTGGAGAGCAGTCACCCAAGTTTACTTGGACCACGGCCTAAGGAAAAAGAAACGGGATCACCTCACATCCTATCAGGACTGAGACCCGCCGTCCGGAGTGCCTCGTATCAGGGCGGGGGACTCTCGCCCTGTGGAGGAGGGAAGCAGCGTTCTCATCACGAGATGGATGGAGATCAGCCTGGGACTCGGAGATACCAGCACAGACCAGAATTCAGTCCTTGAGAATGGACCTGAACCAGGCTCCAGGCCCTGCTGGGAGGGGAGAGGAGCCTGCAGCCACACTGCCTGAGGTTGCGGAGCACCTGAGAGCTGGGTAACCTGCAGAGTGCCAGATCCTTTTCCATGATTCCCGAACCCTGATAACAAGGCTGTGCCATGAACACCGTCAACCCAGTTCACAGGTTCAGGAGCATTCTCGGGAGGTAGGAGACGAGCCCAGCCTCACGCAGAGTGAAGCCTGGATTGGTTCAGTTCCGAATCTCTACCTTTGCCCCACTATTCCTCCCACACTCCTGAGGAAGCCGGGGCGGGGCCGGTGCACAAACTCTTACTAGTGGGACAAGAGAGACGTGGTTCAAGGTGAAAGCCAGCCTGCTCCTCGCACCCAAGGCTGGCTGAGTCCTGCCAGGGTCTGCGATGCCCCGACTCACTCTCAGCTCATATCCTAGAAATGAATCCACCCACCTAAGTGAATTTTCCAGATACATGAAGCTCACCCCTTCACAATGTAAAACTTTTAAAACTCATTTTGGAAGGAAATCATTCTAAGCACACGTCTGCAATAGGATCGACATCTTTCTGGAGCGCCAAGGATCACTCAGAGACACCAGTGGCCTGTCCGTAACGATGCTTTCGGAGGCTGTCACAGTGTCAGGGAAGCGGTCTCTCTTTTTGCCAAATGCCCAATGTTGGGCATGTTCAATGTTTCTGCCTGCTTTCAGAGTTTTTTGGAGTGTTGCTTCCCTTGCCACCAGGCCATCAGGGGTCCCTTGCTACTCTAAATGTTGAGTACGGGAACACACGGGGATGTTCTGAAATTGTGAATAAGGAAGGACAAGTGGGCTGTGACTAAGGACTGGAGAGTCTATCCACGGAGTAAGGTGCGTAAGTATGGTAGCTCTCAGGAGTCCTTTCCGCTCCCCTAGACCCTGAACATCGCCCTGCAGTTCACGTCCAGATAAGTGATCACTGCACATCAGTCTGAGATCACCCTACGTCTCTTCCATTGGAGGTAATCTCCGAGGATTCCCCTACAGACCTTTCCCAATAATAGGAGACAGCTGGAATATTTAAGACAAAGAAGGCAGCACAGCAGATGAAAAACAGTCTTCGGTATTGGAAAAACCAGAGTGGGAATCCTGGTGTCCCCGTTTCCCAGCTGCACGATCCATCTGGGGACAGGCCAGCCCCCTACCACTCTGAGCCTTCAGGTCACGGGGATGACAGGAGAGAACAGGACAGACTTAGCACAGCACCTGGCAGGGTCACGGGGATGACAGGAGAGAACAGGACGGGCTTAGCGCAGCACCTGGCAACAAACACGGGGTGAGGAGCCAGGGAGTCGGCAGGTCTGTGTGGGTGCCTGCTGGGTCCGGAAGAAAAGAGAAGAGCTGGAGGCTGAAGGGAAAGGGACCCGGGCAGAAAAGGGCTGGTAAAGCCAATCCTGTCTACCCACAAAGAGGCAGATATCGTCGTGTAGCCCCAGAGGGCTGGTGGTGCCCCAGAAAGCGTGGCTGGCACTGGGAACACAGAACTTCTAGAGGGTTTAGCTCAACCTCCCCCTTCTGTCCTGCTCTATTAACACTAGCTTGGTGGGCCTGGCAGGGAAGGGGAGGCAGTCCCCACATGGTTTGCACCCGCCCGAACCCAGTGACAGAATGAAGCTGCCCGGAGCAGGCGGCCATCGGCCAGCGCTCCTTCTTCAGAGCCCCATCTGCCTCGGGGCCAAGTTGGGAAATGGCTAGTGTGGTGGGTCTAGCCCAGAAGGGGTGGTATGGGGAAGGGGAGGGTGATGGGGAAGCTTGGTGCCAGGGTGACCCTGAATCTCTTGGTTTCTGCCTCTAGGCCGTCCGTTTAGCCACTGAGCACCCGCTCCGGGCTGGACACTGGGCTCGGAGGCGGGGAGTCCACAGACAAATGACGCACAGTCCCGGCTCCCGGAGAAAGACCTCCCGATCCCTGGGGCCTTGCCTCCTGCCATCCTCATTTCCCTTACCCACCCGCCCCTCGCCCGGCTTCTCTGAACCCCTGTCTCTCTTGCCCCTCTGACTTCGTTCCGGTCGGGTCTTGACCAGACTCCGCAGCGTGTGTGCTCCCAAAGGGAAGCGACACAAAGGAAGGGGGGGGCAGAAAGGAGGGAATCCCGCTGACATCACTGCTCATTAGCATGTGTGACCTCATCAGGGGGCGGGACAATTTCCCCAGGTGTGGGGGGGGAGGGCTTGGGGGTGGTATTTAAGGGAAAAGCTGACAGTGCTGCTGACTGAAGGAGTGGGTACCGCCAGGCACGGGCTGCACACGCACCCCGATGCACACGGACGACACCGACATGGACACGGACACAGAAACCACGGCACTCTGCCCCTCCGGCAGCCGCCAGGCCTCCCCTCCAGGGACACCCACACCAGGTGAGGGCTGAGCGGGGCAGGTTCCAGCCGCAAGCATGGGGGTAGGAGCCGAAGCTCTGGTGGGGAGGGCAGGACTGGGGGTTGACAGAGCCTGAACCCAAACAGCAAAGGGGAAGAGCAACTCAGGAAGCGGGGAAGCCTCCTGCTCACACCGGGACTGAGGCTGGGCTGGGCTGGGGGCCCCGGGGTGCTGCCTGAACGCCCCCTCCCCCATCACTCCCAGGGCTTCACCGGGGAAACTGGTGCTCAGCCCCTAGGTCAGCCAAGAGGCTGGGGTGGGCAGGAGGGATGGGGGAAAAGGGAAGGGGCAGCCCACCGGCCTGGGGATCACAGGCTGGGGGCTGCTCTGGGGACCTGTTGGAAGGGTTTCACCGGCTCTGGGAGGCCCTGGCTGCCAGCCAACTATTGATCCCAGGCTATTTCCAGCCTCTCGTCATCCCTCTGCCATCCCCCTTTGTTGTGTCTGTCGTTCTTCCTCCAGTTACCCTGACCCATGCATTGTCACTCTCCCTCTCGCTCCTGCTCCCGCTCTCTCGCTCTCTCGCTCTCTCCCCCACTCCCTCCCTCCCTCCCTCCACCTCGCCTCGAACAGAAGATTCTCTGGGACTCCAAGGGACTGCCAGAGATGCAGAAGAGTCTCACACACAACCGTGCACTGGGGGATTGTCACCTACGGGGCCACGAGAAGAGGCAGCTCTTCTCACAAGGCGGGAGTTGGGGGGTTGGGGGCAGGGGGTGGCCCCTGGGAACAGGCTCCCCAAAGTTTTTGACTCTATCCTCCCCTCCCCCCAGAACCTGAGCGGCAGCAGCAGCTTCTCATCCCCTCATTCCCTCCCCAGCTGGGGGGACTAGGACTCTGAGGGATGCAGTAGAAGGCAGGGCCTCTCGGTGGAAGGAGGGGCAGCCCCCCCTCCCCTGGGCCAGAGGCCTAGTCTGGGGGTGTGCCTGTGTGTCAGCGAGAGGCCTGAGTGGGTGTGCGAGCCTGCGCACCCGTGCCTCCCCTGCATGGGGCAGGTTTTGAACTGGTTGTGGCTGGAACATTGGGTAAGCCTTTAGTTAGGCTTCTTTGAGCCCCACTCATTCAGGCTTCTGGGGGAGTCGTGTCAGAGGTCAGACCAAACATTCTCAGCTCCTTCTGGGTGGTGGTCATCCCCTGGGGCCGAGGCCAGAGCAGGCAGGACGGAGCCCTCTGCGGTCGGCTAGGCATACCCCCACTCATAGCTTCCTTCTCTTTGCCCCCCCAGAAACAGATGCCTCACTGCTGAAGAAGCCAGAGAAGCTGTTGGCAGGGTTGGACCGGGGTGGGCCACCTCCTGCCCCAGGGGCCCCCAGACGAAGAGGCAGTATGCCTGTCCCCTACAAGCACCAGCTGCGGCGCGCCCAGGCCATAGATGAACTTGACTGGCCACCTCAAGCCTCATCCTCTGGTTCCTCTGACTCCTTGGGCTCAGGGGAGGCAGGCCCCACCCAAAAGGATGGCATCTTCAAGGTCATGCTGGTGGGGGAGAGCGGCGTGGGCAAGAGCACCCTAGCGGGCACTTTCGGTGGTCTCCAGGGAGACAGTGCTCATGAGCCGGACAACCCAGGTATTTGGGGGAGCCCTGTGAGGGTCAAGGGCACCTGTGGAGCCCTAGTCAGGGATGGAAGAGCTCAAGGCAGGAGCAGCCCCTGGAGGCCAGAACCTAAGAGAAGCCGCTCCAATGCTTTTCTGTGGCAACCTCCCTGGAGGGGGTCCCTGGTTACCAGGTCTCACAAGGGTTGGGGAGCCTCCTAATGGGCTCTCTTCTCTGTCCTTCTTTCCCAACAGAGGACACCTATGAAAGACGCATCACGGTGGATAAGGAGGAAGTGACTCTAGTTGTTTATGACATCTGGGAACAGGTAAGAACCTAGGAGAGCTGGAGAGGGGCAGAGTCTGGCCAGAGGCTGGTGGGAACCGCAGGCCTCGGTTCCCGTATGTTCTGGAAACTGGCCTTTCACACGGATCATCTCAGAGAGCAGAGGCCCCCATCAATGCACGTGCCGTGGCACTGAGTGCCTCTGTCTTTCCGGGATCTTCTGACCCAGAGGGAAGTTCAGATCTGAATTTGACAAACTGCAGCTGTGAGGGAGGCTGAACGCCCTGAAATCGACCCCATCCATACATTTTCCAGCCCTGAAGAGTGATCTGACAGGACGAGAGCTCAGGGCTCTGGAATATCAGCGAAGGGGGGAAAGTGAGGATTTGTGAATATTTGAACATAAATGATTACTACATAGAAACGAGAGGCCAGATTACATTCAGTTGAAGAGTATTCATTTTTAAACTAAGAGCTTAAGCATAAAAAAGTAGGATGGGCTACCCCAGTCTAGGACCCTGTGTCCCCAATTCTCCCCATGTGGGAGAATTATAAACCACCCTCTCCTCCGCAAGCACCCTCCAGGGCATGGAGGTTCTGCCCTTAACTAGCTCCGCAGTCCTAAGCAGGTGGCTTCTCCTTCACACCCAGGTTCCTCATCCTTGAGATGCAGGTGCTGGACGGTTGCTCCCTCGCCTCCGGCCCTGACATTCCACCACTCTCTGCCCATATGCAGGGGGACGCAGGGGGGTGGCTGCGGGACCACTGCCTTCAGACCGGCGATGCCTTTCTCATCGTCTTCTCAGTCACCGACCGGCGAAGCTTCTCCAAAGTTCCAGAGACCCTACTTCGTCTGCGGGCTGGGAGGCCCCACCACGACCTCCCTGTCATCCTCGTGGGAAACAAGAGCGACCTGGCCCGCTCCCGGGAGGTCTCACTGGAGGGTAAGTATCCTGCACCTCATCCATACCTGAGATCTGTCCCTTCCGGATCGCCTCTTCTCCGCAGGGCCCTTCCACCCGCCCAGGTGCGCAAACAATTGCCTCTAGCCTTTAGCAGGCCAGGGACAGACTCAACGCCCACGCCTAGGGCCGGAGAACGCCTTCCCTTCACTCCTCATCTCTTCTCCAGTCCAAGGCCCCGGTTTCTCCTCCCCTCGGCACCACCACCGCCCTCTGCGTGATCCCTGCCTTGTTCTCCATTGCTAGAGATTCACAGGCCGCGACCCCTTTCTACTGCGCCCGGCGCCTCCCCCTCCCCAGCCCCCGCCCGGGGCCCCGTGCCGCCCGCGGGCGCCTCAACTGGTCCCTTCCCGCAGAGGGCCGCCACCTGGCAGGGACCCTGAGCTGCAAGCACATCGAGACGTCGGCCGCGCTGCACCACAACACGCGAGAGCTCTTCGAGGGCGCGGTGCGCCAGATCCGGCTGCGCCGGGGCCGGCGCCGCGCCGGGGGCCCGCGGCCCGAGTGGGGCTGCCCCGACGGCCCCCCGCCGCCCGCGCGCCGCGAGAGCCTCACCAAGAAGGCCAAGCGCTTCCTGGCCAACCTGGTGCCGCGCAACGCCAAGTTCTTCAAGCAGCGCTCCAGGTCGTGTCACGACCTCTCAGTGCTCTGAGCCGCGGTCGCCATGGTCACCGCGGTCGCCATGGCCACCGCGCCCTCCGCTGCCCCCCTCGCCCCGCCCCTGTCCGGCTTCCTCTGCGAAGACCGTCTAGGAAACCAAAAACGCCCGGGGCGCCCGGCCTCGGCGCGCGTCGCCCCGGGCCCCGCCACCACCGCGCGCGCGCGCCGGCTACCTCCCCGCCCCAGAGCGCCTAGAAGGCGAGGACGCAGACCTGCGGGCGGGCGTGCTGCGGCCAGAGGGCGAGGCGGCTTCTGGAGGGCCGGAGGGGCTATGCTTCCGCGAGCTCTTTTGACTTTTATTAAGCCACGCTTGACCACCTCTCCTGGAAAGAGATCCTAAAAGCGAAAACTGGGAAAGTGCTTTGTAGACCCCTTTCCAGTTCACCTTTATACTCCGCGCGAGTACGCCTCACCTTTAAGAGATCCTTAAAGGTAAAGACACGGAGACGCTTCTTTGAGACTTTTCCTAAAACCTGCTAGCTCTTAGTTGCGGCACTTGTCCACTTTGCCTTTAAGAAGTTCTTAAAGGCAAAGGCCTAGAAGCGCTGTTTTTCAGAACTGATGCTGTGATTCACCACCACACCAGGGCACTTCCCTTTTAAGGTTATTAAAGGTAAGGTTGAGACAGACTTTTGCCTTTAGCTGCCATTGTGAAGAGCTGAGCAGGTGGCACCGCCCCCTTTGGCCAGGGCCCGGGAGGCCCCAGCGAGGCCACCCTTCCCTTTTCAATAAAGAACTTTTCTACATTTGCTCATTTTGACTCTGTTCTCAAAAGCCCCGCAGAAGAGATAGTTGTAGATGGAAACTGTTACAGACAAAGCTTAGGCCCAGAGGAGCGAGGCATCTGAATCTCCACTGAGGCTCCAGAACTTTAGTCCTGGTGTAGTCGGAGACAAGGAGCCACAGGCCCTTGGAAATAACTGAGTCCAACTCGTCCCTTTGCAGATGAGCAAACAACCCTGGAGAGGAGCAAAGAATTGCTAGAAGGTTTAGTAACTTCCTGACACAAAGGGACCAAATTCTCAGACGCTAGACCTCATCACCTCCCTTCCCCTTGTTCTGCAGAGTGAGCTGGAGGCCGCATTTAGGACCCAGAGCTACCTCTAGCCATGTCCTGGGCTGCTTTCAGGTGGGGCCCACATCCACCAGGGAGGCCCATCAGCTGGGGCATGATGAAGATGGCCCACACCTCCCCTGGCAGGCCCCCACCACCCCAACTGTCACCTGCAAAGCCCGTGTGAGAACTGAAGCTGTCAGTGCCTCCCCCTGGGGACGCCCACGCCTACTGCTGCCTGAGCCACGAGTCTGAACAAAGAGAGCAGAGGCAGCAGCTCCCCTCACCCCAGACTACAGTACAGCGACTTGTGCACCTGACGGCCAGGAACCCCACCCAGGTTCCCAGAACTTGATAGAAAGAGGCATGAGATGTCTCCTGATCCCTGCAGCAGGGAAGGAGCCAAGGGGCACCAGCTCAGCATGGGTGGTTATGAGGGGATAATATGAATAGTGACATTACCCTTAGGACTTTCATTGGCCTTCTCTGTTAATTCCCTAATGACTACATAAGGTGTTATTGTGCCTTTTGTTGTGGAAGAGAGAGTTTAAGTAACTTGCCTGAGGTCAGTAAGCAACAGAGCTGGGATCCCACTCATATCTGCTTGATACTTAATTTTATCCAGGTTTGCATCCGAGGTTCCCCTTCCAGTAAGGAGAGGAAGAGGAAGAAGGTCCTTAGAAGAAATGTAGGGCCATGGGCAGGTGCTGTGGTGAATGGGCCAGAGAAATATGATTATGGGGGAATAGCCAGATCTAAACTCTGGGGACCATGAACAGAGGCACTTCATAATGTAAAATGCGGAAAAGCACACTTGGCAAGTTCAGGGGACAGATGGTTCTACCATTGGGTTGAAACCTCAGGGACATTAAGAGGGGTAGGAGATGAGCATGAAGAAGGTTTGGAACCCTACTTTTAAGTACCCTAAATGGCAAGCAAAGGAGCTTGTGCCCAAGCCTGCGGACAGTGAGTCACCAAAGGTCTTTGAGTATGAAAGTGACACAGTCGGGACCGTCCTTGGGAAGGAGGAGGCTGGAGAGGTGTGCATGGATCGGAGCAGCAGAGGCAAGACCTGAGGAGCTAAGCCGAGGGGACGATTAACAGTCATACATACGGACGGTAAGGAAGGGCCATCCCGAGGGAGCTGGCGGGCGCAAGCTGAGGCACAGGGCTGTGAGTCAGAATTGGTGGAACTTGACAGCTGAGTGGCTGGGTACAGGCAGGAGTCGCAGGTGGTG
>CM053609.1:58651048-58664698 GCA_028646535.1 Procyon lotor
TCATACGGACGGTAAGGAAGGGCCATCCCGAGGGAGCTGGCGGGCGCAAGCTGAGGCACAGGGCTGTGAGTCAGAATTGGTGGAACTTGACAGCTGAGTGGCTGGGTACAGGCAGGAGTCGCAGGTGGTGGGAGGATGGTGAGGAACTGGGAGTTAGGGGGCACAGGAGGATGTGGGTAAATGGCTCCATTTTGGAGACCCTTGTATTTGAGATGGTAGAACATCCATATGGAGTTTCGGCTGTTCAGATCCTGAACAGCTGGGGCTGAAATTCAGAATAAGTTAGGGTGAGAGACACAGCTGTGAAATTAATGCCCATAAAGATGGTAATAGAAGACTCACGAAACGAACTGAGGGTGGCTGGGAGGTGGGGGGGTAGGGATAGGGTGGCTGGGCTGTGGACATTGGGGAGGGTATGTGCTGTTAAGTGCTGTGAAATGTGTAAGCCTGATGATTCACAGACATGTACCCCGGGGCAAATAATACATTATATGTTAATAAAAATTAATTAAAAAAAAAAAAAAAAAGATGGTAATAGAGGAGCCAGAGGAAAGGACGAGCCTTGGTCACACAGTACCCCGTGCTCGGTCTGAGGCCCTGCTGTCGTGGTCTTGAATGTCTTTGAACAAGGAGCCCTGCATTATTATTTTTAAAATGTTTTATGTATTTGACACAGAGAGAGCACAAGCAGGGGGAGCAGCAGAGGGAAAGGGAGAAGCAGGCTCCCCACGGAGCAGGGAGCCTGATGTGGGGCTCGATCCCAGCACCCTGGGATCATGACCTGAGCCGAAGGCAGATGCCTAACCAACTGAGCCACCCAGGCGTGCAAACCCCTGCATTTTTATTTAGCCCCAGGACCCACAAATTATGGTAAGGGAGGCACTAAGGAAGGGGATACAATATAGGCTGGGATCCTTAAACTCAAACCACACATGGGCCTTAGGGGTCTGTGGTGTCTGTGAAGTCGCATGACACATTTGAGAACAGGGTTCACATTTGATGGCGCATTTGAGAACAGGGTTCACAGATTTCCTCAGGTTGCCAAAGAGGTCTGTGACCCAACAAACCGCAAACCGGGATGGTACTGATTGCTGCCGGGATGGGAAGCTGGGTGTGTGGAGGACGGGGTGGGAGGTTTACTTCTCACTGTATGCCCTTCTTCTGTTCGAATGTTTAACTATGGCACATGTTACCTGTTCAAAAACAAAATAACTTGAAAGAAAGTCTTGATGTTGCAGAGAAGGAAGAGAGACCAGAGAGAGGGTCCTGGGGATAAGCAGATGAGGAAGGTGGAGAAGCAGCCCCCCACCCCACCCCACCCCCACCAAGGCAGCTGAAGAACTGAAACTGAACTTGCGGTGGTTCTGCCGAGGGAGGAGGGCTCTGGTTTTTTTAAGTAAACTCTCTGCCCACAGTGGCCCTCACACTATCCACCCTGAGATCAAGAGTAGCATGCTCTACTGACTGAGCTGGCCAGGTGCCCCAGGAAAAGGGCTTTTCCAAAGGTAGACTACCACTAATGGCCAAATGTGGCCAGAGAGGAAGATGACGAAAAAGGCCCGGTGCCTTTCATGTCTGAAACCGCAAATATGCATCCTGAAGATGGTGGTGGCGGGACCTCCCCCGTGAGGGGTGCCACACACACCACAAGCCTCTTCCCTCTTGCTCAGCCAGCCCCATCAGCCCAACCCATCTGTGTGTTCCCTCCAGACGCCTACAGGGACACGCTCAGAACAGACGGAAGCTGAAGCCAGGCTCCCCCCCAGACTTGGAAGGTGGGGTCTTCTCGGAGAGCCTGCTGGGGCGAGAGATAGCAAAGGGCCCTGGGGCCTGAGCTGCTTCAGCCAGGTGAGGTCTTCACCCTCGTGCTCCTCTTAACCACTGCGATTGTGTCTGTGCCCCTTTAGGAGCCAGCCCTTGCCCCCCCAAACCCCCTCCCGCCACCGCTGTCCCACAAGGCATCCTCAGGGGCCCACAGCAGGAAGTGTGCACGCTCTGCTCAGAGGGGCCGGAGGTGAGGCCCGTCCTGTGTCTTGGAAGGCATCCCTCTGCTCTGGGCCTCTGCTCAGAGTTGGGCCTTCATGCCCCGCCGAGTCTAACCCTCTCTAGAGAGACTGGGGCAGGGGCTCTCCTCTTCTAAAAGCCTGCCAGTGACAGAAGAGGATTTCACAAGTCTTTTGGGTTAAACCCTCACTCCCAGAAAGCCCACCCATGTATACATCTTATTAATCTAACATAGTTCTAGCCACGTCAGTCTAAGTCCATTTTCCCTGGACATCCAGCCACAAATCCTTGTTGTTCCCCTCAAGTACTGCCAAATGCCAGTCACGGCGCTGGGCCCTGTGGGAAAAACAAATACAGATAAGACACGACTCCCGCCCTCCGGGAGCTCACAACTGAGCTGGAAAGATGAGACAAACTAGACCACAGCAAACTGGACCACAGTCTGACTGTCTAACTATCTAGGGGCTACGTCACATGCCCTAAGAATTCTGAATGGAAGAAACAGAATATGGAGACAGATTTAGGGACTGGGTCTTGAAGGATATATGCAGGCTATAGCTAGATGGGGGGAAAAAAGAAAAACTGTGGGGAAACTGGGAGCAAATGCACAGGAGACACGAGACAGGGTGGGCAGCCCGGCATGTGAGATAGACTTTCGCTGTAAGAAGGTCGCAAAACTTGAGGGGATGGTACAGCTGAGTTGTCAAGGGGCTCCAAAACCAGGTAAAAGCATCCTGTGTCTTAGTCCTTTACCATCTAGGTGGCTTTCTGGTGGATATGCTCAAGGTGTCATTTTTTTTTTTTTTTTAAGGTAATCTCTACCCCCAGCGTGGGGCACAAACTCACAACCCTGAGATCAAGAGTTGCACCCTCCACCACCTGAGCCAGCCAAGTGCCCCTTATTCATTTGACTCTTAATGACATGCCCCATGGCTTGGTGGCCTGGTAGACTCGTTTGCATACAGACTCCATGGGAGCCTTGTCAGCACTTTAGTTAGTATTCAGTCCCACTGTTTTCTGGATGTAGACAGTCACGCTCAATCTCCCTGCCTTTCTGGACCTCAGCTTTCCCAATTATAAAGTAAAGGTAACAATATCTACCTCATAGGATGGTCATGAGGACTAATGCAAATGGAAACATCTTTGTAATTTGTCAAACATCATAGAAATGAGCCTCGGAAGTACTTTTTTTTTTAAAATATGATCCGTGTCCTGGTCCCTTATTCAGGTACCCGGACAGCTTGCTAACTTCTCAAAGCACAGCGGCGCCCCGGAGATGCAAATCTAAGGGGCACCTGGCTGGCTCAGTTGGTGGAGCATGTGACTCTTCAATTGGGGTTGTGAGTTCAAGCCTCACAATGGGTGTAGAGATTACTTCAAAAAATAAGTAAGAAGAGGGGCACCTGGGTGGTTCAGTTGGTTAAGTGTCTGCCTTTGGCTCAGGTCATGACCTCAGGATCCTAGGATTGAGCCCCGCATTGGGTTCTCTACTCAGTGGGGAGCCTGGTTCTCCCTCTCCCTCCACCCCTCCCCCTGCTCATGCTCTCTCTCTCAAATAGATAAAATCTTTAATAAATAAATATTAGAAAGAAAAAAGAAAAACATTTTTAAGTTGTGGTCCACAAGGTCCAACTTGCCTCCGAAGGACCCCCATTAGATTTGTTGTTTTGAGGAATATTGGGGGATGGGGGGAAAGACTGGCAACTGAAGCCTAAGTGATGGTATTATATCGCACAGTTTTCCATTTTTTTGTTCGTTAGAATTTGTCTTTAGGCAGAGGACCTGTGCTGATTTAAAATATTTCTCTAAAAGGAAGTCGTCAGAGCCCTGGAGACCAGACAGCAGGTGCTACGCGACACCTGTGGCAGGTGAGGAGGGGCACTCAGCAAAGGTGGTAGCAGAGAGCACTGTGGGGTTTCCCTGGCCAAAGCAAAGGGCAGGAGTCACACTGAAGGTACCTGCCGGGGTGGCTGGAGAGAGAATCCCCTTGACTTTTTGAAGCCATCTGATTGCTATCTCATTTATATTTACATATATATAATGTATATTATATTGTAATTTTTTAGATTTTGAGAGCATGAGCGGGATGGGGGGGTGAGGGTGCAGAGAAGCAGGCTCCCCACTGAGCAGGGAGCCCGATGTGGGGCTCTATCCCAGGACCCTGGGATCATGACCTGAGTCGAAGGCAGACACTTAACCTACTGGGCCCCCCAGGTGGCCCCTCTGATGTATAGTTTCAGGCACAAAAAGGGATTGAGCCAGTGGCACTTGTTTTTTTTGAAATCCAGGCTGCTTGTGACCCAGGACCTTAGGAGCAGGGGACTTCAGTTTGGGAACAATCAAGATTTACTTTCACCATGGCCTCACCCTCACTTGTCTCCCCACATATGCGGAGCATTCTCTGAGGTCAGGAAGGAAGTGGGAATAATGATGGGCCAGTAGTAATGACAAGCTCTCAAGTTCCGAGCATTTCAGCCTCACACTGTCCTGGAGACAGGTGCTGCTGTTAGCTCTTCCTTTTCACAGATGAGGAGTCCAAGTCACCAAGTGACGAACCCCCGGCTCCCTCAGCTGCTCTGTGACCGCAGAGCCCTCTGCAGCCCGTGGTGTTGCTCCGGAGTGTGACTGTTCTTCTGCTGCAGGGTGAAGGCCCTCTGGCTTGGATGGGCCCAGGAGTTCAGAAAAGGCTAATTTTTGGCACTCGCTTTCAAAACAAGTAGGCTTCATGATGCTTGAAAGCTGATGAAAGCTGCCTTCCTTTCTGGAACATTGGCCCGAGTTTGACAAGTCTCTGATTTCCAAGGTCATTGCTTCCCCTCCCTGCAAGCCAGCACTGACTGGCTCCTTTCCAGTCTTCGGGCCCCTCATCCATCTCCCATTGCCCTCAAAAATAACCGCTTAATGGCCCTCCAGTAACTGCAGCCAACTCCTTAAGGGCTCTTGAGAGGAGATCATGTGGGAAAGCTAACAGAACTCATCCAACTTTTAAAAGTGAGCTTTGATCAGCTCTTTCCTTGCCTCCACCTTCCCAGATGTCTAAATTGGTTGGTCTGCTTCGCCGCTCAGAGCTCTCGCCACCAAGAGCACAGAGAGCAGATCCGTCCTGGATACAAAGTGCAAAAGTTGGGGGCGGGGAAGAGAAGGGATGTTTGAAGCCAGAAGGTTCAGACCCAGTTCTGAGACCAGAATTCCTTTCCAGCATCCAGCTCCTGACTGTCGCGTCACCTGGTTGCCATGGAAACATCAGTCTCTGCAGGATGGCAAGCAGCAATTTTTTGACAGAAAGCATCAGAGGCTACCATGGTAACACCAAGCCGAGTAAAGCTGCCTTCCCTCCTGGAGGGGTGAGGAAGGAATGGAGGATGCCGGGGAAAGCGGGCTAGAAAGGGCGGGTGTCGGAAAGCTTAGCTCTGACTCCAACAGGGAGGGACTTAACTCACCAGACACCTAATATGTGCAAAGCAAAGCAATACCGAAGAAGACGTGTCTATGGCTGGCCTCCTCGGGCTAAAATCATCTAGCAATGAGCTCACGCAGAACCGTGCATAAAGGCAGAATGAGACTTGTAACAGGACAACCAATCCTGAAAAGGGAAATCAACCAACAAAGCTTCAGTCTTACAGGACAGGATTTGGACCGGCCGAAGAGGGGCAGGGAGAACAAGATGAGCAAACATGGAAGTGGAAAAGTGCAGGACGTACTGCGAACTCTGGGTGCAGAGAGAGAAAAAACGACTCCCGGGCCTTGGCTCCCAGGATGGGCAGGCTGAGATTAGGATCTAGGAATCTGGAGCTAGACAGCCTGGATTGGAATCCCAAACTCGCTGTGTAATCCGCGGGGCAGGTCACTCACCCTCTTTGGGTATCGTTCCCTTGTTCGCAAAGTAAAGGTGGTGAGGGTCCGCCTCAAGGGGTTGTTGTGAGGATTAGGAACTCAGTACACACCAAGTGGACAGAACAGTGCCTAACCCGAGATAGCCCTGTGCCCGCATAGACAATTACCGTCCCACCACCTCCCGCTTTCCGGAGCCAGCACAGCCTCTCGCTGTCCAACTATTACTTCCCGACTCTCGCCTCACCCGTGCTGTAACAGAGAAAGGAGAGGCTCTGGCTGACCATCTGCCTGCAAGTTGTCAACTCGGTTCCCTTCCTCCTAAGCACCAGGACTAAAGGTTCAAAGGGCAAACCTCTGCTTCCTCTGGTCACTCACATCTGGGGGCTGTTGGGAGCCTAAGAAGGAAGTAGGCAGAAACCCAATTTCAAGAAAACATAAGTTTAAAGAATAAGGAGGAAATACCGCTGCCTTAGAGAAGTCTAGTGCTAGGAAGTCCAAAGTCAGTTGGACGGCTCAAAGTTGTTGAACGGCTCCTGTTTAGAACGGAGGACAGCTGGGCAATTCTATGCTAGAAGAGGATCTGAGCCAGTCTCTCCTCTACCCACACCTGAGCCACTCTGGCCAGACAACGGAGGCTCAGGAAGGCTTCTTTTACCTTAGGAGGCTATTTGCTGCCCCCTCCTCTCTACTCCAGCCACCCCCAGTGCAGGGATGAGTAACTAGAAGGCACTGAGTCACATGTAGAGTGACTCTGGCTGTCACCCACTACATGTGCCGCCTTATATGGGTTAAGACTAGAGTAGTTGTCCTAGATGTTTCCTCGCTTCCACCATTGTCTCCCCCCCAGCAAGAGGCTGTACGAGGAACGAAGGAGGATTGGGGGCAGAACTGAGGTGGAAGGAAGCAAAGTGAAGGCAGGCCAAAGGCGGCAGGCATGGGAACGAAAGGAAACCAAGCAGAGACGGGCACCCGTCTGATGAGGACAGGGAGGCAGGCAAGGCCTTTGGGTATTTATAGTTTGGAGGAGTTCAAGACTGCCACGAGGAAGCCTGGTCCCAAGCCTCAGGATAGATAACTAACAAAAAATGGTCCACGCTGTTTTTCAGGATGCATTAGCAGTCAAATCAATAACTATAGGGGGACTGGGCCCTAGCCAGCTACTACCTAAAAACAGTGCATCGTCCTTCCCTTCCCCCAGGCCCAGAGAGCAAACCAGGACAGGGAAAGGGTAGCAGTGGTAGCAGAGGCAATGAGCAGAGAGGCCGCAGCAGCCTGCAGTCCCGGGGAATCAGGAGAGACTTCTGGGTCCCAGTGGCTTTTTCTGCCACAAGCAGGCACCCAGTACCTAATACTTCAGTGTGAAAAGCAACCCCAGAAGCTAATATCACCAAAAAACCTTCACCGCTCTGCTTAAAAGTCTGAGAGCTGACAAATTAAAACCTAACAGCAATTATCCATATTTTTAGCATTACAATAAAGTCTTAACATTCTGTTGCCATAGAGACCGGTAGAGAATGGAGGAGTCCCACAGAGCTCTGCCCCTGAACCTCAGACCTTCTTCTCTGGGCTGAGAACCTACCCAGCGAGCCAGGTTATGGCAGGCCCCTTGTCAGAAGCCTTACAAAGCAGGTGGAGGAAGATGTGCGCATCTCCTTCCTCAGGGCAATTCCTGGAATACTCAGCATTCTGGAATTCACTGCTCCCAAGCCTGTGTCATGCCAAGCAGAGTCTTATATGGAACACAAGAGTTAAGGGGGCTGACAGGAATAGTAGACTTCAGGCCTGGGGAGCCCTGATGTAGGATACCCAAACCGCTCTGGATACTGGCCCGGAAGTTCCGTTATAAAGAGGGCCACAGGTGGGCACAGAGGCTGATGGTAAGACTGGTGAACTCAGGAGGCTTCTCTGGTACTTAAACTCCTCAAGATCACAAAACACCTCTAGCCGAGGTGCAAAATGTGCTACCGTCACACTGCCATCTGGTGGAAAGACAAGATCTGTCCTTAGACACGGAGACAGCCTGTCAGTGTGTCCAGTGTGACAAGGGAGGTTTGGAAATATTTAGGACGTGGGGTGGGGAGGAAAAAAAAGGAAATAGTTAAGATGAAGACATAATGGAGGAGACTCACGGGGCTGAGAGTAAAATGCAGACAGATGGGGAACTCCATCCAGGTGTGTGCCTTCTGTGCATTTTAATTTCTAAGCAAGGTAAGATAAAACAAAATTAAAATAAAGGGAAAAAACACAAAGGCATTACAAATGTTTTATATCCCTAGAACCATTCACGGTTTTGGCTCATGAGAAGTTATGAACATCAGACACACCAACTGAGACCAACACACATGGGCAGCAGCCACGACAGTGGAGCCCGCCTTTTATACAAAGTTTATACGCATATATGCACAGGTATGTGTACGTATGCACGTGTGTGTACACATACGTATACATATATTTTTATGTACACGGACACAAGGGTATAAAATCCAGTGAAAAGGGCTCACATGTGCCCAGGTAGGGGACAGGAGCAGCTTTAACAGCTGGGGTTGAGCCCACGGTAGAGGCACATGGGAAATGGTAGAGAGTAGCAGCCTCCTCTCCATCCTCCCACCCTGGGCCACGGGAAGGACCTGGGAGGAAGGACAACTATACAAAGGAAAATGGAAGATACTGGAAAGGTATCCCACTTTTCACGAAACTCCTGAAAGCCCCACCCCTAAGACATCCAAAATGCCTGGCAGGACAGGTCATTCCCACACCTCCCAGCAAGATGCTGAGCCCACAGGAGCAGTTCTGGCCCCAAGATGAGGCCTAAGGCAGGCTTCACAACGCGCACGTCCATGGCGTCTTCCAGGACCTGTGCAGCAGCAAGCCAGCACCTTCAAGGCTCACCCCCCTCCCCCAAACTCCAAAGTCCTCTCGGACCAGAGGTCTTAAGGGTTTTCCTCAACAGACTGTAGGGTAAAGATATGGAAAGAGGAGAGAGATCAGTTCCTTCACTTAATGCCCTATGGCCTTCCCAACAGGGGAGGAATCGAGGAATCACTAAGAGGTGGCTGGAACGAGCAATCAAGGTCATCCCAGAAGACGACATACGTGGAGAAACACGGGATCAATGCAGGTGCAGATTCTGTCCTCTTCGACTCGTGGCTTTGCTCAGCAGAGTCCATTCCCAATGGGGCCCTGGGCAGGAGCTCTTCTTGAGTCCAAGGGTGGCCCCAATTCCCACAGAGTCAACGTCCACGCGCTCAGAATGGCTTGGTCCACAGAACGGAGAAGGGGCCGTGGAAGGGTAGATGTGGAGAAGGGGGCAGCAGGACCCAGAGGCACAGGGAAGCAGTATACTGCACCGCTGATTACCTACGGCAAGGAGACGAGACTGATGGAAAGCTAAAGGAAAGGAAACAACCAAAGAATAAACTGAGCCAGACCCTGAGACTTACATGGTCTGAGGGGTAAAGAGGCTGGAAAGCTGGAAGCACTGGGAGGCGATCGCCTGGGAGGCGAGGTTCAGGGCCGGACTCAGAGCTACAATAGAGAGACGCATGACGAGTTAGTGAGCGCAGAGCATTTCTACTTCCCAGCACCTAGCCCCTGCCCCCTTTCCCAAGTCCAAGTCTACCAGTCAGAGCTGCAGGGTTCAGGGCCCCCAAGGGCACCGTCCCATTCAACTGCAAGGCGGCAGCGGCCTGGGCGGCGGCGGCCTGGGCGGCGGCGGCGGCAGCTGCAGCTGGGGTAGGCAGCTGGATTCCAGAGCCTAAAAGGGAAAGAGAAGTTGGCGTTAAGTCCCAACCCCCGATCTAAAATCCCACCCCACATTCTTCACTCTGCAGAGAAACTCTCTCCACCTTCTGCCAATTTGGCCATGAGCTGCAAACGTCCACCTGCTGATCCCAGATCCAGCTCCTGGTCCCCATCCGGAAAAGTGATGTCTGTGCCACCATCCGGTCGCTCAGTCACATGGCCAACTCTCATAGGTCTACCAGCAAGCTCAAAGCCATTCAGCTGTTCCAGGGCCCGCCGGGCACACTCCGAGTCTGAGAACTACAAGAAACCCAGGCCGTATCAGTTACCTCCTGGCTGCGGACACGCTCTCAAAGCCCCGCTACCACCGCCTCGTCCTGGTATCCAAACTGCATGCTCCCTGTGGCACGAATTCTTCTGTCCCGGGGAATGTGACTGAAGATTCCCCAGCCCCCAAAATGATCATGTGAAAAAGGACCTTTCCCAACTGACTCAATGGCAATCACTTCAATCTTTCAGCTCCACTAAGAACCTAATAATGCAAAAAGTCTGTTATCTATAGGGTGGGCTACCCTTACGGGCTGCCTTACGAGCATAGCAATGGAAGAGTCCAGGTTCCTGGGTTTTTTTTTTAAATTTCAGCCCTTAAGTCTCGTCAGTTGTAATGCTCAGCCAGGAAGTAGGAACCTGGAACTGGAGAGCCCTGCCTTAGGGGGGAGTGCACCCTGGCACGGAGAGCTAGACCCCACCCCACCCCTACGCCCCCACCAGTGCTGCTGATCAGAGCGCTCTGCTGCCCAGCAGCACCAGAGTGGCCTGCTCTGGAGAAGATTCCAGTCTGCTGCTGAAGTGTCAAGGGTATGGACCAAAAAGGCGGCAGCACAAGGGCAAAAAGGCCTCACGAAAGCTTTTCTGCCTCTGGGTCACCGAGGAGTTAGAAGAGGTACTTGCCACTGTGAGCACCGGAGCTGGCTTTGCTTCCTCGGGTAGCACCTGCCCTAGGGCCTGGCCCGCGGCACTGACGGTGCCTAGACAGGTGGTGTAGGTGGCCTGCCTTCACCGGACACTTCTGAGGTGAGCAATGCCCCTGGTGGAATGCAACCTACCTCCCCTCTGCCCTGCAGGCAACTGAGGGGGGTGTATGATGCCTGGACTGAACCTAGAAAATATCGGCTTCCGTGAGACTCGGGGGCTGGCAGTCCTCAGCCTGGAGTCACATGGGGCTAGAAGAACCAGGTATGGGAACTGGAAGCAACTGTGTTGGGAGTGGCAGGAAAAGGTAAGACGTGGTCTCACTCGTCTCCCTACAGCGGTCTCTGAATATAAAGATACTTCTCAGTGGAGAAACTGCTTTTAATGGGGTGGGGCCAGGGGGGAGAAAAAAATCCCTATTCCTGCTCCTATCATGAAAACATACCAATTCCACGAAGCACATCTATAAAAGCCCACACCTAACCGCCCTCATGCCCCCAACCTCGCAGCTGCAGCCTGAAATCATTTCTATTACCCAGAGAGCAAGGTGCAGCACCAGGGAAGCTGGCTGACTCCTGGGCACCCCCGTCCCAGGGCCACTGACAGTGTGCGGGAGCAAAGCCAAGATCTCAAGCAACGCACTCATCTCAAGGGGCAGAAGGCTAGTCCAGGCTTCAGGCATCGGGGCTTATGGGTCATTTAGACAGTTCCTAGAGGAGGAGGACGAAGCTGAGCTGCAAAATCAGGCAAGTGGACCAACCCATACTGAAATTTGAAAGTTAAAGACCAGAGACTCACCGTAATGAAACCATAACCTTTAGAACGGCCTGTATCGGAGTCCTTCATCAAGACAATATTATCGATCTGTAAAAAGAGGACAAATCATGAGCAATCTTTGGGCTAACCCGCACCTGTGATCTTTCCTGCCTGACTGTTCTAACTCTAACTTTGTAGCCAACCAGCTCTAACTCTCCAAATCTCTTTAAAAAGAGACAACGGCCACCTCTTTCCAAAACACCTCTCCCGGCTCAGCTTACTGAACCTGGACCCCGTTACTGGAGTTCCTGGCGCCGGACTCGTGTGTGCGTCCCGAGCACTCCGACTGCACAGACGGAGCCTAACTTCGCCAGCATGGACCCACCCGCTCGTTCTGGCGGGTGCGGTGGGCCCATCGCAGTCAGACGGAACAGAGGCAGGCTCACCCTCCCACTTTTTCCAATTCCCTTCCGAGGAAGGTTTCCATCACTTTCTACTCACTTTGCCGAAGGGCTCAAAGATGCCTCGAAGCATGTCCTCCGTGATGTTGAAGTGCAGGGAGCCCACGTAGAGGCGCATCGGCCCGCTGCTGCCCTTCTGCAGGTTGTTGGCCATGGCCGCCAGTCGGTTCTTCTCAGCCTAGGCGAAGAGGAACCCATGCTCGATCCCACACCTCCCCCCTCCAAGCCCACCTTCTGTCAGCTTCACAGCTTGCTCACCTGTGAAGCCTGGACAATGATGGGCACTCCAAGGAGCCGTTGCCCCGTCAGCCCAATGGCCAGCGGCACGGACTGGATTTCACAAAACTCCACGTAGGCAATGCCCTTAGAACGACGGGAGTTCCGATCGGATATGATTCGGACGTCACGAACCTATCGAGGGCAAGAAAGAAATCCTGAGTTGGGTGTAAAGGAGGATGGACAGAGATAGCTAGGTGTGGAAGAAAGCTAAGGGGGGAGGGTTACCTTGCCGACAGCAGAGAAAAAGTCCTCCAGGTCCCGAGGCCGAATGCGGGCAGCTAACTGCATACAGAAAACCGTGCGGGCATCACGCTCCTCGGGACTCAGATTGTCAATGGGCTCCCTAAAGAGCGAGTGCAATCTGGTGAGACACCTGCTCCCCATACCCAGTTACCGTTCTCCAGCTCCCCCCAGGACCACGCATTCCTGTATTCTGGCTCAAGCGGCTTTCTACTCCTACCCCACAATCCCTGCAAGGGTGCTCACCATCAACTCACCTGACCGGGCTCTTTTCTCTGAAATGAGGACTCTTACTGTGTGTGTACCTGCGCCTATGGGAGAGAACAACAAACGGAAAGTCGTGTCATCCGATTTCACCGTCGGTCCAATGCTTAGACTTCCACCACGAGAAAACCAGATTCCAGCACCTCATCTCCCGTGGGCACTGCCAACACCACCCCTCCGGTCCCGGGGCCTCCTGCCCGCCAGAGCGGGCGGCAAGCCCCTGCAGGCAGGGACCCCGGCGCACGGGGCCTACCCAGACTCCGACACAAAGGCCACTGTACGAGCAAGAGGCGATACCCAGTGGCAAGCGGCGGGCTCCTGTAGCGCACGCGGTCCTCACGCCGCCGGTCCCGGCTGCGGGACTCACTGCTGTGCCGCCGGTCCCAGCTCCGGCTGCGGTGGCGACGCTGCCGGTCTCGACTTCGGCTCCGACTGCTCCTCCGCCGGTGCCGGTCCCGGTCCCGACTGCGACTGCAGGGGGAAGGCACTACTGAGTTTACTAAAGGGCGACTCGACCTCCTCTGGCCTCTGAGGGATAGCTCCCCCTGCTATCTTCCCATTCAGAGTACTCCTCCAAACACAAGAGCCCCAGAACTACTGACCTGCGCTTTCTATCCCTGCTTTTACTATGGCTCCGACTCCTCTTCTTCCTGTAAAGGAGGGGATGAGTTCTCATCATCAAGGTTTTCTCCTCTCCCCCAAAGAAGAGGAACGACAGAAAGGCCAGGGTGGAACAACAATAAAAGACCCAAGAGCCCCAGGTGACCTGGCAGGTGTTCAAAGCAACACCAGCTCGCACAGAGCCCTGAATGCTGTCGGCCATCTCAAGTGGCCACTGCCCCCCAAAGCCCAGCAAAGCTGCTGTTTCCACATCAGGGGTCCCCTGGCTGTTTTCTTCAACTGAAACAGAACGATACTAGAACAGAGCCACAAGCCTCTGCTGGAATGTGAAGACGAGATCATTAAACCAAGTCATCATGATTCCCAGGACCCAGTAGAGCCATCACTAAAAACCTGCAGGCCCATAAACAACCACCGCCCCATCCTGGCTGTTTCTCCGACGACAGACACGGTTGCTTCCCTTGCCCAAGTTACCAAC
>CM053609.1:58665198-58691479 GCA_028646535.1 Procyon lotor
CCCGCCTCCCACTCTTAGCATGAGCCTTACACATCTGTGTGTCCGGATCCACTCAGGTCCCCTCCCTACCCACCTAGTCTTTGACGTTCTTTTTTCATCCGTGCCCGAAGGGAGCATCATCACTTTATTCAGGAGATAATCAAACATAACACAGGGCCGACACTGACAAATAGCTGCACACGGAATTATATAAATCTGCTCCATTTCCCAGAAGAGACTCGGTCTCTGTAAACAAGGAAGGAAAACCAGGACGGTGCCTAGTCCGCTGCAGTGTTCCGAGCAAGCGTCCCCACACTCCCGGGGTGAAAGTGGGCCTCAGGCGGAGGTGGTCCTTTCAGCAGGAGGAGGGGGAGGCAGAAGCCGGCCTCGACCAGGTGCGGCGGTGCTCAGCGGCAGGCCTTGCTAAACTCCCGCAGGGCCCAGCGCTTGTTGTCGGCTGCCTGCTTGAGGCGAGTGTACTCTTTTACCAGCCTGTCAAACTCCTCCCCAAGGACCTCATAGGTGCTCAGGACCTGTCGGGACTTCTCCATGTCCTGCTCTTGTAGGCGAATGGCCCCCTCCAAACGGTCCCTATATGCCCGGGGAACAGAGGATACAACATAAGGATCTGGCTCCTCAGAAAGCAGACAAGAATGTGGTCACGGTGACATGAATGGGTGTAGGGCGGGTGGGCCCAGCCCCCAGCAGCCGGGATGGCCCTAGGAGTTCTCACCTAATAAGACGGTGAACTTCCACTTTCTCAGCAGTGTAAGTGTCAGACAAGATCTTTAGCTCCTCCATCCTGACAGAGGGGAGAAAGAAATGCTGAGTGAAGGTCCCTGATGGCAGCAGAGTTAGGAGCAGGACACAGTACCTGCCCGTGGTCAAGATGTGGGCTAAGCCGTGACAGGAAAAGCAAAGTCACGCTGAATTCCTGAGTCACGTATCTCACCAGAAAGCACCAATTCCGGAAGGCTTTAAAGTAAGACTCAAGGGGCGCCTGGGTGGCTCAGTCGGTTGAGCATCCGACTCTTGCTTCTGACTCAGGGTCATGAGACCGAGCTCCGAGTTGTACTCAGTGTAGGGTGTTTGTCCCTCTCCCTCTGCTCCTTCCCGCCCCCTGGCCCCCGCTCGCACGCTCTCTAAAATAAATAAATAAGTAAAATTTAAAAATAAAAGAAGATTCAAGAATGCTGAATGGGGGCGTCTGGGTGGCGCAGTCAGTTGAGCGTCTAGCTCTTGGTTTTGGCTCAGGTCGTGATCTCAGGGCTGTGGAACGGAACCCCAAGTTGGGCTGTACGCTCAGCGCTGAGTCTGCTTTGGATTCTCCCTCTCCCTCTGCCCCTTCCCATCGTGCACCCTTGCGTGCTCTCTCAAAATAAATAAATCTTTAAAAAAAAATGCTGAACGCTTCTGGGTAATCCAATGGCTACCACCGCCGTATGGCATTAACCGAAGACCCGTAGGATGCTCCACACGCGGAGACGCAAGAGAGCTGAGGGGGAAGGGGGGCTGGACGGGGCAGGCTGTGAGACAGAGTTCCTGGGACGCACAGGGGTCACACGGCTCACCTCAGCTTAAGGATCATGGCACTGCACTTGATTTCCAGGTACTGGGCATTGATGCGGTCCAGCTCAGACTGGGTCTGCAGCCGGTGCTCCTGAAGAAGCCTCTGCAGCAAGGCAAGGCAGCGCAGGAGCACCTGAGCCCCGGGAGGCAGGGAGAGGGCAAAACCACAGGTCAGTAGAAAAGAAGGCACATCCAAACTCCGGGGCTTCCCCAAAAGCGCCCTGGAGGCCGGGATAAAAGACAGAGGAGGCTATCCCGGGGCCCTGACAAACCTGGGAGTAGGTGGCACTCTTCTTCTCAAGCAGCACCATCTGTTCCTTCTGCTGGCTCCTGGCATCCTGGCATTGCTGCTTCTCACCCACCAGGACCTCTGCCAGTTTCCACACCTTTGCTGCCTTCAAGGTTTCACCGTCTGAATCTGGGCAAAAAGACAGACGACTAGGGGCGCCTGGGTGGTGCAGTCGGTTAAGCAGCTGCCTTCGGCTCGGGTCATGATGCCAGGGGCCCGGGATTGAGTCCTGCATCGGGCTCCCTGCTCGGTGGGAAGTCTGCTTCTCCCTCTCCCTCTGCTGCTTCTCCCCCACCCCCACTTGTGCTTTCTCTCTTGCTCGCTCTCTCCCTCAAATAAATAAATAAAAATCTTAAAAAAAAAAAAAAAAGATGACTAGACAAGAAAAAGCTAATTGCTACTGCCCTTCTAAGGTCATGTTTCAGCATGCTATCCCATATCTAGCTCTAAAATTTCTCTCTTCAGGTTTTCTTCTGGTGTCTATTGAAACAGTCCAGTTCTCATTAAGTTCTCTTCGCTGTTACTTTTATTTATTTTTTAATTTTTAAAATTTTTTTTATTTAAATAATCTCTACACCCAACATGGTGCTCGAACTCATGAGCCTGAGATCAAGACTCACATGCTCTTCCGACTAAGCCAGCCTCGTGCCCCTCCCTCTCACCTTTTAAGTCCAGATTTGGCCCTTAATTCTTAAGGCATAGAAATGAAGATAAAGGGAATACCTATCAGCCTGAACTTTCTTCCCTATTCCATTCCGATTCCCTAGAGACGAACTCCTCCTCCTTCAGTCGGAGGACACTTGGTACCTTGCTGAATAAAAGGAGTTCTCACACAATTCCTTGCTTGTATTCTACCAGCAAGGAAGCAAACAAATCAGCGTCTCCAGTGCTTCCTAGCTTCTGTCCCAAATCGAAAATTCAAAGCATTATTCGCAGAAGAGCAGACCAGGAACCCTGCAGATCAGCTGCGAACAGAACCAAGTGCCAGCGCTCACCTGAACTGGGGTCATGGTAGCAGAGGAGGGTGAGACATTTCTTCTTGAGCTGCTCCTCTACTTCCAGGGGGAGCCGAGCTCTCATCCACACAAAATCCTAGAGCCGCAGAAGCAAAAAGAGAGATGCAAATAGACTGTTAGAGCTAAGAGGATCCAGCCAACGAGTACAGGATGGTGACCCTCTCAGTGATAAGCACCGAAAATGCATCAAGAGACAACAGGGGGTTCATTTTTATCAGCCTATCAAATTCGCAAAGAATAAAATGATGGTCAACACCTCATGTTGATGAGAAGGTGGGGAACTGGCACTATGTACCCATATGTTTAACGTGTATGTCCTCGGGCCAATGATCCCACTTTGAGAACTCATAATTGGAGAAATAAGCACACAAAGGCAAACACACCTATGAACTAGCCTGTTCCTATCAGTGTGGTTTCGAAGAGCAAAATGTAGAAACAACTATATCCATCACTACATCCATACAATGGAATACTTTTTTTTTTTTTAATGTAATCTGTACCCACCCCCAATGTGGGGCTCAAACTCATCACCCCGAGATCAAGAGCTGCAAGCTCTACTGACCGAGCCCGCCAGGTGCCCCCTTACAGTGGAATCCTATCGGTGATATGGGGCACCTGGGTGGTTCCGTTGGTTAAGCATCTGACTTTTGGTTTGGGCTCAGGGCATGATCTCAGGGTTCTGAGATGGAGCCCCGAGTCAGCTCCATGCTCAACAGGGAGTCTGCTTGGGATTCTCTCTCCCTCTCCTTCTGCCCCTCCCCTCATGTGCACTCTCTCTCTCTCAATAAATAATTGAGATATCCTTTAAATCCTTTAAAAAAATCCTTTAAAAAATAAAACAAAATAAACTGATGCCATAATAACACTGAGCACAGACTTATGTGCCTGGCACTGTGCTAAGTGTGCATCAGCAAATATCATCCTATTTACATTTATTTATTGGCTTGAAAAAAGTCCCAAATATATTAAGTGAAAACAGATTACATTCACGATACAAGCGTAGAGGCTATAATACCATTTATGCCCCGCTCTATATGATATATTGTACTTATTTCTAAATGTAGGTTTTCAGCTTTTACTTTCTTCTGTGTAACATTTTTCTTATTTATTTGAGTTTGGCCCCCATGAACGTGTATCATTTTTACAAAAACAATAAAGTGTAACAACAACAACAAAATGTTTAAATATATGGGAGAAAATTAAGCCATTTCAGTTCTTTGATCCCAGTATCTGCCCACCCCCAACCTCTGAGGGGGGCATGAGCTCCAGAAGGTCCGCCTTCTCCAGCCCCAGAAGTGGAGGCATTTCCCTCTCCCGGCTGGGACCTAAGAGTCGTGTCAGTTCAGTCACAAGTAGCCGCTGTTCAAGGGTCTCATGAAACTGAGAGAGAATAAAAAACAAAGGAAGTTACTATTCAGCTTCTCCCACTCCGCCTCCTCCATCCTCATAAATCAGTTCTTCACACATTTTCAAAGTCCTCCAACATGTTATCCCCTTCAGCTGCAGTGCCTTCTCCTGTCAATCTTTCTTTTCAAGACTCTTGACAACACACCCACCTCTTCCGCCATAACTACAAAATAACTACAGTAGCCACACAGTCTATTTCTTCTTCTTCTTTTAAAAGATTTTGAGGGGCGTCTGGGTGGCTCAGTGGGTTAAAGCCTCTGCCTTCGGCTCAGGTCATGGTCTCGGGATCCTGGGATCGACCCCCCCTCATCGGGCTCTCTGCTCAGCGGGGAGCCTGCTTCCCCCCTCTCTGCCTGCTTCTCTGCCCACTTGTGATCTCTCCCCTCCGTCAAATAAATAAATAAAATCTTTAAAAAAATAAATAAATAAAAATAAAAAAGATTCTGTATTTTAAGTAATCTCTACACCCAACATGGGGCTCGAACTCACAGCCCTGAGATCAAGAGTCACACATTCCACCCACCGAGGCAGCCAGGAGCCCCCGGTCCATTCCTTCTTTGATAACCATCACTCGAAACTGCTATTTCCCCCAAAGCACGCAATCAGGTGAAGCCACAGTTGGCCTGGTCATTCCTACGGCTGGTAAGCACCCCCTACCACATCACTCCTGCTTCACCTTTTTGTCCTCTGAAGTTAAATTTGTGTCTTGTGTCTTCACATAGTAGTCCATGAGCAGCTCCTGAATGACTCTCTGTAAAATCTCAGACCTCAGCCATGTCGTCTTATGCAGTCGAACTTCCTGCCAGGCCTAGGAAACCAAAAAATCCCAGGTGGGACCCTCTCTCTTGGGAGACTTTGCCTTCCTCCTCCCAGGGCTTTCACCTGCGCCTGCTCCTTTGCCAGGGTGAGACTTAAGCCGCTCTCATCCATGTGCTGTGAGAGACCCAGCAGCAATTTGCTGAAGTGCGGGTTCTGTAACAGGTCCTCTTCACTCAGGTTACAAGGAGGAAGCTGTTTGCTGCACACTTCATGGGATGTCCCCCACAGGGGCAAAAGAAAGAAAAAAAAAAAAAGCAAAGAAGGTATCATATTAACTGAGAATCACTCTTAGCTTAATACTCACTTCCAAAAAAACCCCTAGGTTTTTGGTAGGGAAGTTTTCTTTCTTTTTTTTTTTTTAAGATTTTATTTATTTGACAGTGAGAAACACAGCGAGAGAGGGAGCACAAGCAGAGGGAATGGTAGCGGGAGAAGCAGGCTTCCCGTGGAGCAGAGAGCCCGATGCGGGGCTCGATCCCAGGACTCTGGGATCTGACCTGGGCCAAAGGCAGACGCTTAACGACTGAGACACCCAGGTGCCCCGGTAGGGAAGTTTTCTAAATCTAATGAAATGTTTAAAAAAAAAAAAAAAAAAAAACAACCCACAAATAAACTCAAGGCCATACTCAAAGGTAACAAGCATTTATATATACACACACACACACATAAAGATATTAATCAAGAATTAGGGAATGAATCTCTAATGAAACTAAGAGCTTAGAAAATGGAAGTATAGTTGGAAAGTATTAGACAAAGACAATCAGGAATAAGAGACTTTTTAGTAGGGTTCACTACAGTATTCCAAATATGCCTCATTCACACAGAATAACTAGAATTCTTTTTTTTTTTTTTAAGATTTTCATTATTTATTTGACAGAGAGAGAGAGAGATCACAAGAAGTAGGGAGAGAGAGGCAGGCGGGGGGCGGGGGGAGGAGGCTCCCTGATGAGCAGAGAGCCCATTTGGGGCTCTATCCCAGGACCCTGAGATCATGACCTGAGCCAAAGGCAGAGGCTTTAACCCACTGAGCCACCCAGGAACCCCACAGAAGAACTAGAATTCTTGAGTAAAGGGAAAAAAAAAAAGTAAAGTTCCAACTTGGGATGTGATCTCTAGTTGCATAAGCAAGACTGTGAGAAGGTATACTCAGGAGTAACTGAAAAACTGAACTAAATTCTATTGTAAAGAGAGCTGAGTAACCCATGTGGATTCAGAGCAGCATACACATGAGAAAAAGTGAAAGAAACTGGGATCCTGGGGCACCTGGGTGGTTCAGTCAAGTGTCTGCCTTTGGCTCTGGTCATGATCCCAGAGTCCTGGGATCCAGCCCCGCATCATCAGGCTTCCTGCTCCGTGGGGAGCCTGCTTCTCCCTCTCCCACTGCCCCTGCTTGTGCTCCCTCTCTCACTGTGTCCATCAAATAAATAAATAAAATCTTAAAAAAAAAAAAAAAGGAACTGGGATCCTCTGGTTATTCCATCAGCTCAAGGGCCTCTCTTTCCATCTCTTTTCCTCATGCTTTCTGCTGGGATCTTCTGTTTTACTCCTACTTACCAATCAAACTTTCATTCTGTAGACCATGAGAAAGCCCTTTTGGAAAATAAAAACTTTTTTTCCCTCTCCCTCAGGCATTGAAAAATCAACACGGCAATGTTCAAAATATAGAAGATTCAAGTTCTTGAAGAATTCAAGATATAGAAAGGCTTTGAGATAGGGAAAGAATTCAAGATACAGAAGGATTCAAGATATAGAAAGGGTTTGAGATAGAGGAAGAATTCAAGATACGTAAGGATCTGAGATTTTGGTGTACAAGATATGAGAAAATTCAAGATCCAGGTAGAAAGGAAGCCTTCAGAGAGTTTGCTGGCCACCCTTCTCTTCAGGTTATGCCTGCTGACACAGCATGGAAACCACTGGAGTTTTTAGTCTACTTCACAGGCGGGTACTTAACAGGAGCCGGTGTAGTCTGTTTTCTAATAAGAGAGCGTCCAAGAATCTTCACGTATCCTCGTTTCCCCAGAAACTTTGGCTTTTATGTGAGAAACCATACTGGTGAGCTTTATAAATCCTTTTTATTATAGAAAACAAGAATCTGGCTCAGACCTCTCTGGGTAAGTCATCAAACCTCCTTCAAATGGCAGCTCTTACCTTGTTGGATCATTTCCATCCCTTCTCCGGGTGAGCAGAAATCCCCGGATGCCATCAGATTTTCTTGAAATTCTTAATGTGTGGAACTGAGTGAAACTGAACAAGAAATGAGTAAGTTGCATGGCTGCTCCAAGAAAACTACCTTGGGTTCAAATTTCTATTGTCTACAAGCTGGGAAAGAACCAGAGGGATGCCTCTTATAGGGAGAGACTATATCACACACCCTGGGTCCCAAGCTCCTCTACATGTTTTAAGGGCAGACTTATAAGTGGCAAAACAATTTGCATTCTAAGCACATAAATGTTTCCACTTGTTCCAAGCTGTCAAAAAAGGAGCCTCCTTCAGAAAGAAAGTTTTCCAATTCACCAAATGGAAGGATGCTCCCTTCCCCCTCAACATGATGTCTAAGTTAAAACCAAGCTGCTGCTTTCCAATTATGCGTGAACTGGGGAAGGGGTGTGTATGTGGGGGTCAATGTCTGCTTTTTCCCCCCAGTCAAATAACTCCGCTATCAAATTCCACAACAGTTTCTTGAGCTTCTTTAACTTGTCCCTTCATCTAAAATCTGTTGGTAGTTTTTGACCATTAACTCTAGAATCATCCTTCAGGAGTGGCAAATCATTCCACACTTGAACAACAACTGGTTTTCACACAACAGCATTAGTAAGGAGCGCCTGGAGGAAAGAGCAGGACAAGAAGACTGACAGGGAAGTCAGTGCCAAAAGAGCAACACAAAGGTGTCGTTAATGCAGCTGAGGCTGGGATGGGAGCTGTCCGGTGTTTTGCCAGAACGTTCGGTACACTGAAAAGTATGACATCAACACAGAAGGGCAGTAAACGTGGGCAAAACGAGAGTACATTTTTCACTTTCCGAGATTTTCCTTTTTTTTTTTCTCCACCCACTCCTCTGTAAGATATCAACTCCAAAGGGCAGCTGAGTCTCCCAAAGCACAAGACTTCGAAGGTTATTATGATTTAACACTTTAAGTTCACAGAACATTTGGTTTACTCCCTCGTTTTATGAGTAGCATCAAAGTAACTACTCATTTATTTTGTAACATGGTTCAGAGGGGAACACAGATGAGGAGTCGGAATGCTAAAACTTAATTTGCAGCTCTGCTCTTCCTTCTGTGCGAATTTAAGGGAAACGTTTTTTGGTGTTTGGTTTTTTGTTTTTGTTTTTTTGGGGGGTGCCAAACTTTTTTCCACCTGCAGAACGGAGATAATGAATCCTGCGTTGGCTGAGACACCAAGAATTAACGACACAATCGGCTTGTCGACAAATGCCACTAGTTAGTTAAGCCCAGTGTTTTAATAATTGTTTATCCTTGATCTAAGTTCTGCAGGCAAATTTCGCACACGGAAATAAGGACCAACACAAATTTCCAAAGTCAGCTGTTCTTCCCTCCCTAGGGGAACTGCCCACTTGGGTTTTCTTGGGGTGCCTTTCTTTACCCTTTTAAAATGTTACAGGGCGTGAACGAAGGCGGCAATCAGGCTCGACTCTCCACCCTCCGCACTCAGACGTGTTAAAACGCTGCCACAGGGACCCAAGCATTTAAATGTTCTGACTCAGGCGTCTTTTAAATTCTTAGAGCTGTCTTTACACGCTGCACTGAACGTTAAATTGATTTTACAGGTATTTTCACAAGATGTGACCCTTCCAGGGCCCGAGATGAATCAAAATGCGGAGCGGGCTCTCCGGCGCCTACGTCCCTTCCGTCCGGGCAGCCAAGGATTCCCAAGGGCGAGGGCGGCCGCGGCGGCCGGGGGCGGCCGCACCGACCCTCCCAGCACTCCGCCTCCCCGCAGCGCGGCCCGCCGACCCTCCCCTCCGAGGCAAACCTGCACACCCGAGGGCAGCTGAAGCTCCCGCGGCCGTGTGGAGCGGGCCGGGGCTGGCCGGCCGGCGGCGTCCACGCCGAACCCCCGGGCCCGCGCCCGGGCTCCGGAACCTCTCGCTCGGGCCCGGCCCTGGGGCTGGGGGAAGATAGGCCCGGGAGGACCACGCGGGAAGGTCCGGGGAGGGAGGGGAAAGGCCCAAAGTGCACGCGAGGCCTCGTGAGAGGGGAGGAGGGGCGGGGTCACGCACGAGGCGGGAACGGCAGGCCCCGCCCCCCGCCGAGCGCGAGCGTCGGTCCTCAACCGCCCGCGAAAGCGGCTTTTAAGAGTGTGCGCAGGGAAGGGCTCTTGGCCCCTTTTTCTGAGTACCTCCCCCCCCAGCCCCCCGCCGAGGGCAAATGTTGAGAAAAATGGTAATGATTGCTAACATTTATTGGGGGCCTACAGTCAGTCAGGAACTGCGTCAAGCGAGGGTTTACTTACCATTCCTCGCTTAGATCTCATGTGAATTCGTACAGCGTCCTATGAGGAAGTCACTATCGCACCCACTTTAGGGAGGGGAAAACTAAGGCGCAAGAAAATTAAGTAACTTGTTTGAGGTCGCAGCTCACCGCCTCTAAACCTGACCCAGTGGCCCCTCTGAACCTTCCCAGACCTGCTGCCCACACTGAGCCTGCCGGTCTCTTCACTCTGACAGCCCCTTGGGTCAGCTTCTTTTCTAATTTCCTGCTCCAGCCTCCTCTAACCTCTCTATTATCTCTCATCCTTCAGCTCGCTCGCTCTCTCTCTCACTTGTGCTCTCCCTTGTCCTCCCTCCCTCTTCCCTTCCCTGCCTCCTTTTTAAACTATAGGGGCATTTATTGTTTGCTTAACAATAAATCTGGAGCTGAAGGTCCCAAAGCTTTTTAGCTGCTCTGTGGTCAATGTTCTTTGTAGTTCTCTTTGCTTTTTCCTCATGGTCACAGGGTAGTTGCAGAAATCCAAGAAGTACATCCAACTCAACAGCATCCCAAGCAAGAAGGAAGGGGAGGAGCCTTCGGTTAGGGAAGAAAACCTTTCCCAAAGTACCCAGCAGACTTTCCCCTATGTCTCATTGGCCAGACTGGGTCACCGGCCATCTCTAGACCAATGAGCTAGATGTCTTCCACTTCCCCACAGATGCACATTCTGCTTTTTGACACCCTATACAGACCAGTAAGTATTTCAGGGTTCCGTGTTCTCTGACTGCTTTCAGCCAGTGAGGGATCCCAGCAGGAGGTTGCATGGGAGGAGGGGGACAATGACATCTGACACCACTCCCACCCTCTTTTCAAAGTGGACTGAAATGTAGTCACTAAGTGAATTATTTCAAAAGTAATATGTGAGGGGCGCCTGGGTGGCTCATTGGGTTAAAGCCTCTGCCTTCAGCTCAGTTCATGATCTCAGCATGGTAGGATCGAGCCCCACATCGGGCTCTCTGCTCGGCGGGGAGCCTGCTTCCCCCTCTCTCTCTGCCTGTCTCTCTGCCTACTTGTGATCTCTCTCCCTCTGTCAAATAAATAAAATCTTTAAAAAAAATAGCATTTGAAAAAAAAATAAAAAAAATAAAAAAAAATAGCATTTGATACTAAGTAAATTACACCGAGTTTCTTAAATCTCTTGTGTCGGAGAAGCTGATAGTCTGGGGTGGTGGGGAAGGAGTCTTGGTTAGGCATGCAGAGTGGTAGAGAGTTTCATCTTTTCCTTTAGTACCAACTAGAGAGTTCTACTAGCTATACAGAGAGGAATAGGGTGATACAGTGCAGAAATTTTATATCCCTGGTCATCTTGTCAGCTGCCACCTTTACGTGCTTGATATTAAAAGGCTGTCATTTTCTACAGCTTTTAAAAATCATTTATGCTTCCTCAGCTTTGTGGTGCAGCATCATTAAATATCAGGCATAATGTTCCTAACAAACGATACTTGGAACAAAATAGCAAGCATGCTTTGGTGACTCAGAGCTGATCAGAAATCGACTGAAATTTCATGTCTCATATTTATCAGGTTTTATAATAGGGTACTACAAGCTTTGGCTAAGCACATCTAAAGGACTTGGGGAATGGGAGAAGGGTGCAGAGGCCTGTCTTCAGGTGGAATAGAGGGGAGGGGAGAGGGAGAGCCATGGGAAGCCTTGAATTGGATCAAACCCTCATATGCAATTATCTGTTCCATTTCTCTCTCTCTCTCTCTCTCTCTCTCTTTCTCGATGACCTTGGGCTTCAGGTTCCCCCTATTTGTCAGAAGGAGGAAATAACATATTTCTAGGTCCTCCAATCTCGGAGTGTTGATGTAATGATCAAATGAGATAATGGCTGAGAAAGTGCTTTGGAAAGACTATCAAAGTGAGGTATTTTAAAATTGACACTTACTGAGCACGTATTAAGTGCCTTGGAAGACACAGAGATAAATATGACCCAGTCCCTGCCCTGAAGAAGTTCATAATCTAGTTGAGAAGATTAAGACCTGCACGTGAAAAGCAAATAATACAAGGCAGCAAAAAGGTATCAAAAGAGCGGTTTAGGTTATAAATCCTTGAGAAACTTGGGACACCTGGGTGGTTCCGTCAGTTAAGCCTCTGCCTTTGGCTCAGGTCCTGATGTCCTGGGATGGAGCCCCACATCCGGCTCTTTGCTCAGTGGGGAGCCTGCTTCTCCCTCTGCCTGCCAGTCCCCCTGCTTGTGTGATCTCTCTCACTCTCTCTCTCTGGCAAATAAATAAAATCTTCAAAAAAATAAATACTTGAGAAACTTAAAAGAAGGTACAGAACTCTTTCTGCAGGAATGGATAGGAAAGACTTTGAAATCAATCTTATCTTAACTGGGCCTAAAAGGAGAGAAAATTTGGGTCATTTAGGACGAAGAAACATCCCAGCAAGCAGAGGCAGAAACAGGGAGTCCCAGCTGCCTTCTGGGTTCAAGAGGAGATGGGACTGGCTGAAGGGAAGGGGGCTGTATAGGCCAGTTCTACATAAGACTAGAACATTGAGCCTATAGACCATCTTGGCAATAAAAACTGCAGCAAAGTACTGAAAAAAGATCTTACAATCACACACCATCTGGTGTCCTTGAGCAAGTAAGATTTGCAAGAGAAGCCCTAGAATTCATTCTCTTTCACTCTCCCTCTCCCTCCTTCTTTCCTTTTTTTCTCCCAGATTAAAACAAACAGGGCGCCTGGGTGGCTCAGTGGGTTAAAGCCTCTGCCTTCGGCTCAGGTCGTGATCTCAGGGTCCTGGGATGAGCCCCGCATCGGGTTCTCTGGTCAGCAGGGAGCCTGCTTCCCCCTCTCTCTCTGCCTGCCTCTCTGCCTACTTGTGATCTCTCCCTCTGTCAAATAAATAAATAAAATCATAAAATAAAACAAACAAAAAACATGCACACAAGGGTACATGGCTGGCTCAGTGGGAAGAGCATGGGACTCTTGATCTCAGGGTTGTGAGTTTGAGCCCCACATTGGGTGTAGAGATTACTAAAAAAACGAACAACAACAACAACACACACACGCACACACACACACACAGAGTTTTATTATGTATTTTAACACACAATACTTAATATGTACAATTCATTACGTTTTAACCTTAACCATACATACTTACTATTGCCACAATCAAAATAGTGAACATAGGCATCACCCCTAAATGTTTACTTGTGCGCCTTCCTAATTCTCTCGGGCCCCTCCCAACCACTGATCTGCTCTCACTTTAGATTGGCCTGCACTCTCTAGAATTTTATATAAATGGAATCGAATAAAGATGTACTCTTTTTTGTCTGGCTTCTTTCACTCAGCATAATTTTGCAATTCATACATGTTGTTGCTAGTATCAATAATCCATTTTTTTAGTTCGTGTCTTTTTATTGCTGAGAAGGAGTACAGAATCCTCTTAAAAACCTTCACTGGTTTGGGTTTGTAGTTAAGGAGGTGTTTCCTCCATGACCCTAAGTTACCTACGTCAGTGCTTGGCATACGGAGGCACTCACTTGTTGCAGGAGTGAATTTTGGCCACCCCCACAATGCTAATTCCTTATATAGTTTTGTTTGTTCAGTGGAATGCTTAACCTTTATGGGCCTGTCTCTTCATCAGTGTTGTTCATCTCACATTCTGCTATGCCATATGCAAAATACGATCGCTCACGTCTTAAATGTTCTTTAATGATAAAGCCAAGAACATGCTCCAAAGTATTCCTGAGCTAGATTCCTGCAGGGAGTTGGGGCGGTGGGGGGAGGGTGTAGAAAGATAAATTAGGCATAACTCCTGCCCACAATCTAGCTCTACTTTCTGGAAGACATTGCTCTTGATCAAGTATTCAAAAAATATCAACGTGTATGTTTTCAACTTGATGGTAAATTTAAATGGAAGCCTGAGAAAAAGTTTACTTAACCTTTGAGACTCAGACATTCCTTTGCCACATTGTTTAGAATTACAGAGAAGAATGGAGATTTGCTGACAACACCTGTAAGGATTCTGCCTCCCGCACTCTCGCTGGGGAAACAAAATGGCGCCACAAAAATAGAAATTTCAGGTGAGTATTTAGTATACATTCTATTTGTCAAATGAGTGGAAACTTTCAAGTAGAATATGGTCTCACATGGAAATAGGCTTAAATAACCAGTTTCAAATCCAGGATGTTAAAATAGCTGTTGGACTGTGGAACCACACTTAACAGAGCAATTGTTCAGAAAATTAAAAAAAAAAAGGAAAAGAGCCATACCACTTTGAAAGTATCCGCAGACAAGTAGCAAGAATATATGTGTATTATGGACCCAGAAACTAGTTTCAGGAATGAAATTTACAGGCAGTCAAGAGGTTTTAGAATTATTTTTAAGGGTGTTCGCTGGAAAATGAAGGTATTCAGAGACACAACTATTGATGATTAAGCTAGGAAATTCCATGCCCATTGTATTTAAGGCGGAAACAAGTGGATAAAGAAAATATGTAATCAACCTATGACATCAAATGAAAATTTTAGAACAAATGTTCATAATTTGCCATTTTTCAATTGCTTAACCATGCCAAGGGGATCTCAAACCCAGCCCCCTTGTAGCTTCAAGGGTTGCCTGTCTCTTCATGGAAATTTTGTTATACAAACTGAAACGAGCCTGGTTTTACTTTGAGACACCATTGTGAACTAGTATATAAATAAGGCCTGCTAGGACATTTTGGATCTCAAAGAGAAGCTAAGAAATTTGGCTCAAAAAATGGGACAGATTGAAACAATTTTTACCAAAGGAATATGAGACAGTAAAGGAAATTGATTCAGAAGAAGAAGACTAGTATCATTTTGAAAAGCTAGACATGAGGCACGACGTATGCAGTTCTTGTTATAAGGATTGAGGGTGCTGCTGTAATGAGAAAACATGGGCCAGGCTGATAAAAGTATTTCCCTGGATTTTAAACTGATGATGACACTCTCTTCCACTGAGTTGCATATGAAAGAGATTTTCTCCTTTAAAAACTATATCAGAACCAGTGGGAGAAACAGACCAACCAAAGGGCATTTGGAGTTTCATGCTTGGGAAGAACATACATTGTAAATTTTGAAATGCCTCCTGAGATTAAATTGCTATGGCAAAAAAAAAAAAAAAAAAAGGCAAAAGCTCGAGGAAGTTATCAATTAAGTACACTTTCTAAATTCCATTTACCAAAGAGAAATTTTGCTAAACTAATTTATAGTATGCAACCATGGTAGCTGAGTAGATTAAGTATTACAGCTGGGCTTCCTATGACTGGGTTGCCTTTAAAAAAAACCAGGCATAGGGGTGCCTGGGTGACTCAGTCAATTAAGCATCTGACTCTTGATTACAGCTCAGGTCATGCTCTCAGGGTCACGAGATCGAGCCCTGCATGGGGCTCCACACTCAGTGGGGAGTCTGCTTGAGATTCTCCCTCTCCCTCTGCCCCTCCCTCTAGTTGTGCTCTCTCTCTCTCTCTCTCTCTCTCAAATAAATAAATCTTAAAACAACAACAAAAAACGTCATACGTCATTCTGGAATGGGTGCTTTTTGGGGGCAGCATTTCAAAACTAACTATTGATAACCTTCCAATGATTGTTAATGGAAGGCTCTATGGATGGGGAGCCCATCAGGATCATCCAAATCATCCAAAGTCTACCACAGCCAGGCAGGTAGGAAGTGTGTGAGGCACACAGGGTGGCAGGGATGGTGACAAATGAAAGGAGACAATACAGCCAATAAAGGAGCAGCCATCTCTTGGTTCCAACTAGTTGCTTCCTTGTGAGACAGGGCGGGGGGCGGGGGGCTGGGGGAGGGGAGCGGGCGACAGATCTGATTATTCCCAAAACCTTAGAAACCTCACTCTTCATATACAATATCCAGATTTTTATGTGAAACCTCCTGAATTGTAAATGTTGGCAACTAGTTATTTTATTTGCAACAGCTGATGATTACTAGAGGCAGGACACGTGCATTGTATAAAAATAGAAAATGTAAGCCAACAACAATAAAACATACTCTCTCACTCAGAGACCACCACTGTTAACACCTCAGTGCATATCCTTTCGGTTTTTTTCCCCTCCATACATATTTAGACATTTTGAAAACAAAATACGAGTCCCCTGTACTGATTTTATAACTGGCATTTTGTTAATGATTTTGACCTTTCCATCTCAGTAAATTTTCACTTCATCTAATCCCCTGTCCATGTAAAAAAAATTTCCAAAAAAAATTTCTAGTTGACTCCAAACATCTTTTTTCCTTTTTAAGATTTTATTTATTTATTTGACAGAGAGAGAGCGCACAAGCAGGGGGAGCAGAAGGCAGAGGGAAAGGGAGAAGCAGGCTTCCTGCCGAGCAGGGAGCCCAACATGGGGCTTGATCCCAGGACCCCAGGATCATGACCTGAGCTGAAGGCAGATACTTAACCGACTGAGCCACCCAGGAACCCCTCCAAATACTTTTTATAGCAATTTGCTTAAACCAAGAGGGAATCCGGGACCACGCATTGCATCATTATTAGATAGCTTAAGTTTCTCTAATCTATCAGTTTTGCATTTTTTTAAAATCACACGGATTTGAAAACAAACTGAGGGTTGCTGGAAGGGAGGTGACTGGGGGTACGGGGTACCTGGGTGATGGGCATTAAAGAGAGCACGTGATGTGATGAGCACTGGGTGTTCTGTGCAACTGATGAATTACTGAGCCCTATCTCTGAAACTAATGTTGTACTATATGTTGGCTAATGGAATTTATTTATTTTTTTTAAAGAGTTTATCCACCTATTTGACAGAGAGAGACAGCGAGAGAAGGAACACAAGCAAGGGGGAGCTGGAGGAGAAGCAGGCTCCCCACTGAGTAGGGATCCCCATGTGGGGCTCCATCCAGGACACTGGGATCATGACCCGAGCCCCGAGCTGAAGGCAGACTCTTGGCGACTGAGCCACCCAGGCGCCCTGGCTAATTGAATTTAAATTAAAAAAAAGAAAAAGAAAAAAAAAATCATACTTGCTGAAGAGAGTCACCCAGTTGCCCTGCAGAATGCCTCCCTTTCTCGGTTCATCTTGTTGCTTCCTCTTAGCGTCCTTTATTCTGTCCCCAGCACAGCCTGTAAACTCTAACTCTTTGGGGGAGGGGAGCAGCTAGACTCCACACGAGGTTGGGTTATGTGTTTGCCTCACACCAGAACTGGTGGGCTGGTTCTCGACACCAAGGCCCATTCCAGGAAATGAGTGATGCCAAGACCGTGTGCTGAGAGGTTACTTGGCCACCAACCGTTTCGCTTCTCATTTTAACTCCAATTAGCAATCTTTGCCAGGATCAATCATGTGTTCAGGTTCACGAAATGCTGTTCTTCCAATTCTGTCATTCTTTCTACATTTGTTAGTTGGCGTTTTCTCCCTCCTCAACGAGACTTCAAGTTAATATTACAAATAACTCCCAGTGGACCAAAGAGTGGATCCTATGAGGGCAGGATTTGTCTAATGGGCTGCCACCTCCTGATCTACAGTGTAAGCTCAACAAAGCCCCCCCCCCATCTGTCCCCGGTAGCATTAGGTCTTTTGTTTGTAACACTCAATTACTTTGCATTTGGTGACATGTTGCTTGTAATCTTCTCAAGGCATTTTTATGTGCGTGCTTGTCTCCCTGGCTAGACGGTGACCTCCTCAAGGGCAGGGACTCTCCTGCAGTCTTTTCTTTGCTTCTCTCTCTCTCTTTTTAAGATTTTATTGACTTTTTGACAAGAGAGCACAAGCAGGGGGAGCAGCAGAGAGAGAGGGAGAAGCAGGCTCCCTGCAGAGCAGGGACAACCCTATGTGGGACTTGATCCCAGGACCCTGGGATCATGACCTGAGCTAAGGCAGTTGCTTAACCAACTGAGCCACCCAGGCGCCCCATCCTTTGCTTCCCCTATTGTGCTTTTAAAGGTGTTTTTGACTACTGTTAATTCAAATTAGCGGGGGGAGCTGAGGAGGAAAGCACTAATAAGAACCAAAGGTTTTCATTATTGTCTCTTGGATTTCTGGCTTTCCCACTAAAACTTCCCCTAATTATCTATCATAACAAAGGGCTGATCTAATTTACAGTTTACTTGTGCTGTGGGAGTCCCTGTGATGAGGATCAGGGCTGGGGTGGAAGGGAAGAGGGGAAATAAGCTAATAGTCTTCAAAAGCGGGAAAGTCCTTTTCCAGCTGCATGACCTTGGGGAAGTGCCATTGTCACTGTTACTATTTCTTCATTCGGTAAAATGAGCTCACTGGGTTCTCTCTCAAGTCACACCCCGCTTGGCTCTAAGTCTGTAGCATACACCAGCCGAACCTGCACCTTTCAGATGTTCCTCCTAAGCCCCGTCTCCCTGCTTGGATAGCTCCCCGGCTTCCTTCACGTGGGGCAGTGCCGTCCTTTCGAAGCCCAGGCGGACGGAGTCTGCCTCGGCCGACTCTCCAGACACCAGCTAGGGTGCTCTAATCCATCCGGCCCAGTGACAGTTTGCTCTGGCCTTCAAGGTCCAACCTTGGTCCTTCACAACCAGGGCCAAGTGTGGGTGTCCCGACGGCTCGACAACAGTGACTGGGGTCTGGATCCTTCTAAACAACAAAACGCTTTTGCTCACTGGTTTTCCCAATCCTTCTGTCTCGGTTCTATCAGTCTCCTTTCCCTCTTGTTAGCCCTGCGTTATAGGTACAGTCTCAAGGACCTCCTCCGGCTGGATTTACGGGCCCGGAAATAGCTTTCTCTCCTTTCTTGACTGAGGACAGTCTCCAGTCTGATTACAAATGGAATCTTACCGTTTGCCTGGCCTAGAGAGCTCCAGGTGGTGCAGGGGGACACAGGTCTCCAGGGAGGGAGGCAGAGAGAGAATGGCCACCAGCCTTATTCTTCACAAACCACATTGAGGCCTGCGGTGAACAGGGCTGAGCAGAGCACACGGCCAAGGTCGGCTGTGAAGGCAAACCCCCTACACACACACACACACACACACACACACACACACACACACACACACACACACCCCCAGTACGGCGACTCTCATCTAGAGAAACAAAATGGATCTGTAATTCTTCTATCTCCCCCCTTTCCCCATCTCAGGCCTGGTGGCTGTTGATGAAAAATCAGGTGGTCAGTTGGCCAAACAAGGTCTATTTATTGCTGTAGCCTTTGCAGCACCCCGGGAATCTATCGGCTGTGGACATGAAACAGCAGGACAAAGGACGAGCAGTGTCCCCCCGACCAGAGGAAGGCAGACTCCTGCAATGCGGGACTCGGGAGCCTGCCCGTGATGATGTGGTTGGGGCTGCTCTTCCGCCACGGCCTGCCCTCCCTGGGCCTGTCCTCCACAGATGTTAGCCCTTGTTTTTCCTCGGGAAGGAGGGAGAGAGTAGCCCCAGGAGCAAGAACAGTCTTAGGAAGCCACAGGGCCGGCACAGATGAGCACAGAGCCAGGAAGGAATCAACCTCAACAGATGTGAGGCTGAAGTCAGAGTTAGAAACGCAGGGTCGCAGTGGACACGACTCCCAAGAGTCAAAGAAAGGATGAATGTAAGGTTATACGTGCTTGCCTGGATTTCCCAGGCCTGGAGCAGCCCGGTGAGAAAACTGCTCAGAATCTTTGTATTCACTTATTTAATAATAAAAATTCGGAGGAAGAAATCCTACCTGTAGGACAACTTAACTAGTTCCAGAACATTTATCCCGTCCAAAAGTGCATCCCCTCCGGCACTCAGTGGTATGAATGTGAGCTCTTTCTCCCCATCATAGCCTCACGCACAGGCCTCTTCCCTGAGACCCCAGCTGGACCGACACGGCTACCTTAGAATAACCCCTAAATGTGGGATTGCTGGTTCTCACTAGTCATCATTTCCAGGATGAAACTCTTAAGTGACAAAGAATGAAGACTAAGGATCAAAGATTACCAGATTCATTCGCCTAAAACCAAGTCACCTAGAGACAATTAGTCTCAGATAAATATTTATCAAATCTGCAGCATTTCAAAAGGATTTAGCCAACTCACGCTTTCACTTATTGCTCTTATCTATGTAACCTTTAATTGTTAGTCAACTGATTATGCCACATGCTTATTCATTTGTTTAGAATTTATGGGCATTTTTAACAGCAGGAATGTTGAAGTTAGGTCGAAGCATCAAAATCATATGAGCTCCATTATCTTTTCCAAGGTATCTAATTTGTAAAGGAATGTTAGATTAAGAAACACAAAAAATGATACACAAAATGTCTGTGCCAATTATATTTACTGTTAGCAACTTTAAACTTTTTCGAAAAGTGTTTGGAAAGTAGGTAACATAGGGAAATACGTTCGTAAACTTAGGAAAAAATACCATTTACAAAGTGCTGCAAATTTGATAAATTTAGGTTGACAATAATTCAGAAGTACTATTGGATGAATAGATATAAATTCTTAGAACACCCAAAATATAAAAAAAAAACCAACAACACAACCCTAAATGGCTATAAAAATACCCCCAAAGGGAACTGAAATTTTGGCAAACTGGTCATTGAGTGATGTAAACTTTCGCAGCTCTTTCCGCCCACAGGTCATGCCCCGCATTTTTGATAAAACCACCAAAACCCCACAAAAAACCGATGAAGTAAACTGAAAGCATACAAGTCTCCCGTGGACTGGCTTTAAGAGACCAATTTTAGCTAAACGGACTAGAACCAGGTCAAAAGCGTGTCGCCCCTCTGGCTCCTCAGAACCTCAGAGCTTGGGAGCGGCAGTGGTTGGAAGCCTGGATCCCTCTGCGGGGTGGCAGGGCAGGAGCGGTGAGCTGCCTGAGGGAACGCGGGTGACAGTGACCTGAGGAGGAGGGAGTGAGGGAGCGAGTGTGTGTCTGGGAGTGTGCCTCTGCGCAGACCTGGTGGGCTGGAGGGCTCCCTGCACGCCTCGCCTGGCCCCTCCGCCCCCACAGACCCCCTTGGTACGCCCCGAGCTGAGGAGAAGAGAGACCTGGGACAAGCACCCACCCAGCCTTCCCAGGCCCACGTGAGTCCCTGAGACACAGGCAGCACAGGCAGCACGTCCACACGAGCTGCCCCCCTTCCTTCACGGGGGTGGGCGGCTCTCCTAGTCCTTAGAGAGAAGGTGGCCATGAAACAGCTCACCCATAAGGTCCAGTTTCCGCCTCTTCATCCAGATACAGAGATAAGATACTGTGGTGAGAACCTGCTGAGCCCGTATCGGACCCACATGAGGGGTGCCAAAGAGTGAGGTGTGTTCCTGGTGTCCTCTCTTCCTAGAATCCAAAGCCAGAATGTTGCTTGACTTATGTATAAGCGGTACTAGAGAAACAGACTAGAATCAAGACCTTTAGAAAGTCCTGGAACCTGCCTGTGCATGCCTGAGTATATGCCACGGCACAGGCTGCGCACATGGAAAGAAAGCCGGTCACACCCGCCCCCCATGGCAACTGGAAGGTTCCTTCTCCACAGTCCGTCTGGAATGTCGTATCTTTGGGTCTCTGGCCCTTGGGGCCCTCCCCGGAGGATTCTTCTGCCTGGCCTGGGAGTGCGTTCCTTGCCTTGGCTGGCCCCAGAGGGGCCCTCTGGCCAGAGGAATTTTGTCAGGGGTGGCAAAGGCAGCAGTGGGGACCGCAGTTCAGATATAACTGGCAGGGGGCTGTCGGGCACTGAGCCGCTGCATATGACAGCCGTGGCAGAGCAAGTGCCCATCCAGAGGGAAGCAGCAGCAGCCTTCCTCATCACTCAGCTGCATCCGGCAGTCCTAGGGAAGAAGGACACCTAGTTCACCTCAGCCCGGCACTGGGACGTGTCGGGAGTCGGCCCCATCCACACCAGCCTCCTAGTGACTGGAAGAAAGGCGGTGGGGTTGGAAGCAATGGACTGCCCGGGAGAAGCCAGAGGAAGTACCTCAACCGGACAGCAGGTGTCGCTGCTACAGTGGAAATAATGAGAGGGATTCCCACTTGCAGTGGTTGCCAGGAGTCCCCAGTTCAGTTTTGGCTCCAGGAAAGCCAGATAGATGCAGAAAGGACTAAACACCCAGGACCAGAGAGAGCGGAGGACGGGAGAGATACCCTCCTGGTTTCCATGCCCTAGACCTCTCCTACTGACTGGGGCGGTCCAGGAACATGCCTCCTCCCAGCCCCATTCCCAGTCTCCAGATCGTCCTCCAGGAGCCCCGGCCCCTCGCACTCACCTCACAGTGGTAGCACTCAAAGTGATAATCTCGGTCCATGGATATCACCCTCACAATGTCCTCACAGCCCTGAAATGACGCAGACCCCCATGGGATGAGTGTATCATGACAACCTCTGGTCTGCCCTCCCCACTACAGGCCCCTTCCCACCCCAATGTGAAGATCATACGAAGGCCTCCAGAGAGAACTCTCTACAATCATTCATAACTCTGAGATGGTCTTTAGAAATCCTACTAGAACTTTCTCTCTCCCCTTCCTTGGTGCAGCCTCCAGGAGGGCCTGTCCTCTCACAGTCTTCCCTCTGTCCAGCAGTTTTGGCCTTACCTACCTTTCCGAGCTGTGGGGAGGGAAAAGGGGTAAGCAGCCCAAGTAAGCTAAGCTGGGGACAAGGAGATCCAGTGGGGTCTGGGTCCTCATTGGCTTTTGGATTCTCTCCCCAGGCCAACACGTAGCACACACAGAATAAATCATTGCTGACATCTTCCTCCCGGCCCTGAGGATTCTTCCCACCTTTTTCTAGCCCCTGCATCTGGGATATGCTGACTCTGACCTCAAAGAAAAGTCTCCTCATCTGGCCTGGGAGAGACGGGATGAAGCCTGGGCCCAGTGAGGCTGTCAGACATGTCCGGGCCCGGATGTCAGGGTCAGGGTGGTGACCCTGAGAGCAGAGTCACACGGGAATCTTCGCAGAGCACATTCCTCAGCAGCACTGCCTCCCGCGGGAAGCCGGGCGGTATGTCCCCATCCCCTTCCCTGGGGCAGCAGCGCTGGCTGCCCCACAAGAGAACCCAGACGTACTGACCTCTGAGGGGAGGATGGGTTGGCCGCAGGCCGCACACTTAGGAGCATAATTTCTGAAGAAGAGAGAGCAGAGATGAGTTGAGGTTGGGGAACCCCGAGGCCAGTCCCACACCAGACCCCCGGGGGCAGACTCACTTGTGGTAGTCAGTGACACAGTACACCTGGTTGGAGAAGTCCACTGTGAAGGGGATGCCGTCTAGACACTTGTTGCAAACGATGCATCGGAAGCAGCCCGGGTGGTAGGACTTCCCCATGGCCTGCAGGATCTGGCTCGCCGGGTGGAAGGGGGATCAGTCTCCCTCCAGTCTGGGCTCTCCAACTACCCACAGAACTCCCCGCTGTCCCCCAAACTCATCCAACTCCCTGCTCTCCTCCCAGAATAATGCTTTGTAATCTGAGGGGCCCAGGACTCTTAAGACAGAGGCAGAAACCTTGAAAACGGTCTTAGAGGGCATCCAGGCCCGTGGTTCTCACCCTGGGCTGCATGTTAGGACCGCCCGGGGAGCTTGTAAAACCCATCAGCGCCTGGGCCTCGCCCCAGAAGTTTTCATCACAGTGTCCGATGACGACCCAGGCACTGGTTATTTTCTTTACTGCTTCCCAGGTGATCTGCCGGGTTTAGGACCACTGATCTAATCCTATTCCTCCTTCTTATGCAAAAACACCAACTCTGAGTTCTAACTGATCCCAGCCAGTAGCAGCACAGGGATTAAGACCCGGGACCCCACACTCCGAGCTCGGCTGTGACTGCAGGAGGGGGCAGGGACCAGATCACAGAGGCTGTGGGGACGGCAGGATTAGGGGTCCAGACCTGACCCAACCGGCAGAGGGAAGGCACTACAGACAGCTGCTCTGGGGAAGAATGAGAGGGCAGCGGCTCATGTGGTGATGGAGTTCCTCCCTCTGCCTTTCCTCAGCACCCACTTAGCCCCTCAGCCTCACAGAGAGTTGCAGCTGAGACACTTTGCTTACCTTCTCCAAAATCAAGTGACCACAGACACAGCATTTCTCAGCTGCCTCCTGAAACCCTGAAAACTAAGGAGAAAGGAAAGACCAAGGGAGGATATTACAGGCAGAGAAGGACCTGACGGGTGGAACCCCAATAGGCCACCAAGAAGGGTCCTAGTGTGGGAGCCAATTCCAGGCCCAGGGGACCCCCACTCACCAGATAATCTTCCTCACAGTACACGGAGCCATTGACGCTGTAGAAAGCCTTGCAGCGCAAAGTTCGCCCTAGAAGCAGCAGACAAGGGACTGGAGCCATCCCAGGGTCCATGTACAGGGCGTCCCCACCCCAGGGACACTGCTCTCCGGTGTCGCACGGCGTAGTTCATCTGGACTTTAGTGCCCGTGCTCCTCACTGCTGTGTGTCCTCCCTCTCTACACAAAATTCCCATCTGATGCAATTTCAATTTCCTGCCAACTTCCCCTCTCCTCTTCTCGCTGCTCCCCCAGTTCCCGCCTCAACAGTTTTCTAGGATCCTGCCCTCCCTCGATGAGTGCCTCCCTCTCCCGTGCAGGGGGAGCCACCAGGGAGAGCAAAGCCAACCCCAGGCTGGGGTACAAGGTAAAGGAGCTCCGAATAACGTGCTGTGCAATGCCCATGGAGGTGGTCACCGTTATAGGCCTTGCCCTCTGGGACCTTTCGACCTAGGGGCCTCCTTGCCTCTGCACAGCCATCCCGCTCTCCTAGCCCTGTCTGTCCTCTTCCAGGGACAGGCTCAGTAGAGGTCAGGAAATATTGGCATTCCTGTTGGGGACAAAGTCCTCTGCCCGGGAGCAAAGTCAGCTCCCTTTCCCGCTGCACAAGACTGCTCCCCCAAGCCGAGGAACCCAGAGAATCCAGGATCTTCTGTGAGCAGACAAGGCATGTGACCAACACTCAGGGTGTCTAAATTGTCAGGGAGAGGGGAGGAGTGGGACCCAGGAAGGAGAATGGGGCAAGCTGGCCACCTCCTGTGCCCTCTTCTGATCAAAATCTCTTCTACCTCTGCCCAGCAGTTTGGAAAGGCGGACTTAGAAACTCAGGAGACACAGAAGGGGTACAGAGAGGGAAAGAGGCACACCCAGAAGAGGTCCTACACACAGGACAGTCAGATGGACCCAAGAGAACCAGGCAGAGGTGGGGGGCGGCGGTGGCGGCGGCTGGAGTAGGGGGAGAGAAAAGCTGAGTGCTGGAGTCAGACAGGCTGAGATAAGAGATTAAAGGTTCAGCAAAGGAATCAAGAGTGGGCAAGCAGTGGGGAGGGGTAATGAGGGAGGTGAGGGAAGGGCTGGGGAGTTAAGGCCGCTGGGAGCACCCCCCCCCAGGCGGGCCTCCTGAGCTAACAGTGGCGGGCATTCCTGGAGCGTGATGTCATCAGCTTGGCATGGCCCTGTGGCCTGCACTCCAGTGAGGTGGCTGAACTCTGACCAGCCAAGAGAAAACCCCTCTCTCCGCCCCCCAGGGCTCCCCACTCCCCCAGCCCACCCCCACCCTTCCCACATTCCAGTCTTTCACTGTCGCCCCAGGCAACTCAGACTGCCCAGGACCAAACCCCACCAAGGAGAGGCCAAGGAGGAGGCCGGGCTGGAGTCCAGGCTGGGCAAGCAAGGAGGCAGAAGAAAGAGGGAGGAACAGAGGGGAGGAAAAGAGGCTGAATGGAGGAAGGGAGGGCTGACTCCAGAAAGCAGACCCCACATGGGGGCTGGAGAGCCAGGTAGAGCACCGAGGAGGGAAGGCAGGGCAGCGGTGGGCATCCAGAAGCCTGGGGCGGGGGAGACCCGTGGAGGCACAAGGTCTGCTTTAGCTAGGCACTGGTGAGTGTGTACGCGTGTGGGGCATGCTTGAGGCCTTGGTCCGCCCCGCGCGCACACGGCCTAGGGGGCACACTCACCACAGGAGCAGCAGACAAAGCACTGGGTGTGGTAGAGGCTGTCCAGGGCCTGGCAGGCGTTGCTCTGCCCATAGATGCCTTTGTTGCACTTAATACAGGTGCCTGTGGGGAGAGAAGAGGTTGTCAGCATCGCACCCGACACCCCCAGCTCAAAACCAGGAATTCGGGATCTTTCCTGACTGTTCCAGAGGACCACCAGTCCCAGCCTTCCTTTGACGGGCTCCCGCCCGGGAAGAGAAAAGAACAAGAAACGGGATGCCGCAAGGTCTTGGCTGAGCACACCCATCCCTGTTTACTGATTAATCAACAGATATTTGCTGAGCATCTATTTTGTGCCTCGCAAAAATATGGTGCCCAATACTATGAAAAATTGGAGAGAGTCAAAGATATGGTGCTTGACCTCCAAATGTGCAGATTCTGTCAGGGAGAAAAGACTAACAGGCAAGAGTATGAGCCCTGTTGCACCGTGTGGGACGAAGAGAGACGCCAGCCCAGAAGGACCCAGCAGTGGACTCCCAGAGAAGGCAGGCCAGGCCGAGAAAGCCTCTCTGGGGCCTCAGTTTCCCCATCCGTCAAATGAGCTGCCATATAGCTACAGAATGACTTCTTTCTGCTCCACACCTCGAGGCTTCCAAGGATGGAAAGAAGGATATGGCTCAGCAGAGGGCCCTGAGCAGAGCGGACCATGTGAGCAGGACTCCTGTGGGGAGGTGGCTGCTAAGAATGTGGGGTGTGTTCCAGGGACTGGAGGTTGCATAGGAAGGTGGGGGAAGGGTGATAAGAATCCCTAAGGTCTCCCTGAAATCACGGGAAGGATAGAGCTGAACTGCTCTTCCCTGACCCCCCCCCCCCCAAAATACATACACCTGGCCTGGCACCCGCCTTTCCTGG
>CM053609.1:58691579-58916284 GCA_028646535.1 Procyon lotor
AGGGGCTTGGGAGCCCGTGCAGCAGCTGCAGCGACTGATGGGCCCAGGCCTGTCCTGCTCCCACCCTCTGGCAGCTGGGCAAGGCTGCAGCCAAGGAAGAGGGCCCCTAACTAGGGGCCAGAGTAGGAGGGTACAGTCAGGCTGCGAATTCTGTCAGAGGAGGCAACCTGACTCTCAGGGAGAAGCAGCCTCTACCTCAGGGGTCAAAATGCCAGTAAGAGTGAACCAAGATCGCCACGCCAGGGGGGCCCATCAGAACCATTTCTTTGGGAAGCCTTGGACATTATGGGAAGACAGGCGCAAACTGCTCAGGCAGGCCTGCCTCGCCTCCTCTAACCCAGCATATCCACACCTAGGTTCTCCCTGCCCTTTTCCTGCACTCTGTCCAAGCTCCTTTCTTCCTTCTCTCTTTGATGGCTTGGCCAAAGAGACTTCTTTCCCCTCAACTGCCACTTCTCATAGGTCCCAAAAGTAAACTGCTAATAGGATCCCGTCACTCAGCCTCCCTTGACCAAAGCATCATCTGCTCTAGGCTTTCCTCTCTTAGGACGGGAGAATGGGGCAAGGAGGGCCCTTTGAACCGGGCAAGGAGGGCCCTTTCCGCCTGCAGCCCTATTAGCTCTCAATTTCCGCCTCAACCTGCCCTCCCTGGCGAGGTTCCTCTCCCTGTCTACATTTCTAGCCATAAAGGTGGTCTAGGGCGCGAGGTCCAGGGCAGGAACATGGCTGGTGGGAAAGGTGAGGAGAGGCCTAAGGCCTCCCATCGCTTTTTCTTCCCACCGCATTAGCATTTCTTTATACAACGAAGCGGTGGCTGTGAGTCTTCGCTAAAAAGATCCTTCAAGATCCCAATATCCCCCGGTAGCTGAGACATATAATCAATCAAGACTCCTTAAAGGTAATCGCGTGTGGGAGAGAGAGAGCGACCGCGTTTCCTTAACAGCGGCAGAAAATAACTTGCTGTTCCTAGCCTGAATTCTGAGCAGGTTGTGGCCCAAACTGAAGGCCAGGTTATTTCTGGCACTTACACAGGGTCGTTAACCTGCCAGGGATGCTGGTGTCCAGCTGGTCATGGCTTCTGCGCTGACTTCCGGAGGATGGGGTAAATAGAAGCGGACACCACCAGGTCTCCGCTTAAACTCTCATGCACGCAGCAAGCCAGCAGGACCCGGACCAGCCAGCGGCAGGGTCCCCGCTTTCCGTCCCCGAGCGCTTTACCCTCCCTCCCAGGCTCCACTTGCACTGCGGCCACGGCTCCGCGCGTGTTAGCAAGCAGCTCCCCCACCACACACACCCCGCCCCACCGCACCCCACCCTCCGCCCCGCGCCGCGCGGCCGGCCCCGCCCGCGGGCACCTGGAGCGCCCGGGCAGGAGCCGGCACGCACGCGGCTCGCCCGCCCCGCCCCCCACCCGCGCATTCCCCGAATTCCTGCGGGCGGAGCCTGGGCCCGGGTGGGGGCGCGGCGCGCAGAAGCCTGCCGGGGCACCGCAGCCACGGGGGGAGCAGGTTGGGGGGATGCTCTCACAGCCCACTCGGTCCCCTCCCCACGAGGCCTCCTACCGCGAAAAACGGAGGCTCTAAAGCTTCAACTGGGACTCACGAGATAATCAGGGGGTTGAGTGTAGCAGGAATAGGGAGCCCCTGGTCCATTTGAGACCTGGTGGGAAGGGGAAATCCCTCCTGCCTCTCTGCTAGCTCTGCGTCTCCGCCTCCGACTTCCCGGCGCCGACAATTTGGGCTGTCGGGGCAGTGGGAAAACGAAGGCGGTGATGGGTCCCGTCCCGTCCCTAACCATTTCTTTCACTCACCGAAGTAATCCTCTCTGGCCTCCGGCTCCCGCATCCGGGCCCGGGCGGCCTCTGGAACGAAAGGACCCGGCGGCTCCTCGAGACCCGACGGCTCAATCCCCGAGGGTTCCCCGCGGGCGCCGGCTTCTCGCCCACCCGTGCCCACCGTCAGGCGCAGCAACGCTGTTAGCTCATCCTGGTATCGGGCGCCTGCGGCGCAGTCCCCGTAGCCGGTCACTGAGTGTCGTCCGGGTTGCGCCCCGCGCCTCTCCAAGGGCCCTGCCGCTCCCACTCCGGCCCCGGCTAGAGCTCCGGGGCTGCCCAGGGCCGGGGGGTATGAGTGGCGGCTTTCCTGGCAGCCGAACCCCGCGGGCCGGTGAGCGCACAGTCGGTCCAGGGCGGCGTGGAGATCCGGGTAGGCGGACGGCACTCCTCCAGGGGAATAGCCCGCTGGAGCCCCAGCCAGAGGCGGGCCAAACAGGCAGGGCCCGGCGGGCAGAGGGCTCCCGTGGCGCTGGTCGTAGCCCATGCTGATGCCGCTGGTGCGATTGCTGCAGGGTCGGCTACCTCCGGCTCCGCCTGCCCCCGCCCCGTCCAGCAGCAGGCTGCCCCGGGGGCTGGACGGCTTGCTGGCGTCGCTGGCTGAGCTACTGGCGAAACTGGAGCGGGGGCTTAGAGCTGGGGCCGTGGTCTCCAGCCGAAAGTCGGGGGGCAATGACTGAGGTAGAGGCAAGGCCCGGGTGGGAGGCGGCCCCCCGGGAAAGGAGCCTTCGTAGCGCTGCGCCTCAAAGGAGCCGCGCGGGTTCCTCTCAGCGTCCAGGGGGCCCTGCTCCCGGGCTGGCTCCAACGTCTCATCCCCAGGTCCCCCAGTAGCTCCACGGGGCCCTGATTTCCTAGGACCCCCCAGCCCACTCAGGCGCCCCTTGCCCGGCCCGGGGGTCCCATCAGACCCAGACCGGCTAGATTCACCCTTTCTGCGGCCGAACTTGGCGCTGCCGGAGTCCGAGAGCCTTAACTTCTCCAGCAGGCGACTGGCTTTCTCCCCTAACCGCTCCATGCCCTCGGGCCTGGGGCCTCCAGCCCCCTCCCCGCCGGGCACCCTGCAGCGTCTCGGCGGCCGCTTCTCTTTCCCAGCGGCCGGACTCCGGTTCCCCGGGGGCACGGGGTAGGCACAAGGGTTTAGCTGGCGGCCCGGATGCCCGGCGCCGGGAATCCCGCAGCATCCCCCAGCGAGAGGGGCTGCTTCCCCCCGCGCATCAGGGGTTAAGTGGGGCTAGAAGGGCCTACGGCCGCGGCTGTCCCGTCCGCAGGTCTGTCTGTTCACGCGTCCACTCGCCCGGCCGCCCCACTCTCCCCGGCCCCCGCCCCCCTTGCTCTCACACACAGCACAGCCCGAACTTCTCTCCCAAACTTTTGTCTGCCTGGCCGGATCTACTTTCCGGGAGGGGCGGAGCGCTGCGTGCGAGAGGAACGGGGGAGTCTGCGCAGGGATCTCTGGTCCGCCGGCGGGGGAGGGTGGTGCTGGTGCTAACTGTCCCTGGAGGTGGAGACCCGCCGGCCGGAGGAGAGAGGCGGCCGAGGGGCAGTTTGGGCAGCTGCTACTACGTCGCTCAGGAATTGGGACCAGGAAAAGTGGGGGAGGGGGAGAGGAACTCTTTGTTTGCAGTTGGAATGCGCGGAGGGGCACGGTGGAATGTCGCTGTCCTGGACGGGGCGACGCGAGGCATGTTCTGGGCAAACATCGTGACTTTGTTCCTACTGTGGGGACTGGGAGGGATGAAGAGAGACCGGCACAGAAGTAGTGAGACAGGGAGAGACCCATAAAGAGGGGGGCAGGGAGAAAGAAAGGTGGATACATAAAGAGGTTCAGAGACACGCATGGGAAGAGCCCAGAAGGGCGAGGAAGCCCACGTAGAGAGGTGGTGGAAGACAGGTAGCGAAAGCAAGGGGGGAGCCGGAGCAAAGGGAGGGGATCGTGGGTGCTGCGTAGACCGAGGGAGGAGCAGACTAAGAAAAAGGCACATTTGTGCGAGTCCAGACAGAATGAGAGCCCAGTAGACAAACTGCAGTAAGAGGACACCGCTTTCTGAACCCAGAGCTTTGCGACTGCGGGGAGGGAAGGAGCTTTGGTGTCTATGCAAAAGGAGTGAGGAAGAGGGTTGGGACTCATCTCTACCTACCTTCCCTGTAGGACAGATAGAGAACTAGAAGACACCCCCTGGTGTTGGGAAAAGAGATTTTTAGCAACTCTTTCAGGTGACTACCGGGATAGGAGGCCTGATGTTAGGGCTGGGGAACGCCTCCCCGTTGGGGGGCCCACAGGAGATTGTGATAAAGAGTACGTATTAAAAAGGAAGAAAAGAAATGTCATTTAGACGAGCTAGCAAGTGAAAATGATCAGGGTGGAAAAGGGAAAGAGGAGGCTTCTAGTGTTGGCCTTGCTGGAAAGATCGAGGATAAGGAAGAAACGGTCGCCGAAGCTGAACATGCCTAATTAAATACCAGAGCAACTGATTTTGTCCTGACTAGCCTAGCAGGGGCAAGGGGTGCAGGAGGTAGAATGGGGAAGGAAAATGATTCCTTTGTATTTAGATAGTAAATGAGTATGAAAATTATATGCAAACAAATCATGCATATTCTTTTCAACATTTTGAACACCTTTCATAATCTTAGTGTAGCCTTAGGGAATGGGGAAGCAAAGGAGGTTAATATCTTTGGGGAAATTAACTTGGCACAAACTATTTGGCTTCTTTGTCCTAGCTGCATTGTCTCCCTGACCTCATCTCTCTGGAGAATCAGCCTCTCTGTTTCCCTGGGAGGCCTACTGCTTTTCTCTGATCCAGAGGAGAGTTCACCATCAGACTAGAAGCAGGGAGCACTGAAAGCATTAGTAATAGAGGGGAGCTATCGGGTTGCATCCAGAACCTGCTGGGAGTGACATCTTCAGAATTAACCATAAGGCTCTCCCTCCTTTCCTGTCTCCAGATGGGGAAAGAGAACCTGGATTCTTCCTTCCCACTACTTACAACCAAAATATCCACAGAGCCTCTTCTATTTGGAAGCTTTCCCACTTTGGAGTGGGGATGCGAGAGGGAATCTTAGGAGAAGTTGAGAAGCCTTTAAAGGAGGCCCATGTGGGAGTTGGCGGTGGCAGCAAAGGGCACAGTTGGGATCAACAACTTGTGTTTTCAGGGGATAGTAACAAGAACCAGAGAGAAGTGAAGGGGCGGAGGGAGGCCCTGAAGGCAGGATCCGGTAGTGCTCACGACCTCCGGGTAACTGTCCCATAGTCTCAACTGGAGCCGGGAGCTCCACAGGCCCTGTTCTCCCTCCTCAAGCCTTGAATTATGAACTATGTACACAGATGGCTCCCAAATCCTTATCTCTAGCTCAGATATTTTTTCTTTTTTAAAGTAAGCTCTACGCCCAACACGGAGCTTGAACTCATGACCCTGAGATCAAGAGTCGCATGCTCCGCTGACTGAGTCAGTGAGGCACCCCTTAGCCCAGACTCTCTTAGACTTACAAACTCAGCTGGCCACTAGCATCTCCACTTCGTTGTCTCAAAGGCATACGACACTCTCAATCGACATCACCTTCTCTAGAGGCCTCCCAAAACTGGCCCCGCCAGCGTCCCCCGCGGAAATGGTGCCATGAAGCACTTAGCTGCTTAAGCCAGAAACCTGAACATGAAGCTTCTGTCTTCCTCCCTCCACCTCAGGTCCAACCAAATCCCGGCACCAAGCCCTGTCAGTCACCAAGTCCTATCAGTTCGGCTTCCTAAATAACTTTCTCACCATCGCTTTCTGACCAGCCGTCTCCTCTCCTGAGCCACTGCAGAATACCTCCCCAGCACCCCCATGCCCGGGCCCAGCTCTCTCCCTGCGTCCATCTCATAGCGAGGACGAGGGATTCTTCTCAAACACAAAATTGATCATCTAATTTCCCTGCTTACCACCTCTGAATGATTTCTTACTGCCTTCAGACTAAAGTCTCTATTCTTCAAGATACTGGATGAGGTGTCTGTGTCTCTCTTGCTTTTCTCTGCACCAGCCTCTCCTCAAACTGCTCTGCAGAAGGATGGCAACTCCTCTGTGCTCTCTCTTGCCTCTGGACTTTCGTCCTTGCTATTCCCTTGTTTGGAACACTCCCAGCCTCCCCTTCCCTTCTGGTTCACGCCTCCCCATCTTTCAGGTGCCAGTCTAAGCACCACTGTCTGCAAAGCCTTTCCAGAGCCCCAGAGTAGGTAAGCCAGCCCCGCCGTCTGCTGCCGCTGCCCCTTACACTTGCCCGTCATCACCCTTAACCACAGTTCATTTCACTGTCTACTTAACTGCCTGGCTCCCTGATTAGATAATAAAACCTCTTAATCAGCATCTAACCCGATCCACGGGGGACCCACAATACCTAACGCAGTACCCGACATCTAGGAAGTAATCCGTATTTGTCAGGCAGAGTTTGTATGCAAGTATGTGTGTGTGTGTGTGCACACGTGCACGTGTGTGTGTACACACGCGCACACACACACACACACACACTCACACACTCACCCCTTCCTCATACAGCTTGGCTAACAGGACTAAGAAAGCTACAAAGCCCCCCATACTGCTGGGTCACACAGTGGAAGAGCAGCTGCCGGTGAGACATGGGAACTCTTTAAGCTTTAATTTCTTCACGTGGAAGATGGGAATAATAAAATCTGCCTTACATAATTCAATAAACAACAGCTATTCTATGGGTCTCCCAGTTCCCAAATAGGAATGGCACGGGGCTGTGCCCAGAAGACTCCAGCCCATGACGGGACTGCCCACCAGGGGGCAGTAGGACCCCGGCCTGGTCCTGCGCTGCGACCACTGCAGAGCCAGACCAGCAGTCAGCGGGAAGCAGAAGGTGCAACCCCGGGCTGCTTCCCCAGGGCTTTGGGTGAAACCAGAAAAAAAACCAACTCTGAGACAGGGGCATCTGTCAAGAAGGCCTCATGTTTCTTAGACCCACCCCCCTCCTTTCCTCAGCCCAGGCGCCCCGAGGCACTACGTGTGCTTAGAAATGAGCATTTTCTGGCTTGCCCTTCACTGGGAGCAGGAAGTCTCCCTTCTGGGTAAGTCTTTTTATCCCACCACCGCTGCCATCTTCACTTCCACTGGGGACTGTGGCGAGAAGAGAGACAGATTTGCCTTCTCAGACTGCAGAGGACATCTTGGTATTCCGGGAAGCTCCATTGCTGGGACACGGGGAGTGGCAGAAGCCAGAGTTATTCTTGGTTATAGATTTCATTCATCCTTTTCCACCTTAATTTCAATGAACGAGTTCAAGTCGGGACAGCAGGTTTTGTGGGGTTGGTCGAAGGATGGGGAGACGGGTCCATTCTCATCACCTCCCTCGTCTTCCTCTTCTTGGAAATGAGGATTATAAAGTTCTGGCGGAAGGAGCTGGGCCTCTGCAGAAGGTAATCGGTCTGAGGGAGGCCCATACACACGGTTGGCTTTAGTGCCGTGCTTAGAGTTGGCATCCAAGTGGTAGCAGAGCGCCGTGAGGCGCTGCGCCCGGAACCGCGGAGGCCGGGCCACCCAGACGCCGGGCTCGTTAAGACTGTCCTCTTCATCTGACATCAGCTCTTCTGTCACATCCTTCCACAAGCGTTGGTCCTCAGGTCCAAAATGCCTCATGATGCTGGATCGGTTGGCAAAAAGCTAAGGAAGGAGCCCAGGGTCGAGACAGGAAGAGAAACAAACTATGGATTAGATTTGGGGAGAGGGTTCTTGTAGGAAGAAGGCTGTGCAAAATCTGTGTCTGAGGGAACCTAGCCCCCAGGTCATCTTAGAACCGGCCTCCCCACCTCCTCTAACTGCCAACATTCCTGGCTCTCAACCCTCTTCTCACATGCCATGTCCTCTGGCCCTTCCCCACTGCAGCCTAGTAGGGTTAGCATCTTAAAAGGAAGGCCTAGAAACCTACCCGGTATCTGCGACTTCGAAGCTTCTTCTCCTCTTTTTCCTTCAGGCCTTTAAAGGGGTTCAGGGAGTTGCGGTACTCACGCCTCTTAGTAAGGAAGTAGGCTACACAGGCTCCTGGAGAGGAGGGAGATGGGAGGGGGCAGAGAGCAGGTCCTCAGCCCTTTTTTTCTACCCTAACACTACTGGCTGGGAGGGTGAGAATCACTCTGGATGGACTGTGCACTTTCTCACAGACCCGTCAGCATCTATTTACTTCTCTTTGGTTTGGCTCTCTCTGCTCACCTTCCTGTCCAGCACTGACTCCCCCCTTATCTCCCACTGGCACTCAACAAGTCCGAGTTTCTGTAGCTCCCTCCCTGGACCCGGGCTCAATCAAGCCCACCCCCATTGTACCCTGCCAGTAGGGGATTACCAGCACTTTTTCAGCAGAAGCTTTCTTAACACTGCCCTTGCCCTCACTTACATTCTCTCTCTCTTTCTCAAAAATAAATAAATAAATACATTTTTTTTTAAATATTTTATTTATTTATTTGACAAAGAGAGAGAGAGATCACAAGTAGGCAGAGAGAGAGAGAGGGAAGCAGGCTCCCCGCTAGCAGAGAGCCCAGTGTGGGGCTCAATCCCAGGACCCTGAGATCATGACCTGGGCCAAACACAGAGGCTTTAACCCACTGAGCCACCCAGGTGCCCCCAAAATAAATAAATATTTAAAAAAAGAAGAAGAAAAAGCAGCAGGAGGAGCGCTTGGGTGACTCCGTTGGTTGACCTTCTGACTTGGTTTCGGCTCGGGTCGTGCTCTCGGGGTCCTGGATCAAGCCATGTTGGGCTCTGTGCTCAGTGCAGAGTCTGTTTGGGATTCTTTCCCTCTCTCCCACCCTGCTCAATCTCTCCCTCTCTCTCAAAGAAAGAAAAAGAAATAATCCTGTAAAGACGTGAGAATACAAAACAAAACAAAAGACGTGAGAATAGCCAAAAAAATTTTTAAGTCCACTATCTTCAAAACCGCTTGAATCATCTCCCTTATGCCTCTTCTCTGACCAAGAACAGCGAGTGGAAAAAGGATGGGGGTTAATTCAGTTTTTCTCACCTTTCAGCTCCTTATCAGTGTAATTGTGGGGACTGGTCACCAGCTCCTGCTTGAGCTTTTCCAGAAGGAACTTCACTACTGAAATATTCCAAGAGGACTTGATGCTGCCACAAAGAAGATCGGGAACAAGGCAGTCAGCATTTTAAAAGCCAGACAGAAATTCCTGGCATGAATCGACTTTGTGGTAAACTCCCCAGTGGCCAAGAACAGGATGTAAGGGGCAACGGTGAGGACAAACCCTTAGCCTCATTGTTACACTGGGGCAGCCCTCTACTTTCCTCTGGGGGAAGAGGCAGAGTACCTTGTGATTCTTTTCCCTCAAGAGGATCATACCTTTCAGACCCATTGAATCTCTTGTCATTGGTGATGTGGTTATGCACATTGTGGACCAATTTCTAGGGGAAAAAACAAACAAACAAATACAGATTCAAGCTAGGAGTGGAGATGGTGAAACCCTCCTCTGTTTCCTAGGCATTGTTGCTATGGGGTTCTCTACCTGAACCCTTCCCATAGGCTGGGCACCATCGCTGATGCCGCTTCTTAGCCAGAGAGCCTATCCAAGTCAGTATTTCAAATGTCCTCCCTTTTGTGGTCCTTTGCATTTAATTTGCATGGGGACTCCAGGATCATCCCTGGTCTCACTTCTTTTTCTGGGGAATAGGATCACTAGGGCAAGAGGTCTCAGACATTTTCACAAACATACTCCTTCCTAAGAGCCAGGAGAGAGCAAATATACACCAGGATTACTGCATGTGGACGTTTGTTGAGGGCCCCCTATTCCTGCAAGTTTTCAAGTTTTCTTTATAACATATCTATATTTCTTTTAATCTAAAAATGTCCTCTTGTAATGAGCACTGGGCGTTATGTGCAACTGATGAATCACTGAACTCTACCTCTGAAACCAACACAATCCTATATGTGAATTAATTGAATTTAAATAAATAAAAATTTTAAAAATGTCTCTGAATGACTCATAAATTCTAATGTCTGGTAAAATTGATGACCCAGGAAAATGCCCTAAGGATATCCTTTGCACATTACCACAAATCTCAAGCGTACACACACCGTGGTCCGACACACACAAACCTAAACAGAATGTGAAACGCAAAGGATCTTGGAGACGCTATCACCCAACCTCCCTTTCACATCATTCAACAGGCTTTCTTTCAGCTTTGCTTATATACCTTTAAGAATGGGTTCTCACGACACTTTGGAGTCAGCTTATTTTACTAATGAACATCTCTGATTGTTAAAAAGTTTTGCCTTAGACTCTGAAATCTGGCCAGTTTTGCCCCTAATAGCACCTAAAATTTTTGAAGACTCTCATGTACTCCCCAGGTCTTCTATCCGGTCTAAATATCCCCAAGCTCTTCGGCCATTCCTCATTCCAGACAGACGCCTCTCGAAACCATCAGGCTCTCAGGCTTGCCAGTGTCCTTTGGACAACGTAGCACTGGGAACAGAATCTAATGTGTCAGTGGAGACCTGGCCAAAGGGAGCATTACTTTGCCGAGTGGCACACTACACTTCTAGGAATGAAACCCAAGATGGCGTTACCTTTCTTAGCAACGCCGCCCCTATTCCTAAGGTCACAGTCTTCATTCCTAGTGAGCTTGAGCTTACAATCAACTCAAGTCCATTCTTTCACATCGATTACTATCTCTGCCATTCTGTAACCGTTTTGTTTTTTTTAAACTTTGGTGCAGGAGTTTACATTTCTTCCAATTAAATTTAGTTCCAGTGTTTCTGGTGGTATTTTCATCCCAAGCTCCCTCGGTCAGTGGAAATTCCCAGTCCCAGACCGATGGACTCATATCCTGATCTCAGGGCTTCAGCGGCAATTTACCCTTCTGCCTCTGTGACTGACTGACCAGATCCATTTAGGAAAGTATTGTCAACTTTTTATAGTTAGGGTCTCCACTCTGTAAAAAGGACTGTTATTAAATTAGCTTCATATTTGATATAGTTATTTTACCACTTAGGAGTCCCAAATTGGAATCACAAGGGATGGGTGAATGCTTCAGAAAGAATTTGAAAGTGTTGCAAGAAGGAGAAGAAGAAGGAGCAGGGGGAAGAGAAGAGAGGAGGAGGAGGAGGAGGAGGAAGAAGGAAGGAAGGAAGGAAGGAAGGAAGGAAGGAAGGAAGGAAGGAAGGAAGGAAGGAAGGAAGGGAAAGAAAGAAGAGTTGTACAGCTTCCAATTCAAGTGGCTTGGAAGAGATCAGCTGATAAAAATCAAACCAGGCTTGAAGTGGAAAGGGAAAATACTCTAAGACAATAATAAGTGTTAAAACTGTGAAGGCTGCTGGCTCACCTACCCCCCAAGTGAGCTGAAAATAAATACATTTCCCCAAGGGATGGCTGGGATCTGCCGCATTCCAAGAAGTCAGTGGTTCCCATTTGGTCCTTCTGGATCCCTAGTAGCAATCCACAGCGGCCTGAGCAGACTGGAGGGATGCCTCTCTGATTCCTTCCCAAAGCTAAAGGCTGGAAGACTGATGGCCTGCAGCTAACTCTCTCCCTTGAAACCACAAGAACATTTGAAACCTTTATCTGGGATGGGCAGCAAAATTCCCTGTCTGTAACCGGGCGGGGGGGTGGGGGGAGGGGGTGGGAAGCATACTGTCCTCCTGTAAGGTCCTCGGTTCCAGGGGGCTCTCCAAAGGGCAGGCAGCAGCCAGGCCTCAGCCCCAGACCTCTGCTGGAGGAGGTAGGAAGCACTGCGTGTGGTCAAAAGTCCTGTTTTGGGGTACCTGGGTGGCTCAGTGGGTTAAAGCCTCAGCCTTCGGCCCAGGTCATGATCTCAGGGTCCTGAGATCAAGCCCCACATGGGGCTCTCTGCTCAGCTGGGAGCCTGCTTCTCCCTCTCTCTCTGCCTGCCTCTCTCCCTACTTGTGATCATTCTCTCTCTGTCAAATAAATAAATAAAATCTTTAAAAAAAAAAAAAGTCCTGTTTTTATGCAAATTGTAATTATCACGCATTTATTCCTGATTTGAACACTATGAAGTTTTGGGAAATCCCTTGCAATGCATTTCTAGGTATAAGCCTCCATTTCTGTCACTAGCAACGAGAGTGGCCCTCCCGGGCCAGAAGTTTCTGACAGAACAACTAAATTCATTCCGTTTTTGATAAGTGAGCTATCCCTGAACATAACCCAAATTTAGAAGGAAGGTTAGAAACCAGTCGATTCTGATTATGAATGGTGTCTTTCTTCCCAGGGAAGGAAAGAACCCCCTCAATGTAAAAACAAATCAAATGAAAGGGAGGGTAAGAGCCAGGAGCCCTTAGACAAGGGAAAAAGAAGCAAGAAGTACTTCAGTGAAGACCAAGGAGGTACACACGGTACCCAGCGGGCTTCAACCTTTACTAAGATTGTGACAAGAGGAAAAGGGCTAGCCTGTGACGAGAGATTTCGGGTGGGTGTGAATGGTGAGCTCCCCTCCTATCCAGAACTCTCCAGTGACTCCATCAGCCATGAGCCAGAGAAGTTAAGTGCCTTACAGTCCATACGAACAGATTCTAGCTAAAGAACACCCCCATGATTATCGGAAAGATGTCTGGGGCACAGAGGTGACCCAAAGGACTATGGTCACCCTAGAGCAGGGTTTCTCGACCCTGGCACGATGGACGTTTTAGGTTGAATCATTGTGGGCGGCTGCCCTGTGGACCGGAGGATATTTAGGGACGCTCCCGAGGCTCTAAGCCATTCCAAGTTTCAGGCAGAACTGGTTCAGTCCAGTAGTTTCCCTGCCAAGAGCTCTTAGAATCCCCATACTCACCAAACCTTTATAACCTCTGTGCCCTTGGGCTGTGGGGCCACCTCGGCATTCCTTGGCCATTCTGCCAAGCGGCCCCTTGCCGCTTACCCTGAACACTGGTCATGTGCAGGCTGTCTCCCGTGCTACCCTTCAGTGGTCAGTCTGCTCAATCCCTTAAAGATCTTCGCATCGGGACCATTAGCTCACGGGGAGGAGATGTGATACAATTCCCTTCTCTTTCAATAGAAGATTTCAATCTATTTGGAAAAGCCTTTAAGAAGTTCCCGGGGGGCGCCTGGGTGGCTCAGTGGGTTAAAGCCTCTGCCTCTGGCTCAGGTCATGATCTCAGGGTCCTGGGATCGGGCTCTCTGCTCAGCGGGGAGCCTGCTTTCCCCCTCTCACTCTGCCTGCCCCTCTGCCCACTTGTGATCTCTCTCTCTCTCTCTGTCAAATAAATAAATAAAATCTTAAAAAAAATAATAAAAGTTCCCCATTAGCCGAGGGCCTGCCCATCCCTAGGGCCCGGACCAACCTGTCTCCTTGTTGCCCCTCCCCCTCCAGCAGGATTCAGGATACCATTCATTCACTATGGGACGTTTAAAATCAACCCACACTTCATCCCTCACTTCTCTCTCCAGACTGAAGAAAAACGTATAGAATTGAGCTCACTCACGGAGAGTACCAGATCCCGCTTGCGCCTGGAGTTCTTCTGCCCACTCCCTCTGGTCCTGCACGGGGAAGCGGTAAACCCTAGAGAGTGTCTCAGCTCCCCTGCGCCCCCGGGGCCTGACTCTTCCAAGGCACCGTCCAGCGCAGCAGCAGCACTGAGCATGTCCTCGGGGCGGGGCGGTGGCAGCTTGCTTCCATTTTCTGGCCCTGTCTCTGAGGTTGCCCGCTGGATAGCCAGTTGTGTGGCCGGTGAGAGCTGCTTGGGATAAGCAGGGACCAGCACCCGCTGAACTGCACCCTCAGAGGCCACATAATCATCCATCAGCTAAGAACATAAAAAAGAATAGCCTATTAGCCATCCAGGCTTAGGGGAACCCGGTCGACCATCATCCTTTGGCCAAAGATAGTGAACAGAGAGAGCAGGAAGCAGGGGGAACCAAGCACGGTCTTTTTTTTTTTTTTTTTCCCAAGCACAGTCTTTTAATGGTCAAAAGCTTGTCCCTCAGGGACTCCTACGGGAGTGCTGGCAAATACTTCTTGGCTATACAGGGCCTCTCGAGTTGAATCGTTACCCACAGGACTGATGACAAGGACAAGGCTTGTTTCTGACGCTCTATTTGTGAGGAATCATCTATGATTTGCTCTCGGGTCTAAGAACCGGAGCCAGGCAAGTATTTTGTCTAAAAGGGATTGGGGGAGGAAGTGATGATAAGAAAGGAACACCAAGCGAGAGAAGGAACAAGAAAATAAAATGATAACAACAAACAGGAGAAACAGGAGAAAAATGGGAGCAAAGAAGAGAGATATGAAGTCAGAAATTTCTAGAGAGGCTGGCACCAACAGCCCCTCCCCCGCACCCCACCCCAGTCCCTTCACAGGACCTGTCTGTGCCCTCACCTTGATCCTGCCCTGGCCGCATCCGACTGTCACTGTCCTGACATCCACTTGTCGCCTGTGCCCTCACTCAAGGACATACAGGGCAGGGAAAGGAAGGAGGCAGGAAGGAGAGAGAGGGAAGAAAGGAGGGGGGGATTTCTGCAGCCAAGAAAACAAAACAGTGAAAGTGGGGGGGAAAAAAACGCAGAAAGAAGCGGGGGAGGAGGCTGAGATTTATAGACCTGTGAGCTGCTTTCTGCACTGGGAAATCTAATTCCATCCTTTCGGCTTGGAAGCCTTCTCTGCCTGACAGAACCAAAGCTCAGGGCATCGCCTGGCCTGGTACCCCAGGTACCTGCTTCCTCCCACCTCCCTGCAGCCCCAACCGCAGCCCCACCCCCACCCCACCCAGAGCCCTGGCTGGCCAGAGTGGGGCAAGCAGCAGTGGCCACCCCCACCACACAGCTAGGCCTTCAGGGAGCAGTGACCGGTTACAGCAGGACACCGGAGGGGGACAGGGGGCTTCTACATTCATTCCTCGGATCTAGCAGATGGGCTGGGAGTTTCCTCCTTCCCATCTCCCCTGTGTGCTCTGCTCCTTTTCTCTTTGCGTCTGGGCCTTGCTGTGGGTGAGGGAGGAGGAAAGAGGGCGGGGTGGGGGGGGCATGGGGGAAGAGAGCTCACAGCTCTCCCACTGTCTCTCAAGTGGTGACACATCTGTTACTTCCCCATCACTGTGATCTCCCTAGCTGCTCCATCTCCTTTTCCTACTTCCATGTGCCACGCTCTGCAGTTTTTACTCCACTCAGCCAGGGTTTTCCTGCTCAGATGGCCCTGAGCTGTAAAGAAACTGAAATAGCACTGTACTTCTGTGTCTTTTCCCGCTCGTAAAATAGGCGCGCTCGCTCCCCTCGGTCTCCCGACGTGTCTCTCCCTACCCAGGAACTCCGGCTGTCCACTTCTCCTCCCCAGGTTTCCCCTTCCCTCTACCTTCTTCCCACCTTCCCCCGCCTTCTCTTGCCCGCCTCAATTCTCTTCCCATTTAGATTTTGCCTTTCCCCTGTGCTCTTTTCACTTTTCCTCCTTCCTCAGCCCTTCATCTCCACCTGCCTCCTTCCCTCCCTACACCTGTCTTTCCCTTCCCTTTGTCCTCTCCCTCGCCTTCCTTCCATCTCCTACCTCTCCCTCCGTCCCTCCCTCCGTCCCTCTCCCTCTCCCTCCACCTCTGCCTCCACCCCCCTCCTCCATTCCCAGCTCTCTCGATACTGAATTCCTCTTGGCAAGCGGAGGGCCTGCGATAAAATATGAATGAGCCGTCTGTGCGCTGCAGGCCTCCTCGCCGGGAGAGGCAGAGCCCCTGGAGCAGCGGGGCCAGCTGCGGAGGAGAAGGCGGCACGCAGAGCTCCTGAGAGGCGGGGGAGGGCACGGCGGGCGCCCCGCACACCGGGAACGAGCTCCTGCCACGCAGGCTGCGGTGCGGAGTAAGGCAGCCGAGGGCTGCCCGTCCCGGCCGGCAAGGGACGGCCGGCGCTGTCCTGTTGGCGCCCAAGTAACCCCCAAAAGCGAGGCCGAAGGCTGGAAAGAAGGCAGAGGGAGGGAGAAGGCAGAGGGACAGGCCCGGCGAAGCCCTCGGGAGCCACCCCGCGACACGGGCGTCCCGCTCTGCGGGCCGTACTCACGGGATTGAGCAGCGGGGCCGCGTCGCCGGCCGCCAGGGGGCACCCCGGGAGCCGCGCGTCTCTCTGCGCGGCCGGGAAACCCAGGGGCCCGGGCCCCACCGCCGAGGCGGCTCCCACCTGCCACAGTTCCTCGATCACCACCTGCATGCCGCCGGCCACGCTGTCACACTCCTCCTCCGCCGCGGCCGCCGCCTTGCACGCCTCCCCGGGGCTCTCCTTGAGGGGCCCCGGCTCCTCGGGCGGGGAGCCTCGCGCCCGGCTGTCCGCCTCCTCATCGGGGGCCGCGGCTTTCCCTCGCCTCAGCTCACCCACCTCCTCCTGCAGACGTTTCAGCAATTCGTTGTTGGCCCTGGCGAGCCCCAGGGCGGCCTCGGCCAGGCCCACGGCCTTCTCCACCCGCTGGTAGATAATGTGCAGGAGCTGCTCGGAACTCTGAACGGCCAGGCCGTGCCCGGTCACCGTGATGGGGGTGCTGGCGGGAGGGTTCCCCCCCTGGGAGCCCGTGCTGCTCGCACTGGTCTCGCTCTTGCAGGCACAGCAGCAGCACCTGGCCTCGCTGCCACCGGGAGGGGAGAAGAGGATGGTGGCACTGAAGGACATGGCTGATGGCCCCGGGAACGACGGTGCTCACGCCGCCAGGCTGCTCCAAAAGGTGTCCCCAGTCGGCCCCACTCTAGGCGGGTAGGAAGCACGGGCCTCTTTGGATTCACTTTCCTGTGTCATGAAGGGCGACCAGAGGAGCCTGGGCACCCGGCGGTGGGCTGGGTGAATGAGGAGTCGGCAAGCCGGGCAGGAGCACACCGTCCATGGCCGCCTGTCCTCGCCCGCAGAGGAGAGATGCCTTCTTCTATCTGCAGATCCCACGGTCTCCCAGCACGGCCCGCTGGGGGTCCCACTCACCCCCGACCCAAAGGGTGGTGCCTACACAGGCCTTCCTGATGAACACAGCCTCAAGGGGTAGAAGGTATTCTTCTTGCACCCAAGCATGGAATCCCCCACCACTCCAACCTGAGGAACAGAGGGGTGGGGGACTCAAAAGGACCCACAAACATCTGGGAAGATGAGAAGATTAAGGAAGAAAATGCAGCTCTGTCTTTGCCTCCTCCCTATCTTTGCGGTAATAACAGTCATTGCCTTTTGTCTCCCGGACATCATTCCTTAAGGAGTTCAGAACATTCCCCGCAGGTTATCTCAACCACACAGAAGCTCTAGGAAACACATATTACCCCAGGTCCACCGAAGAGACATGCAGACAAGTTATAGATCTTTTTCGAGGTCAGAGGGAGAACGGCAGAATCCACTTATTGCCACTTTCAATCTAGTGTTTCTTTTTTTTTTTTTTTTAACTGATAACCATATTTTGTTGACATAGAGAATCACGATTCTACCCTCTCTATAATTTTCTTACACATGCATTCAGAGTAAGACTCCTAAGTAAGGAATATGCCGACAGCCCTCAACACGTCACCAGCCTCACACGATTATATCACCGACGCTTTGGGGATAGGGCAGGGAAAGGAAGGGGAAACTGGATCAGAGAATCAAGCTGCGGTGACCACCGGGTGGCTCAGCCCCCTGGCTCTCACGGTTGTGCCTCTGGGCCTCCAGCCTCTGAAAAGGGATCCAGCTGTTCTGAATTCTACAGTTGGGGGCCCAGAGAAAACACCTCTGAGGCCCCTCATCTCCACTTCTCAAGCTCCTTGACGGAGGGGCGAAGCTCAAAAGGCATGTGGAAATAGCTCAGTGCCCACATGACCAGCCCCATCGAAGAGGAAACCAGAATATCGATGATAAACCAAACTGCCTCGCTTTTGAATCACCGTAGGTAAGCAGTTAAACTAGGGGAAAAAGAAAAAAGGTACGGGACTGAGAACAGTCCAAGGAGCTTCATGTTGTCTTTGCTAAATACTGGATTATGGGAAAGGAATCCTTCTGCCTGAAGCTCCCTAAGTGACAGAAATATAAGTATGTTTACAGTTTCCACAAGAGATACATTTCCATCTTACCCTGTAAATGATATCGTAACATCACAATTAAAAAAAAGAGGAGGCGGGTAAGAGAATTTTCTATATATTGAGATGTGAGGTTTTCTTTTTGAATCAGCAATCTCATTTCAGAAACCAGTAATATCAATGCCTCTGCAGTACTGAAACGTAAATCTGACAATGCATTTGAATTACATTTGGTTATGAAAGGATAGTCTTCGATTTGCTCTTTCCACCTTTTATACATAAAAAAACCCCCAAAAAACAAAAACAGAAAAATCTCTGTGCCAGGTGTTGACCTGTAAGAACTTCACTCAAATCCATTTGCAGTCATTAGAGCCGCTAGAAGGCACAGCTTAACCTAAAACTAAAGGTTAGAGGAAAGCACTAAGCAAGTCCTGTGTCAGTTTACAGAAGAATCATTTATATATCCTTTCTCTTCCTAAATAAGGGCCTTCACTGCTCTTGCAGGGTTTTTAACCAACATCCTGCAAGGAGTTTAATCTGAAACACGGCGGTGAGGAAAAGACGCTTATGTAGAAGATAAGATACAAATGGTTGCCAGTTGGGTTCAGTATTTGTAAAATCAGATACTAAGACGCACTGGGTTGGCACACTGAGTGGGTACCCCATCTGGTACCAAAATGACAACGGCTACGTTCTTGTTCTTGCCCCAAACACTTACTCTTTCTTGCAAGGGGCCTTAACCCCGGCCAGCGCTATGCCTGCCTTGAACCCTTCCCTCCCCCTCGAATGGTCATTCCTAGGTCATCATTCCAAAACAGCACTGAACTGGAAGATATATTTCTCATCCTGCTGCACTACTTAACAGCTGTGTGAAATTGGAAAAATGAGACACTTTTCTGAGCCCCAGTGCTCTCCTCTCTGCCGACTTGGAGTGTCTTGGTGATGACTATACACACATAATGTAGGTAAGGCACCCACAGAGTGCTGGCATGCGGTCAGTGCTCCGCAAATAGCAGCTGGATGAAATGATTATTCCCAAAATGTTTTGTGTTCCATCCTGGACCTCCATCCTGATTTCCCAAACTTGAAAAAAAAATACAGTGCCTTGAAATAGAACTTGGGGAATTTCCCCCCTAAATTTAATAACAAATTTTTTTAAAGATTTTATTTATTTATTTGACAGAGAGAGAGAGAGAGAGATCATAAGCAGGCAAAGAGGCAGGCAGAGAGAGAGGGGGAAGCAAGCTCCCTGCTAAGCAGACAGCGGGACACAGGGATCCATCCCAGGACCCTGAGACCATGACTGGAGCCGAAGGCAGAGGCTTTAACCCACTGAGCCACCCAGGTGCCCCAATAACAAATTTCTAAGAAACAATGACTTCAAGTCTACAAAGATGCATGTATACATATAAAAGCTTCTATGGTATACATTAGAAAGGTAATTGAGAAAACAAAGTATTTGCAATTTGCTTATTCTCCTGGACTGGCTTTAGACTGAGGATTATATACAACTCTGCTAGCTTTTAATGGTAAATATATTTTCATACTTGTGTTGACATAAAAAAAATCATGATTTAGGGGGCCTGAATGGCTCAGTCAGTTAAGCGTCCAACTCTTGATTTCAGTTCAGGTCAGAATTTCAAGGTTGAGAGATTCAGCCCCACACTGGGCTCTGCACTGGGTGAGGAGCCTGCTTAAGAATCACTCTCTCCAGGGGTGCCTGGGTGGCTCAGTCGTTAAGCGTCTGCCTTCGGCTCAGGTCATGGGGATTGAGCCCCGCATCGGGGTCCCTGCTTGGCGGGAGGCCTGCTTCTCCTGCTACCATTCCCTCTGCTTGTGTTCCCTCTCTCGCTGTTTCTCGCTGTCAAATAAATAAAATTAAAAAAAAAAAAAAGAATCACTCTCTCCCTCTCCCTCTGCCCCTCCCCCATTCCAAATCATGATTCTACTGTCTCTACAACTTTGTTCCTCAATTTCTTTCTGCTTTTCTATTTTGCATATTAACCTAACTACATCTGGGCCGTCTGGGTGGCTCAGTTGGTTAAGCGTCTGCCTTTGGCTCAGATCATGCTCTCAGGGTCTTGCGATTGAACCCTGCGTGGGGCTCCCTGCTCAGCAAGGAGTCTGCTTCTCCCTCTCTCTTTGCCCTTCTCCTCTGTTTGTGCTCTCTCTCACACTCACTCTCTCTCTAAACAAACAAATAAATAAAATCTTAAAAAAAACACACCCTATGTCCATTTATTTATTTTTCATTACTATCATTGGGGGGGTGGGGTGGGCAGAGAGATAGAGAATCTTAAGCAGGCTCCAGGCCCAGCACAGAGCCTGACATGGGGCTCAATCCCACAACCCTGAGATCATAGCCTGAGCTGAAATCAAGAGTCAGACGCTTAACTGACTGAGCCACTTGGGTGTCCCTATGTCCATTTTAGAATGTTACATTCAGAGCAACAAGGTGTGTGTGTGTGTGTGTTTATTTATTAACCTGTCTACATAAACCTGTGCAGTGTAGCACAATGGGCATTCGAATAACTCTTATTTGGTTTCTGTGGACATTCCTGCTGACTTATTTTCCTGGCTCCTGTATCCACTTAAACTCTAAGACATTGAGATGAAAGGATAAGAAAGAAAGAAGAGTCAGCAGGTAATAAAGGAATCTTTCACATTATAGTATTTCCTAACCAGATAACAATTTAAATGCTGGATAAGTTGGATTAAAACCAAAACGCACAAATTTCATTAGCCACATACATCCCCATTAGAGAAAAACAAACAAGTTGAAAAAAAAAAGTTTCTAAAAATTCTCTGTATACAAGGCCATCCTGAAGGATGAGTCACCAAAATGGATTGCCACCACTAAGTACTCAAATGAAGGGAAGACAAAGTCCCTACATGCAAGGAACTTACAGCATATGTGAGAATGGAATGTCTAAGAAACAAAGCAGAATAGAATACACACAAGTGCCTAAAAATATGGTGCAGACAAAAATTCTCAAGGAGACAGTTAAAAATAATGGAGAGATCGACAGAACGAAATCATATGAGAAAAGGGTCTTACAGAAGGACTTCCAACTGAGCCTTGGGCAATGTAAAAAAGGAACTGTTAGGGTGGGAACGAGACCTGAGAGATGAGAGGAAAAACAAACATTATAGGAATTCACAAGGTACGTGTGCGAGGTGGGAGCAAAGGTATGGAAAGCTGACACAGGACTCTGAAAGCCATGTTAAGGGGTTTCTCTTACCCAGAGAGTAAGTAATTTGGGCTTTTCAAGTCATGTGGTTGCTTCACAGCTAATCAACTCTGCCATTGAAGGACAAAGCGGCCTTGGACAATACATAAACATGACAATACATAAATAATGAGCATTGGGTGCCTGGGTGGCTCAGTTGGGCCTTTGGCCCAGGTCATGATCCTGGAGTCCCAGGATCGAGTCCCACATCGGGCTCCCAGCTCCACGGGGAGTCTGCTTCTCTCTCTGACCTTTGCTCCTCTCATGCTCTCACTTTCTCTCTCTCTTTCTCAAATACATAAATAAAATCTTTAAAAAAAAATGAGCATGACTGTGTTCCAATAAAACTTTATTTATGAACACAGAAATGTCATAAGACATTATATTTAACACTTACATTAAGTCATTCTTGGGCCATGGGCCATACAAAAACAGATGGCAGGCCAGACTTAGCCTATGGGCTACAATTCGCTGACCCCTGTCTTAGACACCTAAAGTGGAAGGGTTAGAATTTTTTTTAAGATTTTATTTATTTATTTGACAGAGAGAGACACAGTGAGAGAGGGAATACAGAGAAAGGGGAAGAAGGAGAAGCAGGCTTCCCATGGAGCAAGGAGCCTGACGCAGGGCTTGATCCCAGGACCCTGGGATCATGACCCAAGCTGAAGGCAGACACTCAAGACTGAGCCACTCAGGTGCCCCAAGGGTTAGATATTATTAGGAGACTCTTCAATCCTGAAGCGCATTGAGAATGAGGGTTGTGGATATGAAGGTTCAGCATTCTGAAGGAAGACCTGATAATATTTCTTTATTTAATAAATATGGGGCACAGAAATATTGGCTAAAGACAACTTCAAGATTATCAACCTGTGGGGCAGCAGATGGTACCATTAACAGAATGATAGAAATGAGAACATTGAGGTGGCTCAGTTGGTTGGGCATCCCACTCTTGGTTTTGGCTCAGGTCATGATCTCATGGGTTGTGGGATCCCCCCCCCATTGGGTTCTATGCTCAGTGGGAGAACTCACCTGAGATTCTCTCCCTCTCCCCCTGCCCCACCCACCGCTGACAGCACACATGCGCACACACTCTCTCACATAAATCTTTAAAAAAAAAAAAAAAAGGAAATGAGGACACCTAGAGGAGGGAATGAGGACATGTTAGAGAAGATGTGTGTGTATGTATGTATGTATGTATTATTTTTTTAGGGAGCTCTACGCCAAACTCGGTACTCAAACTCACCACCCTGAGATCAAGAGTCATACGTTCTACCAAGTGAGCCAGCCAGGCACCCCAGATGTGTATTTACTTAACTAGTTAAATTCAAACTGAGAGCAACATCTTTAAATGGATGTCCTGATAGCAACTGACTAGGACCGAAAAAAGCAAACAAAAAAAGCCAAGAGGAAGGTCAGAGCTGGAATGCGGATTTAGAATCTTTAGCAGGAGGGTTGTAGTTGAACCTGAGAGAGTGAATGCACTCTCCACAGAGTAAGGATAAAGTGTGAAATGTAAAGGCCAATCTGTGCTTAAAGCCAATCTGCACAAGAGGCTTCATTAAAAGAGAAGAATGGTCAGTGAGGTGGGAGAAAAAGTGTTATGAAAGCCAAAGTAGAAAGAATTTCGAGAACGTGGATCTAATCAACTGTGACAGGTGCAGTAGAATGGCTAAAAACGATGAAAATTAAGGAGATACATTTTATTTGTCTGTGATGGTCGTTGGTCATGACCAGAAAGGTAATTTTTCAGTGACAGTAACACTATGCAGTAGATGAAAGAGGAATTGATGGAGAGAAAATGCAAACAAGACATGAAGTCAAGTCTTCTAGAGTTTAGTTATGAAAGGAAGGAAGGAAATAACAAGGAAGTCAGAAGAGGCTCTAGAGCTTTACTATATTTACAAAGCAGAAAGAAAAAGGTCAGTGATTTCTGTGACATTAGCTACAGCAACATTTTTCTAGATATATCTCCTGAGGCAAGGGAAACAAAAGCAAAAATAAACTATTGGGGAGTGCCTTGAGTGGCTCAGTCGGTGACTTGGCTCAAGTCATGAGTCACTGGATCACTCGATCTCAGGGTCGTGAGACTGAACCCCACACAAGGCTTTACTGGGCATAGAGCCTGCTTAAAATTCCCTCTTTCCCTGTGCCCCTCCCCCCTCTAAAAAACAAAAAACCCCGAACAATAACAAACCTATTGGGACTATATCAAAACAAAAAACTTCTGCACAGCAAAGGAAACAGTCAACAAAACTCAGACAACCCACTGAATGAGAGAAGATATTTGCAAATGACGTATCCAATAAAAGTATCCAAAATATAAAGAAGTTCTACAACTCAACACACAAAAAAACAAATAATTCAATTTAAACATGGGCAGAAGACGTGAAGAGACATTTCTCCAAAGATGACCACACGGATGGCCAAAATACACAAGAAAAGATGCTCAAAATCACTCACCATCAGGGAAATGCAAATCAAAACCACAATGAGCTATCACCTCACACCTCTCAGAATGACTAAAGTCAAAAAACACAAGAAACAGTAAATGTTGGTGAGGATGTGGAGAGAAAGGAACTCTGTGCACTGTTGTTAGGAATGCAAATTGGTGCAGCCACTCTGGAAAACAGTATGGAGATTCCTCAATAAATTAAAAATAGAGGGGCGCCTGGGTGGCTCAGTCGTTAAGTGTCTGCCGTGGGCTCAGGTCATGATCCCAGGGTCCATCAGGCTCTCTGCTCGGCAGGAAGCCTGCTTCTCCTGCTACCATTCCCTCTGCTTGTGTTCCCTCTCTCGCTGTGTTTCTCTCTGTCAAATAAATAAAACCTTTAAAAAAAAAAAAATAGAACTACCAAGGGTACCTGGCTGACCCAGTCAGTAGAGCATGTGACTCTTGATCTTGGGGTCGTGAATTCAAGCCCCAGGTTGGGCGTGCAGCCTACTTCAAAAAAAAAAAAAAGAAGAAGAAGAAAAATAAAATAAAAAGAAGAAGACTTGAATTAAAGAAAGGAGGCGGCCATGAGAAAGTAAATGAAGATGTTGGAAAAGATTTAAAGTTTTTTTTTTTTTTAAAGATTTTATTTATTTATTTGTGAGAGAGAGAGAGAGAGAGTGCATATAAGCAGGCAGAGGGAGAAGCAGGCTCCCTGCCCAGCAAGGACCCCAATGTGGGACTCGATCCCAGCACTCTGGGATAATGACCTGAGCCGAAGGCAGTTGCTTAACCAACTGAGCCACCCAGGCGTCCCAAGATTTAAAGTTTTCTTCTAGGAAGGATCCTCCCAATGTGAGAAGGAACAGTAACCCTTCCTTAAAATTGCAGAGAAGAGGGGCACCTGGGTGGCTCAGTGGGTTAAAGCCTCTGCCTTCAGCTCGGGTCATGATCTCGGGGTCCTGGGATCAAGCCCCACATCGGGCTCTCTGTTCGGCGGGGAACCTGCTTCCCCCTCTCTCTCTGCCTGCCTCTCTGCCTACTTGTGATCTCTCTCTGTCAAATAAATAAATAAAATCTTTAAAAAAAAAAAAAACTGCAGAGAAGAAAAATGAATATAGAGCAAAGATTCATTGAGGTGGAGAGGGGAAGACAAAGAGCTACACTATTAAGACTCTCTTTTTACTTTGAGGCAGATTTTCCTCAGTATGAATAATCCAAATTCATAATAGAACTTTACTATAAATGGTCTGCATTATCGGTTGATACAACCTGTTAAATCCTTTTCTAATGCTCTAATGCTCTAAAACTAACATAATTCATTATTTTGCTTTTTTCCAGCACTGGTTTATGGTTCTAGCACCTATTTAACACTGTCAACATTATTAAGGTGCATAACCTTTATTCTGATATCTTTATTTTACTTCTCAAAATGTTTAACTTTAATTCAGTAACACATGAAGCAATTCATGGAATGTTTCGCAAAGCAATGGTTAACTGTAGTAAATTATGGGGGCAGTGTCTAAACCATCATTCTTAAACATTTTAATACGGCCAACTTTTGCAATTTCAGATTGCTCATTTATTTTCAAGCCAAGAATACATATTTTCATTCCAGAAAGGAAAAAAGGAAAGGAATAAACTAAGGTTGACCACCAGAGAATAATATACAAATCTTTTGCAGGATGCTATCAACTTTTAGAATTTTTAAGAAAAAGATCTTTACTCTTTTTTTTTCCTTTTTTAAAGAAAAAGATCTGGGGCGCCTGGATGGCTCAGTGGGTTAAAGCCTCTGCCTTTGGCTTGGATCATGATCTCAGGGTCCTGGGAGCCTGCTTCCCCCCCCCCCCCCCACCTCTCTGCCTACTTGTGATCTCTCTGTCAAACAAATAAACAAAATCTTAAAAAAAAAAGTAAAGAAAGAAAGAAAAAAAGAAAGAAAAAGATCTTTACTCTTTTGATGAGTTGCCAACACAAAGTGATAGCCCCTATCAAACTTAAGTTTGCATAAAATATATGTTTGGGGTTCATTCAGTGTTGGTATAATTTTAACACATGCGAAAGGGGCCCAGAAAATGTACTTTTTGATAATTTTGATATTTTCTTCATAAATATTTAGATAAAAAAGAAAGAAAAGTCATCTTCTTCAGACAGTTCAGGGTGAGACTGTCCATAATCTTAACTACACTTTTCCATCCCAGTCACAGGTATTGGTGTTAGAACTAAATATATCATCCTCTTGGCAGCTCCCTTGCTTGCTTTCAACCCATTCTGAGTTTGAATTTTCTGCATGACTGAGTTCACCTCCAAACTATGAAAAATAAAAGTTTCCTCACTATTTAATAGATGTGTATGATACGTATCACTCTGATGATATATGTCTTTGTAATGGGCCCTTGACTCATTCAGGGTCAGGCTAGCAATGGACTTCCTTAAATGTGATTACTGAAAGCACAGCAATTCATACCATAATTTTCATTTTAAGAAATAAAGAAAGGAAAATGGCCACTTAAAAGCTCCAACGGTGCTGGTCAGCCCTGCTCCACCACTTGGAGGTGCAATATGGCTCGCCTGTTTCTATCAAAAAAGAGCCCCTTTATCACACCAGAGCAGGTAAGCAAATAGCAGAAAATATTATTTTCCTACATTTTGAAAGATCGACCCATCTGCCGCTTTGCAAAGAAAATCTAAGACCTAATTTTCAGTGGGTAAAAAAAAGAGAGAGATGTAGACCTAAGGGGAGAATGAGATCCTGAGAAAAGACTTCCACTAATCTGAAGATTCCAAGATTACTTGTATACTGGTTTAAGAGTTTTTAGTCTAGGGGCGCCTGGGTGGCTCAGTGGGTTAAAGCCTCTGCCCTCGGCTCAGGTCAGGATCTCAGGGTCCTGGGATCGAGCCCCACATTGGGTTCTCTGCTCAGCAGGGAGCCTGCTTCCCCCGCCACCCCCCCGCCTGCCTCTCTGCCTACTTGTAGTCTCTCTGTGTCAAATAAATAAAATTAAAAATAAAAAAAAAGTTTTTAGTCTTGTGCCGAAGTCTTTATTTACATTTGTTAAAATGAGACTTGCTAAGATTAAAATTCTCGGTTTTAAGATTTCCGTAGAAATGTGCCTGACATAAAGGACGATTCCTGCATTTCTGTATCAACTTGAAAAATGAAAAGCTAGCTCCCAAAGCCACATCATGTGCCCTGCGAGCCCTCGGTAAATGTTAGTTGATTAAATATTAGTCAGAGATGACAGGTGGGCACCAGGGAGAGCAGAACCATTTCCGACACTAGGAGAACAGAGCTCGAGCATTGCCCTCGGGTCAGGCCGCACCGGTGAGGGCGACTCGCCCCTGAGCCCCACCGCAGAATGCCCTGGGGGTTCCGGGGAAAGGAGTAGAGTGGCAAACGGCCCCGGGGCCCAAGGCGCGGTCGGGGATCTCGCCGGGTCACCGTGGGTAGACTCCGTGGCCACAAAAGCTCTACGGACTTGGGCGGAGACCGCCGGGAACTTCCCGCTGAGGCCGGGCTCTGGCAGCCCTACAGGTGTTCCGCCACCGGTGTTCCACCGCGTGTGCCCCGCGCCGCCGCCGCTCGGGCTGACTCAGCGGCGCCGACACGAGCGCGGGGCCCGGCGAGGGAGCTGGCTGCGCTGGCCCGTGTACCCGGCCAGCGCGCGCACGCGGGGAGGCGCCGCCCCGCCTGTCTTCTGGCTCCCGGTGACTGGCGATTGGACGATGGGGGAGCAGGGCCCGGGAGGTTATTGGCTGCAATCCACAATCACTCACCGAGCCAGGGAGGGGAGGGGCCACTTCAGGGAGGGACAAGACTGCGAAGCTTTTTCAAGGCCGTCAGGCGCCATCTTTGGCTTGTTTTGTTTTGTTTACTCGGGTTTGTTCTTCGCTGCTTTACAAAACTGGGTGTTAAATTCAGTGCCACAAACAGGTCTCATACATTTGGTGGTGGAAGGCTTTTAGTTCCTGTCGGCCTTGGTTACGGATCTTTCAGATACCACTAGCAAAAGTGGCAGTTCCCCTTAGTTCAAAGTTTTCATCTCTAGGAGGCCCGGGATTCCCAAAGTCAACCGAGTTTAGCTGTGCTTGGGTAGGAAGGCCAAGCCGACGATACGTTCGTGGGACTCAAAGCAATGACACTGGACATGAACCTAGGTTCCCAGTAAAAATCAAATAGCAAGCCAGAGGCTTGGGTTGGGTACCTCTCCGGGACAAGCTCTCTCTCCTGAGAAGCTAAAAAGTGATGACCTTCAGTGATGTGGAAAAGAATTAGAACAAAACTCCATTAATTCCCAGCACTGCTGCCATCACAAAGTCACTGGAATCTGACCAGATTTCAGAGATACGCATGCAGGTCTAAACTTGTGGAATGATCCACATTTGAGACAGTATTTATTAAGTACTGATCTGACTCGCATTGTTAGGAAATAAAAATAACACCCAGTACAGGTGAGAAGCCCAGAGAGCCCACAGAGGGCCACTTTCCTTATAATGAATTTCAAGACCTGGGCAAATAATTCTAAAGCTGTTGTTGAGGCGTCCTAAATACGACTTGAAACTGAGTAGGGCTCTGGCCGGGGAATGGAAATGTATTCCCATCCTCCAACAGAACCTTTGTTGTAATTAAATTTGAACTCTACAGTAGATCCTTTTTAATATCCTGGTTGCTGCTTCACTGGTGACATTCCAGTTTCTCCCTCATCACCCCACATACTTCCTATGCTTTCACTTCAATCTGTGAATAAAGATTTGAACATATTTTCCCTACGACTCCTAATAGGAGACAGTGGGTTAGTAACCGAATGAAGGGAGACGGCGTAACAGGAGGCTTTGCTCTGAGCTTGTTTTTGTCCTCTTAATTCTTACCCTTTTCTCTGTGACTCTTAGACCTGGGGAGAAGGCTACTCAATCCAAAAATGCAACTCGATAGCCACAATTCATTTCTTACCCCCCTCTTATGTATTATTTGCCTTTGCCTCCTCTTCGGCCCTCCCCCATCACAATCACCATGAACGATTTTTGAGATTTGGGCTTGACTGGATTATTTTCCTGACACTTCGCCAGCTGTGCAGCTTTTCGAACAAATCCCAACCTATAAACGACCATTTTGTCAAAAAGCCAAGAGAGAACTTCCCTTCTGAACACACCAACCAAACCACACATAAAGGCCAAAATATACACAGCTGTACATTTAAGAACATGAGACAATAAAATGCAAAACCACTTAAGGCAAAACAGTCACTAAAGAAGGCTTTGAACCACAGATTCAATAAATTGCCTACCCTCATTTGCCACATGGACTATATACTCCCCGGCAATTATTTAATTATTCACTAATCTGATACTTTAAAAGAGGAGTAGAAAAATACAGTAAATGCACATAAAATGAAAGTGCCTAAGTATGCTGATCATAGGATTTCTTCTAAGCTCTAATTTGCGCACGAAATCCTGTTTGGATCATATTTGGGAATACAACAGAAAAAAAAATCACAGCCTAATAAGGGCTACTTTGCACACATAAAATCAAAGGTAATCTCTTTCGAAAACAAAATCTAATGTGGCACATATACACATACTGTACATATACACAAAGCACAAAACCCCGAGATAAATCTTTGTAAAATCATTTGCTTCAAAACACACACGAAAACACACACGAAAACACGCACACACATTGTCATCATGAAAATGTAAGACACATTTGTCATAAGGGCTTTGCCCACCTCCCCGGGGGAGAGGAGTGTCTCAATTATAATATCCAAACATTTTTAACCTATTGACCTTGGACAATTGCCACATTCAAGCCACTTGGTTTTGGTTCTGGGGGAGGGTGTGTAAAACGCACGCAAACAGCTTTGTGGGGGATTCTCCGCTTCTTTCGACGTTGCCCTTGAAGTTGCCCGTGGCAGAAATTTACATTATCCCTTCACCCCGCCTAAAAAAAAAAAAAAATCTATACTCCCCAAGCAGCTAAATTTTTAAAATACCTCAACCATAAAAATTTACCAGTTCTTAAAATGTGATAACAAAAAGAAAAAAATTTCTATAAATTTGGCTGGAAATAGTTGTACACGGCCATCCTGCTTCTCAACTTCTGGGTATATTTAAAACCTTGACCAGGAAAAAAGAAAGAGGAAGAGAGACAGAAAAAGAAATGGGGGAAAGCGCAAATTCCCCTTAGCAACAGTTTCCTCACCCCAGCACTGCCACAGATCTCTATTTTTAAAAATTTTGAAAACACACACAAGATTAAGGAGGGGAAAAAAATGGAAAAAGGATACCCGAAGGTCGTATGGCTCTTTGTATTCGTGTGTGTGCAAAAAGGAGGACTCGCGGTGCCGGAGCCGGCAAGCCCCGCCCCTCCCCGGACGCCCTCCCGGATTGGCCGCCGGCGGCCCCGCCCGCGAGCACACGCGCCGCGCCCGAGGCCGGGTCCCCAGGGGGCCCCTGAGGGCCCCCCGACCCCCGACCCCGGCCCCCTCCGAGCTGGACCCTCGCCGTCGGCTCGCATCTATCCCCTTCCCCACCTCTGTCGCTTTCCTTTCACTTTCTCTCCGTCCTAACCCTTTCCCAGCGTCCTTTCTCAGTGAAACGAGGCCCCCGGCACCGATGCGAGTTACAGTTCAGTGAGCAAGCTCCTTCTGACAATTGGCTGGACTTGGTTAGCTAGCTAGTCAGTAAAATTCCAGACTGGAATCAGGCATCAAGGACTTGGTGCGTCGGCCTGAGCTCACGATTTCCAGGTAGCATGTCCCTGGGTCGTGTGTGTTGCTTGATGCTTGCACCTTACGCTCCCACCTTAAGGGGAGCGAACATTTCAAGCAAGGTGAAGGACAAAATAGACTTTCGGCGTTGCTTTTGCTCAGCCTGAGTCTCCAGTTTTTCTTACCTGGTTAAAATAACATTCCCAGGAACCTAAAATGGCTCCCCTTTCCGTCCTGCGTGAGGACCTGGTGGCCTGTATTTGAATGTTAAACCACCCATACTCGGGTCCCATACCCTTGTTCCTTCTTAGTTCCCACTGCCCTCACCTTTTCAACCCGAATTACTCCTTTGCTCAAGTGCTCCTGTCTGCTTGGAATGATGCCTGTTTCCTCTTCTCTGACTAGTCAGTTTTTATCCATTCTTCAGCTGTTTCAGTCAGCACAGACCACTTCCTTCTCTCCTATCGGCATCAACTTCAGGTTTTCTTGGGTTAGCAGCATTTAACTCTACCTTGATTGTTTCACATACGTTAGTGATTTCACACTAGTAAGCTGTTTGAGATCAGAGATCGTATCTTAAGCTTCTTTTTCCATTCAGGAACTGGTTGTTTTTGTTGTTTAATTCTTACTTCGGCAGCTGGCATAATTGTAGATTTGGTGAGCACTGGGAAAAAATCATTTATAAATAAGTGAGTGAATTTTTTTCTAGCTAAGACACAAATTTGGAAACTCAGATCCCACAACAAGAATGTGCCTTCTCTAGTAACATTTCATGAGCACTTACTGTGCAAGGGTTGTTCTGAACACTTGGCAAATATTAATTTATTTAATCTCAGTAGTGGGGAGGATATTATGTTTTCCCCCATTTTATAACCTATTTTTAATCTCTTATTTTGAGTAGGCTCCACCCCCAACATGGGGCTTGAACTCATGAGGCTGAGGTTAAAATTCCCCTGTTCTACCCACTAAGCCAGCCAGGCACACCTATCTCCATTTCATGTTTGAGACTCAATTACAGAGATGTAAGGAGATCTTTCTCATCTTACAGTGAGGTTACTTCCCGATGAACCTATCCAAGTTGAAAATAATAAGCTGGAAGTGATTTTAATACACCTAACCTGAGCCTCATACCTTAAAAGTGTCTGGGACACTTACATTAGCCTACAGTTGGGCAACATCATCTAACACAAGCCTATTTTGTAATAAGGAGTTGACTATCTCATGTAATTTATTGAATACTGTACCAAAAGTGAAAAATAGACCGGTTGTAAGAGTATTGGTTGTTTATCCTTGTGAAAGCGTGGCTGCCTTGAAGCCTCGGTTCACTGCCTCTGCCCAGCATCATGAAAGAGTGGCCGACTGCAAATTCAAAACTCCAAGTATGGTTTCTACTAAATATGTATCACTTTTACACCAAAGTAAAGTAAAAAAAAATCCTAAGTCAGGGAGGGGGTACACCTGGGTGGCTCAGTTGGTTAAGCGTTTGTCTTTGGCTCAGGTCATGATCCCAGGGTATATTGGTATATATTTTGTATATTGGTATATATATATATATATATCCCTCCTTGCTCAGCAGGGAGCCTGCTTCTCCCTCTACCTGCCACTCCCATGCTTGTGTTTCCTCTCTCTCTCTCTTTCTGACAAATTAATTAAAAAAAATCTTAAGTGAGGGGCCATCTGTAATAAGTGATTAAGGTTATATAGGTAATAAGAGGTATACCTGGTATTCGAACCTAGAAAAGTCTAGTTCCATAGCCCAAGTTCTTTTTTTTTTTTTTTTTTAAAGATTTTTTTATTTATTTGACAGAGAGAAACACAGCGAGAGAGGGAACACAAGCAGAGGGAATGGTAGCGGGAGAAGCAGGCTTCCTGCAGAGCAGGGAGCCTGATGTGGGGCTCGATCCCAGGACCCTGGGATCATGACCTGAGCCGAAGGCAGACGCTCAACGACTGAGCCACCCAGGCGCCCCCATAGCCCAAGTTCTTAATCATTACGCCTCTCTGTCTCCACAGCATATCTTTTATTTTTTGTTTTTTAAAGATTTTTGTTTTTTTGTTTTAAGATTTTATTTATTTATTTGACAGAGAGAGCACAAGTAGGCAGAGTGGCAGGCAGAGGGAGAGGGAGAAGCAGGCTCCCGCTGAGCAGGGAGCCTGATATGGGGCTCAATGTGGGGCTCGATCCCAGGACCCTGAGATCATAACCTGAGCCAAAGGCAGAGGCTTTAACCCACGGAGCCACCCAGGCACCCCATAAATAAAATCTTTTTTAAAAATGTATAACATCTTTTTTTTTTTTAAGATTTTATTTATTTGACAGAGAGAAACACAGCAAGAGAGGGAACACAAGCAGAGGGAATGGTAGCAGGAGAAGCAGGCTTCCCACCAAGCAGGGAGCCCGATGCGGGGCTCGATCCCAGGACCCTGGGATCATGACCTGAGCCGAAGGCAGACGCTTAACAACTGAGCCACCCAGGCACCCCAAAAAATGTATAACATCTTATATCTGCAAACATACAGGTAGTCATTTTCAAAATGTTAGGATGAAGGAAAAATAGAATTGTTAATGACAAGTATTATAATTGACATTTATTGAGGGTTTACTTGGTGCCAGGCTCTCTTTCATTTAATCAGTTTTTTTTTTTTAAGATTTTATTTATTTTACAGAGAAAGACACAGCGAGAGAGGGAACACAAGCAAGGGGAGTGGGAGAGGGAGAAGCAGGCTTCCCGCTGAGCAGGGAGCCCATTGTGGGGCTCGATCCCAGGCCCCTGGGATCAGACCAGAGAGGAAGGCAGACGCTTAACAATTGAGCCACCCAGCCACCGCTCATTTAATCAGTTCTATGAGGTAAGTACTATTATACTATTATATTGTCACTTCTACTGATGAGAAAACAGACTCAGGGAAGGTGACTTACCTCAAAGTCACTGAGCTCACTAAATGGTGGAGTCAGAATTTGAATCCAGGCCTCCTGACTTCAAAACCTGTGCTCTAGAGCAATCATAGTCTCTGCCAAAATTGAAATCCACTCTGCCTTTCTGTGTTAACTCTCTTTTGGTCTCTTGTTTTGAGTCCATGAAAGATCAGTTGTTTTCCCTCTGAGGATCAATAGAATGTTCATACCCCCTCCAATCTCCACCAATGTCTCCTGGGTATATATTTTATTTTATTGTTTTATTTTAGAGAGAGGCAGAGTATGGAGGCGGGGAGGGAGCGCAGAGGGAGAGGGAGAATCCTAAGCAGGTTCCATGCCCAGCGGGGAACCCAATCCAGGGCTTGATCTCTTGACCCTGAGGTCATGACTTGAGCTGAAATCAAGAGTTGGCCACTTAACCAACTGAGCCACCCAGGCGCCCCTCCTGGGATACATTTTAAATTATGAGCCCATTTCTATAAAGGCCAGAATTAAGTTGGAAAAGCCATTTCATTTTAATTTTCTTTTCTCCCCCTGTGGCCATAGAGGAATCTTTGGTAGAAAGTTGGAGCAAAGCCTTTCTGTGCTACTAGGTAATGGGAATAGAAAGAAAATGCACCTTTTTCACCTAAAAAAAATTAGTTTTGAACTCCCAAACATTGGAGATTTCAAATGTTAAACTTTACAGAGGACTTGTCGATTGAGGGAAAGCAGCTCATTTGGCTTCGAATCAAGCAGATCTCTTTATTTTAAGCTCTTTCTGTTCAGTGAGATCCCATGGGAGCCTCCCCATAGTGAAATCTAACTTCCCCTGGAGTGAGGCCGGGGAGCTGCTTCCGGCAGTCGTTCATTAACACACCCGAGAGCATTTTAGAACAGTAGTGGAAGGAAATCCCAGAGTCAGTCGGGAGTATGTCCTCAGAGGCACTGGAGAAGGAAGTGTCTGAGACAGTTGAAGTTTGAAGAGATGAAGGAGGTTACAGAAAGGTGGACGATAATGCAAAGGAAAAGAGAGAGACGACAGGCAGGCAGCAGAGAATAGTCCTCAAGGAACAGTAAGTAAAGGAATTTATGCTGTAGCAGGTATGAAGGCAGATTAGATTTTCTTTCTTTTTTTTTTATTTTAAGATTTTATTTATTGGGGTGCCTGGGTGGTTCAGTGGGTTAAAGCCTCTGCCTGCGGCTCAGGTCATGATCTCAGGGTCCTGGGATCCAGCCGCGAGTCGAGTCGGGCTCTCTGCTCAGCGGGGAGCCTGCTTCCCCCTGTCTCTCTGCCTGCCTTTCTGCTTACTTGTGATCTCTCTCCTCTCTGTCAAATAAATAAATAAAATCTTAAAAAAAAAAAAAAAAAGATTTTATTTATTTGAGAGAGTGAGTGATCGAGGGAGAGCAAGAGCAGGGGGAGGAACAGAGGGGGAGGGAGAAGCAGGCTCCCCGCCAAGCAGGGAGCCCCAACATGGGGCTCTGGGACTCGATCCCAGGACTCTGGAATCATGACCTGAGCCAAAGGCAGATGCTCAACCCTTGGGGCTCAGGTGCCCCAAGGCAGATTAGATTTGAAAGGAAAAAATTTGTGAATCAGACTGATAATTAAATGCAAAGGAAATTGTATAAATAGCCTGGAAGTCTTTCTTAAAGGCCAGCAAAAAGCAATACATATCAAAACAATTACAATGCAAAAAAAAAATAAATATAGATAAATGTGAAAATGTAGGAGAATGAGAAAGGAGAGGAGGAGGAGGAGAAGAAAGATAAATGCCAGCTAATGTATGTAGAAGAAATGACAGGAATTGAAAAACCAGCCTTTGGCAACCACTAATGCAAAAATAGTTTTAGGAAGGATAATCAATGGTTGCTAAATCAGCTGGGTGCAAGACTGTCAGAGAACAGGATATGCACATGATCTCAAATGATCACTCTACTCACATGATCTCAAATGATCACTCTACTAATTATCAGTCTACTAATTAATTACAAAGGGCAAACATGCCTTTACAGTAGAGAAATCTACCAGAAAAACTTCACATCGATAGTAATGTAACAAACTGACATGTACCTCCTGGTGCAGTACAATGGGAAATATACAATATCACCTAGATAATATCCTTGCTGAGAATGTTTAACCTGAATCTAATGAGGAAGAAACAATCAGACAAATCTGGGCTGCACATGGCAGATGATGGCCTGGACTCTTCAAAGTATAAATGTCATAAAAGACACACACACAAACAGGGGAACCTGTTCTAAACTAAACTAAAAAGAGAGGACAATTAAATATGATGTGTGGGCCTTGATTGACTTCTGGATCAGGAAAAGAGAAAACTATTCTGGGCACTATGTGGACAGATGAGGAGTCTGAATATAGACAAGATATTGATATTGATATCTACATTGATATCAATATCTTGATATCAAGATAATATGATTATATCAATGTTAAATTTCTTGAGGTGGTATTGTGGTTTCACAGGCGAATATCTTGGTTCTTAGGAGACACACTTAGGGGTAAAATGTCATGATATCTTAACTTTCAAATAATCCGGTAAGATATATATTAACAAATAAATAGATATGTACATATAGAGATAATGCACATGTAGCAAAATGATATCAATTAGTGAGCCTATATGAAGGGTATATGGGTATTGGTTGTACTATTCTTTCAACTTTTTCTGGTCTTGAAACATTTCAAAATTTAAAAAATAATAAAAACAGATCATGTTTTTGCTTTAGATGATTAGACTCAGCACTTACTCGAGACAAGGAGAAAGTCTCATGGACTCTGGCATTTCCTGATTTATTTTAGACTTTGTTATAATGCTTCAGAAAATTCAAAAGAGCTTGTGAATGAAGACCACCTAGAAAGTCAAAGACTATTTTTAAACAGGGGGAAGAAGAACAAGTGGCGACAATTCTAGATTTTGAAAAAACCCAAAACCCAAAGAAAAGTGACTTTTGTTTTTAAGGTGCAGGGGTTGGTGGTACATGAACCTCCCTTTCACCATCGATTAGTCCTTCTCTTGAAAAGAGCAACTCACTCACACACCTGACATCCAGGGACCAGACCTGAGTATTGGCTAAGCCTCTGTCCATTGATCTAACAGAAAACAAAACAAAACAACACACACTAAGAGAGATACCCTACAGAGCTACGCTAGGAGCTCAGTTCTTCAGGGCTTGACCATATTTTGTGTGAGACTAATGCTGTCATTTCAAGGGAAAGACAGCAGGACTGCAGAATCAGGGCAAGAGCGGAATGGGCACGGCTGCTCCTTAAACCTGCTTTTTCTGGGGCTCCTGGCTGGTTCGGTCAGTAGAGTGTGCAACCCTTGATCTAGGGGTTGTGAGTTCAAACCCCACGTGGGGTGTAGGGGTTACTTGAAAATAAAATAAAAACTGCTTTTTATGATACCTAGTTGTCTTCATTTATAAGGAAGGGATGGCATAACGTTTTTTAAAACTTCTCAATGTAATTTTGTCTTAATTTAAAAAATTAGGGGCATTGGGTGGCTTAGTGGGTTAAGCATCCGACTCTTGGTTTTGGCTGAGGTCATGATCTCATGAGATCACCGGGCTCTGTCTGGGGCTCGGAGTCAGTTCTGTGCTCCGTGCGGAGTCTGCTTGAGATTCTCTTTCCCTCTCCCTCTGCCCCTCCCCTCCACTCTGTCTCTCTCAAGTAAATAAAATCTTCTAAAAAATTAATATGTTTCAAAGGTGCCTGGGTGGCTCAGTTGTTAAGCGTCTGCCATCATCTGCCATGTGCAGCCCAGATTTGTCTGAACAGGTAAAGGGGACTGAATCTGGGACCCAGCTCAAGTAATGATCCCAGTGTCCTGGAATCGAGCCCTGCATTGGACTCCTTGCTTAGCGGGGAACCAGCTTCTCCCTCTTCCTGCCTCTCCCCCTGCTTGTGCACTCTCTCTCTCTGACAAATACATAAATAAAATCTTTAAAAAACAAACAAAAGCAGCAAACAGCATCTTGAAATTCAACAATTATAGGGAGTCACAGTTCTGAGAAGCATAAGAAACATTGGCATGAGGTCACATAGTGAAATCCATTCATTCATTTACTCATTAAAATACACATATTACCTTATCTCTGCTGAGTAGCCTGCACCGTGCTGGACATACGGGAACAAACAGAAAGCACCTTATAGTAAGTGTTTGACTGAAAAGGAAGATAGATCACAAAATAACCAGAGACCCTAACGGGGTCGCTCTCCCAGGTGCCACGTGCCTTAGACTGTTTAAATGAGTTGAGGGAACTCTGCTGCCCCTACCCACGGACCACACTGAGGCTCTATTGACTCAAGGCTGAGCCACCTTTCTGTATTTCGCTTCTTTGGGGGCTACGCTTCATCTGTTTTTCTGGTTTAAAATGCTCCACTGCTTTCTTATCCAAAGATTGAGCTGGGCGTGCTCAGCTTGAACCTCAGGACTCAAGAGACACAGGCTGAGTACGAGCCCTCCCACAGGACCCTGGCACTCACTGGATTCCTCCCATCAGACGCCGCCACACATTCCCGCTGAAGACGAGCTACCCCACCAGAAGAGCCCACGTATGGTGTGAAACTCTGTGTGCATGGGGAAGCCTCGGACATAGGATGTCCTTGGGACAACGGTGGCATTGAGGCTAAGCTGGGAAAAGAGCTACAGTAGTTGCAAAAATATCCACTTCCCTTTGGTCCCTTCTGGTCTGCACACATTCCTCCTTGGGAGCACCCGCTATTCCCATCTTTCTGGGAGTTTGTGGCCTTCCTCTCTCCATTTGAACAGCCTGGGCTCTGACTTGAGGGCTTTAGAGAAAAAAAACAAACCAACCTGGGATGAGTCATGCATGCATGTGTATGCATATGAGCATATGCATACGGCGTGGCCAGCGGGAACAGAGCTGGGGGAAGAGAGGGTCTCTTCATGAACCTGCAAGTAAAAAGGTAAAGGGGACTGAATCTGGGACCCAGCTCCTCTTGTGACACGGAGTTCTACTTTCCTGTCTTTGGCCTGGCTGGGTTGAGAAGGTGCTTCTGAGCACTCAAAGCTCCTTCCCGACCTCGCACAAGCAGGGCAGACTTGGAGAGATTCTTGCGGGACGTAAGCGACTGTGACAGTGCAGGGCACCACGCGGAGGGGCACGTGTTCATTATGTATGGCTGGAGGAATTATCTGTCTCCAGGGGGACGTGTTTCATTGTGCATTAGCTTCTAGCCGCTGCCTTCCTCCCCGTCTCTCTGCCCACTCTCTCCATCACTGTCCTTTGGAGTCTCCTTTCCCTCCCCGCCCCCCAGCCCCCTTCCAGGGTGCCGCTGTGCTCATCGCTGTCCCCTGACACCCTTCCTGCCAGGCTGGCCTCTCCCTCTCCACTTTGCTCGCTCTCACTCTTGCTGCCGGGGACTCGCTTTCCCGCGTCTCTCCTGTGTCTCTGCTTCTCTCTAGCTCCCGTTCTCTCTCATTCCGTCTGTGTTTCCCTCTGCAGTACCAGCGCTTTGGGTACCCTGCAGCAAGTGATAACCTTTTCTTGTTACATTAAAGTCCATCGCAGCACTTGGTTTATTGATTGGTTTTTATTTAAATTCTGGGGAGGCAAGAAGAGGGAATTTTTTTTTACAGTGAGAGAGCGGAGAGAAAACACGGAATCAAGCAGAGGGAGGATAGAGAGAAGGGGCAGGCAGCCTGAGAGGGCAGGATGGGGGCTGGAGAGGGAGGCAGGAGAGGTGCAATGCATCCTGTCTTATTTCCCTTCGGATAAAGTAGGGCGGCTATTCGAGGCTGAGGACCGCGGAGTCTGGATTGTCAAGGGTTGAGTCCCAAGTTAGGCTTGGCACCTCACTCGGAGGCAAAAGCTTCAGGGGGAAAAGAGTTGGGTTAAATAAACTGACGTGGTAGTTTATTTCAGTTTACCCAAGCTGACGTGGGTAGAATTTCTTCTGCCTGACCCACTAACAACTGCGAACAGGACATTTTAGAAATGGTTTTTATTGAAATGCTTCAGTGGGGGCATAGCCCCTGGAAGCCAGAACTTGGCTCCGAGGCCAGGCCTGGGGAGCACCGCAGGAATGTGTACCGGGCGCCGACTGGAGGGAGCGGGCGGGGAAGGAGCCCGGGTCAAGCGGGAGGTGGGGGCGGCAGCTGCCCACTGGGGCAGTTCTGATGCTGTGCATGCTCTCTCCCCTTGCCTGCTCTAATTAAAGCTTTCCCGACGTGGTTCTGGCTTCCTGAAGGGAAACCGGGATTTAGTGAAACAAACAAGAAACGAACAAAAAAAAAAAAAAAAAAAAAAGGCAGAGTTGCTTGGTTGCATTATATGCATATTTTAATCATAAAGCATTAATCATGTCCTGAGGTCACTGCTGAGGGTCAGTTTCGGAGTCCGTCCTCTCCTGCGATGGTGCTGGCAGGAGGGCTCTTCTAGCGAAACACACACGAGTAACATCAAAACCCCTAACTGTACTCACCAGATTAGATATGCTTGTGGAAATTCTTCACTCACCCAATCATCCGACACAAGGGAACTGCTCCCCCGTTTCCCTCCACCTTTTTTTTTTTTTTAACCTTACTCCCTTTTCATCCCCTTTCTTGCTCCTCTCCCCTCACAGACCCTCACAGACGACACGGAATCCATGGACCAGAATAAATCAGTTGTTGTATTTTCCCTCAAAGGATGTAACCTTCCACTCCCCAAATGGCTTTGACAGTTGTCTCATTTGCGAGCTGAGGAGGATATCAAGAGACATTGACCTTCTGGTTTTGCCTAAAGAGGGAACACTCAGTAACTATTATGCTCTGGTCCCTGATTTCCTTTCACTGTGCCCTTCCTCCCCCTCCCCCGTGTCCTCGCCTATCTTTTCCCTTTCCCTCCTGAACATTCTACCCGCCCCCACAAAGCCCTCTCATCTGCCTTCAACCCCACGGCATTCCCTGCGAGCTAGAGAAAGCACGAGGCCTCGAGGAGTGTTTGCTCTCTTTAATCAGATTAGTCCTGTTACCTACCCCGAGGAGTCAGATTTTGGTGTCACCGGAGCTGTCGGCAGGAGGAGGAGAAATTGTCAGACATCACTTAAAGAGCCCTGTCCCATGGACGCCTGGGAACTGCCGGGAGAAATTAATCTTCCAGCTATTTAAGGCAATTTCTTTTCCATCATCCTTTGTCAAGAGGACTGCACTGGGAAATGAATCTGATGGCAGTCCCTGAACTGGTCCACTCCACTCGACAGAATCTCTCCGGCGCCGTGCGGCATCCATCGTCCCCACGCAGTGGAGACATGCGACGTCCCTGCCAAGCCAGCTCCCGCCAGCACGTGGCAACAAGAGGCCACCACTGCCCAGGGTGGGCATGACTGGGCCTAGACACTTGCAGTTTCCTCTGCCTCTGCTCTACTTTCTCTCCAGAAAACCTACCACAATCCCATCTCTTCCATTCTTTCTTTTATCCAAGATCCAGGAAAGAAGGGAAAACGGGCACGTGCAGGACGGAACACAGGACTGACGGCTGTGCATTCTCTTGCCTGAACATAAGGCCTTGGCCAGCACAGAATGGCTGCTTCCGTTCCCCGGCCAGACCACCGCCAAAGCCGGGCGTGGAGCCGAAACCGGGCTCAGTGAGCATTGCTTTGAGACGATCTCTTCTCTCCAGGCTTAATTTTGTTTCACAGGCCAGGGTAGTCCAGGGCTGGCTCATGGAAAAGAATTCCACTCTTCAACTCTCTTTCCACCCTCAAGGTTATGTTCCAGGGCAGTAATTTTCTGTGCTCCTTCGGGTTCCAAGAAGTGCCAGGGAGCGTGTACTTACAAAGGTGTGGAGGCAGGGAGGTGGCGCTGTGGGCCGGGGCTCCACGGAGGCGGCGGCTCGGGTGTGGAGGTACTGGACCCCCCAACTCTATTTCAACCTGATTTGATTTCTCTCAGGTGTTAGAATTTTTTTTTTTTAAGGTTCTGATTTTTTTTTTTTTTAAAGTAAGCTTTATGCTCACCGTGGGGCTCAAACTCATGATCCCAAGATCGAGAGTCACATGCTTCACCCACTGAGCCAGCCAGGTGCCCCTACGGTTCTAATTTGTGACAGAGGTCTGCCAACCAGTGTCCTGAAGGACAGGACGACTGTATCCGGGCCTCTCATACAGGTAACCGCTGGCCGATGGCCCCGGGCTGCCTCTCTAACGCAGAGGGGGCCCAGGTCCTGGCTAGCACTAGCGGCTCCCAGACTCCGGGGGCTCCTGAGGCACTTTTCGGCAAAATGAATCTCCTTAGGCACCAGAGTCATTTGTTTTCCAAACTCCCTGCTCCAATCTCACTAATTCCCAATTTCCCTGCATTTGACAAATGCAATTAACAAGCCTCGATCAGTTCCTGGCCGACAGCCCTCATCAATCAATACATGACTGCACGAGGCTGAGGGGGAAGGGAAGGTATCCGCACCGGAGGGGAGAGGCGGCCTTACCCCCTCGATTTCTCAAACTACGACGCTGGTCTGTCACCCTCACCAGCCACTTTCTCCCTTCTTGCTCACTAAAAACAAAGCGGTACTGTTGATATCCTCCTCTCCCGTTTTTTTTTTTAAGGTTTCTCCCATCAACCTCCTCTGTCTCCCCTATGCTTATGTCTTCTCTTTAACAGAAGGCCTTACCATCTGCTGCCACCATAGCTTGGGAACCCCCTCAGTGCGGGGTGTGATAAATCAACCATCGCTCTGCTCTCAGCAGGGTCTCCTCCCCACCCACGAGTTTGCCAGTGACAATTTTGAGCCGCTTCCTGTCCAGGAAGCCATAAGCCCACCACCAAGCGCTCTGTCCCCCACCTGTGTGCACCGGAGGGCCACAAAAGGACAAGGATCACCAAGCTTGTGGTCCCTGCGGCTTTCACACTCACCTCTTTGTCCTCTTTTCCCAGGGTCCAAACCTTCCCTTCCCAACTGGTTTAAGATTCACGATTCACCCTCTTCACCTTTCTGCTCTGCGTGTAGCACTGCCCACCCCCACCGCAGGGTGAGAGCGTTTCCCTCCGCAGCTCTTCCTCGTACAGCCCCGTGCATCTTTCCACCTCATCAACTTTTCATCTCTTTGCAAACAGAATCGGGAAGTCTCTCCCTCCTCCCTGCCTCTCTCTCCTTCTCCTTTGTTATTAGCTTCATGAGTGGGGATGCTAATGCATTCACCAGACAATGTCTTCACACCACTGTTTCCTGTAATCACAGTCGGTGCCCTCCCACCGTCCTGGCTTATTTGGCTGTAAAGTGCTTGGAGGAGGGACAGTGTGGACAAAAGACACAACACAGGCTGAGGTCGAGTAGTGTGTAATGTTAACATCCAAGAGAGTAAAACAAATAATCATCTCTGCAGCGGGTCACTAACAACTAGTGACACACAGAGGTCAACGGGCACCAGAGCTTAAAAAAATTATCAGCACAACGGAGGACCCCTCCACTAGAGCACGGGGAGCTGTAACATTACCGGCAATGGTTTCCCCCAAGAGGTGCAGGCAGCCACATCCACCCTCCTTCAGGGGATAGAGCCACCACTATATTTGTCATGTAGATCAGCTACATTGTCACTGGAGACGCGGATCCAGCCATCCTCCCGGACATGGTAGAGGTTGACTGCGCCTCCCGAGTAGGCATCTCTATAGGTGGCTTGGTAGATGGCTCTCCGGGCCAGATCATAGGCCTCTTCCACCTCTAGGTCATAGGAGTAACCCCGATCCATGACCCCATAAGCATACACAGAGCCAGAACCCACAGAGAAGGTGGCCCCCGAGATCCGGTTTCCTTCACTGTCCACATAGTAGAGGCCTGGAAAGAGAGGTGAGGTTAGCAGGGAAAAATGACCACCCCATTTGACATGTAACTCATTCTCCAACCCTCTTGAAACCCAGGGGAGACCAACAGATATACAAGAAAATAATTCTTCTACAAAATTGCTGGAAAAAAAAAAAAAAAGCTGGGGGCGGCTGGGAGGCTCAGTGGGTTAAGAGTCTGCTTTCAACTCAGGTCATGATCCCAGGGTCCTGGGATCGAGCCCCGCATTGGGCTCCCTGCTCAGTGGGGAGTCTGCTTCTCCCTCTCCTTCAGCCTGCCGCGCTCTCCCTGCTTGTGCTCTGTCAAATAAATAAATAAAATCTATTTAAAAAAATAGCTGAAGGAATAAAATTAAATATGAAGATTCTTGGCTCCTACAACATACCACCTCATCTCACCTCACATTATTACTGCTTTATTATCCTCACTGCATAACCAAAAAACAAGTATAATCCAAATGACTTGGGTTTTTTCTTTTTAAGGTTTTATTTTTATTTATTTGACAGAGAGAGAGAGAGAGAGAGAGACAGCACAAGCACAAGCAGGGGGAGCAGGAGACACAGAGGGAGAAGCAGGCTCCCTGCTGAGCAAGGAGCCTGATATGGGGCTACATGCAACCGACTGAGCCACCCAGGTGCCCGGTGACTTAGATTTCAAGGGTAGAACGTCAGGCACTATGGGAGATAATGTTTAAACAATTCTATCCCAGGTGAGCTATGGGTGCTCTCTCTCTAATAAATAAAATCTTTAAAAAAAGAAAACAATCCTAGCCCTTAAACCATCTGGGGGACAAGACATACACCACACAGTAGGAGAGAGCCTCGAGTTCCAAATCATATCGCAAAGACCCGCACTGCTCAATATGAGAGCCACTAGCCATGTGTGACCACCGCGCATGTGAAATTAAGCTGGCATCACATGCTGAAGTGCTAACATTTTAGATCTATAAAATAAAATACATTATTATTGAGATTTACTTATTTTAGGGACGCCTGGGTGGCTCAGTTGTTAAGCACCTGCCTTTGGGTCAGGTCGTGATTCCAGGGTCCTGGGATCGAGCCCCGCATCGGGCTCCCTGCTCAGCGGGAAGCCTGCTTCTCCCTCTCCCACTCCCCCTGCTTGTGTTCCCTCTCTTGCTCTGTCAAATAAATAAAATCTTTAAAAAAAAAAAAAAAAAAGATTTGGGGCACCTGGGTGGCTCAGTGGGTTAAAGTCTCTGCCTTCAGCTCAGGTCGTGATCTCGGGATCACGGGTCCTGGGTCCTGGGATCGAGCCCTGGATCGGACTCTCTGCTCGGCAGGGAGCCTACTTCCCCCCCCTTCTCTCTGCCTGCCTCTCTGCCTACTTGTGATCTCTCTCTGTTAAATAAATAAATAAAATCTTTAAAATATATATATTTATTTTTGTATTTATATATAATTATAAATATATACATGTATTTATATAAATACTTTCAGTGGTTCTCCATTACCAACCAAACTCATCTCTCTCGTGCTCCACCAGCCCACATCACCTCCCGTGTTCTCAAATTCTGCCTGCCAATGAGATCCTTAATCTTCTGTTTCAGCAGTTCTATCTCTTACTGTGCATCAGAATCATCTAAGGAAGCCTTTTAAGAAGACTGCCCAAGACTTACTCCTGGTATTCTTTTTCCATGTATGGGACTTGCGTTTTAAGTTCTCCAGGTGATTCTTTTTTTTTTTTTTTTAAAGATTTTATTTATTTGACAAACACAGCGAGAGAGGGAACACAAGCAGAGGGAATGGAAGCGGAAGAAGCAGGCTTCCTGCAGAGCAGAGAGCCCGATGCGGGGCTCGATCCCAGGACGCTGGGATCATGACCTGGGCCGAAGGCAGACGCTTAACTACTGAGCCACCCAGGCGCCCTCTCTAGTTGATTCTAAAGCAAGCCAGTTGATACCCAAATGCTCACCAGTTCTCAGGTTCAAGGATTCCAATGTGTAGCCCCAACTAGCCCCTCCCCAGTCCCATGGCTCCTACTGTGCCCAGTGGGCTCACTACACGGTTCCTGTTTAGCTCTCCATCTCTATGGATCACTACTCCTCTTCACACAACCTTAGTTCTGATTAAACTGGGCTTTCAGGGCGCCTGGGTGGGTCAGTGGGTTAAGCCTCTGCCTTCAGCCCAGGTCATGATCCCAGGGTTCCGGGATCAAGCCCTACATCAGGCGCCCTGCTCAGCGGGGAGCCTGCTTCACCCTCTCCCTCTGCCTGGGGCTCCCCCTGCCTGTGTGCTCGTGCTCTCTCTCCCTCAAATAAATATTTAAAACAAACAAGCTGGGCTTTTGGTTACTCCTCCCAAACGGCATGCTTCATCCACGCTCTTTGCTCACACTTCCCTTCTCTCATTTGCACATCCTGGACAATTGCCACTTATCCATGAAGTCGTCCCAAGTCCTCCCATCAGAAATAATCCCTTCTTCCTCAAAACTCCCTCAGCAGCATATTGGTTCTTTTACAAATGGCATTCATCTCACTTAGCCTCATGTTAAGTAATCTGCGATCCTTTTCCAGCTGCCTGCTTTTTGAGGCAAGGGGCTGACTCATCCTAGGAGGGGACAGGCTGTCAGGAAGGGCTCTTGAGAAGGCACGATTTAGGTCATGCTCTAGCTTCTCGGGTTCTCCTTGCCACCCAGCATCTACACTCTCCTACACCGCTTCCATCACTTGGAACAGACCCAGTAGCTAAGGGTATGAAGCAACGTTTCCAAAATGCTTCCCTGGGCCAAACAAAAAAATGTACGGAGCTGTTCTTTTACACTTTGCCCCAAAAAGCGTCTCAATTTCCAAAGTAACGAGCTACGCTCCTCTCTCACATCCACTTTTTTAATCTTCTTATTCACCCTCCACTGAACAGCGAACAGAGAGCTTCCAAAGCAAGTGGCAAAGTGCTGGGTATCCTGCAGTTGCTCGACAGAAAAAAAACTAGGCACTCGGTAAGCAGGTGAATGAATGAAGCAAAAACAAAAGGGAAGAATAACTAACTACTCAAGCACGGAGGGGGAAAATTATACAGGAAGTGACTAGCTGTATTCCAGCTTGATAAAGCGACATCCAACACTGGTTGAGGTGCTGGGCTGGCTCAGTCTGCAGAGTGTGCAACTCTTGATCTCAAGGTGGTGAGTTCGAGCCCCACATTGGGTGTAGAGATTATTTAAATGAATACTTAAATGAAACTTAAAAAAAACACACAAAAAACTGGTTGAAAAGGAAAGGACATCCGATACAAGGCCGAACTTCCTGGCAAGGTTTCTATATACTAAAAAAGAGAAAAAGGCAAATGAATTTGTTTTCAGAGATGACAGAATGGGACCTATAGGGTCGGTCCTAGGGTGATTCTATCAAACAAGGAAAGGATTAGCCCTAAAGGCCCCTTCTAGGCCAAAGACTCCCTAAAGGAAAAAAGGGAAGAGAAATGACTAACTTCCTATATATTAGAGTTTCACTGTCCAGGACAGTGGCCACTAGCAACATGCGGCATTGAGCACTTGGAATGGGACTAACGCACAAGCCGAATGATATTGTTTTAGGTATTCTGGATTAAATGAGTCATTACAATGTCCCCATATTTCTACTTTTTAAATATATCCATTAGGCAATTCTAAAAAATTGTTATTGGGGCACCTGGGTGGCTCAGTTAAGCGTTTGCCTTTGGCTCGGGTCATGATCCTGGAGTCCTGGAGTCCGGGGATGCAAGCCCTGCATCGCACTGCTCAGGGGGGAGTCTGCTTCTCTCTCTCCTGCTCCTTCCCTGCTCCTGCTCTCTCTCTCAAATAAATAAAACCTTTAAAAAAAACTGTTTACTATTTATGTTATTATTTTTTAAGTAACCTCTACGCCCAATGTGGAGCTTGAACTCACCACCCTGAGATCAGGAGTCATACGCTCCACTGACTGAGCCAGCCAGGTGAGCCTCCATTAGACAATCTTAAATTACACGTGTGGCTCACATTGTTTTTTTATTAGAAAGCACCAACTGGAGCTTTTATGTCTATTACCCAATTTAATTCTCAAATACACTCTTTGTAGGTCTTATCATTTTACGGGAGAGAGAAGGAGAAACATTATATGCCAGACACTACATGCTTTACATGTATTACCTCATTTAACCAATGTAACAGATGAGGAAACTGACTGGGAAAAGGAGAAGCCAAAGTAGGTCACATGGGGTAGTCAATGACACAGCTAGTCTAAGTTTGGTGCCCTCTCCTACACAGAAGTGCCTTCCTTGGACAAAGAGAAGGGTGGAGAGCCTAATCAACACATCCCAGCAAAGGCACAAAGCCGTTTCATCCACCAGTTCATCCAACCCCTCCTCTCTGTTATGCCAGCCCAAGAACCATGTGGTTTGCAGCTTAACTCACCAGGACCTCTCTTATCCCAGCCACAGATCATGGTGCCCATGGACAGCCCCATGCCTTTATACTGATACACCATGTTGGCAAGCAGCTTGGAGGCAGCTGCTACCGAGATCCGTTCTTTGTTCCGAAGCTCATAGATTCGACATTGCCGAGCCAATAGCCGCTCCCAGAAGCTGCAATCCGCTGCACCCCCAGCCATGGTGCCCAGCAGATAGGGATTGATCTCTATCACCTTCTTTACTGTCTGGGAGGCTATATAGGCACCCGCTGTGGCCCGAGAGTCCGCGGCAACAATGACTCCATGTTGAAACTGTAAGATCAGAGGAAAACAAAAAGCAAGCCACTTGAGACCACAGGAACATCTTGACATTTCTTTTTGCATCAGTGGAAAACCAGAACACCTCTTTCTCTGTCCTTTTACACTTCACAAAATGCTTTCCACATATCAACTAAACTTCACATAGATTCCCTCCACATGGGTATACCCGCTATTAACTGCATTTTATAAATCAGGAAATGGGTTCAATGAGCTCGAATGACTTGCCCAGGATCGTAGAGCTAGTTATTGCAAAGATGGATCGTGAATTCCAGTTGTCTAGCTCCCACTACAGTGTTCCCTCCCACCATCCTTCCCCTCAAAAGACATCGCTTTTCAATTACTCTCGCCTAACGGGGGGACCCAGTTTCTAAAACCTTTAATGGTTAAACATCTTTTCCTCTGCCGATATTCATTACTCTGAGGCCTCCCCTTTCCAGAGGCATCTGGGGGTTGCCTAGGCATCAACCCAAGCAACCTCGGGTTTCATCTCCCGCTTAACCTCAACCCCCACGATCCTATGGCTAGCGCGAGAACCGAGGCCTCTGGGGCAGTGAGACAGCGAAACCACCCGGGTCGGGAGCACAGGGCCGAGGCTCCCACGAGCCTCCCTGGTCGCGGCCCCCGCGAGCTCTGGTCCAGTGGTAAGGCTGGGAAGGTCGGCAAGGGCGCGGGCGCACGGGTCTCAGCCCGGCGCGGCGGTTGGGTCCGCACCTTGAAGGCCAGGGTGGTGGTTCCATGAAGCATTTCGATTCTCGGCTCCTCCGCGACACCCCAGTTGGGCGCGGCCAGGCTCAGCCCATCGCTGGGACTCCCTGGACCCAGGTCCACCAGATCCGCACGACCCCCGAGTCCGAAAAACCCGAGCCCGTTCACTGGTAGCGGCCTCTCCAACACGCTGGCCAGCGCCATGTCTAGTAAGGGCACAAGGAACTCGCCGCGAGAAGGCCTACTAGGGCAGACGGGCAACGCCTCGCCGTCACGGCTTCACTTCCTATTAAAGCTATCCCAGGGAGGAGCCATTTTAACTACTGGCAACCACGCCTCCAAAAATAAGAGCCAGACGCCAGGAGCTGTTTTCACCGAGGGGAAAATAATAAATGCCTTATCTTCCTCTAAATTTTAAAGGGATGTTGTTGTCTATTTACTTTCGTCAGGCAAGCAGTACCGGATTAAATTCACCTCCAATTCATAGGAAGCGATCGGAAACGTCCGTGTTGCGTAAGGGAAGTGAGGCCGGCCATCTTTGAGAAGGGCGTGACTAGTTGAAAATCCTTTCAGAACCTTTAATACTAAGTCGTCCCCGCCCTGCCGGGTGTCCAAGCAATACTTTACATCTGTGCGGCTTTAGCACCCTTAACGCGACTGAAGTTGCCATTTTGTTTAAGGGCACCCCGTAACACCGGGTAAAATAATGATGTACTCTGAGGCCATTTTCCTGTGAAGTTAGTTAAACCCCAGTAGTTTGTGGTAAAAATTGCAACAAAATAAAAGTGGTGTACTTCTTGTTTGATAGCATTAATCGCCACACTACCCAAATTCTGTAACATAACCAATTTTTAAGATTTAATATTCTCTTTACTCCCACCCTGTGGTGGAAATGCTAATAAGCAATGTATTGCCCAGAAGGCAGAAGAATAAAGAAGGAAACGTATGGGACCCAGTTAATCCACAAACTAGATTCTCAATTCAGCTCCAAATGACTGAGTCAATAGTCATTTACCATCTCAGAGCCTGGAGGAGGGTTGACGCTCCATAAAGATGTACCAAGAGGTTCTCTAACTTAAGCTTGCTAAGACAAGCTCTTTATTAATACAGGAATGTGGTATATATCATTGTCTGGCCCTCTCTCCACCCACCTTCATTTTTCAACCCTTTGGGGACCCATAAGAAACAAGGAAGTGGGCAAACGTATGAAATGTTGCCTCCTGCTTTATGGTTCTATGAAGTCAGTGTCTGGCCTTCCTTGTTGGATTCCAGCAGCAACATCCATCAATATCTAAATTCCCCTTTCTTCTGATGCCCAACCCAGCCCCTCCTCTTCCCCAGCAGACTCTGCATATGTTGTATTTTTAATGCTGAAATTTGGCAACCCTTTCCAAGCCCAACCATCAGAATGTAATGAAGCAGAAGATCTTTATCTGCGTCTCACACTTGGATGGTGTGGAAAATGCAGAATGCCTCTGTTTATAGAGCAGGTATTATTTTTGCCGTCCCTCCTACAATGCAACTTTGTCCTCCTCCTGCCTCTTCCCTGTGGTTCGTTCGTACTGCCACTAATAGAATTTGTACCTCTCTTAGGACACTTTTCACAATCAGGACCTGATTGGTTGTAAGTGTACTTTATCGTGAGTTTCTAAAGACAGGTATTTCTCTACTGTCCATCTCTGCACCCACTGTACGCTTAGTAAATGCTTGCCAAGTCAATACAAGAGAGAATGGTAGCAGTGTTCTTCCAGTTGCAGAGGCTTGAAGCCCTGGCCATCTTTGACAACTCCCCTTCCCTTCCATCACATTCAGTAAGTCGTGATCGAACTTGTGTGAAAAACACAAAAAATTGTGTTTTTTTTTAAGTTTAAGTATTCATTTAAATAATCTCTATACCCAATGTGGGGCTCGAACTCACCACCTTGAGAATCCTGTTGATTCTTCCTCTACAAGCCTCTCCTGTTCTTTTTTTCATTGCAACTGATACCACCTTTGGCTTCTTATTTCCTTACTCCTGAATTACTGAGATTTTCTACTGACTTTCTGGTGCCAAACTGTACTCTCTAATTCATTTTGCACGGTACCAATAGATTTTCCTAAAACACCTTTTTTTTTTTTTAAAGATTTTATTTATTTTTCTGACAGAGAGAAAGAGATCACAAGTAGGCTAAGAGGCAGGCAGAGAGAGAGGAGGAAGCAGGCTCCCCGCTGAGCAGAGAGCCTGATTCAGGGCTTGATCCCAGGACCCTGAGATCATGACCTGAGCCTGAGCCAAAGGCAGAGGCTTAACCCACTGAGCCACCCAGGCGCCTCTCTAAAATACCCTCTTTTTTTTTTTTTAAAGATTTTTATTTATTTGACAGAGAGAAACACAGCGAGAGAGGGAACACAAGCAGAGGGAGTGGTAGCGGGAGAAGCAGGCTTCCTGCAGAGCAAGGAGCCCGATGTGGGGCTCGATTCCAGGACCCTGGGATCATGACCTGAGCCGAAGGCAGACGCCTAACGACTGAGCCACCCAGGCGCCCCTCTAAAATACCTTCTTAATCTTATCTCTTGCCTGCTTAAAAATGTTCTGTAAGATTCAGCTCCTCGGCATGGCGTTCAAGGCCTTCTGTAATCTGTTCTCAACTTACCTATATTAGTTCTCTAGACAGATAAAGATATATGTATATCACCTGTCACTATATCTGTATCTATATAGGAAGATATGTGTCGGACAAAGAAAGACAAATACTGTATGATCTCACTTATATGTGGAATCTAACAAAGCCAAACTCCATAGAAATCCAGAGAGTGGGTTGGTAGTGACCAGGGGTTGTTGAGTAGGGGAAACAGGGAGATATTGTTCGAAGGGTACATACACATTTCCAGTTATAAGAAGAAGTTCTGGGAATCTAATGTACAGCATTATGATTACAGTTAATGATGCTAAACTGTACTGTATACTTGAAAGTTGCTAAGAGAGTAGATTGTAAATGTTCTCACCACCCCCACAAAAATGATTAATTATGTAAAGTGAAAGATATATTCGCTAACCTTATTGTGGTAAACGTTTTGCAATACATGCATGTTATCAAATCATCACACTGTACACCTTAAACTTACACAATATCATGTGTCAATTTTACCTCAAAGTGGGCTTGGGGGAGAAAAAAAAAAGATAAGTGTTGTAGTTCAGAGGTGAGAGAGGAGATCCATATAGCTTGGGGTGAGGCAGGGAGACCAGGAAGGCTTTGCTAAGGATTCATTTCCCTAAATAACTTGGGTCCCATTGCTCTTCAAACCAATAGCCTCTCCTCTCTCAGACCACACCTGAGAAGGATTTTCAAAATAGATGATGTTCGAGCCAGGCTTTCAAGGATAGGATTCAAATAGATGAAGGAAAGGGGCTCCTGGCTGGTTCAGTCAATAGAATGTGATTCTTGTTCTCAGGGCTAAGTAGAGATTACTTAAAAATAAAATCTTAGGCACCTGGGGGGCTCAGTCAGTTGAATGGCTGCCTTCAACTTGGGTCATGATCCTGGGTCCTGGGAGGGAGCCTGCTTCTCCCTCTCCCTCAGCCCTCCACCCAACTCATGCTCATGCTGTCTCTCTCAAATAAATAAATAAATAAATAAATAAATAAAGTTAAAAAAATAATAAAATCATTTAAAAAAACAGATAAAAAAAGATGAAGGGGAGATGTGGGATGTGTCAGGAATAGTGTGAAAAGAGGTTGGATCTGGTGGATGGATCAGGATGGAACCATCGTGGGCCTTAAATGCCAGCCTGGGGAGGAGAAGATGGTTTGGGTTTGATCTTGTAGCCCTTCAAGGTTTCTCAGTAGAGAAGGCACAGGGTTTGAGTGATACCTTAGGAAAACTTGTCAGTGTGGAGGATAAGATTAGAGGGGAGACTGGAGGGTGGCCAATTAGGAGGCCATTCAAGATCTGCCTTGTCCAGATTTGACTTGAGAACGGCTTGACCTAAGGAGGTGGCCATCTATATATACAGCATCTAAGGCTTAGTCTTTAAAAACAGGAGACACACTCATCTCTCCAGTAAGAGTCCCATGTGGTCTGGTGCAAAAGAAAGGAGAAAGACTGGTTGGACTTTAGTGTGATCTCCTGGTTTCTCCAGTCCTCCCATAATGTTTGCACTTGCCCTTGGTACTGACTCGACAGCCTGCCATCATGGTATGGGGGGGCTCCAGGCTTTTTCCCTTGGGTGTGGGTCTGTTTCCTTGACTAAGCCCATTTCCACAGCACTCCTGTGAGCTGCAGTATTTAGTAAAATATACTCCAGATGGTGTCAGAAGTAGAGGAGGCTTTTCACTCTGCCCCAATCTACTTTGTCTTTCTGAAGGGCCAACTGTCAGGGTCTACTAATCCTACCCCTTGCCCACCCCTGGTTGGTCTAAGCGTTAGACTCAGCCTTATGGGGACAAGGTTGGTTGTTTGTTTTGCCTTGGAACTACAAACAACTCTCCCACTATTGTGAACTACTAGGCAGAAGGGGGACTGGAAGAGGGAAGGCCACTAGATACTTTGAGCTACATCCTCGAAAGTTCCCCACAACCAGAGAAGCTATGCCGGAGAACTGTCAGGAATGCTGTCCTCATGCAGATGGAAGTTCATATGCACCTTCAAAACAAAGGAGAAAGAGAGCTCCACATTCTAGCTTCCCTTCTCCCTGGTCCCTCTATACCCTACCTTTCTGGAAGGTATTTGAGCACCCCTCCCCCTCATAAAGACTCCCTTGCACTTTTCTCTTTTGTCCTGGTCTCTGTCCATTTCTTTTCCTCTTCTTTCTCTTTTAAGATTTTTATCTATCTGTCTATCCATTTATTTATTTAGAGAGCATGAGCCGAGGGAGGGGCAGAGGGAGCAGGAGATAGAATCCAAAGGGACTCCACGCTGAGTGCAGAGCCTGACATCGGGCTTGATCTCACCACCCTAAGATCATGACCTAAACCGAAATCAAGAGTTGGACATTCAACTGACTGAGCTCCCCAGGTGCCCCTCTCTCTCTTTTTTTTTAAGTAAGCTCTGCGCTCAGCATGGGGCTCAAACTCATAACCCCGAGATCAAGAGTCACACGCTTACCAACTGAGCCAGCCAGGTGCCCCCTCACAGAACCCCATTCTGGGTGCATTAGAGCCCTGACTTGTCTTTACTTCCTCCTAGGCTGGGAGCTGTTGCAGGGGCTGGGACAGAGCCTCATCTGTCTCTGCATACCGGGTGTCCCCCACAGGAGAAACAAGAGGGACCCAGCAATGCTCCTTCCACTCATGTCTCCTTTCCTCTGAAGTTACCCCAGCCCCCACCCCACTCCAGGTGCTGGGAGGATGATAGACGGGAGACTCCTTGGGTGACGCTCAGGTGTGTCACCAGCGCGTCTTCCCAGCATTGGAAACTTCCCCGGCCTCCTCCTGTCTCCCCTCAGCCATCCTCTGAGCAAGAGGAGGCCGCTCCTCAGGGCAGCCCCAGAGCCCGACTTGGGGGTAGGGAGAAGTGAAGCCACAGATCATACGCCCCTCCGCGGCCTTCTGGCTGCCGCCCAGCGTCTCCTCAGCGTCCCTCTCCTCCCCCATCTGACTCCGACCCACAAATCCCTGCCTGGCTCCTTCCGGCCATCACTCAGCCCCAGGGATGGCTCTGCAGGATGTGTGCAAGTGGCAGGCCCCAGACACCCGGGGACCGTCGCCTCACCTGCCTCGGGCGGGTGGCTGGGCCGTGCCCCCGGGCTGTGACCCTCAAACCTTCCTGCGGGCGCACGGCCCCAGGCTGGCCCACGGCACCACCACCTTGGCCTTCCGCTTCCGGCACGGAGTCATCGCCGCCGCGGACACCCGGGCGTCCTGCAACAACTACGTGCAGTGCCCGGCCTCGCGCAAGGTCCTCCCGGTGCACCGGCACCTGCTGGGCACCACGTCCGGCACGTCGGCCGACTGTGCCACGTGGCTCCGCGTGCTGCGGCGCGAGCTGCGCCTGCGCGCCCTGCGGGAGGGGCAGCTGCCCAGCGTGGCGGGCGCCGCTAGACTGCTGTCCGCCCTGCTGTCCCGCTACCGGGGGCTGGATCTGTGCGTGGCCACCGCGCTGTGCGGCTGGGACCGCTCGGGCCCTGCCCTCTTCTACGTGGACAGCGACGGCACCCGCCTGCAGGGGAACATCTTCTCGGTGGGCTCGGGATCTCCCTACGCCTACGGCGTGCTCGACCGGGGCTACCGCTACGACATGAGCCCCCAGGAAGCCTACGCCCTGGCTCGCCGCGCCGTGGTCCACGCCACCCACCGCGATGCTTACTCTGGGGGCTCGGTAGACCTTTTCCACGTGCGGGAGAGCGGATGGGAGTATGTGTCGCGCAGCGATGCCTGTGTGCTCTACTGGGAACTGCAGAAGCTTCCGGAGCCAGAGGAGGAAGAGGAGGAGGAGGAGGAGGCCAGCCGGGACCAGGAGGATCCTGCCACCCTGCACAGTGACTCCAGGATGCCCGCAGAGACTGAGATGCTGTGAGAAGCGGCAGGACTTGGGGGCGCCTAGGCCAAGGGAGTGGGTGGGAGGATGGGGGGTGGGGAGAGTAGCCTCACAGCGTGTGGCTCCAGCCCATAGGGGTCCCCAGCTCCATTTGTTCTAAATCTCCATCCCTTTCTGCCTCCCGGCGCTGTGGATGGCTCTGTCCAACATGTTCTGCTGGATGCTGGATGGATTGGTCCAGCCTCCTTCCCACCCCCAAATTCTCCTCTCCCGAATACTCCGCTGTGTGCCTGCTGCACGCCAGACACGGGGCTAGGTGCTAGACCCTCTTTCTCACCACCCTCTTTGCTGCTTTTTCCCACCCGGTCCCCGCTCTCTTTGCCTCCCATTCCTGTGCTCATCTCAGCTTCCGAGTCTTTGTCACTTTGTCACCTTGGCGAGGACGGTAGCTGGGAGTGGGGTAAGGTGGGTGAGTGGCCCAGAGGGCCCACATTGGAGAGGGGGAGGGCAGTTGTGGACCCTGTGCTGGTGAGGGGCTTCTCCCCCTGCCCCCGAGGGACTCTCAGGACTATGATCACTACTCCTTCTGAATGCCCTTCTCATGGTAACTCCGAAGTAAAAATTATCCTCACTTTACAGAAGAGGAAACCGCTTCAAAGGGTTCTGTGACTTGTGGGGGTCACAGAGTAAGTGGCAGAGATGAGGTGGGACCTTGGCCTTCCGGGCCTTCCGCTCCAGAGCTCAGCTCCTGCGACACAGCTCTGTCCTCCCAGGTCCTCTTTCTTGCCTGGCCTCTTTGCCCAAGACCCTGCAGGCATCTGGGAGTGAGGTGGGGAGAGGAAGTAGCTCCTCCAGATTCCTGCCTGGTGGGCAGAGGAGCCCGAGGGCATGGAGGGCCGGCCACCCCCACTGCCCCCCAGGGCCTGGAGCCATGGCTGCCGCCCACCAGGAGCTCTGGTCTTCCGGCCCGGTCACTGCTGCGGCCAGACTTCTTTCCCTCTTTCCCCTTCCTCCTTTCTTCCCTTTGCCTTCTTTCCAGCCTTTCCTTCCTGTCACTTCCTCTGGGGATGGAAGGAAAGAGGGCGGTGCCTGCCGGTGGGAACTCTTGGGCTAGCACCACCTCTCCTGCCCTTCTTGCCCCCCCTCCAGCTCCCCTGGAAGCCCCAGGGCCGCCTTCTCCGCCCTGCTCCTCCCCAGGCAAAGTTGAAGGAGGGTGGGTGGGAAGCACAGTCAACCGAAAGACAGGACTGACCGGAGGGAAGGTTGCTGAACCTTCTTTCTCCCATCCCACGCCCGCCGAGCTTCCAGCCCCCTTTCCTCCCTCCTGGACACCCCCCCCCCAAAGCCTGCAGCCCAGCTCTGAGCCCCAAGCCCCAACACTGCACTTCCGGCTAAGAATTCCTCCAGGCTGGAGCTGGCCAGATGGAGAGACCCCCAGGCTCTGGCCTTCAGGGCCTGATTAGGGAGGAGGGAGGGAAGGCCGAGGAGTCAGTTGTGGTAGGGGAAGGAGGAGCTGCAGAAAGGTTCCTCATACCTAGCATGTGAGAGTCGGGGGCCAAGAATCTGGTCGGTGGCCTCAACAGCAACCCTTCACCCCCTGTCCATTCTTCAGTCTCTGGGGAGAAGGTACGGGGCTCTGGGAATGATAAGCAGAGCTCAGGGATCCCTGGGGCCAGCCTAGTCTTGGAGGAGCACTGGAGGAAAGCTTTTGCCCAGGGTTCAAGCACGCAATGGACTCAGGCATAAGAGGGTGCATCTCCAAGTGCAGAGATGTGCGTGCATCTGTGTCCTGGTGTGAGTGAGTGGCCCCGTAGAGGTGTGTGCGCTTGAGTGTGCTAGGGGATGCACGTGCAGTTCGTGTGTACAGAGATAGGGAAGAGACTGGAAGACAAAGAGTTAACACCTGGATGAGGAGAGCAGCCCCTCCCCCGAGAGAAAGCCAGTCCTGTCACTTATTTTGGAAAAATGGTCCAAAGCAGAGAGGAAGTGGGGCCAGAGCTCATTGCATTAGTTCCCCACTTCTGCATCTTCACACCCGTATCCTAAAGCCCCAGGAATGAGAAAAAGTGTGGGGGCTTGCAGCCCTGGGGAGGTGCTGCCTGAGCCGCTCACAGGCTCAGAAACTGCCTGCAGCTCACTCCCTGGGGTGCTCTGTGCCTTCTCCTCCCCCTCCCCATACCCGGGGAAGGAGGGCTGAACCCACATACGGGGCAGAATAGGAAGGGAGCCCCTCCTTCCCCTGTCATCTTGCCCCTTCCTCCCTTCTCCTTTCCTTCCACAGTCCTGCCCCTCTTCATTCCCTCTGATAGGTTCTGTCTTTCAGGATGATGAGGTATTTGAGACCAGAGCTAAGCCCGGGGGTCTTGCTGACAGGCCTGTTTCCCTATGTCCTGGTTTCCCTCCAAGTTTACGGGAGTTGGGCTGACCTCAGGGCACGGGTGGGGGGGCTGGGAGAGCAGGGAAAGGCCGCAGCCCACCTAGGAGTGGCCCCTGGGTCAGTCCCTCCCTTTTCTCCACTTATTCCCGAAGGCTTGTTGCAGATGTTGGGGTGAGAGCAAAGGGGCAGAGAGCTTGCCCATCCTGCCCTGAACTGGAAAACCCTGTCCCTCTGACACCACACTTGGGGTGTTGGCTCCTAATCATCTCCTTCTGGGGGCAGCCAGCCTGCTCTTGCTCGGGGGTGCTCTGGTTCCACCTTCCCAGAGTAAAGGACAAGTCCAGCCCGGGGCAAGGGTCCTGTCCTCCTGGCACCGGGTCGCCCTAATCAAGCAGGCATGGAAGGTGTGAGAGAAGGCATCTTCCCATTGGAGCAGCCGCCCCCACCCCCCAGCCAGCACCCCACACTTGGAGGGGAGGGCCAGGAGGATCTGTCCAGACCCATCATCACCGCGCACCTCCAGGAGCCCTGCGTGGAGTTAGGACCTCCTTCCTCTGCTCAGGGAGTGCACCCTGAGAAAGGATGGCCCTCTACTCAGCTCACACCCCAGCTGACTTTGATTCGGCCTCTGGGCCCCATGACAGTGGGGGCTTGGGGCTCCTTGGTCCCTCTTCCTCTCTGTTCCGTGGAGAGTAAGACCAGGACTGGAGAGTGTTAAAGGTGGGGTCACTGGGCCCGGGATCAGGGTGACTGTGCCGTCTCACCCTGCCCACCCTCTCCCATCTGGCACCAAAGGCCTGGAGAGGACAGGCTTTCCTAGTCTGAAACCCCGCTTCCTCTCTTCTTAGTCTTTTCTCTCTCCTCCTCTCTCTTCAGGCACTCTCACCCCCCACTTCTTGCCACCCTCCCCTCTGGCCGATCCCCTTAATTCCCTTGGACGTTTTGAGACCAACAAGGGACAAGAGAGTTGGCAGTGGGGGTACCTACTCCCCGAGTGGAAACAACCCAAACCCTCCTCGAGCTAGAGGGACTTGAGTCCCAGAAAAAGAAAGGAGCCAACTGCCCCCTCCAAGAAGAAAAGAGCCAGCAGGGTTGGGTCAGTCCTCTCCCTCCGCCTTTTGGCACAGGGAGGCTTCCGCGTTCAGAACGGGCTCCAGCTTTAGAAAATAAAGTGTTTGTTTATTATGAAATTAGAGATGGAGGCCCCTCCCCTTCCTCCCTTTTTCCCCTTCCCCAGCTGCCTCCCTCTTTCCTTTCCTTCCCCTCCCCTCCCCCGGGGGCCTGGGAAGCACACAAGACAATGCCCAGAGCTGGGATGCCCAGGGCAGGCCAACTGCCGCGCAGAGCTCCAGGGAGGCGGCCATGTGGGGGGCTGGAGCTCTCGCCCTGGGAGGTGGGCTGGCACCCGCTCTCTGCTGGAGGCCAGTGGAGCCAGGATGAGGCCATGAGTGATGGATGGAACCATGCGGGCAGGTCTGTAAAGACACGAGAGAGCCGGGGGTTCTAGGCTGTGCGTGGAGGAGGGCTTCAGGCCATCCCTCTGCGCCTCCCCCACCCCCTTAATTAGGGGCACTGACCTGGGGCCGAACGTCCCCCCGCAGGAGGGTGGGCAGCAGTGGCTGGAAGTTTCTCTTGCTTTTGGGGATGGACAACAGAAAAAAACTGAAAAGCCAGTCACAGGGACCCGGAGCGAATGCAGGCAGATGTGGGCAGGAGACAGACACAGAGCGTGTGTGTGGGCAAGGGAGACAGAGAGAGGGTGTGGGAGAGATTTAGAATCCGGCAGACAAAAACAGAGTCACGGAGAGAGTGGAATCACAGTGAAGGAACAGAGAGATTCCGAGTTGAACCACACAATCCAGACCCAGACAGGAGAGTGTCACAGAAAGAGACAGAGATCCCTGGAGGGAGACGAACCGACAACTTGGGTGGAGGAGGGTGCCCTGGGGAAGCTGGGAAGAGGGACACAGGGACGAGAGGAGGCCTGGCGGGCTCGCCCCGGGGCTGCTGCCGCCTGCCTGGAGCCCAGGGGCTGGGGGCTCACTCAGAGGGCCTGTGCGGGCTGCCCCACCGCGGCGGGCGGGGCGGCTCTCAGGGGGCCGGGGGCTCCTTGGCCCCGTACAGCTCGGCCAGGGTGCGGAAGAGCGGCCCCCAGTCGTCCAGCGGCTCGGCGGGGCCGGGGGCGCCCCCCGCCTCGCTGCCGGAGCCCAGGGAGCTGAGCGAGCCGCACGAGGAGCCGCGGCCCTCGTAGCCGTACACCTGCACCGAGTCGTAGGGCGGCACGCTGGGGTCGTCGTCCGCCTCGCGGAGCCGCAGCGCCAGGAGCTGGGCCACGTCGGCGGGGCCGGGGGGCCGGGGCTGGCGGGGAGCCCGGGCCCGGGGCAGGACGTCGCGGCGCGCGGGCGGCCCGGGGTTCGGCGGGGCCGCCCCGTCGGGGTTCTGCAGGGCGCTGATGTCGAAGGCCTCCGTGTCTTCTTCGCCGCCGCCCTCATCGTCATAGGTGATGATGTTCTCACGGACGTCCTCCTCCTCCAGCACCATCAGCGCCTCCTGCTTCTGTCGCCGCAGGGCCACGAAGAGCACCACCAGGGCTGGGGGAGGGGCGCACACAGGCCGCTGAGCCGGAGAGGGGGGCTCCCCGGGAGCACAGCGGCCTGCTTCCGTTTTGGACCCCGAGCAGGTTGGGAGACAGAGGAGACAGTGTGGCTCACGGGTGGCAAGACCTCTGTTTGACACCGGGCAAGCCTCTTCTGGGGCCAGACTTCACCCCACACTAGCGGAGTGACTGTGGGAAGTTGCTTCCCTTCTCTGAACCTCTTTGACCCTTAGAGGGCTGGTGTGAAAAACAGGGAAGACGAATTTCCCCCTTAGGGCTGTTCAAAGCATGACATGAAATAGGACAAGTGAGGCGCCAGGCGCCGCGCGCGGCCCAGTGTCAGGCTTCAATAAATGGCTTTTACGGCTTCTTGCTGGCATTGCGGGCTGGTAAAGTCAGGGATGTGAGGCCAGAGCTCTTCCCCTGGACACACGAGGGAGTGGGAAAATCCAGGCATGGGGCTTCCTTCAATCCCTAGGGGGGATTTCCCTAGATCCAGGGACCTGGCCCCTCTCTCCACCCCCTGCAGGCTCAGACCCCACATTGACGTCCCGAGGTGGTCCGACTCACCGAGCAGGGTGCCCACACAGGTGATGATGGCAAGTAGGGCCCCAGTGCTGAGCCCAGCGGGTGAGAGCTGAGCCTCGGGCCGGCAGGAAGCCACGGAGCCATCGGGCCGGCAGCGGCACACGCTGACAGTCACCGTGGCGGTGCTGCTCAGGGCCGGCTGCCCCCAGTCCCACAGTTCTATGGGAACCAGGTAGGGGGCCTGGCGGGGTGGAGCGGGGCGGGAGGGCAGCAGCAGGCTGGCGGAGCCATCTGTGCGAGAGGGAAGGTGTTGGGCCCCCTCCCGAGACACGATCCCAGTAGGGTGGGCCCGGCCCAGGGAGACAGCTTCCCATGGGGAGGGTTGGCAAAGAGCAAATGTGTGCACATCGGCATCTACCGTCCCTCGGGTGGAGGACCCGGATGCGGGGGCCGCGATGAGGCAGGCTGGGCTAGGGGGTGGTAGGGGAGGAAGCGAGCAGGGAGGCCACCCACCTCGGTTGTCGCGGATGGTGAAGTTGGCATCGGGGCCCAGAGGACCTTGAAGGGAGACACGGCTACTATTGCCCACCTCGTCTCTGTCCAGGGCCCGGATGACCTGGATCAGCTGGGAGGAAGAGGAGAGGCCTTGTATGGGGCGGGCAGCTGGAGGACTTAAGGTCCCAAGCCCTCTGCCACAGCGGCTCACCTGGCCGGGGGCTGCCGAATCACACACGAAGGTGTCGTAGGGCTCAGCCAGCTGGGGGGCGTTGTCGTTCTCATCCAGGATCTGGATGGCCACTTGCACGCGGGAGGCCTGTGCGGAGCTGTCTGAAGCCAGAACACGAACACACACGCACCGCCCATGCACATACAGTGGTTTACACACAACACGAATGATGTGTGGGCACGGACGCCCCACGGAGCCCCCGGAATACACATGCGACACGCAGTATATGCATGCAGCACGCACGGAGCAAACGGTGTTGTGTGATGAATGGAGCAACGGCAAGATTATACAACAGCGTTCATGTGGCACCAAGATAAGTGCGGCATGGAACGTACATTCCACGGGGGTGGAGCACCCACGAGAGGCGCTCATGATGACCGGTGCACGGCACATGCGCTGCAAATTAAAGGCCGGCAGAAGGTGTGTACAGGATGCACACAGACCACGGTCATGAAACACACATTCATACCACATATTCGATGGTCACACAGCATGTACAATATACACAACATACATAGACTGGGGGTTGGAGATACACCACGCATTCAGTGGCACCCCCAGGGTCGAGAGGGTGCATTTTCATACACAGCACCCTCAAGATACAGACAGATAGACAGACACACACACACACACGTCCCATCAGCAGTCGGAAGGCTACGGGATAGCCATGAATAAATAGCACTTAGACTTGGCTTTGGGGAGCCAGGCCAGTCTGGGGGCCACAGCCAGACACAGGCCCCCTTTGTCATGCGACCCTTCTTCAGGCTGCTCCCCAGCGTCACCGTGTCTTGCTCCTCACTGCCCGTGCCATCCGAGGAAGAATGGACGACGGGTATCTCTGCCCAGCCTCGTGCTCACTTCTCTTGGCTGAACCTCCCGGACTCTTCAGTCCTCTCCCGGGCAGGGAGAGAGGTGGCCGGCCCCGGCGAAGGGGCCGAGGTCCCAGCCCACGTACGGGAGGCTGCCTGGGCTCTTTGGCAACGGGTTCGGGGCTCCATTCATTCTCGGCAATAAGGACCCTGGGCCTGCTCGTTGATCTTGGGGTTTGCTGGAGAGCAGGATTTGGTAGGGAGGGAAGGCAGGGAGGGAAACACACACACACACACACACACACACACACACACACACACGGCTGGCTAAGTATACACAGGCAACTCCGAACACTGTATGCACATAGGAGCCTTCACACGCACAGACACGCATGCAACGCCACACAACACACAGCGACAGGGCCATAAACATGACCGTCTACACATGAGAGGCAACATGGTAGAGGGGATATGCGCTCTGACTCCCCAACCTCACGGGGTCTCATGGCTCTGCCCCTTCACACGGCAGCGTGACCTTGGGCAGTTAGTTAACTTCTCTTTGTCTGAGGGTCCTTACTTTCGAATGGGGAAGGAATCATACCTCCCACATAAAGCTGTGGTGGTGATTACATTAAGCGATCCACATTTGGTACTTAGTACCTGATGCACAGTAAGTCATACATTCTTGGTCCGCAAACACTCTCATACACAGAACGGTCTCTGCAAACAGTCACCTGTCTATCTATCCTTACACACCTCTACTCACACATTCGCACACCCGTTCTACCTGCTCAACTACACACGCACACACACACACAAATACGCGTGGGTATAAATGAACTGTCACACGCAGAGAATGACACACACGTAGGTCTGCACTCCCGTATACACATACATAGAGCTCTTCGCTGACGCGTGCAAACATCTCACACACACAATGACAGTTCCCATAGGCGGGACACAGGCGGCAAATGCAGGAAGCCTGGGGCATGCGCAGAAGTGATAAGGGGAGGTTCGCAGAGGGGAGGGAGGTATCCCTGCCTCCCTGGGCCATGGACGCCCAGAGGCAGCCAGAGCAGGCTGCTAGCGACTGGTGGCTGGCAGAGGCAGGAGCTGGCCCCTCTCCCCTACCTTGAGGGCTCCCTGCAGGCTGTCTCTGGGAGGGGCTGCTGGAGCCACCCCGTCCCCCAGCCTCCAGAGGAGGGGCCCCGCCCCACCCTGGCCCCTGGCTTCAGCCTGAAGCCTACGGCGGGCAGAGCAGGGTCTGCCTGGGCGCAGATAGTGGTTTCCTAGGGCTCAGGAGTTATTTGAGGTTTTCCAGTTGGGGAAAGTCAGGTATGGGAGTGAATTTAAAGTCGGGGCAATATGCAGACAAATGCACTGTGCCCAGGCCAGCCCAGCCTCAGAGACCAGGAGGCCTGCCTGGCGGTGGTGATCCAGGCTGGGAAGGCAGCCCTGTACACTGGTGAGGTGTGGTGGCAGGGACTGCCTCCCCCCTTCCCCGCTCAGGGACAGCGTCTAGGCCAGGCGGCTGCTACCCTCTCCCTCTCCTGGGGGCCCGGGGCTCCTCACCGAGTTCCGTGGCTAACACCGTCAGGTTGTGCCAGATGTGAGCCTCGCGGTCCAGAGGCACCGCCGTGCGGATGGTGCCATCTTCGGGCTCGATGGAGAAGCAGCGCTCGGGATCCGAGTGGGGGAGGATGGAGTATCTGGGGGAGATGGAGTGGGCTGGGGGCTGATCTGCGGGCAGCGCCGGAGCTTGCTGCTAGCCCTCCCTCCCTGCTGTTTGCCTTGCTGGGTTTCTTGGCTCTTCCGGGCTCGCCGGACTGAGCCTGCCCCGGGTACCCAGAGCCACGACTCACATTAGGGTTCCCTAAAAAGACAAATCACTTGGGGGGTAGTTGTCGACATTAAAGACTTGTCCTAAGACTCAGGGGAACTGGGTTTCCTGGTGGGGGAGAGACAGGAAGAGGGGGAAGGGGGTAAACAGCCTGTCTTTCTGACTTCTGGGCTCTCTGCTAGGGATCCAGAGACCCCAGCCTTGCTCTGCCTCAGACCAGCTGTGTGACCTTGGGTGAATCGTTTAACCTCCGCTTACTCAACTCCAAGATGGGAATGACATCAGCACCTCCCTCATTTCCGTGGCAGGGATGCTGAATGGGGGGGAGAGTGGCTCTTCTCAAGGCGGACAAATCTGGATTCGAATCCCAGCTCTGCTGCTTCCTGACTGTGTGACCTTGGGCGAGGAACTCAGCCTGTCGGGGCCTGGCCTCTAAAACGACTGGGGATGACCGTGCCTACTTCACAGGGCCATTGTGAGAACTGAATGTTCCCAAGTGGGTAAAATGTGCGTGACGGGTAGTGGTAGGCAGCCGGCCATCCTGCCACAGCGCCCATCAGATGAGCTTGCATCTGCCTGCACCGCCACTGGGAGGCGCCACTGCTATTCCCCCAGAGGGATGGGTGGAGCTGGGTGGGGGGCGGCGCCAGCCGGGTCCTCCAGGCCTTCCCTGGCCCTCAGCCCTGCAGGGAGGGAGACCTCTGCCAGGAGGTGCCAGTCTCCGTGGGAATAGCTTGCCTCTGGGCTCCTCCCCCGAGGCCCGGCCCTTACCCCCGCCCCCGCCCCAGCTCACCTGATCGGGCTGGCTGGGGAATCCAGGTCCGCTGCTGAGACCTGGCCCACCAGCGTCCCGGGAGCTTTGTTCTCAGGCACTGCCAGGTGATAGGCAGCCTGGGCGAAGGCAGGCGGCTCTGGGGCGTCCTGCACAGCCACGCGCACGGAGGCCACGTCCTTGAAGGGCCCTCGCCGCAGGTAGGCTGGGTCGATGAGGGTGTTGGTGGCCTCCACGCGGAAGGAATAGGAACGCCGGGTCTCGAAGTCCAGGGGCTATGGGGAGAGGAGGTGGAGCAGACTGAGGCACGTGGAGACCAGGGCAGTCCCCAGCTCCCGGAAGGTGAGCGGTCCCCTCCCCACACATGCAGTGCTCTGCCCTCCTGGGAGGAGAGGTGGGCGCCAGGGGGCGGCGGTCAGGGTGAGGCAGATCATTTAGCCGGGGACCCTAGGCCTGCCCCCAGCTCCATCATAGACTGGCTACATGGAAAGCCCCGAGCCAGTCTCTCCTCCTTGCTGGGCCCCAGTCCCTCATCTGAAAGAGGACAAGATGACCGTGATCCCTAAGCTCCAACGCAGGGGTCCCGAGTCTGTTCTAGACCAGTTAGAAGTGAGCCTCGTGGGGCAAGAGGCAGGTATGAGCGAGTGTGCAAGTGTTAGCAGACCGGAGGCTAACCTTGCGGACAGTGAGGAGCCCGTCTCGACCCTGGGAGTCGGTGCTGATGCTGAAGGCTTCGGACCCCTCTCCGTCCAGGATGCTGTAGGCCATGAGGGCATTGTCCCCCAGATCTGGGTCCTGGGCCCGCAGCCGGCCCACCAGGGTGCCCGGCCCGGCTGTCTCCACCACAGAGAACTGGTATAGGCCTTGAGGGGGGACGGAGGGGAGACATCTTAGGTCCCTAGCCCTCCTCCCTCTCCCAGCACTTCCTTCTCCTGGGGTCTGGCTGTGGGAGGGGTGGGGAGGGAAGGCTTCTCTGGGGGCTGTAGGGGGTGGGGGCAGGCAAAGGACGACTCGGGTGACAGCAGTGGCCCCTTACTCTGAGGGAACTTGGGGGGGTTGTCGTTGACATCGCTGAGGGTGACTGTCACCGTCGTGCTGCCCGACAGCCCCCCCATGTGGCCGCCCATGTCCTTGGCCTGAATCACCACTAGGAACTCCTCCTGCGTCTCCCGGTCCATGTTGGGGATGGCCGTCCGTACCACTCCTGGGGAGAGGCGACGGGTCAGGGGGTGGCCATTCGCAGAGCTGCCCCACCAGGCTCCAAGCCCTAGCCTCACCGGTCTGGGGGTCCACAGAGAAGAAAGGCAGTCCATCCAGCACGGTGTACACCAGCTTGGCGCTGTTCCCGTAGCTGGGGTCATCAGCATCGTGAGCAGTCACCTGGATCACTGATGTCCCTGTGGGGGATCCCGGCACCCCACTCAGCAGGGGCAGGGCCAGGTGGGAAAGAACAGCAAATGAGGGGGACCCAGACACGAGAGCAATGCGGGAAGGAGAGGGGAGGGTCGGAGGTGGGGTACTCACCGACATTGGACATCTCGGGCACCGTGGCGTGGTAGGGCCCGAGGGGAAAGATAGGCGGGTTGTCATTGATGTCTTGCACCTTGATGATGAACTCTGAGGGGGGCTCCAGAGGCCGGTTGGAGGCTCGGTCCACGGCTTGGGCCAGCAGCACGTACTGTGCCTTCTCCTCCCGGTCCAGGCTCTTGGTGACATGGATATTGCCTGTGGCCTCGTCAATCACAAATACAGTGCCTGCCCCCTCCCCAGTCAGCAGGTACTTGGTGCGGCCCTCGCCCCTGTCCACGTCCGAGTGCAGCTGTAGGGGGTCAGGGGAAAATGGCAGCAGGTTCCAAGCGTGGGGACAGAAAGGTTAAAGAGTCGATGACTGGGTGGAGTGCTGGGAGTCCGGAGGGACCAAGGTCACTGAAGAAGTGATGAAGTTGCAGGGCTGGGCCTAAGGGGCCTCGAGAGTCAGGGCGGACCTGGGAAGGGCTGGTCCTTACCTTTCCAATAAGGACCGGCTCCGGGCCCGCGTATTCCTCAATGACAAAGAACTGGTTCCACACCCAGCTCCGTCGGTTCCGCTGCAGCACTGGTCCTGGGCCCCCCCGGGACCCTGCCCAGGCCCGGGCTGGGGCTGCCAGGCGCCCCACGCAGCCCCAGCCACCCAGCCAGGCCAGCAGGAGCCTCACCAGGCCCCACATGTTTGGGCTCCGGCCAGGGCTCTGTTCCCTGCCCCCAGGTATTGGGGCATGAGCCGGCCGGGGCAGGAGGGCAGACGCGTTGGGGCTACCCCATGGATCCACACCTGTAGGACGGGTAGCTGTTCAGGGTCAAGGAAACCCTTAACTCTCCCCGGCCCCCAACCAAAGTTAGAGGCTGCAGATCAGACCTCCGAGGAACCAGACGCCCCACTGCCCAGAACCCAGACTGAGACAGAGCAGACGAGTCTGCCTTCCTCCCTCCACCCCGGCTCTGCCTGTATTCACCTCCAGCCCTACAAGCTGATAAATCTCTGGCCAGTCAACTCAGAGTGGAGAAGCTGGGGAAGAAAACAGGAGGGGCGAGGCGGGGAAGGTTTGGAACCCCAGATCTGGCCCCTGTTCTCCCAGGTTGGCTGTGCAGCCAGGGGGCTGGAGGCGGGGACTACCAGGGAAAGGGCTTGGAACCGAGGGGCTGGGACTCACAGAGGTGTGGGCTGAGGGCGTCTGGGGTCAGGCTGAGCTAGGAGAAGGCGTACAGCCTAAGACAGGGTGGAGAGCCTGTGAAAGTCCCTCCTCGACGGGGGACCCCACCTCTCCGGAACCTGCCCCCAGCACACACTGCCAGCTGAAGTCCTTGAAGGGGGACTGGGCTCCGGAGGCAGAGTGGGGGGGTGGGGAGCTGACAGAGGAGGGTGTAGAGCTGAGGGCAGGGCCAGGAGCCTGGGAGAGGAGAACAGAGACTGTAGACTCAGTGTTAGTGATGGTGAGACCCAGACTCAAGCACTGTCCGGCACAGACTGAGACAGAATGGCAGCAAGACACACAGGGAGAGAGATCAAAGGAGGCAGCCTGGGTGTCTGACAGGCAGAGAGGAGTCACAGGTAATAGAATGGGGAATGGTAGGAGCGGGGCAGAGGGGCTTTCTGGGGGTGACGGGCAGGTGGGGGGGCAGCCCTCAGCTGCGGGGGGGGGGGTCAGAGCAGGCCTCGGGAACTCCAATCTGAGATGGGGGGGCAGCCAGGAGGGGCTTCGGGAAGGGTGCCCGAGAGAGGACCTTTCCCACTGCTATCTCCTCCCTCTCCTCCTGGGGGGACCCCTCAGGTAGCTGTGGTTGCCGCCCCTCCTCCCCTAGAGCAGACACACACCTGCCTGTCCTTTCCCTCCCGAGGGAAGAGGGAAGCCGGGGACCAGAGCAGGAGGCGGGACGAGGAGAACGAAAGGGCCGGAGGAGTGGGAAACAGGATAGTGGGAAGGGAAGAGGAGGCGAGGGAAGAGACAGGGAAAGGAAAGGAGAGCGGGAAAAGGCAAAGGGAAAGGAAAGGTAGGGGAAGGAAAAGGCAAAGAGGAAGAGGAGGTGGAGAAAGACAGGGCAAGAAGGAGAGGGAAGGGGCAGAGGAGGCAAACAGGCAGAGAGAAGGAGGGTGAAGAGAAACCGAGGGAGAGGAAAATGGGGAAAGGAGGGAGAGAGGTGCGAGGGAAGAAGGGAAAGAGGTAGAGCGCGGGAGAAGGGAGCCGGCGGTGGGCTCCCAGCCGCGGAGCGCACCGCTCTGAAGACACCCGCAGGCTGCGGGCCCCCTGCTGCCCCTCCGCGGGTTCCCGACCCCGGGCCCCGGGGCAGGCGCCCTTACCTGGCAGTGCCGAGGGGCCCAGGCCGGCGGGGAGCGTCCCCGCCCGCCCCCGTCGCCGGGTCGCGGGGGCGCAGCCCCGAGCCGATCCGAGCGGGCGCCGCGGCTCCGCTGCAGGTCTGAGCGGCCCCGGCGAGAACAAGGGAGCGAGACGGAGGGGGCGGGGGAAGGAGGCTCCGCCTGCGGAGGAGCGAGGCGGCTCCGCGGCGCGCGGGAGAGAGCCCAGCCTCCGACCCTCCCCGGCCAGCCTGGGCCCGCGCGGCGGGGGCGGGGGCGGCGCTGCCGGGCCGCCGGGCGCATACAGATGCGGCGCCCCTCCCGGGCCGGGCCCGCAGCGCCCGGCGGGGCACTCGGGCGGGGGGACGTCCGGGCCCCGGCGCCAGGCTGGCTCCGAAGGGCTGACGGGGAGGGTGCGGCCGGGAGCGCCGAGCGGCCCCGCACGCCCCCCGCCGCGGGGCGAAGGGCGAGCGCGCGGCACGGCGGGGAATCAGGAGCCGGCCGCTGAGAGGCCCGGCTCCCGCTCCCGGAGCGGCCTCTGGGGCTGCTGTGAACCCCGGCCGCAAGGAGGCGGCATTTGGGGAGCCGGTGCGGGGCACCACAGCCGGCCGACTGGGGAGCGCCTAAGGCCGGCAGAAGGGTCCAGGGAGTCCGCAGGCTGGGCCCAGGGAGCAGGTCGGGGGCCGAGGCACGGCAGCAGCGGGAGGGGACGGCGGTGGGGAGTGGAGCCTTTTTGGGAAGCTCATTTACGGGCTCCCACGGAGCGAGTGGCTGCCGCCCCCTGGCGGCTGCCGTGGGAGGCGCCGAGCAGGTGACCAGACGCCTCTAGCGCGGGACCGGGAACCCTCCCCTCTTTCCAGGGGTCTTCTTCCCCTCTGGCCTCCAGCGGGCCGGGGGAAGACGCTCTTCGGTGTTGTGGGGAGAGCCGAGGCAGAGATGGAGGGCGGGAACTTCCCGCCCCAGGAGGCAGCAGCCCGCCTAAACAAGGGTACGGAGCTTGGCAAGCAATGGTGCCTCCGAGCTCCCGCCGTCCTCCTCAGTTTGGCTCTTCCGCCGGGCCCTGCCCAAGGAAAGCCAGTCACACACACTAGTTAAAACTAAGTCAGATTTTTATTATTTTCCATAGACCACATCATTTAATAATAAAAAAAATAAAAATAAAAATTGAACAAAAGGAAAAGGTGGATATAAAGTGGAACCGGTGGGCAGGAGGCAAGGGCTGCAGGACAGAAGAGACTGGGAACTGCAGGGGCCCTGGGACTCAGGAGGAGATGCTGATTCAGCTCATAGGTGACCCAGTCCTGGCCCCGGCTGTTCCCAAGAGGGGGTTGTGAGTACCCAAAGGAGGTGGTGAGCAGGATGGAGGAAAAATGAGAGGTCTGGGGCTCCTGGCTGTTCCCCACCTCTGGGCCAACCACCTCCCTCCCTAACCTAGCTCTTCCCTCTCAGACTCGACCACGGGCAATGAGAGGGAGGAGAGGGCGAACGCCCAAGAGATAGGTTGTGGGGGCGGGGCTGTGGGGGGAAAGCCGGCCACTGCTCCATTTGGTGTGTGGGGACAGGTGGCAGCCGTACTTGAGCACTGGGTAAATGGTGTGAAAGACCCCTGGTTCTAGGGCGGTGGAGATTGTACCTATCCCTCTGCGGCCTTGAACCCCCCCGGGGCAGGGCGGCTGAGGCCTGCAGCTCTCCCTCTGTGTTTCCGGCTAGCGGCGCCCACCCCGGTCCCGCACAGGTGTGCTCCGACTCCGGCTCCTGCTGTGGCGCTTGGTGTCTCTGCGGTCCCTCTCCCTGCCTCGTTCGCGGTCCCTCTCCCTCTCCCGATCTCGATCGCCCCTGTCACGCTCCCTCTCCCTCTCTCTCTCCCTGTCCCTCTCTCGGCTGTGCTCTCGCCGCTTCTCCCGCTCCAGCTGCCGGTTCCGTTCCCGTTCTGCTTCCTTCTCCCGCTCCTTTTGCTCTTCCTCTTCTTGCTCCTTTCGCCGCTTCTCCCGCTCCTTGGCCCGTTCGGCCCGCTCCGCCTCCTTCTGAACAATCTGCAGCAGGCAGCAAAGGCAGAGAAGAGGGACCTCAGCCCCGCTCACACCAGCCCCACTTTGTATGTCCCTGGACCCTGCCCGAGCTCAGGATCATTGCCAGTTTTGCTGTTAAGCACCAAGGGGATTGTCGGCAATCACATCTGTCTTTGTCTCCGGGTCCTAATCCCTCCAAGTGTTCGCCCTTTATACCCACGCCAGGCAGTGGGCACCATCCGCGCCCCGCCTCCGGTATTTCCCTGGCCACTTAGATGCGAACAAACTATTTTTCCCTTCAGTGGAGTAAACCAGCCTCAAATTCCAAAAAGGCTCATTACAAACTTAAATTTAAAAAGCAAAAAGTCGGGGTGCCCAGCGGGCTCAGTTGTTAAGTGACTGCCTTCGGCTCAGGTCATGATCCCAGGGTCCTGGGATCGAGCCCCACATCGGGCTCCCTGCTAGGCAGGAAGCCTGCTTCTTCCTCTCCCACTCCCCCTGCTCGTGTTCCCTCTCTCTGTAAAATAAATAATAAAATCTTAATAACAACAACAAAAAAGCAAAAAATCCTAGGGGTGCCTGGGCTGGCTCAGTTGGAAGAGCACGCAATTCTTGTTCTTGGGGTTGTGAGTCCCAGCCCCACATTTGCTGTAGAGATTACTTACTAAATAAATAAAAATTGGAAAAAAAAAAAAAGGCAAAAAATCCTAGAAGCACAAAAGCAAAGCAATGTTTTCTCAGCTAGCTGAAATCAATTTCCAAGAAGGCACAGCCAGCTTCCTAGACACACAAACCCAGTTGCTGTCTTCATGTTGACCTCCACACTCTTAGGTTTGGCTTCTCTGTGGCGTACTGTCTGTCACCTGGTTCTTAAAACTGCCTTTCCGTGATGCTCCGTTTCTTCCCTTATTATCCCACGTGGATACCTGGGCCTACCTACGCACGCCAGCGGCCAAGCGCCTCTCCCGGCGCCGCCGTCCGGCCTGGCTGCTGCTCGGAGTGGAGCAGGAAGTGGGCACTCACCTGGCTGTCAGTCAGCGGGAGCCAGTAGATGCAGGGAGCTGCCTTGGTCTTACGGAAAAGGTCGTCCAGCAGCTTGGCAGGCGGTTCCTCCTGAGCTTTCTCTGAGGTGGAAACAGGGAGTCAGACCTTACGCCCTAAGACCCTGTGTCCCATCCCATTTGGGTTCCTTTCCCACCTACTAGCAGGTATGTGTGTCCCCACAGCTAAGTACCTTTCTTCTCACTCTTCTTTTCTTTAGACTTCGCACGTTCCTTGCGGCGGCGGTCACGGGACCGTGATCGGGAACGGGGCCCTTCTCGAACTTTGTCCCGATCCCATTCACGCTCTGATCGAGTTCGCTCCCGCCGCTCCATTTCCCGTTCCCGCTCTGCCCACTGTTCCCGCACCGCCCGCTCCTGCTCCCGCTGCTCTGCCCGGGGATGCTGTGGTGGCTGGGCTGGGGGTGGGGGCGGGGGGTGCAGGGGCCGTGGTACCCCCTGCTCCTCTGTCTTAGTTTCAGAGGGACGGTCCACCAAGAGGCCCCGGTGATAATCCAGCTGTGGGTAGAGGAGGGACAAGGACAGTCAGGATGGAGAGGATAACACTCCCACTGAAGGAGCCCAGGTACCAGGGCAGACAGATTTTGGAGCCCCATGGTTCAACGAAAGGAACCAAGGGGTAGGGAGAAGAGGGAGAAGGAATCTCAGTGACTGCAGGTTTGGCCAGGATCTCAGCTGGATTCTAGCAGATAATGGCCTCCCCTGCCCCTCCCCTCCTTCCTTTCCTTAGGTTTCTTACCTCATCTTGCTCGGCATAGTCAGCACAAAGGAATTTGGGATTGGACTGGGGCCATTTGACCCCATGTAGAGCTGTGCGAGTGGCAACTGCTTCCTCTACTGTTGAGTACTGGTGGAGGAAGGGAGAAGGCAGAGGGTCACAGCAGGCCTCAATCCCTCCCACTTGCCACAAGGCCCTCGAGCCTGCCCACACAGGTTACGCGAGGAAATATACGCCATAAGCTAGAAAATCAGCTCCCTCCCCTCACCGTCACGAAGCAGTGAGATTTGATCTTGTCAATCCAGAAGGCCTCTTCCACCAGAGTTCCCGTCCGGCCCAACAATTCCTTTAGTTGGCCTAAAGTGAAGGGACGCACCTGCCAAGGAAAGTGGGGTTTCCGAGTCTCGAAGAAGGCAAGGACAGCCCTCCTGTAACTAGTCTTCAGAGTCCCCAAGTATCTGACACGGGAGAACGGTTTCAGAGGGTGGGTGTGTGTGTGGGGGGGGGCGGCACGAACTCCCACGTGGGAGTGCGAGAGGGGCGGAGAGAGAATGCTATGGGAGAAACTGCGTGCCAGGCCCTCCGCAAATCCTCCAGGCTGGTCCTCTGCCCCCATTTTTCAGACGAGGAGACTGGTTGTGAGGCATTAAGTCAGTCGCTCAGTAAGTGAGTAACTGGCAGATCTAGGAGTTGAAGTTAAGTAACAGGAATGCGAAGCTCAAACTCTCAACCACTGAACAAGGCTGTGCTGTGGGAAACGGCTCCGACTCACCAAATTGGAGATGTGGACGATGTTACTGATCTTGCCCCGGGGTGGGGAGGGCACCTGAGCAGTTCGGACCGGGTCATCAATTGTAATGGAAACTCCAGACTTTTGCTGGCTAATGGAACGTCGAGTTAAGGTATCTCCTAAAGTCACTATCAAGAAGAGCATATGAACGGTTTTCAGCAGGAGCAATGCTGGCTCTCTACCTAGCAAGCTGCAGTCTTCCATCTAACTGCGCCGAGCACCTACAGTGTGCAAGGTACTGGCTAGGCGGGGCGCCTGGGGGGTCAGTCATTAAGCATCTGCCTCTGGCTCAGATCATGGTCCCTTGGCATCAAGTCCGTGCTGGGCTCCCCGCTTGGCGGGGAGCCTGTTTCTCCCTCTCCCTCCCGCTCTGCTGACTTGTGCTCTCCTCTCCCTCTGTCAAATAAAATCTTAAAAAAAAAAAAAAAAAAAAAAAAGGTACTGTCTAGGCAAAGCTCCTCATTTTGGTGATTCAAAGGTTCAAACCTAGCTCTCAAGTAGCTTAATAACTAGGAGAGGAAGGTAAAACAGAGATGCAAAATACTATAATAAAAGGCAGAAAACGTTAAATGGTTTAAAAGAGGTCCGAATAAAGTGCTCTGGGAACTCAGGCGTCACCCACCTTTCTTTACTTCGTGTTCCACAGGTGGGGGCAAGGCCACCTCTACCGAAACCTGGGGCGGTATAGGGGGTTCTGCTTCAGGCTCCTTCTCTTCTTCCTCTTCTTCCCTTTGCCCATTCTCCTGGCCCTCCGCAGGTACCACCTGTAAGGTAGATAATGGAGGAATTCTCAGACACCAACCTGGCACATTCTTCTCCGCCTCTGGTTTCCTGAGAGAGGGTGGGACAGTCAGCCTAGCGTGTTCCTTCCACTAGGGCAAAGATTTCGTTCTCCTCCACCGGATCCCAGGATTATGAATGCCTCAGCTCGCCCTGAGGAGAATGAACGCAGGAGCGGGCACATTTCTTCTGTATAGGGCAAGGTGAGAAACACTTTTAGGCCCTGTGAATCATATGCTCTGTTGCAACTATTCAAGGAGGACGTTACAGCACTTAAGCAGCCAGAGATAAGAGTGAATGAGTTGGTGCAGCCGTGTTCTAATGAAATTTCCTTTACTACAGACAACAGGTTGGACAATAGGTTATCTGCTGACCCCTAAAAGGGCAATTAGCCCAACACCCTGCACAGATGGCAGATATCCCCTCCAGGACTCTACCTCGGCTGCCTGCTCCCCTGACACTGGGGTGTAAGATCCTTACCTGGGTGACGGTCCGGCATATCTTCAGCCCCTTGTCATGGGTTCCGTCGTCACCATTGCGCTCCGTCTCATCCTCAGAGATTCGGGAGTCGTCAGCATGAAGATCCACAATAGCCTCCTGCCCCGCCAGGGGTTTGATGTCGGGGATGAGGCTCTGGGACACAGATACCCCCCACCCCGTTACACTGGGCCCGTGTCTACTCCCACCTCAACGTGTCTCGTCCTCCCTCCCCGGCTCCTCCCACCTCACCTTGAGGGACTCGGTGGTGATACTGATGGAAGGTTTCTTCTGTGTGGTGGCTGTGCTGGCTCCCCAACGCCGCTTCCGACCAGGCTGGCCCCCCTCTGTGTCACTGTTTCCAGCTGGCACCCCCTTGGTAGCTGCTGTCCCCAAGAAATAGGACCGAACAGTTAGATGGTCTTAGGTCCTCTGCTGGTTCACACCATTAACACCTACAGATAGCCTCCGACTGGAATTTCAGTAAGGTTAACTTAAGGAAACTATTTGGGGACTGGGGAAACCATGCTTCAGAGTAAACAATAAAAGGACCGGAGCCACTTTCTGACCATTAAAAACTACTGCATCTCTGAAAGCAACGAGGGGTGGGTAACCAGGGTGGTGAGCAGTTTAAACACTTAGTGGTAGAAATAACTAAAGTCATGGGGAAGACAGACCGAGGAGGACAGGGAATGCAGAAAAACAAGACTACGTGATACTGATGTCTAAGTAAAGTTAATTTAAGATTGTGATGTGTTCTGATCATGCTTTAGGTTCACTTTCACACTATGACTTCAGATTAAGTTATAAAGATCTGTCACTTTCTCCATTTAGAGTTCCCTCATCGGGAAAATGTTAAAAATGTTACTGTTTGAGGTGTGAGCACTTCCTTTCCTCAGATACTCCCTCAGAATAAAGGATAAACTGATAAAAATTACAGGAGTCCCTCAAACCCACTGCTGGTTCTGAGGGGTCAGGTATCTGAAAGAGGAAACGCACGTAGGGCTAGAGAGGAAACGGTGAGACACCTTACAGTGTCATTAGTTAAGAAAGAAATGTGACCTGAGGAAAATGACAGGGATCACCTGAAGTTTTGAATTTCAAAATGGAACCCTACATATGCCAAGAAGGTATGGATTTGTTGGGTGGAGGAAGTGGGGTGGGAACGGGTGACCCAAGAGTGCCACTGAGAGAGAATGGGAACCTGTTTCTCTATGAACTCATTTTTATGGTACTCCTGACCTTTATCAGGGATTTGGGGCTAGACTTACAGACAACGGAGATCTTCCTCTTGAATGATTTGGGCAGCGAGCTCTGTATAGAGAAGAAAAGGGGAAAAAAAAAAAAGAGAAAGAGACACACCCCACAGAGAGGGGGGAAGGAGGTTAGATGGGGCAGTCTAAGCACAGGCTCCAAAGACACAGAGAGAGAGAGACACAGAGACAGACAGAGACCAAAACAGAAGCGGCAAACGGCAAAAACGAAGCAGAATCAATGCAAGTTAGAGAAAAAAATAAAATCAAACATCACAGCAGGGGAAAGTCATCTAGTCCATACCACACCTGTGTATTAGCTTAACCAGAAATAAGCTGCAAGAGGAATTCAGGAGCCTCCCAGCCCTTTAAAGGCATAGGTCATGCCCTCTTCCCGTGTCTCTACGGGTCCAGAGGACCCCAAACCCAGTAAGATATGCCCAGAACCGGGTCATCTAGTCCTCCTAGGTCTCCTTGCTAACGCTGAGGGAACAAGGAAAACCAACTTTGGGATGATCACTACAACAAGGTAAGCCTCCTCCCTTTCTCAATGTCCAGCCTGACATCCACTGACGGTGGCTCTGAGTCACTGGGACAGCAAACTGTTCAGACTGTCAAGACTGTCCACACCCCTACAGGGCAGGGCAGCGCTAGACCCAAAGAGGAGGCTCCTGAGCAAGTGCCAGGAGAAAGACTTTAACAGTGCCTTTGATAAAGGAAAGTTTTTTTCTTTTTTGAGGGGCAAACTGTCCCCAGGGAGCCTCTGCCTTTCCAACCCACCAGAGCCTTACTGTTTCCTCTCCAACCAAGGCTTGAGCCTTAGGGGCTCTGCCAAGGACCAGAAACTCCCAAACTTGCCTTTGAGCAAGTTTCTGCCCCAAACACTCAGTGGGAGAAAGACTATGGACACAGCAAAAAGAGGAAGAGAGAGAAAAGGGGATTAGAATGTTTTTAGATCTCAGTGCTTATTTCTGGAAAAACTAAGACCTACCACCCGTCTAAAGGGTAGGGCAGGACCCTCTTGATGAAATCCCCTTTCCCCACCCACCCCCCAGCCCCGTTTGTGTCGTCTAACCAAGTCTCCTTGGTCTCCGTTAAGGGCCAACCTGACCCCTAGCCGGGCCGCTCTCGATGGGTAAGTTAGTGAGGAAAAAAAAAAAAGAAAAAAAAGAAAAGAAAAGAAAAAAGGAAAAAAAAAAGTCTTAATTAAAACAGGAAAAACATGAACCAAACAAATCAATAAATCCAATAAAGAAGTCAGAAAAATAAAGAAAGAGAAAATAGTCAAAATAAAAGATTAAATAAAAAGAAGAAGAAGAAAATAAAGAAGAAAATAACTAGGAATATGACAAATGTTCCAGGTACCATCTCACACCTGGGATCTTCAGTTCAGCCAATCGCACCTCACTGTGTACTGTATCTAGTCAACCGCCGGTCCAATCAGAATGAGCCCTCCCTGCTAGGCGCTGTGCAATTGGTGGGGGGTTGGGTTGGCAAAAAAGGTGGGCGCACGGCGTGGTGGTCAGCACGGCACTGCCAGAGTCCTCCCAGGGGCGCAGGGGGGGCGGGAGGAAAACGTGTGGGGGGACGCTGCCCAGTTTCCATGATGTCAAGACAGTTCACTGGCGGTGGCCAGGCTCAGCGAGGGGCACGGGGGGAAAAGGGGCAGAGACATCAGTCCCAGCCCTGTAGGGGCATCATCTTGCAGTCCCTGATGAGACGGCCTGTGAGCAGCAGGAAGGGTCCTGGCCTTTTATCGTGAGAGGCAGGCAGGACCCTATGTCCACCAGTGGCAAGATGCAGCAATACCACCACCCAATACTCGGAATCCAGGTGATGACTCCAGAGTCCCTTTCTCCTCTGCCTGTAAATGGGGAAGGGGTCCTCTCACCGACTGGGATCATGGAGCCTCTGATGAAGGCAGCCCGGGGGCAGTAGGTGGAGAGCCCCAGGACCTGGCACACATTCAGCAGCAAGGTCAGAACACTTTTCTTCTGAGAGTTGTGTGTGGCATCTCCTCAGGGACTCCAGCTGAGACAGTGCTTCCAGTCAGGTGGATGGATGAGCCCCTGCCTCCAGGGATGGAGGAGAAGTTGGAGCAACCAACATGCTGCCCTTCACCATGGACAACAGGGACCAAAGGAAAGTCCATCTGATGAGCAAGTGGTGATACATGGCTGGCTGTCATCAGCATTAAATCCCTGGGCTCAAACCCTAGACTTCTCTGCAGGGCTCCTAGTCGTCACAGCTTAGGCCGAGAGCCTCCACTCGGTATTTTACAGCATGGCACTGTGATCACAAACATTGACTCTTTAGGAGGTCTTGGTGCCCTAGGTGGGAATCCCAACAGTCTGTAGCAAACAAGGCAACCCACAGTCCTCAAAAGGGTAAGGGCATGTGGACAGGCGCCCCAGCACTGACACAAGCTCTTCTTGGGGTGTCCCAAACAGGGAGATGATGCAAGTCCACCCCTTTCCAAATGCGCTTTGCTTTCTCAATACAAGTCTCTCCAGAACAGTGCTCTTCTTGGCCCCCTGATGTAAGCAAGGCAGGGAGGCAAAAGGGGGCCCATCACAGGATCCCATATACATGCCCCCCTCTGGCCAAGACACCTGGATAGCAGACTCGGCTCTGATTGGGCAGCTCAGTAGCAGCGGGTGGGTCCAGAGGAAGAGGCGGCATCAGCGATTGGCCAGTTGGGCAGGGTTATATTTTACGGGCGGATTACCGTACATGAGGTACTTGGACAAAGTTTTACGGGGAAGAAGGACCTTGTAATAAATAATATTCTGCACATCAAATCACTTTCACCGGCCCCCACCCCCGCAACACACACCAAAGAAAGGCTACACACACGACAGTCCCTCCCATCCTGTTACCCCACTCCCAAACCCAGCTAATTCTTTCTCTATTACTTTAAGAGCCAAGAAGACTTCGCTGGCTCTGATGGGGGGAGCCCCCTGAATTGGGTGCAGGATAAAAGATAACATATATGCCAAAAAAGGAAACAGAGTCATAGATATATGGAGAAGGGGCCTTTGGGATCACCCCGAGCGCTGGCTTCTTAAGTAGCTATATCTCTGCAACATGACCACTAGAGGGCAGAGGAGGAACAAAAATTCCTCAGCACAGCTCATCAGCTGAGAACCACCAAAGCCCACTAGATGGCGTCGAGCCCCCACAGGCGTTTAAAAAGGAGGGAAAGCTAACAGTTACTACAGGGAGAAGCCTGAGAGGGTAGCAGGGAAAGCTGGGCCTGGGTCTCGGATAAAGGGCCATCGACTTGATTTTTCCTTTAGTTACAAACTTCCAAGAGTCGGGACTGCACTTCCCCAACAAAGAAAGAGGAATGAATGAGCCCTGTCCCCATCACAAGAGGTCTCCCTCGCTAAACCAGCGAATTCTCCCTTGGCCCTTTCCTGATCCAAGTCTGCCTACCCCCTTTAACCTATCCCACTGTGTAAGAGGGATTACCAAAGTGGTCTAACTCTTTCCCCTAGGCCCGCTACTGCCCACCCACCCCAACAGGTGGCTTGGAAATTTACCTCTTTCTTCTCCTCATCTTCAGCACTGCCCTCTGGGCGGTCATCATTGCTGACTTGGTCTGCAATAGGCACGGGGGGTTCTGGAACCTCATTTTCAGGTCTGTTTTCACTTGTGTCCATGGTCACTTCCTCCTTCTCCTCACTGACAGTATCGGGAGAGGTAGGGAGGGAAGGGCAGGAAAGAACCAAGGGGAAGAGAGAGCAAGATGTTAGGTTTGGGGTCAGGAAACCCCCATGCCTCATCACTTGGGTGGGGTTGGGAGGGCTGCTTTTCAGATGAGACTAGAGACCTTGCCCCCACAGGACAACTGGGAAACTGTTTTTCTTGGGAGAAGAGCACAGGTCGTAGCAACCACATCCACCCACTGCCCAGATGGGATAAAGCTGTGACGTGTGGGGTCAGGACTCCCGACTGTTTTTCAGGTAATTCACCAGAGTACTCTTACACGGAAAGGAGAAACATACCCCTCTGAACACAGTCCCTCAAAAGTGACCGATATGCCCACAACCCTGTGGCCTCCCTATCCCCCGGCCACAGGCATCTTTAACAAAATTGCATGAGAAATTAAGGGAAGCCTGATTGCTTAAGACAAAGAATGGCTGTGGCAAGCGATCCCAAGCTTGTGTTTACAATCAACTGCTTAAGAAGGCCTACCGACCCACAGGATCTGGAAACAACAGGAATGGAGAAATTGGGGAGGGGGGCAGTGGTTGCAGGGAAAGTAGGGCTGGTGAGGGTTCGAACTTCAGTAAGGACCCTCTCATTCAAAAGGAAAAATGACAAATGCTAGAGTTTGAAAGCTCAGAGAAAAATCAGGCCACTTTTACCTGCTCAGAGGTGTAGGAATTGTTCTTACATTCGGCTTTCGCCCAGATTCTCCCACTCCCTCATTCCAACTTCCAAGAGATAAAGAGAGCAGGCCTCCCAGTCAGGACACACCCTCCCCCACACCCTGGATCCCCTCCCCACTACAAATACTGAATCCCCCCCACCCCCACTCTGAATCACACAAGTTCGCTCCCATTTCAGGCAATGAATCCTACAGATTCGCTTCAGATAAACTATCTTCCCATTTCTTTTCCATCTCCATCCCTAACTTCTATCTCTAATCTTACTCCCACTATCACCCAAACCCTGAGGGAAAAAAAAATCGAATTAAGATGATCAGGGGCCTAAGACCCAGGAGAGGGGAAACCAAGCCTCCCCACGCTGATAGCCACCACCAGAAAATTCAGCATTCCCCACAGGCTGACTGACACTCAGAGGTCAGAACAGCCTCCCCAGAGCAGGCAGGGAGGGATGCACAGGAAGGGGGAGGGGGAAATCGGAACTGTGCCCCCAGCTAACCGGCACCCACAGAAACACGCGATTCAACTGCCTGTATCTAAAGAAAAGACTTATCCAAAAAATACCTATTTCCCACACGGAGAGGGCAAGTTGGGCCAATTAGAAACCAGGCAGGAAGGACAAAGGGGGAAAGCAGAATGATTGAAAACAAACCAAAACGAAAAGATGGAATGAAAGCCATGGGGAAGAGAAGGAAGATGAGGTAGGCTAGAGCGGTGGGGAAAAGGGATACATGGAAATGTGAAGCTCTCACCCTTCTTTGCTTTCTGATAACATGATTTTTTTTTCTCCCCCTGGAAGTGCTGTTTATCCCTTTCTGGAATGGAAGAAATAACAAAAACCAAACAAAAAAATCCTAAAAATTAAAAAAAAAAAACCAAAAACCACAACACCTTCCTTGTCCCAAGAGCCCACCACCTCCTCCCCAGCCACCCGATCCAGAGAGAGAAAATAGAGATGCAGCAACTGGGGATCCAAAAAATGGTAAATGGAAGGGGAGGTGGTGGTGGTGGTGAGGGGAGGCTAAAATAGATCTGGCTTTTAAGAGATAAGCGTTAAGTCCTCACGGCAAACCCCGAGTTCGGCTGGATTGGTCTCTCTGGAGAAGGAGGAGGAAGAGGGCCAGGCTGCTGGTAGTGGCTGGCTCTATTGTATTGGCGGAGCGGCGGCGATCAGCCGGAGACATGCAGGGGAGCCATCTTGCCACTTACCCAGCAGCCCGTGTGTGCGGATGGGGGAGGGCCCTGCTGCAGCAGGGGAGGGGAAAGAGAAGAGGGAGGGCGCTGAGTGAGCAAGGTTCTTAGCCTCTGGCAGGCCACAGGGAGCTCACTGCTGGCTCAATAGGCCTGGCCTTTTTCCTTCTTTTCTCAGGTTACAACAGCTACCGAGGCCTAACTCCACAGGGAAAGGGTGCACTCTCCTTGTCTTCCCAGGGGGCGGGGGAGGGGGCTGGGTGGAGAGGACGTACAAAGTTACAGCTGCTTGCTTGGAAGATTCCAGAGAAAAGAAGAAGGGGAAACAGCAGAGCTTGGGAATGAAAAATGGTTAAAGAAGGAAGACAACAAAGCCAAAGTTGAAAGAGACACAGAATGGAGGGTCATGAGCAATTTTTCCTGTGCCCACCTCCCTCCATCCTAAAGCCAGTCAGCTGTTCCTGCGGGGAGGTGGGATGAGAACTGGCACCATCCAATCACTAGAGGAGCTAGCTGGCTGCTCACCCCAAGCAAGGACCACGTGTTATTACTCCAACCGGTCCTTTCTCCAGGGATGGCGGGAGGAGAGGATGGGAGAGAGAGTTCCTTTTTGAATTACCAGTAGAGAGGGGAAGAGGTGTCTCTGAAGAGATGACAGACAACTTTGTTTCACAGAGTCTTTAATCAGGTCACCCTGCCCCGGGGTCCACTGGAGCCAGCAAGGAAAAGGATAAACAGGGCAAGGGGACCTTGGGTAGCTGAAGCATGAAGGCCACTTCTTGGAGCAAGGGCTCCAAGGTGGGGGCTCCGAAGTAGATAAGCCGAAGTGAGAGAGCTCTTACACGGGTTGGGGGGGGGTGTCTGCTGGGCCCGAAGTGTTTGGGAACTAAATGGAAATTATTAATCATGGGCATCTTCACCAGACCAAGTGAAATAAGAAGCTGACTCTATTTAAAAACCAAACAAACAAACCACTCAGTAGATGCTCAAAAAGACTCCTTTGCTGACTGCGAAGGTAGCTCCTTCTGCATCCTAGTGGCAGAAGTTTAACAGTAAGGTATTTAATCAAAAGCTTGGTATTATCTCATTTGTAATGCCAGAGCTTTCAGCCAGGAATAAATTTTCCTCCCCACCGCTTAAAATCTCGTCTGTGCTGACCACATGCTAAAGTGGTCATGTTTACACATTACTCTAAAGTTCCCTCTCAAAAAAAAAAATAAATAAATAAAAAAATAAAAAAAATAAAGTTCCCTCTCACTCAGTCGTCCCTGTTTGCTCAGTAAGACCGGAGAGAGCTCTGCAGTCAAACTGGCTCGGGCCCAATCACGGCCTGAGGCCTGACCGTGCCCCCATACAAGTTCTGTGACACCGGGCGAGTCTCTGATCCTGTGTATCTCTTAACTTCATCTGTAAGGCGGGGGTCACAACAATACCTATCTCATGGAACTGTATGATAAGGCTTTGCCCTTAAGAGTCTGGCTTGGGACAACGCTCCAAGTCAAGGTAAGGATATACATAAAAACATGTACATTTAATAAGTCATTTATCTCATTTGATACCCTATGGAGCTTTTTCTGAGTTTCCTCAAAGAGTAGACTGCGCTTTCTCCGATGCGAAGGCATCCAGTAATTGGTTTGACAGGTTTTTAGCAAGGACCTCATGACTCTGTACAATAACCACTGGCTGACTTGCCCCTCACCTCCACCCTGCAGGATTCCTCAAGGCCAGGGACTCCATCCCTTAACCCTAGTCCAAGGGCCTAACACAAAGAAACGCTCAGTAAATATTTCTGAATTAGGCTGTCATCGTGTATACCAAGTGGACACTTTAACGACTGCCTGCTGAACTAAAAGTTTTCTTCTTCTTAAAGTAACCTCTACGCCCAATGTGGGGTTTGCAATCATGACCCCAAGAGTTGTATGCTCTCCCAACTGAGCCACAAAGCACCCCAAGTTTTCCTCTTAAACAGTATTTTAGGTGGAATTCTCACAGAGAATGTTACCCTCCAACATCCTCAAATAAATGTTCCCTATCCATCAATCGTCCTAAAGTAGTTTCAGCTGCCAATATGCCTCTCCAGAAGTAGCTTCCTTGGAGGAAGAATTTTTCTTTCATTGGAAATTCTTTTTCGTTTTTTTTCAAGAATAAGAGTTTTACGACATTATCCTCGGCCTTCTTAAGAGACAGTAAGTTTGTGCCTCTATTTCCCCACAAGCAATTCTGTGGGATCCAGGATTCCGAAGACTTTATTTTCCTAAGAAAAATATCCTTTTTTTTTTTTAATTCAAGGATTCAAAGGAATCCTCGAAACTGCTCCCAAAAGAGACTCAAATCTATTTGCTGGACCAGTCCCAAAGCCTTCTTAGCTACTTGTCAGAGGTCCATGAAGCTTTTCTTTGTAGCCCTTTTTAAACAAAAGGCATCTAGACATCTCCCTTCCCACATTTAAGTTCTTGCACAAATATTTCTGATATCTTTGAAAAATCTGTGAAATTGCATGGGAGTTTAGGGGTGGGAGATTTCTGTCCATAACTGAACAGCACAAAAAGCATTTGCAGCCCAGAAGAAAAGGACAGAACTACTTGGGAGACTAACATCACATTATATTTCATATCTAAATAAGATTCAGAAAAACTAACAGAAAAGGAAATTTCTACAGGCGTATATGTTTGAATTTTAGTTACTACAGAAAAATCATGAGCAAAAAAAAAAAAAAAAAAAAATCATGAGCTGAGGACCTGATACGAAATAGTGGGATGTGACTATTTTCAGGCAGTGAGACTTAAGTATAGAATACTGCAGGGGCATACTAGTTTCAAGATAACCAAGGATGTTACGATTTTGGGGGTACGTCCTTAGATTCCAATTTCTCGGTAAGCAAATGCCATTGATAATAAATTCTACTTAAAAAAACTATGCATTACTGGCATATTGGTACTGTAGGTTCCCTGGAGAGCGACCATTACATTGTCATATTGGCTTAAAAAACTATTTTCTTCCTTGTACTCAGGCAAAAGGACAAATAAACATAATAAGCCAAAAGCCCAAAGCTGCTATTGCCTGCAAGGGCTGCGTACTCAGGAAGGTGATATTAAGAAAAATTCAAGTTTGAATCAACTATTGGATAATCAACTGGATGATAATACAGTTACTCCCAAAAAAGTTCATTCCCCCCCCCTTTTTTAATGTAAAAACAGAGTAGCATTATATTCTGCTATATGAAAACACTTTTGTTATATCCATAGCAGGCAGAAGACTGGATTTTGGAACATGGCTCAGTTGAAATAGGACTGAGGGCCACAAATTCCTGTTCTAAACAATGACAAGATACCTTACCTCATAAATTAAGAATTCCTCAGAGCACAATCAGAATCAGAATGGATTTAACAAAGCACAGAAAAAGTTAGGCAATCTCTTCCAGGTGCTGACAGGTTCTTGAAGTCTTTTTTTTTTTTTTAAACACTTTACTGAATCAACAGGCCCTAGGCTCTGTCTCTTGTTGAGACAGATAGGAAAACCAAGGTTAAGCCACAAATAGTCTTTTCCATTCAGCACTGTCGATCCCACTTTTAAAATTGGCCAGGGGCTCCAGAGGTCACCAGGCTGATAACTAGGACTCTAGAGGAGTGAAAGACTAGGACGACTGGTGTGAATCAGATGCAGTAGGGCTTCCAGAAATGTAGGTAAACCTCTCCAAGAGTCATTTACCAAATCCAGTGCCAGATTAGCCTATGAGTTTAGGCCCTTGGGCATGTCTTTTTATTAGGCTGCTGAACAGACCATCTGGAGACAGGCAGAGGGAAAGTAGGTAAAGGGGATGTGTGTGAGCTACTCCCAAGCTCAGACTGCATTTCTCACCTATAGGCTGCTCCACCGAAGCTCGCCTAGGCAACAAGGACAGTCTTGGTATTTGCCTAGGGTGCCACTTGCCTATCACCTTGTTGGAATCAATGTGACTGGATTACCTCAGTCAAATTGGAAAATCAAAGGCACCTTTATGTGGGGAGAAAAACTGTACAGGACTCCAAGTTTCATGTGCCTCGGACTTGCAAGCTAAAGTCCAGAAATAAAGACGCCTCAAAACAGCATCAAGTGCTGTTTTGTTGCCAGGATCTCATAGACACTGAATTTTAGGGCAAGCAAAACCTTTTTAGAAAATTACTTGCTTCTCAAGGTGTATAGGAGGCAGTTCCTCAGGCCCAATTACTAGCAGGTTGTCAACACCTACTTCAAAACTGCCATTATACAAAGGACATGCTGCAGCCCCTTGGGCTGGGGTAGGGGAGGGCAGGTATTAGCTCTGGTTGATGGATATGGAAGGGAAGGTGTCACCCCATTTCCTCATCGATGGTGTAGCTGGGGAATCCTGAACACCTTCCAGAATCCGCTGGATTTTCACTTTATGGTCCTAGAAGAAAAACCCTCTCCAAAGGATAATGTAGGCACCCCGAAAGGGAAAAATAAAACGTTTCAAAGGAAGGAGAGTGAACGTTTGACTTTCAAACCAAAAAAGTAATGGCCACAAGATGGCAGCAAAGGCAAGACCATTAGAATAGACAGTAGTGAAGGTATATCCCAAGGTAAAAGCTATACAGGTAATAAGGAGTACAAAACTAGTATTAAAGTCATAAGGAAATGAGATAATAAATCATTATCACCTGCCCACCACCCTCCAAAATCAGAGGTAAGACAGTCTGAAGCCCTTAGAAGAGTGTAAATTATTAGGCTTTTACATAGAGGGAAAAATCATACTGCTAGTATTAGTGTTAAAATGACATAAAACCAACATAGAACAATTTTAGGCCAACTGTCTAAACTGGATGTTCACTAAAGAAGTACAGGATTCTTGATGTCTAAAAGCTAAGCAATCTTATTTCCACAATGTTTTGCTCTTCATTTCCCATGAGACTCTAAAGCCAAGAATTTGGGTTCAATGGCTTCTTAACATATAGTACCTAGCTCAGAATAACGAATGATATGCTTGTTCTTACCTGTATTTTTCTAGAACTAAATATAAAGAATAAAACTCTCGTTAATTATGTAAATGGTAAAAGTCAACCCAAGAATCCCAGAAACAAACTTCTGGTTAATATATACTTCGTATTTGGCTGTACTGTACCCAGTAAGAACTAAGAGAGACTGTGCTTGATAAAGACAGCCAACAGCTAAGGAAAACAACAGAAACCCAAAAACACCTCCCTGTGCCTTTCTTGGCAGACTCTTGATATCCTTTGTTAAGCTGAGCTCCCAGGCTCAGATGTAGCTGGTAAACGTGAGTTAAACATTGAGTTAAGATGCCCTGAGTCAACTCCCTTACGCCGCCCTGAGTTTGGAAACCAAAGCGTCTGCTATCTGCTCCTTAAAAGAACTGACTATTTTGGTCAGATGATCCCAGATATGGGTTTCCTTAGGCTCTAACCACCACTTTTCAGAGTGCCTTAAGAATTCCGGTGGTAGCTCTCAACATAACCGAAGCCTAGCCTTCGTCCAGATAAAGCTCTGCCTTTATGTTTTAAAAGGAAACTAGGACTGCTTAGTCAAAGCACCCCAGGGAGCAAAGAACTATCCCACACTGCCAGTTCCTTGTTATACCCCAGTTGAGACAGATTACTTACACAGTGTGATGAATCCTTTCTGATTCTGGCAGGTGAGCGGTCTGGGTCTCTGAGGTTTGGGGCTGTGTGGCAGCTGGTGGCTCTGCCTCTTCAGCTTCGCACTTCTTTGGGCTCCCCTGTCAGAACAAACATAGCAAAACGCCCATAGCAACGTACTTAAATCTGCTTGGTTCCTTTTCTTTAACCTGGAACCAGTAAAAGGCAGAGCAGGACTTACATAGCGGCGGCTCCCCACTTAGCCCCGTAGATCTTTGTTATTTTCGTTTAGAGAGTGGAATGGAATGCTGCTTAAGGAATTTCTATGCCAGCAATCATTTTAGTAGAGTTTTTTTTTGGGAGAACTAAGAAAAGGCTTCCCTTGGGGCAGAGGAAGACGACATTCTGTGGAAGTGACCCTGCGAGCCCTGGAGATGAGGACCCTGCCGCCCAGCCTCACAGACAGCTTTCATGGACTAGGGAGTTGGAACAGAGTTCGGTGGAATCGTACAGGTATCCCCAACCACCTATATTCCTACTGAACCGTATCCAGACCGACCTTCCAGTTTGATAGCTGAGACAAAAGGGAAAGTCGTGCCTAATCCTCCATCTCCTTCTAGGGAGGGGGCAGAATAGCCTACCCGCTCAGGCTGTAACCTCTGGGTCACATGCTTTTCAGCTGGCTCAGACTGGCTCAAACGCCTCCCTCGGATAGAGGATGAGGTGGAAGTCCTCTCCTTTGGCTCAAGGACCTGCGGTTGTGGCACTGGTGGAGTTGCAACCTCCTGACCAGAAGAGGGATCTTTGGTTTCAGTGTAGCTGGTGCTGCTGTCCCTGGAGACTCCGGGGCTCAGAGACTAAAGAAATGAAGCACATAAGGTCAATTATTTTATACGGTACGTATTCAGTACGTCACTGAGTGTTCCAACTTCCACTGACTCAATTTAATACTCTAGGCCCTTCCCTCCCTATGTTTATTCCTCTTTCAGTTTGTGATCTTCTTGACTTCCTAGAATATCCAGCAAATTAAGTTCCAACTATGTGCTAGAAGAATATGAGGATACACATACAATAAGGCACATACGTATCTTCAAGTTTATAGTCTCGTGAAGACAGGCACATGAGTCAGCTTTGGAATGGAAGGGACTCAAAAAAACGAAAAAGGCCTCTATTTAGGGATCAACGAATTAAAAACTAGACTCTGAAATGATGGGAAAGTAATCACTGACCTGGGGAGTAAAGGAAGCTTTTCCCATTCCTGCCAGAAATTATAATAGGTTCTCCTGGGGCTGAAAAACACTGGCATACAAACAGAACATCGAGGCACCCAGGATTCTCCCACACTTACTTTTCTGCTGTTGCTTGAAGCTGAACGGGAACGGGAACGGGAACGTGACCTAGACTCGGATGTTGATCGGGAGCCCATCTCGGATCTACCACGAGGGTTGGTGTGAGTACGTGCCCGAGATACATCTCTCTGCTTGGATCTTGGAGGTGAGTGAGACTGAGAGCCTGAGCTGTCAGGAGAGCGAGATCTTGATCTAGAACTGGAGGATGAAGAGGAGGACCGGCTTGAGGAGGAGTCAGCTAACTGTTTCAATCTGTGGCTTGGGAGAAGGGTATGAGAAGCCCTTCTACCTTCCTTCTGTTCCAAAGACAGCTGTTTCAGAGATTCCTCAGTGATCCCTTTGGCCGGTGCTAATTCTTCCATTTTAAGAGGGAGTGGCTGAGCAGATTTTTCTGACTCAGTTTCAAGACCCTTCGGGGTTGAGCATTCAGCTAGTGTGCTTTTCTGAACGAGAGGCAGGACACTCTCCTCTGGCACTTTCTCTGCTAGAGATTCTGCTTTGGTGTCTGCAGGACTTGCCAAAGGAGGCAGGCCTCCCGCCAACTGGACAGTATGCTGAGAAAATAATAGCTCCCTGGCCTCCGCATCCGTATTAGGAGGAGACAGCTGAGTGAGGACAGGGGGAGCTGGGCCTTCCATGGGCTCTATTTCTTCTTCACTCTGGAGTTGCGTGTTAGGTGGTGAAGATGCTTCCTTGGTAAGTAAAGGTGGGGGAGTTTCCTCCTCAATGGCATTTTGCTCTGGTGGTAGCACAAGAGGGGCCTTCTCCAGATCTTCAGTCAGTCGAGGAGGGGAAGGGGACTTTGATTTTTCCTCCAAGCGTTTTGAAGATTTTATTTCCTTTCCTTCTTCCTCAAGAGGAGAAACTGTTTTCATTTCTTTCTCCTGCTGATGTCTGGCCATATGACTTCTTCTCGCTTCTTCCTGGGACCTTGTGACTCTTCCTCCTCTCTCTAACCCTTCCTGTTCCTGGGATCTTATGGTTTGAGGTTTCTCATCTACCACCTCCTCTGGTTTTGCTCTGGGCAAGTCTTCTCCCTCTTCTGCTTCCTCAAACTGTTTCAGGACTGGTGCATCCCTAGACTTTTGTCCTTCCTCGTCTTCCTCTTCCTCCTCTTCTTCCTCTTCCTCCTCCTCCTCTTCTTCCTCCTCTGTTTTCAAATTTCGATCTGCTCTGACCCTCAGATTTCTGGAAGGTGTTTCTTGATCCTCTTCCTCCTCAGCCACTTGGCTACACTCAGAGAGTTTAGCTGCTCTTGCCTGAAAGAAAAGATATACAATGGATCCAAGTATATTTGCTCACTATCAGAGGGGAAAGGGGATCTCAGGAGATACACACAGGAAGGAAAAACTCAATGACAAAGGCTTGCATCCACACAAACAAGTGTGGCAGTAAACAAGCATGACCTATCAAGCTCTTATGGGAATCAAAACAGAGTGCAAATGAAACACAATAATGGGGGCGCCTGGGTGGCTCAGTGGGTTAAAGCCCCTGCTTTCAGCTCAGGTCATGATCTCAGGATCCTGGGATTGAGACCCGCATCGGGCTCTCTGCTCAGCGGGGAGCCTGCTTCCCCCTCTCTCTCTGCCTGCCTCTCTGCCTACTTGTGATTTCTCTGTCAAATAAATAAATAATAATTAAAAAAAGAAACACAATAATGAAACTGCTACTAGTTCATTTTGCAGTTTCAAGCTTTAAAAACAAATACAAACTGAACATCTAGAAAGTGGCAAGGAGGTGGTGGAACTGACCTATCATTGCTTAATGTAATTATTTTATCATTCTGGTATATTTAATCTTTTCCCCATCATTTCTTTTCCATACTCATAATCATACCACAGATGGACTTTTGTGTTCTGCTTTAACATTGTATCATACGGCTTTAAAGTTCTTTTTTTTTTTTTATTAAAGATTTTATTTATTTGACAGAGAGAAACACAGCGAGAGACGGAACACAAGCAGAGGGAATGGCAGTGGGAGAAGCAGGCTTCCTGCCGAGCAGGTTGCCCGATGCCAGGCTCGATCCCAGGACCCTGGGACCATGACCTGAGCCGAAGGCAGCCGCCTAACGACTGAGCCACCCAGGAGCCCCGGCTTTAAAGTTCTAACTGAATAGCTGTATCTTTTCCAATAATATACTTTAGTATTATAGACCAGCCTGTTAGCTTTCATAATTTATTTTTTTAATTATTTATTTAATTGCCCCCAATGTGGGGCTCGAACTCACCACCTTGAGAATCCTGTTGATTCTTCCTCTACAAGCCTCTCCTGTTCTTTTTTTCATTGATACCACCTTTGGCTTCTTATTTCCTTACTCCTGAATTACTGAGATTTTCTACTGACTTTCTGGTGCCAAACTGTACTCTCTAATTCATTTTGCACGGTACCAATAGATTTTCCTAAAACACCTTTTTTTTTTTTAAGATTTTATTTATTTATTTGACAGAGAGAGATCACAAGTAGGCAGAGAGGCAGGCTGAGAGAGAGGGGGAAGCAGGCTCCCCACTGAGCAGAGAGCCCGATGTGGGGCTCGATCCCAAGACCCTGAGATCATGACCTGAGCCGAAGACAGAAGCTCTAACCCACTGAGCCACCCAGGCACCCCATAATTTAATTTTTTTAAAAGATTTTATTTATTTATTTTTCAGAGAGAGAGAGAGAGAGAGAGAGAGAACAAGTAGAACAAGCAGGCAGAGGCAGAGGGAGAAGCAGGCTCCCTGCTGAGCAAGGAGCCCGATGTGGGACTCGATCCCAGGACCCTGGGATCATGACCTGAGCCGACGGCAGCTGCTTAACCAACTGAGCCACCCAGGCATCCCCATAATTTAATTTTTATCATAATTTAATTTTTATCTATTTGCTTAGGAATCTGAGTAGACCTAATTAAAAAATAAAAAAGAGTTCTCTCGTGTGGGCTGCCCACGTGCCATCCAGACTGAGGAAGACCTGGACACCTTGGGGCCACTGGGGCCACGGAAGCATCAGCAAACACCGGAAGCCAGAGGAGGCCAGGGTAATGCCGGGGACACGCATCACCATGGGATCAGCTCTGACAAACATCACCCAGGTTACTCCGGAAACGTTGGTATGAGGCGTGAGGACTTAAAGAAGAACCAGAGCTTCTGCCCATCTGTCAACCTTGGCAAATGGCGGGCCTTCATCAGTGAGTAGACACAGGTAAATGCCGCCAGAAACAAGCCCGGAGCTTCTCCTATCCCTGACATGGCACTCAGGCTACGAAGTTTTGGGAAAGGGAAATCTCCCCAAGCAGCCTGTCATTGTGAAGGGCAAATTTTTGAGAAGATGAAGAGGCCTGGGGAGCGCTGTGTCCTGGTAGCTTGAAGCCATGTGGAGAAAGGTTCATTAAATGCTAACAAGTACTTTTGAAAGAAAAACAAACAAACCGCCCCCTCCCCCAAAAACCCCAAATGAGATAAAGATGAGAAAGAGGAAAAAGAAAAGGACTACAGAAATCTAAAGAGACACAAACTCTGAAAAAGTCCAAGAAGGAAGAGGAGGAAGAGATATCCAAAGCAGTACTCAAAGAAGTGACTGATGCTTTAAGAGGTATTTATTTGAGTTACCTGTCTGACCCTGGGTGATCGTCTTTCTCCTTTCCTTGGCTTATCATCATCAGATTCACCTTTCTCTTCAGAAATGGAGGAGCTTTTTCCTATCAAATGAAAGAAAATCAAGTCAGATTCATGGCATAAACATTCATTCAAGAATGCTTTCTAAAATTCAATCACAGCATATGAGCTGGTCAATACATATCTATTAAATTCTTTAACTCCATAAGTAAATTTATAAATTTTATAATTTTATAAATTTATAAATAAACTACATAAAGTTCTAATCCAGGCGGGGGGGGGGGTGGTGCCTAGGTGGCTCAGTTGGTTAAGTGTCTGACTCTTGGCTTTGGCTCAGGTCATGATCTCAAGGTCCTGGGACTGAACCCTACGTTGGGCTCCACATTCAATGGGGAGTCTGCTCCAGGATTTTTTCTCTCCCTCTAGCCCTGCCTGTCCTCACATGTGCGCGCTCACTTGCTCTCTCTCAAAAATAAAGAAATGAATCTTAAAAAATAATGAAGTTCTAAGGGTCTTATTAATAATTCCTGCTCTGCAGGAATTATTTCCTGGAATATTTCCAGCATCTCAAAACCAACTCACATATTACAAACAAACAAAAAAAAAATATTTTGTACATATAGTACAAAAAAGTGTACAATAATCACTGGTGGCTTCATCGCTACCAGGGGCTTCAAATTGTCTTGCAAGGATGTACAAAGCGCACCGATTTCTATGAAATGTTTTGTAACCGTTTTTCTGGATTGCCTATTGCTACCACTAGTTATGAACAAAATATGATGATTAACAAAACAGTTTGCAAAACAACAATCTCATGAAATAAGTACTTATTGTTTTTAGGTCCTAAAGTTCCTAGAAATTACTTCAAGCCACTGGACAGGGCTTCACAATTGGTCCCTCTCAATTATGTTTTTATATAAAAAGCTCAAGGTGAGACGTTTTTGAAAGGAAAAATAAATTCAAGAAAGCTTGAAAACCATCAATCTAGGTCATTTCAAATAATAACTCCATGTAAAACTGGAAAAAAAATTTCATTCACATTCCAAGGAAGGAAGGTAACTGCATAAATCACTGGGTGGTTCAGTCAGTTAGGTGTCCAACTCTTGATTTTGGCTCAGGTCATGATCTCAGGGTCATGAGATTGAGCCCCGCGTGAGGCTCTGCACTGAGCATGAAGCCTGCTTGAGATTCTCTCTTTCCTCCCTCTGCTCCTTCCCACTCTCTTGGAAATGCTCTCACTCTTAAAACAAAATAAAACAAAAAACAAAAAACGACCACCAACCAAGCTGGGTCTAAATGTCTTGACCAAGAAAAAGGCAGAAATGGACTGAAAGATTTCTAAGCTTCCTACCAGTTTCAAAACATTACACAAAATAGCAATGCAAATATTGACGAGAGCCAGTTTAGAAAAGAGCTTTAAGATGAGTATATCCCAGATACTTAGTTAGGTTGTGCTCAATTTTAATATAGTACAAAAAGCTTAAATGATCTACAAAACCATGTCCTACACTAAACTGGTACAAATAAAACAGATGGTGTGAGCTCTAACCCAAGGTCTTATTTCTATATCCCAACAATCTAAAATGAATTAGTCTTTGCTCCTGTAATTAAAAGAAGAAACATAAAACAAACTAAAAGACTGCTCGTATTTTGTAAAACTTTACTCCGTGATCACTTTACTCATAGGATCTCTGAATATATACCATTTCGTATCTGGGTTAGTGAAAAAAAGACTTGCATTATGGGAGTCTGTACAGGATCTATAGTTAGGATATATAGTAACAAGCCAGATTCTCTAGCAAACACTGAGGGATAATCTGTAAGAATTAATAATGTGGTGATTGTAATAATCAATCACAATTTCATAGTTAAATAACCTGGAATAGATTAAATTACAACATGAGCAAAACCGAAAGAAAATTGTTTTCCATTAATTTGAGATAAAGCTCCTCTACAAGTTTAAAATAAAGAACCAATTTTTGTAGTTTAATAAAAAAGAAAATAAAGGTAGAGGCTGAGGGAAGGGACAAACAGGCAGAGCAGAGAGGATTTTTACAACAATGAAAATACTCTGTATGATACCGGAATGATGGGTACATATTATACATCTGTCCAAACCCACAAAATGTACGACTCAAGAGTGAATCCTAAGGTAAACTATGGATCTCGGGTGATTATCACTCGTCAACCTAGGTTCTTCAATTTTAAGAAATGTACCACAATGATGGGGGAATGTTAATGGGAGAGACTATGCATGTGTGAGAGTAGAAGGCATCCTGGAAATCTCTGTACCTTCCTTGCAATTTTGTCATGAACCTAAAACTGCTCTAAAAAAAAATAATGCCTTGAGGGGTGCCTGGCTGCCTCAGTTGGTAGAACCTGAGGTTCTTGATCTCAGGGTTATGAGTTCAAACCCCACGTTGAACATTATTTTTATAATTTTTTTAAGAAAATGTCTAAAAAGTTATTCAAATGCTTAAGAATTTAAAAAAATTAATTAAAATAAAAAAGGGGTGCTTGGGTGGCTCAGCTGGTTAAGCATCGGATTTTTTTTTTTTTAAGATTTTTATTTATTTATTTGACAGAGAGATAGAGGGCACAAATAAGCAGAGCAGAGGCAGAGGGAGAGAGAGAAGTAGGCTCTCCACCAAGCAAGGAGCCCAATGTGGGGCTCGATCCCAGGACCCTGGGATCATGACCTGAGCTGAAGGCAGTCACTTAACCAACTGAGCCACCCAGGCACCCCATAAGCATCGGATTCTTGATTTCAGCTCAGATCATAATCTCAGGGTCATGAGATCGAGTCTTTGTGGAGCCTGCTTAAGATTATCTCTCCCCCTCTCCGTCTGCGCCTCCCTGTTCCCTTGCTTTACTCTCTAAAAAAAAAAAAAAAAAAAAAATAGGTCAGAGGGACAATAAAGATCTGAATATTGCAGATGTATTTTAAGCTTTACAAAAACAATATGATTTTTTTTTTAGATTTTATTTACTTATTTGACAGAGGGAGAGAGATCACAAGTAGGCAGAGGCAGGCAGAGAGGGAGGGGGAAACAGGCTCCCCGCTGAGCAGAGAACCCAATGCTGGACTCAATCCCAGGACCCTGAGACCATGACCTGAGCCGAAGGCAGAGGCTTTAACCCACTGAGCCACTCAAGTGCCCCCAAAATGGATGATTTAAAAACTTTGTTTTTCTTTTAGTTTTTCCAAATTTTCTTTAAAACGTACTACTTTTTGTACTAAGAAAATAAATATATTAAAAAGGATAAAATTCTATCCTCTGGAGAAAAAATATACTCTTCAAATCCTATGAATAGCTAAAATTCATAGGCCTAACTGTACTGGCTTTTTTTTTTTTTTTTAAGATTTTATTTATTTATTTGACAGAGAGAGATCACAAGCAGGCAGAGAGGCAGGCAGAGAGAGAGGGGGAAGCAGGCTCCCCGCTGAGCAGAGAGCCCAATGCGGGGCTCGACCCCAGGACCCTGAGATCATGACCTGAGCTGAAGGCTGAGGCTTTAATCCACTGAGCCAGCCAGGTGCACCCGTACTGGCTTTTATCACCACAATATTTTATTTTATTTTATTTTATTTTATTTTATTTTATTTTATTTTATTTGAGAGAGAGAGAGAGAGAGAGAAAGTGAGTGTGCACAAGCAGGGGGAGTAGCATGCGGAGGGAGAGGTCCTGGGGCTCCATCCTAGGACCCTGGGATCATGACCTGAGCCCAAGGCCGATGCTTAAGAAGGCAGATGCTTAACCAACTGAGCCACCCAGGCATCCCTATCACTGCCAAGTTCTATCTAAGAAACATTCTCTTTGTTTTCTTATTATTTTAAAAACAGGAATTATATGTACATATTTAAAGCCATACTAAAGACGCTTTGTGGTGAATAACAAGCTCTCCATAAGCACTTATGCACTCTGTATAAATAACTGTGATTTTAAGGGTTGGGAAAAAGACATGTTTTATGAAGTTGGTCAGAGATAAATGTGTTAAACAGGTCAAAGACTTCAGAGTTGTGATTTTAAAATTAGGTATGTACAAGCAAATAGCCTCTTTCTTCACCTATTGAAAGCTGAATGCTATTCTATTGGACCATGATGTTGTTTTGATGCTGTAAAACTGCAGTGATAGAGAAGTCTAGGTGACCGCTTCTCTGGAAGCACTTAAGTAGTAAGTCATCAAAGAGATGTGGGCTCTTCAGAAAGTTTTGGTCATGACAGTTTTGCAAAAAAAAAAAAGACAACTGGAGGGGACTGCAGACATAAAATGGGAACTTAGTAAGCAGCACAAAATATAAAGAAGAAAAAACAAGATAAATAAGAAATGAGGAATCACCTTCTAGCTCCCTGTAAGGAACTGATGTGATGTAGACAAGCTTCTGGGAAAGGTGACATCTTCTATTATGGGCACATGGCCACATTGAGTGTCTTAAACCAGGTGTTAATAATATGTGATGTGTAGAAACTGAGCACTTTTAGCAAAGAGTGGAGCCAATGCAAGTTAAGAAATATATTTCAGGAGTTGAAAAGCAAGGGTAAGTGTGAGATTTCCAAGATTCCAAAGCCAGAAGCCTTCAGACTGCTAGACAGTAGAGAAGTGAAGAATGTTTATAAGGGCCATATAAAAAAGTAGTGTCTTCTTTCTAGAAAACAAATCCTTGGATATGAATAAGAAGCAGGAATTAAGAGAATGGAGGGAGACCTGGCAATGACTCCAAACTAAATCTGACTGTTAGCTGAGTAACTTAACTAGTATTTCTCTACAATCTCAGCTTCCAGATTTAATATGAGAAAAAGGAATGAGGACTGTATGCCCTATAAGCAAAAGGCTGGTTAAGATCCCCTGGAGCTATATCTTTATTAAAGAATTTGTATATTGATAGCCATTTTTAAACTTTTTTCTATTTTCCTAGATTGGACTCTTGAGATAACTAACTAATGGCAATAAGGATTCTGTACACCCAGTCATGATCTAAAGATGATTCTAGACAACTTCTCACTATGGAGGGCGGATACTGTCTCCTAACACATTAGAAAAATCTGAAGAAAGTGGTAGAGAGAAAAGTCAAGAAGGAGAGGCAGAAGGATGTTATAAACCAATTCTTCTTATCTGGGATTTTGTCTAGAGCACATAAACAGGAGGTTGTGGAATATAAGCCAAAGATCCTTATTAATATCAATACTAAAAAACTATTCTTACAGTTAGTCATTCACAAACTAAGTTGATAAACAGGGGTAGGGCCCAGGAAGCCATATTCTTAGAAACAGTTTAATATAAAAAAAAAAAAATCCTCAGATGCCACTACTGCTCAGCAAACTGTTACTAAAAACCTTCCTTTAATGGAAATCTTATTAGGAGCGCCTGGGTGGCTCAGGAGGTTAAGTGTCTGCCTTTGGCTCTGGTAGTGATCCCGGGGTCCTGGGATCGAGCCCTGCATCGGGCTCCTCGTTTGTCAGGGAGCCTGCTTCTCCTTCTACCTCTCCCTCTCCCCGCTGCTCCACCTGCTTGTGTGTGCGCTCTCTGTCAAATAAATAAAAATTCTTTAAAAAAAAAAAAAAAGAAAATCTTATTAAAGAGAAATTCCCCAAAACACCCAAATAAGTAGGCATCCAAAGAGTTTACTGACCTATGGCAGACTGACATTGCACATCTTGAAAGAATCTAATTTTCTGGGTAAACTCCAGGCACTGATCCAACTAAACATAACTAGAACTCCCAACTACCACTCCATTTAGGACCCTGACCAAATTCTGTACATCTATGAGATTCATATTCTAGCCAAGATCAGAGGTAAGAAAGTTTATGGAAGAGAGCATACTGAAGAGCAAAAACGGCAATTGTTAGCTACTCTACAATTTACTACATTCATCTCTTCTAATTTATTTTTCACCTCTATCTTTCCTCCTCTTCTGTTTCCCCCCCTTCATCAATTACCACCACAGGCAGAGTCTGGCTGATGACAAAAAGCACTGAAGAGACTGGTTACTTTTATTCTAAATCTTTATTTGCTTTTGAAACCTTATTTCTGGGGCGCCTGGGTGGCTTAGTGGGTTAAGCCTCTGCCTTCAGCTCAGGTCATGATCTCAGGGTCCTGGATCAAGCCCTGCACTAGGCTCTCTGTTCACTGGGGAGCCTGCCTTCCCCTCTCCCTCTGCCTGCCTGTCTGCCTACTTGTGATCTCTTCATTTCTCTCAAATAAATAAAATCTTTTAAAAAATATTATTTCATTATTGAAAAAAAATAAAAAAAAGAAACCTTATTTCTATTTCAGGATCCTTTTTTCATTTTCATTTCAAATTACATTTAGAACTGAGAGAGACTTTCTTTTTTTAAATAGAATTCCTCATCAAATCACATTCCTATCAAGAATTTTCAATGGTTTCCCCATTAATTTAGAATTAAGAAATCTCATATTCATTGGCTTGATATTCAAAGCCCTTTGCCATATTATTCCAATGTACCTTTTTAATTGTTCCTCTGCTTATTCTTGAATATGAAAAGAACACTTCACTCTGGCTAGGTTCATTTATTACCTCTCCTTTAAAAATATCGCATTTGTCTCTAGCATTATGCTTTCATTCCTTCCTAAAAATACTCTCTTGAGAGTCTTCTCTGGACCAATTTAAATCCTACTTATTTCTAGGGCTCAGCTCAAATCTCACACCTTCTTCATGAAGCTCTCTCTAATCACTCTAGGCCTCAGAGAACTTTTACTCTGTATTTTTATGGTCTGTGTGTTTGCACTACTTATATAGCACCTTAAAAACACACCATCTTCTGTTGTTGGCTTTATATGCAATTATCTTCTCTCTCCTGAAAAGATTTTACAAAGTGCTAACTCCCCATATACTCTAGCATAGAGATATGTATATAGCAGAAATTTAATACATATTTTCTTGAGTTTTACTTGAAAAGAAATACTAACTTAGGAGACTGTTCCTCTTCCTCCTGGCTTTACAACCAGGGAAAACAGTGCTAAGAGCAAAATGGACCAATTGAGGCTCTGCTACTTTTGTATTTAAGGAGAAAAGAAATCTCTAAAAATAACTTATTTTTCTTTTACCATTATCTTCTAAAAACCCAAGTTCAGAAAGGAATTCTATGGGTGCCTGGGTGGCTCAGTCAGTTAAGCATCTGCCTTCGGCTCAGGTCCATGATCCTGAGTCCCAGGATGGAGCCCCATGTCAGGCTCCCTGCTTGGTAGGGAGTCTGCTTCTCCCCCTGTTCATGCTTGTGGTCACTCTCAAATAAATAAATAAAATCTTAAAAAAAAAAAAAAAAGAGGAATTCTCTATTAATCAGAAGAGGGAATAACTTCTACATGTTCTAAAAAACATTAAATATGGAGTGATCACCTTCCATATGACCACTAACATTAATAATGATTCAAAATACTTTTAATGTACACACAGGTTTAACATATCTATCTACTGTCCACGTGTCTTCTATACATGTTCTCCTAAAAGTATACATTAGGTAGCTTAGAAGATAAAGGCTACATTTCTAGATTTTTGTTTGAAATATTATACAAAATGGGTGCTTAATTTTTTTATATGAAAAAAATAATCTTGCCTGAACCAACTCCACACACTGAGTTAGAGCACCTTGTAATATGCTCACATGATGTTCTGCACTACTTCTCAGAGCATATAGAACAACGGTAACTATTATATAATAATTTGATTAATGTCCATCTCCTCACTAGGCTATACTTTCCTTAGAGCAGAGACTTGTCTTTTCTCTATTATTTTCCTGGTGCCTACCATGTGCCCAGCATACAACAGGCACTTAACAAAAATCTGTTGAATGAAACTACAGCAGATACCTGTTGGGGGGAAATTACTGGATGTGCAATATGTAATCTATAGAACTGGCGAAGAGGTGACAAAGAGTTGTGACTACTGCTCAATCTAGAGGTTGAGGAGGTTAAAGAGATACACACGAGAGGAAACATCATACGGCTTTAGAAAAACACTGTGAGCGGTTAACATGACATAGAGGTGAAAGCAGACTTCCGAAGGACATTAATTCCCATGACAAATAGATCTGAAGTATCAATGTCACAGAATTTCCCTGGGACTCTAATGGAGGCTTAGCATGAAAGGAGGCCTAACTGCCTCCCCCCACCAACTACACAGGATTGACAAAACAGTGCAGTGGGGAGGGAGATACGTACTAGGCGAATGTCTGCTGAGCTCCAGCTCTGGTCTCTCCAGGCTGCTCTGAAAGTCAGGAGGCAGCAGGGAAGCCACTCCCTCAGGATGGATCATCTCGTCCTCCGACTCAGCTGAAGCTTCTGCAAAGTACAGATTGGGTCGGGGCAGGGAGGGAGTGAAGGGCTAAGCATGTGGGAATATGTAGAGGAATGAAGGAAATCAGGCAAAGTCGCGGGACACAGAGTATATACTAAAAGAGCACTGTACATAGAGAAAAACTCCCTGGAATTAAGATCTACCTCATTTAAAGGGTAGCTTAATTTACTTATAATTCTTCCTGCTGACAGGAATCCTCTTCTAACAGATAGTTAAACTAAGTGTTTTCTTCCCTGACAAAGGCAAATAAACAATTCACTTAGCTTAACCACCAAAGCAAGTAAGTAGCAGTTTCAGCCTTATTCCTAAAATTGCCAGTTAAACAGGCCTATCTATTCAGTAACAAGAGTAAGAATGAAAAACTCCTTTTGACAGTCTGGGCTTACCTTCAAGTTCTGCAGCTTCTCGGGCTTCACGTTCCAGACGCTGCCTAAGTAGCTCCTGCTGCTTTTCCAGATACTGCTTTATGAAACTGTTCTGGCTCATTTCCTCGCCAATCTGTGTAGAAGAAATGGAAAAACGAAAAGTTGAGGAAAGCAAACCAGGAAAACAGAAGGAAGAAAATTCCACGGAGCAAAGGTTTACTCCTTATATCTGAGCCCAAAAAAGATAATCAAAATGTTGGAAGGCCCTCTTCTAAGCCACTCTTGTTGAGGACCAAAATAAAGAATCCCATGATTCATAAAAGATAACAAAAAAGATGAACTGCATATAACTTATTTTAAATATTCTGTTCCTAGTGATGCCAAAGTAACTTAAAATCAAAATTCCTATGAAATTATGCCTTTTAATCTAAAATTTTAATCTAAAATATCTGAATATAATCTAAATTATCCTTTTCATAATAACAAAAACTAAAAAAATACCAGTTTATACTTGGTCATTTTTTTTGTTGATAAAAAAGGTCAAGCTCAGGGCCCCTGGATGGCTCAGTGGATTGAAGCCTCTGCCTTCGGCTCAGATCATGATCTCAGGGTCCTGGGATCGAGCCCCGCATTAGACTCTCTGCTCAGTGGGGAGCCTGCCTCTCTGCCTTCTTGTGACCTCTCTCTCTAATAAATAAATTAAATCTTTAAAAAAAAAAGTCCATCTCCACCTATCCAGGAATCATTTTGTCAAATACCAAAATTCAAGTACAGTACTTAGAGTATGAAAGCAAAAGATTAAGAAAAGGGATGTCTTTTCAGCATTTAGACAGAGTTTTAACTCCACTTTCTTTGGGTGAGAAGAAATCCTTAAACACTACTTAAACTCCAGGAGTTTAATCTCTTTTCCAATTTCTTCCTGCAACACAGACTCCCATTGCACTCTTCTGTCCTTCAGTTTTCTCTTTGCAAGCCCTCCTCCCAGAACCTTCTTGCTTAGCAAGTCCTACTAGAACTCCAAAAAAATAAAGAAAAAAATCTGAATAAATATTGTTTATGTTTTTAGTTATCTTTCCTAAGCATGGTAAATGTTTATCTTCACCTAAAACAGAGATGAGTCTCTTGGTATTCAACGGACATTGATGAAGTGTGGGTTGCATGTATTAGAGAGTATATGCATTTGCTAGAAAAATCCTAGGTTAATAAAAGCAAAGCTTCAGGGGCACCTGGGTGGCTCAGTGGGTTAAAGCCTCTGCCTTTGGCTCAGGTCATGATCCCAGGGTCCTGGGATCGAGCCCTGAACAGGGCTCTTTGCTCAGCAGGGAGCCTGCTTCCTCCTCTCTCTCTCTCTCTCTGCCTGCCTCTCTGCCTACCTGTGATCTCTCTCCCCCTGTCAAATAAATAAATAAATTCTTTAAAATAACATAAAAACAAAGCTTCAAAGACTAAAATGGAATGAATAAAAGCAATATAATCATAAACTGATTAACTTACAGTTTCTTAAGCTTATACTTAGCTAAACATCTGTAAACCAACTAGACTATGATATAGCTTAATGAAGTGGTAACCAGGGAGTAGGAAGGCTCTCTTATTTTTCCACAGTATCTTGGGACTTCATCTAGTACCAGAGCGGCACAACACTGCACTAACAAAGACCTGGATTTTTTCCTTTACGTATATAGCATACTATAATGAGGGAATTTTAAGAGCTGAAAAAAATCTCGAGATCACAAAGTCCAAATATCTTATTTTTGGGGTGCCTGGGTTGCTCAGTGGGTTAAGCCCCTGCCTTTGGCTTGGGTCATGATCTCAGGGTCTTGGGATTGAGACCCACATCGGGCTCTCTGCTCAGCAGGGAACTTGCTTCCCCCTCTCCCTCTACCTCCCCTCTGCCTACTTGTGATATCTTTCTGTTAAATAAATAAATAAAATCTTTAAAAATAAATAAATAAAAATAAAAACTTATTTTTTTAAACTGTGGAATGATTTCTTTTAAAGAAATCTTATGCTGAAACCCAATATACAAAAACAGAAAAAAGTAGATCTAATTTAGTTAAGAGGGGAGTGTGAACCCCTGCTTACTTGGGAAGAAGATTATCTTCCGCGGGAGGCCCCCAAAAGTAGCTCTACAAAACCAAAGTCAAGCAGTTATAAAACTATGGATTTAGGGGTGCCTGGGTGGCTCAGTCGTTAAGCGTCTGCCTTCCGCTCAGGTCATGATCCCAGAGTCCTGGGATCGAGCCCTGCATCGGGCTCCCTGCTCAGCGGGAAGCCTGCTTCTCCCGCCACCATTCCCGCTGCTTGTATTCCCTCTCTCACTGTGTTTCTCTCTGTCAAATAAGTAAAATCTTTAATAAAAAAAACAAAAAAAACCTATGGATTTAGTCCAAAATTTTCTCATATTATACATAGGAAGTTAGTAATCCAGGGCCTCCAAAGGTTAAAGTTTCTTGCCCTAAGTAACAGAGGAATTAATGATATTTAGGAGTAAATGTATAGTTAGCATTAACACTAGCGATCATGGATAATTTCCAAAGGATTGAATTCTTGGAAAATCTATGTCAACACAAGAATTCATGATCAGCAAATATTTTCTTACGCTGCCCTATTGACTGTCTACTTCACATCTACTTTCAAAGACATCAGCTACTTTTCCCAAATCAATGACAAATAAATGACTTCAGATTCTTGTACTATACTTAATCAATTGGAGCCACATTTTTCTGCACATACCACTGCAAGTATCAGAAATTAACTAATAACTCTTCTAATTCAGTTCTTGAACTCTTTATTAGAATTCAACTGTCCTGGTATGAGGAAATTTTCAACCCAGGGAACTTAGGAAAATACTGCTAAGGAAGTAAGCACCAAGTATACACCATTACGTCCTTCCATATATCTGTGCATCCAAAGAGCCCGCCCTATCTAATGAACCTTTTTTCTTACCTGGGAATTTGGCTGGAATGCAGCATGGGGTGTTGAGTGTTTCTGTAAATTTTCTAGCATTAGAGCCTGGTACAGAGAAGGGCAAAAGTCAGAATCTAAGGGAACAAACCCCCAGCCATCCCCAATCTCCTCATCAAATGCAATGACACACTTAACCTGTACTCCTTTTCCAGGGACCTAAAAGCCCTTTACTAATTCTCATTCATCTTCGGAAGACCCTTACAAGTAGCCATGGTTACTGCTCCCAAAAGTACAAATGTAAAATGCAGGCACATGGAGAAAATCATTGACTTTGCTATGTAATAAAATCCGTGACAGTGACAGAACCAGTACTACAGTCCCTATTATTTTCTGCACTTCTGACTAATGCCCCTTCTAAATCTGGCTATGCAGGTAAAATGACTTCAAATACTCAAGTCAGTTTCAAATACGGGAAACCAACAAGGGGCTGCCGGTTTTGGCCTGATTGAATTACTTGGTCAGTTACCCAGGACTAGACCTACTTGAGTGAACTTGTATCGTTTCCAACAGAGTGGCACCTAGATTTATCAACTCTATAAAAATTTCAAAAAGGAGGCTATAGAACAAAATGACCAGACTCTAAACTATGGCTGACCCAATCCACACACAAAACCGTCAGCTTCTGTAGAGGCAACGGTCTGTCAATTTAACCCTTGAGCCAACCGAGCCCTAACCTGCACTACAGGCCATGTATCCTAATTAACCCCAATTAAAACCAAGACATCCTCATCTTCCCTCCGTTTACACCAAATCTATACACACAAATCCACCTACTTCATGACGATCTCACCCTAAACTACTCAAATCGATTCAACCTGCCCCACCTCTCTCATCAATATTCACCAAACTCTTATCCGCCCAAATTGCTTCTGGATGCCCTATAAATTATACACCCCTCTATAACCGAGTCGCTTCGAATTAAGATTTCTCTTCGTCTCACCTACTAATCTAATCAGGTAGACATTTTACTCTATCCCAATCCTATTCTTCCGGACACCGACACCGACACCAACCCCATTAACCCCTCCGCCCAACTATACCCCTAACTCCGACCCAGCCCAATTCGCCCCCCTCAGGCCAGCAACGCCGGTGGTAGTAGTGGGATTTAACTCCTTCTGCAGCGCATGCGCCGAAACCACAGACACAAACAAGGAGGGGGTGGGGGAAGGAGGAAGGAGCTTAAGACACTCCGGGAGAGTAGCACGCACCCTCCCATTTTGGGCTCGCGCCGCTGCCGTTAAGGCGGGAACCGGCGCTATCTCTATTCCAGCGCGAGCCTCACCAACCACCGTGCGCGCGGATCCGGAGGCTCGCGCTGGCGGCCTGAGCGAGCTCGCGCGGAGCCCGGACACTGCGCCTGCGCCGCGGCAGAGACTCGTCTCTACCGGGTCCGCTCCCCTCCGACACCCCGGCAACGCCGACTTCTCACCCCTTTGAGCCGCTTGACCAGGGCACTCTTCTGCCCGCTCTTCGCTAGGCCTCGCTGCTCCAGTGCGGCCTTCAGGTCGGTCACCCGCAGCGCCTGAAGAGGCTTCCCGTCCAGAGTCACCTCCTCCAGCTCCGCCATCTTGCGTGAGGTACTCGGGTCCGTCCCGACGGCTTCGGGCATCTTCGGTAATTTCCGCCAACGCCCTTCGAACGTACCGAGCTGACCCCGCCCACTGCCATAGTCAACCCCTCGATTACCACTCAGAACTCCCCGGGTTCCTCCGGAACTGCTCGGGTATTTCCGTCTCCACATCGGCACCAATCAGTTCTTTCCCTCCTCCCTGCCTCTTCCCCCTCCCTCGCTCTGCTTTCAGAGCTCGGTTATTTTCGTCTTACCGAGGCTTTGAATCGAATGTACTCGGAAGCCCTCGACTCTGGCATAACCAAAATCGGAGTTACTCGGCCATCTCCGAACCTAAGGCTGCGGCGCTGAGGCGCTTGGGTGTTTGGGGCTGGTCCGGGACCGGAAGTGCGTGGGCTGCCGGACTGGCCCTGCTACGGGTTTTCAGGAAACATGGAAGCGGCGGCGACAGTTGGAGTTTAAGCACTTTTGTGACTGTCTTCGGGTGCCCTCTGAGAGGAAAGGGGAGGTAAGCGGGGTAGAAGTCCCTGGCTGGGCCGGGTCAGACTCGGTGTTTGCGGGTTACCCTCGTAGGGCACGCTTCCGGCTCTGCTACCGATCCGGCTGCCGCCTCCGAATGTCTGAATCCCCGCCACTCCCATCTAAGACGATGTCGCTCTTTGGGTCCTTGGAATGCCGGGCTCCGTGGCCTGCAAAGTGGACAGGTGGCAGCACCGTGTCTTTGGGCCCAGACTGTGAACTAATTCATAATCAGTGAACTAATTCATAATCATTGAACTTGAGTTTGCTGTGGAGGCCATGTCGCAAGACCCAGCGAAAGTTTTTCCTTACCCGAGTATGAATAAAAGTCCTCAGGAGGAATTTCTGTGAAAAAGGCAGTCTCCTTGGACTGTTTGGATACTGGACTCATGTTGACTGCTTAGGGGTTCCTTTCTTTGTCACTAGAGATACTTCCCAACTTGCAGCAGAGGAAACGCAGGAGAATAGGTCGTTGATAAGTAGTTTAAGGTTTTCGTTGTTAGAAATTTAAACTGGAACTTGAAACCTATTCAAGTCGACTGACCTGTTTGCATTACTGATGCAAATCAATGGCAGGGCATCATTAGGTATTTTGGATTAAACCTTGAAAATGTGCAGACATCAATTGTCATACATCTACAGCAGTGTAACACTTATTAGACTCCTAAGCCACCAAACCGACTAGACTTTTTTCAGTCTTGAATAAACATGTGGCTTCTATTTTTTTTTTACTGTGTTATCTTCTGGGTGAGACACCTTCACTCTGCTCTTCAATTTTTCCTGGTGCTTTACTGGAAATACAAGGATGTAATGGATGTTAGGAAGTTCTGGGCATATTTCAGAGGCTGTATGCATGTTACAAAAAAGGTTCTTTTCATCATATATGATTTTTTTTCTTTTTTTCTTTTCTCACCATTGATAGCTCTGGAATGATTAGCATCTATGCCCAGCCCATTTGCATGTACTAGATTTAAAAATGTGTACCTTTTTTCATCTTAAGGAAGATGAGATGCATCAACATTAATCATTTTTTCTTCAGTCACCCTGGAACACAGAAGTAGGCCAGAGAGAATGAACAAGAAATATGTTGGTTATTTTTAGGTTTCTTATAAGAATAATGGAGAGAAGCAGTGGTCAGAGAGGGTGATGGGTTTGAAAAAGAGGAAGGTTGGCAAGTATGAAATGAAGTTATTCTTGAGTGACCCCCTCTGAAGTAGCTGGATAATAACCTATATGAATTACCCTCTTGTTTTCCTATAAACCAAGTTGTTGAAAAGTAATTTTATCTGTAGATGCTGTTTGTGATAAGATTGCTTGCTGAGAAGTTGTATTTTGGTTACTCCAGAGAATATATATATATATAACAGCGCTTTTATGTTTCAGGATGCCACTGGAATCATCTTCCTCTTCGGTGCCGCTATCCTTCCCTTCTCCCTTACCCTCAGTACCAGACAGTATTACTAACTGTTCCCCTCCCCCGATGTCTTACATCACTTCCCAGGAGATGAAGTGTATTCTCCACTGGTTTGCCAGTTGGTCAGGTCCGCAGCGTGAACGTTTCCTCCAGGACCTGGTAGCTAAGGCAGTGCCAGGAAAATTACAGCCGCTGCTGGAAGGGCTGGAGCAGCTTAGTGTGTCTGGAGCAAACCGACCACCTTGTATCTTTGAGTGCCAGCTACGTCTTTGGGATCAGTGGTTTCGAGGTTGGGCTGAGCAGGAGCGCAACGAATTTGTCAGGCAGCTGGAGGTCAGTGAGCCAGACTTCGTGTCAAAGTTTTACCAGGCAGTGGCTGCTACGGCTGGTAAAGACTGATGGGCATTAAAGTCAAAGAAGATATTCACAGCTGATGGAGCCGCCACTTGACTGTAAGAACTTCACACGTGTCACTTCAAAGTCTAGGGATGGTATCCTGATCAGCTGACTGAACTTGTTGACCAGTAAAGGCTTGATTATTTCTTTGGGGGTGGGGAGAGGGAGAGGGAGAATCTTAAGCAGGCTCCAGGCCCAGCGCCGAGCCCGACACAGGGCTCAATCTCATAACCCTGAGATCATGACCTGAGCCCAAATCAAGAGTTGGACGCTTACCCGACTGAGACACCCAGGCGCCCCACGGCTTGCATATTTCATCATTAACAGCCTATCAACTGGACTACTCGAATGAATGTTTTCCATCTAAGTCAATCCAGATCAGCAATCTGCCTCCTAGCTTGCTCCTTTCTACATGTCAGGCCCTCAAAAATTCCATGGCTTCTTTTGCAAGTGTAATCAGAAGGAACCTACACATTATAGCTCAAGCGTATTGCTGGCCCATGGGGCTATAAAGTAGAGCCTTCCTATTCCAGAAACAGGAGAGAAGGACAATAAAAGGTCATGTTTTTATAGTTTAACTGGATTCATATGACTGGTTTCACTGCCCTTATCAGATTCTGGCATAATTATGTTGACATTCCAACTATTAGCTTTCCTAGTGATAATTTTGTAAAATTATGGAAAAACCAGGAGAGAGATAATTCGTTACTTCTTTCACACTGATGTTTATTTGAATCTAAATAGCAATGACTTTTCTTAAAGCATATGTGGTATTCTTGGAGCTGGTAACAAATTCCTATTCTGTAAGTTTTCTCTTGATATGAAAACAAGTGACACTCTTCAGAGGTTGAAGGGATTATTTTTTGTATCAAAATAAAGAACGAATCTTCAGAACCACGTCTCTCACTTTTTTTCATTACAAGGCTAGTATGGAGGTGATACCTAGAGAAAGAGGCATTCTGAGAAAAGTAGAACTGAAAGATAGACTTGGCCATCCAGTTGTCTTCCAAGAAATAATCTTCCCTATCTATCCTGTCATGCCCTGGGTAACGTCACACCTCCCTCATTCCCCTAACCGGGCCCGGTGTGTCTTGGAGCTCTGGTGAATGGTGAGGGTCAAATGGTGCCACCGGAAGAGTAGCTCGTTTCTGATAGGCCATGGTTCCCAGTGCACCGACCAGGATAAGCAATGTTAGGCAGAGTCCCGTGGACAGTGCTAGGTGGGTCACAGAGCGGTTATGGTCCAAGGTAACCAGCAACCTAGGAACACAAGAGGTAACGTTTGGCTTGGAATAATGCCTAGGCTTGGGAGGTGAAGGTCTTCACCTTTATACACAGACTCATGAGACCCTGCCTCATCCAATCAGTAAGCTACACAGGAAATCGGAGGAATATAGAACCTGAAAGTAGGAAAAAGACGAAGGTCCAAGCCTCCCAGCAACTTAAGTTGTTGGAAGGAGACTGAACTTGGCAGTGAGGGAAATGGCTTAAGGGCAGGGTTAGACTATGGTGTTTGGGTAACTGGGCATGGTGCCTTTTAGTACTTAAGGGAGGAAGAAGACTAGGATCCCTACGTCCTAGAGATGGAGAACTCCATGATTGTGGAGGGAAAGGTGTCCCATAGTGACAGACCTTAGGTGATCATATTTGTTGTCTTCCGAAATGACCCCGTCTAGGACCTACATATGAGTGTGCGCTTAATGCAATTTCCAGCAATTTCCAACATCTGGACTCCAGGAATTTGAAAGAAACTACTTGGGATATTCTCTTACTTGATGTGTCCCGTGGTAAAGCTGGCTCCTCCATAATGTACTTCTAGGGGCTTCTGCTGGAGAGTCAGGGTCAGGGCGCTGTGCAGCGTACCAACCGAAGGCCCTTGGCAGCCTGGGGACTTGCCCATATACACAGTGAACACCAGACTCTTGGTAATGGAGGGGCTGTGGAAATAGCACCTGGAGGGGCATTTGGACCTCTTAAGGGAGGAGGAATCCCTGGAAGAGTAGATCTCTTGAAGGCTTAGGAGTGGGACAAAGTCTTCAGAGGAGCGTTGTGAAGTGACCCACTGAAGCCATTCCCCTAGCCCATCGTATAAACCCTCAGCCTGAACTGTCCCTTTACCTGCTGGTGCCGCCTCGGCTCACCAGAGCCTGAAGTACCGCTTCGGTCAGCCCATCCAGCTCTTCCTTCCCCACCGAGGGGCCTGGGGGCCCAGCTAATTGTAAAGACAGCTGGAATAACAGGTCTTGGGACGGAAGCCTCACAGGTGGAGAAGTAAGAGCACCGGTACCTTTGAAAGTTTGACACAGCCGACCCCGGGGACAGAAGAGAAGACCGGAGTACCCAGGTATCTGCAAGTAAATACATAGCAGGGTGTAGTTAGGATCTCAGTTGCTTGCTCTAGCAATCTAGATCAGGGTCATGGACTCAGTGGGCACTTGGTAAAAATGAAAGAACCTCGAAATAAGTTGGATAGTACCACTATATGAGCACTTTAGACTTCCTTTTGCCAATGCGCTATATGGGTTTTTGCTTATGATACTTACCTGAATAGCCTTTCCAGGAAAGCATGGTGCCCAGGCTGACCCCTCCGCCCGCACCTCGTATGCTCCTCTCTCTGTGCAATGATGTAAGTAGCAGCGGCCAGCGAGCTCTGCTTCCTTCGGGTGTGGGATCTCAGACGGATTCCTGGTCTTGCCCTCAGGGAGCAGCTGTGAAGTGAGGTTGGCCAGGAAGCAACGACTCTGGGAATGGTAAATTTCCCCGTGGGGGTTCTGTGCCCCGGGCGGGAACCCGTTTTCCTTCTTCCAGCATTCACTCTAAGGGGCGGGGCAGGGGGCAGAAAAGTGTTTGCGGAAATGCCCTAGAAATTGACTCCACCCTGGGCCCCCCCCCCAAGTTCCATTCTGTTCTCTAGTCCTCTCACCCCATTGGCCAAGGGCTTGTACATGCGGCAGCCTTCCAGCACCGGGTCCGAAGAGCAGCTTCCCTTGTCCAGATGCAGGTAGTGGCAGCCCAGCCCACTGCATGGGAGGGAGGGCAGGTGACCACTAGGACCCCCGGCAGCCGTACCACCCCTCACCCATGCAGCTCACCTACCTGCCAGTGCAGAAGAAGTCTGAGGAGCCGGCCCCACACGTAGTCACCAGGCCAAATTCCAGGCCAGATCCTGCTGGAGAGACAGGAAGAGAAAGAGCCCTCGGAACAAACTGAAGCCCCAAGCGTCCCTCAGTGCCCCCGGTGCTCCCGGCTTCAGTGACACCTCGGCGGCACAAAATCCCTCCCAACCTCTCACTGCCCTCCCACTGCTCTGCCAGTCTCCCCTGTTCTCACCTTGGCCCCACGGCAGCTCCTCCGCCGCGCTGTGATTGACTCGGTACCAGCCCGAATCTGTGAAGGCGGCAAGAGTGACGGGATCGAGTCGAGTGCGCCGGGCACCATCGAAGGTAGCGGTCATGATAGAACCCTGGAGCAGTCGGGCCTCCCAGTGCGAAGACAGAGGGCCCTAGGGAGGAGGGAGCTGGTTGCCACCTGACCGCTCTCTCTTACCCCCAGCACCGCCAGGCAGTCCCGTTCCCACCTCTTCTTCCAAGGGAACCCCCGGTGAAGCCCCTGGCACTCCCAAGTGTCTGGCCAGGCTGTGGCTAACAGCTGGGGTGGTGAGAAGCAGCTGTCCCCACTCATCTCGCCTTGTCACTTGTTGCCTTGTAGAACAGTTCTCTCTAACTGAGCACAGAAGGGGAAGAAGGCATATGAGGCGAGGAATGCTTAGGAAGGGGGGGGGAGCAGAACTGGAAGGATGGCGTTGGTGGTAGTGACCCCCTCTTGTTGACATCGTGGGAAAGCCTGCCCTCATTCCTCCCATTTACCGCTGAGTCCTGAGGGGCAATCCCGCCACTTCTTGAAGAGCTGGCCCGAGAAACCCAGAGCATGGAGCAATTCATGGAGTGTGACCTGAGGACACATGGCCGCGGTGAGGGGGACGGGGGATGGGGGACGGAGCAGGTTGACCTGCCACTCTAGAGCCCCTCTGCCCAGTCAGCTCTTCCTAGAGTTGAGAGGCACCTTCTCCTCCCTTCTTAATAGATTCTTCCACTTCCTGGGAAGCTGAGTAACCTGTCCCATCACCCCCAACCTGTTTGCGCCTTCCCACTCATCATGCAGCGGTCACCGTGACGATGTCACTGTGGCTGAGGCTGGGGCTGGCGAGATGCTGGGCACAGTAGACGATGGTACCGGCAAGGGGTCTGTCTTCCGAGTCCAGCTGGCAGCAGGCAGCGTAGGCTATGACAGAGGGCTGTGGATGGGCCAGGACAAGGTAGAGGTGGAAAGCAGGGAAGTGGGGGAACACGGAAGCAATCTTCCTGAAGATGGACACCCAGGGAACTCAGTAGGGATAGCGCCAAGGGATGGCTTTGAGGGGGCTTAGCTCCCACCCAAATGTCACCAACCTGACCGAGTCACCTCAAATGCTCACAATTACTGCATATCACAATAATTGCAATAATTGTAATTATTAATAAAAACTGCCGTTGTGCTCCCTCCCCCTTCCCGTGATATTTAAGAGAGGCAGAACAGGGAAAAGGATTTGATTTGGGTCTCACCTCTCCGTGGCACTTGGAAGTGTGGGCCACCCACACATACAGGAGAAAATCAGTGTCTTGGACCCCGGGCCCATCTGGCTGGACCAGTTGCGGGGGACCCTGCTCGGGCCATAGTGCGTAACCACGGAGATGGGCGTCCGGGATCTGGCCAGGAGGCAATGTTGCATCTGGCTTAGCAAATGAGGACTGTAGGAAACTGGGTACCGGGAATGACGAGAGGCAGTCTTCATCAGAATAGGGACTCCTGCCGTCCCTCCCACCCCTAGGTCTCTGATTTAATAAACTGCCTGGGGGAGAAGGGGCTCAGGAATCTACCTTTGTTAGGAAGCACATTATGTCATTTTGGTGCTAATAGACTTGGAGAAAGCCAGACAGGCTAGAGATCTTCAGGTTCCCAAATCTGAGAAATTGCTCTCACCTTTGCCCCCAGGCAACTCTCTCCTTTGTACCCTGGGTTCAAGAGGCTGCACCTGCCAAGAGTGAATATTTGTAGGTGAGCCGGAGACATCTCTGGGTACCCCGAAGAGGGAGTATATACATTCTCGACAACACGAACTCACCTGTGATAGTTTGGTGTGTCTGGGTCCCCCCAGACCGCATGGCAGTACTGTGCAGGGTCTCGACTCAGAAGCAGGGGGCCTTGCACTGGAGGGACTTAAAAGGATGATCGGTCAGTTTCACCTCAGCATCTTAAGAGTTCGTTTTCTCTGGTTGTCTTCCTCCCTGGCCCTCTGCTCCTCAGCCCTCCCTGTCGCCTCCTGTTCCCCCACTCACCTGCAAGGATCCCTTGGAGTTGCTGAGCAGCCTGTCTGGCTGCGGCCAGGGCCAGGGCTCGGGGACCCCCTCTTGCTCTGGCTCCCTCGGGCTCCCAAGCTCCATCTGATACAGGGTCTCCGATAGAGCAGGTTCGGATTCGCAGAGGCTGAGGCTCACGGGAGCCGGGCAGGGGGAGGGTGGAAGAGCGGAAGTGGGGCGCAGGTTGGGAGAGATGGGGCCTGAGAAGGGTCACAGACTTCTGCGTCTCATCATGTAGGCATCTGCTCGCGGCCGTCCCCAGCAGCAGCAGCAGCAGCAGCAGGGACATTTTGCAAGTGTTTCTCCTTAACCCGCTCTGGATCCTGTCTTCTGCTCCTCTCTTCTCTGCCTCACTTACTTCTGGCTTCCGTCTCTCTACTGTCTCTCTCCATACCCTCTCCACCTCTCTTGCTTATTTTTTCAAGATTTGAGTGTTGTTGACTAAATCCACAGTTCCCGCCAGGAGCTTGATGTAAACCACAAGGGCCAAAGCTGCTGCCACCCCCAGGGGGTGCTAGAGGTGGGGAGCTGTGTGTGTGAGTGGTGGGGGGACGGGTTGGGGGAGGCAGTGTTATTATTTAAGGCCTCAACTGATCTTTCCAGAGAGGAGACTGTCTCATTCAGGAATCTCTCATCCTAGTTCCTCTCTTTCTGAGCAGACAACCTTGGAACCTTCCAGAACTACAAAATCGGTGTTAACGGTGTGCGTGGGGACACTCTGTGCTTCATAGATGCCTACTTATCTCACTGGAGATGGACAAGTGAGCCTTCTGCACATCCCCAGCCCTGCTATCAGAACTGAGTGTACTCTAACTAAACTGCTAGGCTTTCAGGCACGTCCCCCATCGGTGTAGGGTGCTTAGTAGGTGCTCAGCAAACACACACTGGCTGACTGACCCCTCCTAGGAAAGGCTATTGTGGTAGCTCCATGGGGCTTCGCAGAGCCATATATGGGCACACAGGAAGGGAAAGTCACCTCTTTTTTTTTTTTTTGGAAAGTCACCTCTTAAAATGAACGTTAATAGAATATGCGCAAGGATGCTCTCACCCAGCTCTTGGAATTCCCTGTTTTCTCTGCTCACGCTGTGCTTTCACATCCTGTTTCCCCTGCCTGGATACCCCTCCTTCCCTGCCCGCCTGGCCAATTCCTACCTTCCCTATAATTACACTGGGAGGCTTTTTGTGCTTAACACCTTCTGCCCAAATTCCGCACTTGGGAGGGGGAGGGAGCCCACTTCACAGGAGGGGCGTCTCCTCGCCTCTCCTGCCATGATCACTGGCTTCGCGGCTCTCCCTTTCTTCCCGTCCTTCACTCCTTCCAGGTAAGCCTGCTTCCTGGCTGGCTTGTGGGTGCTCGCTGTCCCCAGGGCTTAGTCATCAGTTTGTGGATGAAGGAACAGAATCTAACCCCATTGTTTAGCTTTTGAAGAAACAGGTCAGGGACGAAATGACATAAAGCAACACAGCTAATTAGTTACAGACTGGACAAGAGTTTACAGAAGGGCTGCTGACTTCCCAGGGAGGCTGGATTTTATATCTGTGGCTGGATCCACCAGTTACAAGGGAGGCAGCCAAACACTGGAGCCAAACCAACTCTGTCGCTTTCCACCTAGGTGACTTTGGCCCCATGCCTCCAGGCTCCCATTTGCAAAAGGGGGATAACTGCATGTCCCTGGCAAAGTTGCTTTGAGGAGGAAGCAAAGACTTCTTAAGGGGCGCCTGGGTGGCTGAGTAGGTTAAGTGTCAGGATCATGAGTTCAAGCCCCATGTGGGGCTCCACACTGGGCATGGAGCCTACTTAAAAAAAAAAAAAAAGATTTGTAAGGTGCTGAGAACAGCCTCGGGCTCATGGTCGATACCAAATCACATCATATTCTACACTTTCAACCCAGTGGAGAACTGCTCTGTTCTTCTTGACCTGTGTACAAATCTTTAGAGGACTCCTGTTCTTTTTCTAAGGCAAGCCTTTTTCTCCACGTATCCCACGCCCTCCTTTTCCTGGCGAGGCAGCCAGATCAGCCCAAGGGGGTCAAGGTCTGCGTGGCTGGCTCTCCTTAGGTTTTCCTGGCCCCACAGCAGTCACTCCTAGTACTTTGCTGCCCTCTTGTGGCCGCACCGAGGAGGGTGCGCCCCGGCCAGGGCAGAGGTTAATCGGAACTTCACACATGCGTGCAGAACTTCGTACCTTCCAGCAGTAACAGCATGAGAAACATCTGGCGCTTCTTCTGCAGGAATCCCTCTTTCCTGCTTCTGCCTGGCAAATTCTTCCTCGTCTTTCCGGAGCCAGCTGAGAGGGTCTTCGCCTGCTGAGAATTTTTTTCTTTATCCCCCGCACCCCCCCACTCCTGGAGGAAAGGTGGTTTGCCTCGTCCCTGTCCAAGAGCGGTTCTCGCACATCTTTCAAGGAGCACTTATTATATTCTCCTGACATTTATTTTTGTGCTTGTTCCCCTGCTAGACTGTGGGCAGGGGCTGAGTCTGATTCTCCTGTGCCTCTTTGAAGAGGTGTTAAGTAGGCACAGAGGGATAACGGAGGTGGGAAGGTGGGTGGGAGAAAAGAGAGGAGGAGGTAAGGAGGGAGGGTGAGAATAACAGTTATTTGAGTGTCCCCTTTGTGCCCAGACATCTTGCAAACGCTTTAGAATCATGTGTTCTTTTTGACAACCTTCCAGGGTAGGAATGATTGTAATCACCCCGATTTTACCGCCGAGGCACAACAAAAGGAGGCAGCGTAGGTCAGTGGTGAAGGCGGGGTTTAAGCCACCATGCTATCGTGTTCTCAAGTGCCCAGCATGGAGAATAGAAGTAAGATCCATCGATCAGAGGAGCAGGTTGGGGGGGGGGGAGAACAGATAGAGACCGGAAGGAACAAGGAGAGCATGAGACCTGGCAGAGGGAGGGGCAGACCGCAGAGCCGAAGGTGGAGAGGACGGCAAGGGATGAGATGAGAGGAGGGTGCAGAGGGAGGAAATCAGGGACAGGGTGGGGGGGTGCTGAGGAGGACGAGGAGGAGGAGGAGGCCAGCTAGGACGAAGAGACTGGGTGGGAGAGGATGGGGGTGAGCAGAGCCTATCTTGGTGGCATCATCGTCTGTGTGGATGCTCCATCCGGCACACCGACCTCTCAGTTCCTTCGCTGGCCGGTCTCTACCATCCAGCATTCTCCGTTCCACCTCAGCAAGCCCCTCCCGGCAGCCTTATCATCACCAGAAACTGGAGCACCTATGAAATAACTGAATCAAACATCACCCGCTCTGATATGATCTCCTTTCCTTACGGTTTGTTTGCTCAAGTGGGCTTACGGCTGCTGTTCTAGGGGCTCATGGAAGAACCGCTGGCCCTTCCTGTCTTTTCATCTTCACCTCCAGCCTAATCACCAAATCCCTCCTTCGAAAGTGCACCCCCCCACTCCCCTTCACTGTCGGTCCTGTACCTCCTGCCCACACCCCCAGGTCTGTCTTCTCTACACTGGCCCCCAGCAGCTAAGGACCACCAAAGGCATTCACCCTGGAGGATGGTCTGTGGTCACTGCTTTGGCATCATTGACTTCACTGACTTCAGCAGGGCGCTCTTGGAGTCAGAGATCTCGGTTGTCTTCCCTCCCGGCCCCTGGGGTCTTGCATCTTCGAGCCTGCTCCTCGGAGCTTCCCGCTCAGTCACTGGCACTGAGCTCCTCGGTCCCAGTGAAGACAGAGCCATTGGATGGAACAGGTGAAGACGCCGCCTCCTTCATCCTCCCTGTGCTTGTGTCTGGGACTTGGGAACTGTCCCTTCTTTCTCCTCGGAGGACAGGAAATGTCCTCTTCCTTTGGGAGGTGGTTCCTCTCTCTCCCATGCTCTGGATTCCTTCAGAGGGAGATGTGGCCTCAGCCCCTCTCTGACTCGGTCTCTCCCCTGGCCCATCAGTGACCAGGAAGGGCCTGCCTGGGGCCTTGGCATGCATTTCTCTGTCTGCTGGGAACCCCCGCCCTTTGCCAGTCTGACTCCTCACCTTGCCTTGCCGATGTCTGTGTGTTACTTCCTCAAAGAAGCCTTGCCTGACCTTCACCTTTAAGTCAGGTGTCCTTGTTAACAGCTGTCCCAGTCACCCTTTGCTTTTGCCACATAGCACTGCCCGTTTAGAATAATCAATTTGGGGGCGCTTGGGTGGCTCAGTTGTTGGGCGTCTGCCTTCGGCTCAGGTCGTGATCCCAGGGTCCTGGGATCGAGTCCCGCATCAGGCTCCCTGCTCGGTGGGAAGCCTGCTTCTCCCACTACCATTCCCTCTGCTTGTGTTCCCTCTCTCGCTGTGTTTCTCTCTGTCAAATAAATAAAATCTTAAAAAAAAAAAATAGAATAATCAATTTGTTTGTGGTGGTGTGTGTGCCTGCCCCCCTCACGAATCTGTAAGCCCCACGAGGGCAGGGACTGCTGTCCTCCTTTGTCCCGTAGCTTCTCTAACAAGCAAAGTGTCCAGCCTGGAGTAGGTGTTGTAAGTATTTTTTAAAAGATTATTTATTTATTTATTTATTTGAGAGAGAGAGAGAGAGAGAGCATGAGAGGGGGGAGGGCCGAAGGGGGAAGCACACTCCCCGCTGAGCAAGGAACCCAACGCGGGGCTGGATCCCAGGACTCCAGGATCATGGCCTAAGCCGAAGGCAGTCGCTTAATCAACTGAGCCACCCAGGAGCCCCTATAAGTATTTTTTAAGCAAATGAATACATGAACGGGCATGGTGAGGAGACAGGAGGGATGCGAGTGGGGTCGGAGGGTGGGGAGGTAGGGTAGAAGGTGAGGAGAGCAGATGGGCGTGCAGAGGGGAAGTTAGGAATGGAGGGGAAAGGCAGGGAGGGGAGGACCAGGCAGAGGCATCTCTGTGCTGGGCCGGAGTGAGGCTCCCAGACCCCGAGTGGCTTCCCAGGAGCTCTTGTCTCTCGGCCATGCTGCTTGAGAGGTTTGGAGGTCCAGCCCGTGGGCGGGGCTAGACTTTATCTTGGGGCGCAGCCCTAACCTCAGATGGTGACAGAGCCGGAGCGAGCAGGGGTTTTGCAAACCGGCCCGATTGCAGCAGGCCAGCCGGCTCGCTCTGGACGGCGGGTGGGGCCTGGGCTTATCTCCCGAGCACAGCCCTAACCTCAGATGGTGACAAAGCGGGAGCGAGCAGGCGTTTTGCAAACCGTCCCGATTGCAGCAGGGTGGGATGTCCCGGCCAGGGGGCAGGAGTGCTAGGTGTGGGGGGCGACAGAGGCTCGGACAGTTGGGGGCCTCGGAGCAAGTCTGGCTTTTGGGAGCCATTCTGTGTGTGGCTCGCCTCTCCCTACCTCAGATCTCTTTTCTAAAACCAAAGGGGAGGTCGCAGCTCTGTAGGTGGGGTTCTCCCCATTAGGAAGCCTGCCTGTTCCCAAGTCCTAGGACCCCTCCGCTCTTCCAGAAGTCACAACTGGCGGCCAGTGGCAGCCATTTTCCTCTGAGAACACCCGCCACGTCTCCGGTGGGGGTAGCCTCAGGGAATTTCTCCTGTGCCATTGAAGGTTTTCCGGGGCCAGGCGGGTTTATAGTTGCACTGATAGAGGCCAGTCAGAAGTCCTGTCCAAGCTGGACCATTCCCACTTGGGAGCAGCACAGGCTGAGAGGAGGCCATCGAGGGTGACAGGAAGTGACTGGCCTGTTGGTGAGGAGGCACACAGGCCCTCAGTCAGCCCAGGCTATCGCTGCTTCAGCATCTCCTCTGCGGCCCCCTACATCCTATAGCCCCCTCCCTGGCTGGCGCAGAGTGGGGGTGGAGGCGAAGAGGCCCCTTTCCACCCGCACAACCCCAACCGGGATCTTGCAACACTGGGATGGGGGCCCTGGGGGCCCAGGCATGTGGCAATCCGTGGGGGGCGGGGTGGGAGGTGTGCACCGAGCAGGGGAGCAGCTTTCACAAGCAGCCACTGCAGGACTGACCTTGGCTGGCTCACCTTGGGTAGCTTCCTCTCTCTTCCTGGTGTCACGAAACAGCCTTCCTTCTCCCCCGCCGCTTCCCCCAGGCCGGAGATCCTAACTTTCAGCTCAGCAATCTCATCCGGGTCCCAGGCTCAGCTCACAAAGGGAAAGTGGACCTGAGCCCACTGTGGAGTCTAAAGCAATGGAAATGCACGTGTGTGCTGTTTGGACCTTGACTTGCTGGTTTCTTAAAGTCACCACGTCCTGAGGACTGGGGCCTTGGGGCTCCTCCTTTCTGCTTCTTTTTTCCCTACAGCAACTCTGCTGTGGGCGTGGAGGAAAGCAAGAGAAGGGGCTTGGGTGCCGGAATCTTGCTCTCTGCCCATGTGGGCTTCTTAGGGACTGAGCTCTCCTGCAGGGGGAATGGAAAGAAAGTTCTTGGCAATTCCATTCTAGATGGAAGAAGGCGTTTTCTTGCTCATCCCTTACCCACTCCTTTCCATTCAGCTGGCCTCACTTGGCTTCCTTTCTTTTTCTCGATCATCGGATGTCTTAGGCCTTCCCCCCAGTTTGGCACGTCTGCCTCCTCCTTGAAATTTTTAGGTTTCAACTTCAATGTCACCTCCTCAGAGAAGCCTTCCTTGACCACCCCAGCTAAAATAACCTCCCTTCTTGCTTGTTTATTTGGTTTCCCTGAATAGAGTAATTAGTGAATTTACTGAAGGTGATTTATAGGGGTGTGAAGGAATAGGATTGAGGGAAAGCTGCAAGGAATGATGGAGAAACCGGCTAGCCGCTGACGGCCTTGTTCCTGCCCCCAAGGCCGTAAGGGTGGCATCCTGTGAGAGGGGGCACTGGAGGGTGCCCGTCCCGGACAGGAGACAGTTGGGGGATAAGCACTCGACTTTACCCTCCATGCAAGGTCCCATCGCGCCTGGAGCTCAGAAGGATGGCCCCGGCTCGAGGGGATCCCAAAGGAAGACACCCAGTGTGCACGGGCTTGTTGCCTTTTCCTTTCCACCCATTTAGCTAAGAGCTGGGGTCTGTCTTGGTCACCACGGAGTTCTCGACACCTGGCAAGGGCCCTGAACAGGAAAGGTGTCCAACAAATACTTGGTGAATAAGTTTACTCTGGCCCACACCAGCTGAGGTCAGGTGAAAAGCCTGATTCAGAAGGTGTGACTTCTGGCTACCTGTCACCTCCCTGGGACGCGATCTGCCAGAGATTCGGGGCCATACTCGCCACCTGTGTTCATACAGGGACAAGGTGTGCTCTTGGCTAGCGCTGGGGCTGTGACTCTCCTCCAGCCCTGGTGGCAGGCCCCCGCCCCGAGGAGCCGCAGGGTGGTGGGGGCTGGGAAGACACCCATCTCTGAGCGGTGGGAAAGTGGCTCCGGGCTGAATCTGAAGCAACCGAAGGTCCCATCACCCAGAACCTTGAAAATAAGTCAAGGGGCAGTGGTCTTGAGCCGAGAGGAGGAAATCCGGAGGTTGAGTCACTTACCGTGTTCTGTACAAACCCCCCTTATGCAACCCCATCCCCCTGGGCTAGAAGGGAGGTGCGGGATTCTCCCGGGCATCCACGGAGATGGGCGCCCCCCCTTACGAACTCGGGACACCCGCGGGTGAGGGAATAAACCATCCAGGGAGGTTCGAATCTATCCGCCCGGACCAGATCGGGGGGCAGTAGGCTCCAGGGACAGGTGGAGGAGAGGGTGCCTGAGGGACACAGAGGCGAAGGCAAGAGAAGGGCCGAGTCCCGCGCGAGGCAGACATGGTGAACACAGGTGCCCAAGACATAGGAAGTCTCTGCCGCTGGGGGGTGTGGAAATGGGGGGGGAGGGGGGGAGAGAGAGAGAGGGGACTGGGAGGATCCTGCCTTTCCCCCCTCTCAGGGAGTTATTCCTTGATCTCTAACTCGGACTTTCTCAGCAGGGGCTTACAAAACATTGGTGGTCTGGGAGAGATTCTGGCCGGTGCTGCGGCTTGTGTCGCTGAGTCTGCCCACAGTCCCTGGTTACTTACCGAGTGGGACCGGCAGGCCCGCCCCGTGCGGTATGCCTCTGTGGGGAGGGCGTGAGCATGGTCTAGAGAAGGTGCCCTGCGCTGACACAGCAACGGGACAGAGAGAGTGTCAGGAGAATGCATCTTACCCGCTCTGGCCCTCAGCCGCTTTATCTGTAAGATGTGGCTCTCACTATCTTGCTCGTCGGAGGCCAAAGCCCACCAGACGATCTCTTGAGGTCTCCTCCAGCACCTCCGGAGATCCGTGATTTTTTTTGGAGCTATTTTTGGTTCTGCCTCTAAGCAACCCTGCGACTCTGGCTAAGCCCCCCATCCCTCCTCCCCACCGGAGGCCTCGGTTTCCTCACTTGCAAAGTGGGAAGTTTAGATGAGATCCTAAGGTCCTTTCAGTTCTAGCAAAAATGGAACGATAATGACTATTCACCTTACCGTGTGCTGGGCCATGTTTGTCCATGAACGTGACAACACTGTGAGGTGGGTACTAATGCTGCCTCCCTCTATGGTGTAGACGGGGAAACTAAGGCACACGGAGAGGTGACTGGTTCGCGTCGCACAGCTAGCAAAAACTGGTGGGAGATCCAGATGGAGGCTCTTGGGCTAGAGCTCTAGGAAAGAGAAAAACGCCTCACACGAGGGGTTTCACTGGCATAGGTGGACTGTTTTCCTCATTATCAACTTTCTCCTGTTCACACAGGTGTCGAGGCCTTTCCCAGTGGAGTCCTCTCCCAGGCACTCAGATACTAGTGCTGTGGGGGAACCCGAGGCCCAGGGAGTGAGGGACAATGAGGGAGTGGATGGGAGCCACGGGGGGGGGGTGTGTCAGCTTGGTGGGCTCAAGTTGTGGAACCGGAGAGAAGGGGGTCGAGTCCTGGTTTCAGAGCTAGGGGACCCTAAATATGACAGAGCCATCTTCCATCTGGAAGCTGACGGGAGCTCCCAGACCCATATTTCAAGGTTCTGGGGTCAGTAGGCCTGGGCATAAGGGACTGGTGGCCCCGGGATCTCCCCACAAGCCACAGAATTCGGTTAGGGAAGTATCCAGAGGCGGCTCCAGGTCTGGTGGGGTTGGGGGGGTTGGAGTGCCTTCATCATCCAGAAGGACGGAGCACGCTGGGGTGGAGGCGGGGAGCGAGAGGAGCAGAGTGACAGACGCACAGCCTGACCGCGGGGTGTGTTGGGGTGAGCGGTGGGCCGTGTATCTCTATTCTTGGATATTCCCCCCGGGCATGGAACCAAGAGGTATGTGGACCCAGAAACAAGCTCTCCCTGCCCTTGGAGCCCCCAGGTCACACATGCACCACCCCCCAACGCACACACTCCCAGACCCAGCGTGCGGGCCCATTACTGAGTCATAGTGCAAATTTATTCAGCCACCGAATCATTATACTGGGGTCCACCCTCCTCCCTTGCCGCCATTTGTCCACGGTCTCTGTCTCAGGCTTGGCCCGTGAGGGGCTCTAGGGCCCCAGCAGGGTAGGGATCCCTGGGGTCGGGCTGGGCCGGGGGTGGGGGGGCGGGGAGGTCTGCTGCCACAGTCTAACGGCCCGGCTCAGCTGCAGCCCCCCACGCCCTTGATGAGGTTGGCGGCCTCAGGGATCTGGCGGAAGAGGTTTCGAAGAGTGTCCAGCTCCTGGGTCAGCTGCTCCACACGACTGCGGAGGCGCTCGTTCTCCGCCATGTACTCCAGCACCTTCTGCTGCGTCTCCAGGATGCGCCTCTTGGCCTTGTCTCGGCTCTTGCGCACCGCGATGTTGTTCCGCTCGCGCCGCAGCCGGTACTCCAGGCTGTCCTTGTTCACCGCCTTCTTGCCTTTGTGCGAGGGGCCAGCTGGGGATGGTGCCTTGAGGAGGGGGCTGCAGGGGGGCGCGGCGGTGGCCACAGGGGCCTGGAGGGGAAGACACGGAGGGACGGGAGGTGAGGGCTGGCCAGGAAGCAGAGTGGAGGCCGGGCGGGAATCCCAGCAGCCCGAGCACGCCTGGGCATCAGACAGACTCAGGGTCCAGAGTCAGCTCTGGGCTCCCGGGTAAGAACAGCCATCACCCTGCCGCGCAGAGGGGCCCCCCCGCTCTGACTCAAACTCCCTTTCGCAGTCCCACACGGTCTGAGGACACTCTCCTTCAATCTCTCTTGAGGCTCTAGTCTTAAGATCGGTAGGCATTTCCCCTTCTAGAAGCGGGCAGCAGAGAAACAAGAGGAAGGGGGAGATGGGCCCCGAGGTCTGGGCGGGTCATCTGGCCACAGGGGCTTAGGACGCCCTGGATCCCAGCCACATGGTGGGGTTCAGGGTGAGAGGGAACTGACGGAGAAGCAAAGTGGGGTCTGGTGGGGCGGGGAGCACAGAGGGTTTGGGGGCGAGTGGGTCTCCCAGAGCAACACCAAACATGGACCCGTTAGCGTAAATGGGAGCGCAGAGTCCCCCACCGGCGTGGGCCTCCCTCCAGCCCCTGGGTGGCAGGGACAAGATCAGGCCTGCTCTTACCTTGAGGACGCGCAGGGACTGGCTGGGCGCTGCCAGGGCCGGGGGCAGGTGCATGGCCGTCTGCCCGCAGTGTGCTACTTGGTACTGTAGGGGATTGTAGCCGCCTCGGCTGGCCCCTCGGCCGCCCTCTGGCCCCCGAGGCTCCTCCTTCACGGCCACCGCCCTGGGGTCGTAGCTCCCCGGGCTGCTGTAGATGCCAGGCCCCAAGGCCTTCCTGTCGGGGCCGAAGGTATGTGGGGGGTAGGCGAAAGGCCGTGGGTCCGGCGGCAGGTAGTGGGGGAAGGCAGGGGTTCCAGGTCCCTTAAGGCCTCGGGCCTCCGGTGCCGGCTTCACAGCAAAGAGGTCGGAGAGGAGCTGCTCCTCCCCAGACTCGATGTAAGCGGAGAGGTCGATGGAGGCCTCATGCTCACACATGTCCCCCAGCTCCCCGGGCCCCGCTCGGCCCCCTGAGAACTCGAGTGGCTGCTGGCCAGCCCGGGGCTCACACTCGTAGTAGGTCCCGTGGGACATGGCCGGCCCGCCCCCTCGGCTCCCCGCCCCTGCAGCCCTGGTCTTGGGGCACCCTCTGGGATGCTCTGCCTGCCCTCTCCCTATCTCCCCCTGCCCTAGATCTGCCCTAGATCTGCCCTCTCTGTGCTCCTCTGTTACCCACTCCTGCGTGGCCTCTCCTCCCACCTCTGCTGGTTCCTTTTCCTTCCTCTCTAGTGAATGCCTCTTTTCTCTTCCCTTTTTTCCCCCTCTCTCCCTGGGGTGACTCAGGGAGGGGCAGGGCGCACCCCGGAGGGAGGGATGCAGGGCTTAGAGAAATGGGGCCCCAGGCCTATTTAGCAGTTGGGAGCACTCTTTGGTCAGGGTCCAGGCCAGGGTTCTGAGATGCCTGGGAGCCGATGCTTCCGGGAATGCCTCTCCCACCCCCTCCTGAGTCCAGGGGATTCCAGAGTCCTCGCTGAAGGCAACACCTCACTCTGAGTGTCCTCCTCCCTCCGACTTCCAAAAAGTTCTGTGCAGAACGAGGTGCCAAGTCAGAATGAACAGAGAAAACCCTCTTCCAGTGCCGACCCCCAGGCTGATCTGAGCTCCTCCCTGGACACGCCTCCCTCTCTATCCCCCAGCAAGGCTGGGCTCCACCTCCACCTCCCCCCAGGGGCAGTCCGTTCCCTTTGTGGCCCCACCCCCAGGGCATTCTTTTGGGGGCAGGCCAGGGGGCGTTGTTTGAGGGGGTTATAGTGATAGGTTCTGGGACCAAGCCCTACACAGGGGCCTGTGGTGCAGAGCACGCTCATTTGCTAGGTTTTTGTGCAATAGCCCAAACCCTCTGGTGCTTCTGGCCCGGGGTGGCCCTAGCATCCTGGCACGCCTGCTGACCGCCAAGGCCGGGCTGAGGCACCTGCTGGGGACTCAGGCCCCGTGTCCCAGGGCCAGGCAGGCCACTGCCCCAGGAGCTGACAGCCGCATGCCTCTGGTGGCTCCAGGGCTCCCCCTTCCAGCTGCTCTGCACTGCCAGAGCCTCGGGGTTGGCACTCTGCCCCCACTCCGGTCCTGGGGCTCTGACCTGCTTCCTGTGCCTTGGGGCCGCAAGGCACCGCAAGGCCCTCCCTGCAGCTCGGTTTGCTGTCTTTCCTCCTGCATGGCCGTTCTCTGACCTCGATGCGTGTCTCTCGGGTCCACTTCCTCTTGTGAGGCTTGAGAAGCCTTCTCTTTTGTCATTGCCTCTTCCTGGGACTGCTTCAAGGGCTCCAGGAGAAGCCCGGGCTCGGCACTTTGGGTCTCATGCTGGGCCCCTTCTCCCTTCCCTTTTCTTTTTCCTCTGGGAACTCCCCATTCTCTCCTGTTAGAGGCCTTGCTATGGTTCTATTTTGACCTTGACTGTCACCTATAACAGGGACTCTAGGTCCAGAAGAAGGAAAGGACCAGAAATGCGTCACCGGCTCTTTGATCATCGGCAAATGCTGTGAGCACCCCATGGAGGCCGGAAGGTTTAATAAGTGGGGTACACCAAGGGCTGGGCCACAGTGGGGGCAGACGCAGAGGGAATATGGGTGGCACCGAAGGCTAAAATAAAGTAAGCAGGTGCAGTCGGGGCTGCCTCCATGTCGGGCGAGTTACCTCTCCACGAAGCATCTTCCTCCCTCCCTCGCTCCCCACTACCCCCATCAACCCCAGGAGATTTCTGGGCACGGTTTAAGGGTCCTTTCTCTGACCTGGCATGGGGAGATCTGTGTGCATCCTGGAGATGCTCAGGGACCAGACGGGGAGAGGTTTCCAGCTCATCTCCCTTTCAAAGCACCTTGGGTCAAACAGGTAACCAGAACTTCGTCAGTTTGGCGGGAATGCCCCTGTTGACCGGCAGGCGGCAATATTGGTCCAGAATTTGGAACTAGAGGGGCTGCTGCGGTCAGGCATCCGGTGGACGGCAGGGGGCAGACTTCCGCAGCCCCGGCTCGGGCAGGACCCTGCCGGGCCTCCAGGAGGAGAGAGGGGAATCGTGGCGAGGTGGGGGCTCGCAGCGCGGGTACCGGGGGAGTGGGCAGGCTGAGAGGACTGGGGCCTGGGTCCTCTCTCAGTGAGGAGAAATTCTAGCCCTCTCCGATTCTGAAGTAGTGATGACGTTTAAGGCCTGACATTTTCTGGGGTTGTGCTTTTTTGGCTCGTCGAAACGTTCACTTGTCCATGCTGAGCGTTTCCCTGTGAGTGAAGTAGGAAGGGAAGCAAGACCGACGCCATTTTGAATCCGCCTTATCCAGGAGGGAAACAAGGCTGAAAGGCCGAACCGCCCAAGATCTTACGAGGATGCGGCGTCGATCTTGGGGGAAAGGGCAGTGGGCTAGTTCTTGAAACCTCCAGACAAGAAGGGACAGAGAAAGGGGAAGCCGGGTGACTCAGAGAGCCCTGTTTGCCCTCAGTCAGCTGCCCCTGGGGGAGGGGAAGACTTTGTCAGTAGCCAGTGAATGGGGCGCTGGAGGAAGCAGGGAAGTGTGCAAATAGAGCCGGCAGGAAATGAGAAAGGCCGGGGCCAGGGGGAGATAAGTGATCTCGTCCCCTCCCTCACCTCCCAGGCTGGTGGCTGACGTTGCTGGAGTACTGACATCAGGTTTCCCAGTACCCGAGGGGTTTGGGGAGGGCAGGCGGCATTCTGGATGTCTGGGCAGGGGAGGTGGGGGTCTGGACAGGAGCAGGGGTGGGGAGGGCAGTGCCAGACAGGAGCTGGGGACTCTTGGGTTCTGTGGGGTCGCTCAGGAGCGGAAAGAAGCCCTCCCTGGTCAGCAGGCTCTTTTTCTCCTTTCTGCTTCAGCTCCTACCTGTTTGCCTTCATGGAAACAATGCACGTGTATTATCTTAGTGACTTTGTAACAGGCCTCGGTTCAAAGGTCACCTCATTTACCAAGTCCTGCCACCAGGGAGCCAGCCAAGCATGGCGGCGGTGCAGTGGCAGAGAGGCCTGGGCTTAAATCCTGCCTCTGTCCCTTCCCAGTCTGGTGACCTCGGGCAAGTTATTTAACCTTATTTGTAAAATGGCAGTAGTAACTTCTACTTTGTCGGACTGTTTAATGAAACTTGGAGTAAGAGAATGTTCAGAGAGCAATGTTCAGGCTTCCGCCCTTCCTCCTGCTACCGCCTGCGGGTTATCTGGGCGTCCTAAGCAGACACTATCTGCAGCCTCATCTGATGCTTCAGTTTAATAAGCATTTTGGGGCACAGAAGTAGCAGGCACAGCGCAGGCTCTGGGGATCTGCACATTCGGCCCCTGCCTGCCACGGCTGGAGGCCCCCCACCCCGAGTGGGCAGAGTGGGCCGCCAGCAGCGCGTATGTGCCGGGAGCGTTCTTGCCTTCTTTCCCTGTGGACGATTTTGCTCCTTAAGGATACGGTCAGATCCATTTTTTTTTTTTTTTTTTTTTAACCTCTTCTGCCGTGGTGGCCATATTGCCTGAATTAAAATTAAGGAAAGGTGGATTGTCACGTATGAATTTTTTTTTTTTTTACGTATGAATATTTTTATGGAGACAGTGGAACAAAGCATTTGAAATCTGTGCTGACCCAGAAACTTCAGGAGTAAGTTTGCTATTCTCACAGCACCTAGCAAACTTATGAGGTTATAAGGTGTGTTGTGTGACTAACTAACAAATGAATGCTTATGCAACTATGATTTCGGTGACCCCCACCCCCAAATTCCCTAAGGTCAGAGCATCCAAATTCCTACCATTAAAGGGACTGACAGGGTTTGGATAGGGTGAAGGCTCAGGCTAAACAAGCTACCTCTTGCTCTGGAGGTGACCCACATTTGTCCACTGCCCAGGTTAAAAAGATCAGCACGTGTCACTTATGGGGGGAGGGGCTGCTGGTGATTCGTAGGAAGGAGTGTCCCCATAGAGAGGGCTTTGGGGAGGACCGGACTTTCTGGAAAGGGGCAACATGGAGAATACGGTGGCAGCCCATGGAAAGGGAAAGTGTGTGTGTTGGGGAAGAAGGGGTTCAAAACGGTGGATGTGAGACCTTGAGAACAGCCTCTTGCATAAGACTGCCCAGTTTTGCCCTCACTCTGGGGACAACCATGGGCTGAGGGATTGAGGAACCCTTTGAGATTAGGTTCAGCCTTTTTTTTTTTCTTTTTCTTTTCTTTTCTTTTCTTTTCTTTTCTTTTCTTTTCTTTTCTTTTCTTTCTTTTCTTTTCTTTTCTTTTCTTTTTTCTCAGAAAGTGCTAAATAGGTTAAGTGACTTGCCCAAGGACACACAGCTGTTTGGTGGCTGCTGAGCTGGAACTTAGAGCCAAGCATTGGTGCCCTGGGGCTGGCGCGCCTCCAGCCTCCATCTAGAAAAATGCCAGCCACGGATGAGGAGTGTTGGGGCCGGGCCGGGACTGGGAGTGGAGGCGTCTTGCCTGCCTGTGTCCTCACGTATCCCAGATGGTGGAGGATGATGTCTTAGCCTCCCCCCGCCCCCGCCCATGTCTGTCAGACGTGCTGGCTCTGGAGTAATGCGGCCCCAGGACAGGCCGCTGAGAGGGTGGCCCACAAAGGAGGCACTCCAGGCAAGCACTGGGTCTAATCCCATCAACTTCCTCCAGCAATTAACCCAAATCACCAGTGGACGTGTCCCTACCATAACTGCTTCCCCCTCTGTCCTCACTCAACAGCCTTCCTAGTCCTCCGGCTAGACACGGCCCTCTCATTGGGCTCCGTGCAGCTGAGGGGACCCTGTCTCACGTCCCAGTCCCTCCTGTCAAACCCCTTGGATCTGGCTGGCTGCTTTCCTAAGTGCCCCTGGCACCTCTCCACAGGCTCAGCCCATCCCTTCCTTTCCCATTCGGTGCCAACTGTCCCAGTGCCAGAAGGCTTGGCTGACCAGACCTTGGAGAACCACTCTGCCTTTGCCTCCCTCCACTCAGCTAAGTCCTGTCTGCCATCTACCTTTCCGCCTGGGCAGTGATGAAGTTCTTCCTAGCTAGTTTGCAGGTTCTCGGTGCAGTGCACAGAGCAGGAACTTAACACTTTGTGACTTCACTGAAGAAATGAGAAAGTTTTTGGTTCAAAATGAGAGGTAGTTAAACACCAACCCCTGCCCCCCCCCCAAAAAAAACCATGAGAGTTGTTTGAGTGTGCTGGCGCTGGGTCCCTGGGACAGAGCAAGGGCCTTTGGGAATGCCATCCAGGAAGGAACCTGGCAACCAAAGACCTGACGAAGATAGGAAATGCCTGGGGACTCTGTCTCAGAAGATCATTGAATTATTACCACCAACAACTTTGTTTCCATTTAAAATTTTATTACATCAAAAGAAAAAAAAAACCCTCCACAAAACAAACTCTAACCCTAAACCAACTCAAACACAGAAGATTACTATATCCAGGTATAACTAAAGCCCTCCCCGCGCCCAGACAACCTTACATTAAAAAATCCAAAAGAAATAGAAATGCCAGCTTCAAAAATATTTATCCAAAAAGTAAGGCATTCACTTTACGAAACAAACGAACAAACAAATAAACCCCAACAACTGAAGGAGCGATGGAGGTTGGAGGAATGAGAAGAGGGAACAGGAGGATGGTCCCCTGACCCTCCAGGGGCCAGCCCCAGCCCACCTGGGGTCCATTCTGAAGGGACCGGAACTCAAACCAAACCTGACATCTCACCGATTGGGCAGGGGTGTGGTCAGGCAGGCCCGGCGGGAAGCTGGGAGGGCCAAGCAAGCCAGGAGGACGCCCAGCATACTCTAGTCTAAGCAGATGGTAGGGGGAGGTAGGAAAGGGGGCCCTCCTGCTTTGGGATGAAATTATCCTAGTCCTTAGCACAGCGAATGTGGATGGGAGGCTGCAAGGCCCAGGGTAAACCCGGTGGCCTTTCCTTGGAGCACAGAGAAAGGCAGCCTCTGCCCACAGGACGGCCAGAAGTCCACATGCCACAGGGAATGTGTCTCCAAAATGGGTACCTTCTGCCACTGCCCTTTCATTCTGTCTCGGAGGCTGTCCCAAGACAGGGCAGTGGTGGGGCCAGAAGGGGAGGTGTCTGCGTCGGGGGAGGAGGAAGGAACTGGCCTTCAGAAGACACTCTCTCCCAACACAGCTCCGAGGTTATGGGATGGGCGCACTTCCGGGGGCTGGGTGGGGAAGCACCCCCCACTCCAGAAAGGCTTTTCATACCAGGTCTGTCCTGAGGGTTAGAAACCAGGGAGTATTTTTAGGTCCAGTTCTTGGATGGGAGGTGATTTAAGGCTGATTTGGCTTGGGTTTCAGGTCTGAACGGCTTGGGGAGCCGTCATACTGGTTGGTCCTGGAGCCAAGCTGGAGAAAAGGAAAAGGGCACGATGGGGGCCGCCAGCAGTGCTGGTTCCATGGGGGTGTGGGAGGGGCACGGCTGCAGGGATCACGAAGTGACTCTTCCTCATTGGAGTGGGGAGGGAGGAGGAGCTGAGCAGCTTTGCCATTAGGAGAGAAATGTCCTCCACACTGAAAATAAGACTTTCTGGCTTCAGGAAGCTTTGGCACTGAGTGGGGGTCAGGATGCAGGAGACAGGGCAGGGCTGGGTTTCTGCAATTTGAGCCTTTCCCAATCTGTTCCACAGGCCTGGCTTGGGTTAGGGGGAGGGGGCAGTTCTCCTGCTCATTGGTCCTTAGCTCAGTAGGGGGGTGGTGTCCTGCCAGGAATCTGGCTCTGGACAGGGAGCCCGAGCCGAGGTGGGGGGAGGTACCCTGGGGAGGGGGAGAGGGGAGGGCAGAGGGAAACACCTCTGTGATCTCTTGGGTCCCTAGTGAAGGGAGGGTGATACGGGTCTCTCCAGCTGACCTTTAAAGATGACAGATTTGCTTGAGTCTGTCCCTCCCCAACTGACTCACTGTTGCTTCCGCTTCTCTGAGCAGAGGCCTCCCTCGGGCTCAGGGATGGGGAGGGAAGGCAGTACTGACTGGGATCCTGAGGAGGCAAGTGGGGGGGGCTGTAGGGTACCCCCAGCAGCTCCACCCTCCTCCCACCGCTTGGAGCAGCCCTGGTGAGGGTTTTGGACACAGGCCCTGGTGGCGAGAGGCTGGTTCTTTGGGTACAAATGTCAGTGTCTTTGTCTATAGTTTCTTACCACCCACAACCAGGTCCTGCTCCTGCTGGACACACCCTGTGTGTGCGTGTGCGTGTGTGTTGGGGGGACCGAGGCAGGGAAGGAGAGCACAAAGGGGGTATAGGAGGAAGGAGCCCGCTGAGAGGCGATGGTGGTCCTCAGGGCTGGGGCTGCTCCGAGTCCTTGTCCTTGGAGGCCGTGGGTTGGTAGATGGGCTGCCGCTGCTCCTCTGTGTCCTCATATATGTCCTCCTTCCCCGAGCCTGCTTCCATCTCGGGGTAAACAGCCACACACATCTTCTGGCTCACCAGGGTTAGTGACTCTGTGGGAGGTCACACAGGTCACTGCTGAGCGTCCCACACACCCCGCCAAGCTGGCCATGACCCTGCTCCACTCCCCTGCCCCACGTGTCGGCTCGGCCAAGCCCTGGTGCCTTCAGGAGACTCCCATTCCAGGAGACAGCCACCTTGCCTCTTCCTGGGGCTCTGGGGAGCCCATCTGCTGGCTGCCTATTCCCATCAAAGCTCTAGTCCCCACCTTCCCTAAGCCTGGTGACTACCAGCTCCAGGCTCTCCCTGGGCCTCTCCCCAGGGCAGCTCCTGCAGAATGGCTGTCAGCTTGTCCATTCTTCCAGCTCGAGGTCTGTGTGCTGAGGTTTGCACACACACCCCAGCTGTTCTCCCCTCCTCAGAGGTCTCTGGGAAGGCACCCACCCTTTCCTGCCCCATCTTCTTCTCCAGAGCTCTGTGGACCAGCCTAGGCCTCCAGGAGACCTAACCCAGATGAGGAGATCTTCTAGCCACCCGGGATTTTTAACAACTCACCAATGAAGTTATTGAAACACTTGGGCTTGTGTTGCCAGTAAACACCCAGGAAATAGACGGGCACTCCAGTCAGCATGATGGCCAGGCCAGTGCCACACACCACGGGCTCTGACCACAGGCTAAAGATCAGCAGGAAGGCCCAGAATAGCAAGTAGATGATGGGGAATAGCAGGTTGATCTGTGGAACAGACATGCTGTTAGCTGTGTGGATCCTGTGACCCCCAGGATCAGGGCATCCTCCCTCTTCTCAGCCCACAGAGAGGCACCTTCAAGGGCAAAGACTAGACTTCACGTGGCTCTATGGCTCCCACCCCAAGCCCTGAAAGATCAAGTGCTTTGTCAACAAATGTTGGTGAACTTGGGTAGTAGGATGGGAAGAGGAAATGCAACTAGGGAGGAAATGATCCTCATTGCCTCATCTCTCTGCCCAGGAGAGATCCTCATCTCTTTTCTCCTGGGCAGAGGCAAACAAGTCTTTGTCATCCCTGCCTCAGCCAGGGAAGCCCATGGGGACTGAAAAGCTCACCGGTATAATGGTATATATTTGCTGACATCCTAGAGTGAAGGAGAGGTGGAGAAATGAGTGAGGGGCAAGAAGGAAGTGGCCCAGGTCTGTCAGACTCCTTGCCCCTTTCCCAGTTCTAGGTAGGGCCCTCATCTGGGCACCATGTGGCGAATGTCCATCCTTCTTGTTAGGATCAGTCCCAATGTGTTTCTCTTAAGCAATCTGAGAAGGTAACTCTGCCAAGATCCAAAAAGTCAGGAAACCTACCATACTATAAGGCAGTCTGGGACCTTGATTTTATTCAGAAAGAAGCATCAGCTCTATGGGCTTGTTGGCCTTCTTCTTGGCTACAGGTGGGAGTTCCCAGAAGAGTCTTCTTCAAGACTCCACATTCAGCTGCCTTTCTCTTCCTTGTCATCTCTTCTCAGAGGGAATGCAAGTGTGGGGGGAGGGATGGGTTATTCTACTTTGTCATCCCTTTAGCAAGCTTTCTAAGAGTGGTAGGAAAGTGGTGGTGGAAAACAGATTTGGAAAGCTGAAATTCCACAGCTGGAAGAATCTTCTGGAAGGATCTAGTCTCCTCTGTTTCCAGAATAGGGTTGTTCGAATAGCTCAGGGCTATACTCTATTCTAATTTGTAGGAGAACCCATGGCACTCTTGGGTATTTTGTTCTGAGCAATCCCGTTCATTCCCACCACACAGTTATCTCTTGCAGCGATCAGTAGGTTCACCAGGCACCCTACTACATATAGGGCTATATTAGTTTAAGAAAGGAGGCTCGTGGAGGGTTGTAGTGGGCTGGGAAGCTTCAAGGAAGAGGAGGAACTTGAGGCTTACGTGGGGAATAGTTATAATTTGGATAGGCAGATGGGAGAAGGAGATTCGTTCTGGGATGGAGACATAGCTCAAGTGAACTCAGGGATGGGAGGGAGGGATGAGGAGGGGACTGGCCATACCAGCAGGTTCAGGGAAATGCTGGAGAGGTAAGGGAGCCTTGAAAAATCAACCGGAGTTTTTATAAGAGTTGTGGGAAACAAAGGAATGACCTGATGAAAGTATCATTTAATCTAACTTACTCTTCCAGCTGCGATTTGTTCTAGTCCTGTCTCCAGTGGAAAATGGAAATGGCTGCCCCATTCATACATGGCCCTTGCTTTCCAAAGGGTCTGCGCCCCTCATGGAGATGGTAGATCATATATGTGGTCAGCAGCTGAGAACAAGGTGATTTAAAAATCTGAGCTGCGGCTAGATTAGTAGAGGAGGGGAAGGGATCTCAAGGGGAGGTTCTCGCACCTTGATAGGGCGGGGGATGTCAGGCTTCTTCCAGCGAAGAACTATCTGTCCAGCAATTGTGACTCCATAGAAGAGGTAGTTGATGAAGCCCACGTAGTTGATGAGGGTGTACATGTCGCTGGTGACCAGCATCAGCAGGGTTGAGATGCACTGTGGGAAATGGGAGAAGCTCATCAGTGATCAGTAAGGTATCTGGACAGTGGAGGAGCTGTTTACAGGTCGGGGGACTGTTCCCCTGCCTCTAGGTGGATGACGCCATTTTATGATGAAAGGAGACTTTACAGCCTCCCCTCCCTAGTCATCCTGGCCATTGCTAATAGCTTCATTGCCAGGAAGTTCTTTCTTACTGCCGGAGTGATAATCAAAATATTTAACCCCTGGTATGGCAGGGGCACTAACCAGTCAGAATAGATACTGGCTGTAAACACTGGGTTGGTCACACAGGCAGCACCGGCTCTACATCTGCCCCGGCTCATTTGTATTTCTTCCCTGGTTGTAGCTCAGGCCAACTAAGCTAGGTGTTTCCTTTTTTTTTTTTTTTTTTAATCCCTTAGGGAAGATTGTTAACTGCAGATTAAAGCTTTATTCTTGCTCATATCCTCTCCTCCTGGCTGAGTCATCTAATTTATTTTTCTTCTTCCCCTCTCCTTTTTTAAGATTATAAACAGTTATAAAGCATTTACTAGGTGGCAAGCCCTGTTCTTAGTGTTCTACAAATATGAACTCATTTAACTCTCATAACATCCCCATGAGGTTTTCCTGATAGAATCCACTTTACAATTTCAAAATCAGCTCAGTGACTCTCTCAGAACCATGTTCTGCCCCTCTGCTAATTTGTTAGGGCCAACAGAAGATTCTATTCTTAGCACGTCTGGGTGGCTCAGTTGGTTGAGCGTCTGCCTTTTGCTCGGGTCCTGATCCTGGGATCGAGTCCTGCATCAGTCCTGCATCAGGCTCAGCAGAAAGCCTGCTTCCTCCTCTGCCCCTCCCCCTGCTTGTGCCCTGTCAATTAAATAAATAAAATCTTAAATTAAAAAAAAAAAAAAAAAGAAGGTTCAGTTCTCATGTAAGATCTGACGGTGAAAATAATCTAGAAGATTTTAACGGATGAATAAGCCAGATTCCAACTGTACTTGCCTTGCAGTCACAGTACTGTACCAATGGCCCAAATTGGAAATAAGTCTGTGTCTCAGTGGGAGGACCAGCTGGTCTCCAGGCACCTTTCACAGCTAACCAACCACGATGGTCTTCATCCTATATCTGAACATTCTAAAACCCCCTCTCATGTTGTACAATGAAGGCACTTGACTCCTGGGAGCTCTATTATCCTGATCTAACTGCTTCTCTGATGGACCAAAGTCATTTTCAATATTTTATTCAGGATCCAGAAAGAAAGAAAAGTACTTTAAAAGACTGAGCGGGGAAAAGTGTTTGCTCTTTCTTTTTACCCTTCTAAATGATTCTACTCTGGGCCATTCTACCCTCCATTTCTTCCCTATCCTAAGTTTCCTTTTCTCCGTTTTCAGTTTCCAGTCTTCCTTTCTTTATGGTTTGTCTTATTTGGTGTACCTGTAATATTGAATTTGTTTCAGCGATGTTTCCTGAGAGACAGGCAGAGACTCCTGGGGCAAGTAGATTGATGGGGCGCGGTGGGGGGTGCATGTGATTAGCCAGGAGTGGGGGCAACAGGTGCAGGGGAGAGCCAAGAAAGGATGTTTCTTTATGAGACTGTAGAGCTGTGAAATAGGCACTTCAATCTGACCCAAAAGGATGGGAGAATAGAAAAGAGCCAGGGTGATAGTCTGAAGGTGTCTCAGGACACAGGGTCTTTCCTTGTTATTTCTCTCTTGATATTCACAAAGCCCATGTATACCATTTACCAGATTATCTAAGACCCAGTGAAACCTGGGAGCAGACCAGGAGGGGGACAGGGATGTGTGTGGGCAGTGCTAACTCCTAGCTCAGAGCAGGTACATAGAGGGAGGGTGTGTGTAGGGCTGGCAGAAGGAGGGGCCCTTACTGTGAAGAGCAAGGCTGGGATTGGGGTGCAGCGCTTCACGTGGATCATGGCCAGCACACTGGGAAGGTGGCCCTCCCTGGCTCCAGCAAAGAACAGCCTGGTAGAGAGAAAAACAGGTCAGCCTGGGATGACCCATAGACGACCCAAGGAAGTTCCCTCCCCAGCCCCAGTCTTCCTCATCCATGCCCACCTTCTGCTCATACAGGAGCATCTCCCCCACCCCAACCAAGTGCCCACCTTCCCATGCACACTCCAGCCCACTTGTCACAGGACCCACGTTCTCAAGTGCAGGTGCAGGCAGACCAGAGGCGGCCGGTGATAATGGATGGATTCTGGGTGCATGGAGACCCTAAGTATGGTCTGGGTGGCTTGGGGTTACTGATGAGTGTGAGTGACTTCACTTTGTGGGTCTCCCAATGCTTTAATCCCTTTAAAAATGGGCCACCCTCATCCTCAGGGTATACAGGTTCTCTGAAACTTGGGGACTGACCTGTCTGTCCATGGAAACCCTTAAAAACATTGATATCCTAGTCAGGAGGTAGTTGCCACTGTGGGGATGGAGAATGGGTGGCGGACCAGAAAGGGACATGGAGTAATATGGGGGATATGCGGGAATGTTCTATATCTTGTTTTGGGTGCTTACGTCGCTATATACAACTCTTAAAACTCATTAATCTGAACAATCTGTGTATTTTATTGGATTGCATGTAATATTATATCATATCTAAAATTTATATCCTTAAGCTACTTTTTCTATTCCCAAAGAAGCCGTCCTAAGGAAATGAATAGTGAATTAGTGAAAGGTACATATAAACATATCCTGATGATAAAAAAGATTGAAAATATCCAAATGTCCAAAAGTAAGAGATTGATAACATAAATTATAGTATACCTATAAGATGAGATATTTTACAGTCTTAATGTTTTGAAAAAAATTCATCACATGAGAACGTGCTCATAATACAGTGTCAAATGGTAAGAGCAAGACAGAAAACTATATGATTCCATATAGTATGATTCTAATTAATTTAGAGATTATGGTCATGTAAAAACATACCAACTGATTATCTCTGGGTGATGGGATTATGAGTAATTTAAATTTTCTTTCTTAGACTATTAAAAATTAATTTCTAAAATAGATGAGAAATTTTAATTGGAATAAAAATGATTTTTAAAGTCCTTTTAAGAAATTAAATATTTTTGGGACGCCTGGGTGGCTCAGTTGGTTGAGCGGCTGCCTTCAGCTCGGGTCATGATCCCAGGGTCCTGGGATCGAGTCCCACATCGGGCTCCTTGCTCGGCAGGGAGCCTGCCTCTGCCTCTGCCTCTGCCTGCCTCTCTGCCTACTTGTGATCTCTCTCTCTGTCAAATAAATGGATAAAATCTTAAAAAAAAAAAAAAGAAATTAAATATTTTTTTGGAGATAATTGTAGACTCACATGCAGCTGGGAGAAATAATACAGAGATCCTAGGTATCCACTCTATTTCTACTGGTAACATGCTGCCAAACTATAGTATAATAGCATGACTAAAAATAACAATTTTTAAAAAGAGAAATTGCAACATAAAAGGGACCCCTTCTTCCCCTTTCCTTTTCTCAGAGAAAAGAATATTATAAGCCGTTGGAAGTCATTTACATATTAGTATGAATTAGACAGCTTTTTCTTTTTTCTAGGATTTTATAAGGAGAAAAAGAAGCAGGTGGTGTAAGGGGCACAGGAAGGCACAGAATCAGCACGCTGGGTGTTCTGAAAAAACAAACCAACCTGTCACTTACTTTGTAATTTGTGTGTGAGGGGGAGCGGAACTAATAGCAGCAGTCTGGCAGAAGTGTGAGAGCCCATTAAGGCCCCAAGTACCCTTGTGCATCACCATCAGATGCCATCATCAACTACCTAGGCCACCGTCACTGGTTTCATGCAGCCACATAGCATTGCCCCTCTACGGTGCGGCCTCATGCACCTGACTGAGCCCTGGGTGCTCGGCGAGCCTCATCATGCACACAGCCAGGGCCCCAGGCCCCCATGTCCCTCCTCCACATGCAGCCAGGACCAAGTGTGACTGTCCAGGTCCAACAGCATTTGCAAGTGTCAAGTTCACAAGAGACAATCCTTGCCCGGCTAGCTGACAACAGAGGAGACAATGACATTAAGCGTGACACACGCCCATACACACTCCTATCTCTCGGGACGGGTCAACCAAACACAAAAGAGTAAGAGAGAGAACGAGAGAGGGAAGGGAGGAGGAGGAAGGAACGAAGGAACTGGAAAGATGAGGAGGGGAGGCCTGGTGGGTGGGCTGCGCCTCCGAGTCGGAGGCCTCGCACGCAGGGCCGCGTGTCCTGCATGCACACACAGCTGTACCACATGCACGCAGACCGCTGCTCGGCCTGCCCGAGGGACAAACCCCACTCTAAAGCGACTGTAGCCAGTCACTCTCTTCCAATAGATCCCAGAGAGCCTCGTGGGCCACTGCTCTTCCACTGCTCGCCCTCGGCTGGGGACTCCAGGTGGCCACTGCTCCTGTGTAACACGCACACGAGGTTGCTGTGGGTGAGTCTCGGTCTCATAGGGGTCCTGGGGCACAGAGGACACCCACACTCCCTCTTTCCTGCCCTGGGTCCTGAGAACATGGCACTCCCTTGACGTTTCATGAGAACTCCCTGACGTGATGGGTGGCTTTGGGAGCAGCTGAACTCAGGGACTCCCTGCTCTTGCTGTATGTTTCAAGTAGGACTGTGGCCTGGGGGCAGTGGAACTTTCTAAGCAATGTGGGAAGACCCCTTGAACAACACTGATGGAAACAGTCCAGGGTCTGCTGGCCTCAACAGCCCATTCTGGAGACAGCGAGCAGAGACCCGAGGAGGGGCGAGATTCCTGGGGGTGAAGAGGCAAGGTTTAGGGATTTCTGGACCCACTTAAGCTTCTGGCTTCCCTGAGAGTTTGGGAGTTGGGGGCCTGGCTTTGGACAAATGCTTTCCTTCAGCTCTTCCCCACTTCTCTCACTTCCCACCCTCTGCCTGAGTCTCCTGAGCGGCCAGGACAAGGCCACCCACAGCCACTTGTCTGTTGAGCAGGGAGAAGGATCCATCCCACCTGCAGGCTGGTCCCAGAACTTCCATGAGAGGCCAGCCCCGAGGCCCCCCCAGGCCAACCCCATAGAGTGGGGTTCCTTTCAAGCCAGCATAGCCTGTTTCCAGGCAAGTAGCAAAGGGGCTCTGGGGCTGCCGCTGACATACTGTCCTGCTGCCAATCACGGTGCCCAGACCGAGGACTGTGTCAGGCAGCCTGGGACCTCCTCAGCCCTCTGCACCTACTGAGATGAGGCGGGACAGGGCTTCCTGCCACTACCTGTGAAGCCACACCCATCGCAGGTAACCACGTGAGCAGCACACACCCCTCTGCATCCAAGCTGACACACAAACGCCCTTTCGTGAGCAATCGTCCCCTACGAGGTCACCACCCAGGTGCCCACACAGACCCCTACTGACGGAGACAAGCCCCCCACATATACGCAGAGCAGTATGCGCAGCAGAATGGCCCCTGGCCCAGGAAGGACCAGGACGACACACTTACCGGGAAGACGTGAAGAGAGACCCATTGACTCCTCCAAATGTGGACAGAGCAACGGAAATGGGCATGATCCAGGCCATGACCCCTAGGAGCTTCTCTCCAAATGTCTGGGAGAGAAAACAAGGGGATGAGCAGAAGAGGTGGGGTTATAACCCTCCACTTGTACATCACTGCTGGGAATGCTCCCTCCCATCTCTACCCTTGCTGCGTCTCTCCTACCAGGGTCCTCGAGGGGGGGTGGGGGACTGGCTCCCCAGCCCCTCCTGCCCCGCACCGTCACTTCCCTTCCCACGGTGATCACACACAGTGGGGATTTAACAAGTGTTTTGGGCTAGTGACCAAAGGAGACAGTGCATGGTGGTAATAATAATAATAACAACAACAACAATAATGACAATGATGTGCTAACATTTGTTCTCCTTGTTTTATGGATGAGGAAACTAAGGCACAAAGCAATTAAGCAGCTTGCCTGAGATCACAAACCCAGAAAGTGGAGGGCCAGGACCAGAAGCCGGCTGTGGGAGTCCAGCCCTCACTGACATCACACACTAATGAGTCAGGCAGGTTGGGGTTCAAATCTTAGCCCAAGAGTTTGGAGCTGTGAGACCTTGAGCAAGGTCCTTAATTTTTGAGCCTCAGTTTTCCCATCTGTAAAATAGAAATGGTTTCTAATTCATAGGGGGAGAATTTCTAAATCCATAGAAATAACATGATAAAAGGGGGAAATGATAAGAATAAGCCGCTCTGTAGGCTGAGAAAAAAAGGTGGTAAAGCTATAGACTAGTCTTCCTATACTGAAGGAATGTAAAATGTCAAGGGACTAGCCTTTTCTATATTCTCTGAGCCAAGTACATACTCAATTTCTAGCACGTCATGAGGGAGGGGTCGTTTAGAACAGATGTCCTGCTGTGTTAGGCCAGTGGTCATGGAAAAGGCAGCCCCAGGACACAGGAGGGCCTCTTTTCTCAAACTTCTGAGAGGAGACATGTGATGACAGTTTGGTAGGGTGGCGTCGGGGCTCAGGTGAAGCCAAGTCAGGGGGCTGCATGGCTCCCAGGTCTCTCGTGGGTATCAAAGATCCCGCTGCTTTGGATCTGCATGATCTCTTTCCCCAAAGAGCACAGACCACTCCTACTTCCTAACTGTTTACTGGCACACACTTTTCCCTGATGAGGGAAGGAACCAGGCTGCATGATTTCCAGAGGAAGAAACAAAGGCAGAGAGGAATGGTGTCGTCTTGGGCAAAATTATATCTTTCTAAGGAGGAGCCTGCCTCCTTTATATTTGGAGCTTAAAGTGCCTCAGGTCAGGAACTGGCAAATTTTTTTTTTTTAAAGGGTCACACAGTAAGTAAGGTGGCTTTGTGGGCCATAGAGTCCGTGGCAACAAGCTGGTTCTGCTGTTGTCACTGTTGTAGGTACAACATGGCTGTCATGTTTGCTCCCGGGCACTTGATGCGGTTTCTGCCCTAAGAACTTGGGATGACTTCAAATTCCACCAATTCACGGATCAGGGAAAAGTGAGTCGGGCCAATCAGGCAAGTCTATGTCAACATTCTGGTTTGAGGGACTGTGAGTTTGATTTCTTACCACAGCGACTGCGTTTGATGCCAGCAGCTCCTGGGGGGACATTGCAGTGACATAAGCGACATTGGCAAAGACATACACAAATGTGACCAGTGGGATGGAGATGAAGATGGCTCTGGGAAGGTTCCTGTAGAAGGAGAGGAGGTGAGAGGGGAAAGGCCTGGCACCTGCCTCGTCATGGGGTTTGGGAGGTGCCTTGTCTTTCTGCTCCAAACTGACCTGGTGACCTTTCGTGACACTCCCTCTCCCTGGGGGGTGGATTCTGTCTCAAAATGGGCAGGGCAACTTAGAGGAAATGAAACAGTGTAGGCTGGGAATATGCTTCATATCTGGGGACCTCTTCCTGACTGGAGTCTCCACAATGCACCCTTCCCCCTGCCTCAAGACACAAAGACCCTCCTGACCTATGACAGGTAAGTAAGATGCCCAGAGGCCTCTGGGCACATTTCATCCTCTAAGGCAGTGGTGCTATCTCAGCACTGTTTCAGCTTTTAATCTGCTCTGGGACAGTCACGAGATCATTTTTCTCCTCCTGGCAGGGCAGATGGCAAATGGTTTAAGTTCCTGAAAAATAACTGTTTCTTCAGGATAGACCAGATCACGGTCAGAACAGGGGCTGGAGGTGGAGAAGTGGCCGGTGGACACCTGGCTCTCTCTTCCTAGCAGCAGGTGCTGTGGCCTTTCAAGGGATTTGGGAAGAGCTGGGCTATTTCAACTCACTTGTAGGGATCAACAAGTTCCTCGGTCACGTAATTAAGAAAGTTCCAGCCTCCGTAGGCAAAGGAGCCCTGAAGGAAAGCCAGTGCGATGAGGCCGATGTCAGGTTCTTGGAAATTCTCAAATGCGTTCTTTGGTTCCAGCCAGAAATACTCTCCTGTGGACACAAGGGGCAGGAGGCTATTCAGAGAAACGAGCCAGAGGCCTGGCGGCCTCTAGCCTGCCTAGTCCTGTCTCAGCTCCTCCTGCGGTGATGATCCAACTCTTGTCTTGAGAGAGCAAGAAATAAATAAATAAATAAAAGGGGGGGGGCTAACTTCATTTTGTGATATACCTGTCATATTGTATATAACCCCTATACAACCGGCTTCTGAGAAAGGTCACAGAAAGGTCGTCAGAACATTGCCCAGCCGGTCCTTGAACTAGTTTGAGTTAGCCGATAAGAATGCGGAATCCCTAACTGTCACAGAATGCAAACCCCACCTTTTGCCCGCCAATTCAGACCAGAGTAATAGGCTAGTTCAAATGGTTACTATAGGGTAAATTATGATTCAATTGGCCACCTGTGTGTGGACCGACGATGACCATGCAACTTTCCACGTGTGTTTCAACCTCATTGGCCACCTGCGTGTGGACCAACATGACTATGCAAGTTACCGCGTGTGTTACAACCTCATTGGCCACCTGCGTGTGGACCGACAATGACCATGCAACTTTCCATGTGTGTTTCAATCTCGGCCACCTGCGTGTGGACCGACAATGACTATGCGACTTTCTGTATGACCACGGGCCCCTATATAACTGTTACGCCCTTTGACCTCGGTGTCCAAGTCCCGACCCCGCTGTGTCAGATATACTTGGGCCCAAGCTCGAGCTTGCTAATAAACCCTCGTGCGTTTGCATCGGTATCGGCTCCTCGGTGGTCTCTCGGATTCGAAATCGGGAGCATTACAGTCTTACATCCAGTGAACTCCACACATGGGAGAAGCGGGACCATAAGAACATGGAAATAGAGATTAAGACTTCCCCAGAACCTAGGAACCAGGCATCCAAATGCAGGCTCAGGTTCAAAGCACAGTTCTCAATGTTTTTTGGTTTTTTTTTTTTTTTTAAAGATTTTATTTATTTGACAGAGAGAAACACAGCGAGAGAGGGAACACAAGCAGAGGGAATGGTAGCGGGAGAAGCAGGCTTCCCGCAGAGCAGAGAGCCCGATGCGGGGCTCGATCCCAGGCCCCTAGGATCTGACCTGGGCCGAAGGCAGACGCTCAACGACTAAGCCACCCAGGCGCCACCCTCAATGTTCTTTTAAAAGGCAAATTTACTTGGAAGGAAAGGCCAGGTGAGGTGCCCGGGGAGGGCAGGGTAGAGTAAATCAGGGGGGGGGGGGGAGGGGTGGGGGAGCTGGGATTTGGAGATGCAGGATTAGGGCCATTGGCAGGCAGTCTCTTGACCACCTTCCTGTAGATCTAAGTTTGTACATTATCACAAAGAAAGCATGGAGAACAACAAACCCTCAAATGGAAGCTCCTCTAACGCCATAGTAGTTCATGTGTGCTGCGCTTTCTTTGTTAATAACATCCTGTCTCTAAGGCGTCTGGTCTCTCTCTTCATGGTATAGACTCCCTGAGGACAGAGTCCTGCAGCAAAGAGCTTTTCCACTGCCTTCCCAACCGTTAGCACGGTGTCCTGCACACGAGTGGGCCCTCGAGAAAGGGTGCTGATGACGTTGTCATGAAACACAGAGTAACTGGCCATATTTTACTTATTCATCTGCAATCCAGCATTTGGACAGGAAATAAGGCGACTAGAAGTGATCAGGAGAAAGCATCAGGGCCAGAATAGGAGGGACTTATGATCTCTCGAAAGACAGCACAGTGGTTTCTTTCTTTCTTCTTTTTTTTTTTAGGGGAAAGCATGAATACAGTCCTCACTACTACACATCATGTAGTCCCATTTCTCATGTTTGGGGAGACAGCACATGCCTAGTGCAATGGATAAGCCCTTGGAACACCACCTTCGTGATCGTGGTCTCTCCCCTACCAGATAGGTATACACGGTGATTTCTTTAAGTCTATACAATATTACGTGCTAAAGAACTTAACACGACCGGTTAAAATAAAAGCAGAACCTTAATTATGCTTCCTGGAGTAAATACCCAGGCACCCCACATGGCCTTCAGGGCTTGTAGGCAGGTGGGAGGTCTCTCTGTTTGTCATCTGACTTTCTCCAGGAGGCAGTGACATTGGGCAGAGCTGAGTGGTGCCATGGTTCCCGTGGAAACCAAATACAGACTCGGACTTGGAAGGGACCAAATCCAGTAGGGAATGTTGGCAGGGGCCCCAGGAATGTCGAGCTCTCTCTTGTAGAGATTATGAGTAATTCCGAAATGTGTAAAAATCTCCTCTGTTCCTCATTTTAAGATACGGACAGCATACAATATAAGATGCAGGGAGCTTCCTTGGGGATGGGGCAAGAGGGCAACGGGAGTCCAGGGGTCTGGGGGCTTCACCCAGCTGTGCCAGAGCCAGGAGGTCAGCATGGGTGACCTGAACTCGGCAAACCACGTGGGGCATGCTCAACTTCCAACCATCCCAGGAAAAGGGTTTCTTTTCCCCTTTGTCAAGCAGGTGAAGAAGAAAAGTCATTCAAAGTCAGAACTGGAAAATCTCAGGGTGCACATGTCTAAAGACTGTGTGAGGGGATGTGTACATGAAAGAGGCAGAAAGTTGGGTGGTACTTACCTTTGCAGATCTGGACAACTCCCATGATGATGATCAGGGCCAGGGCCAGGAGTTTGCCAGCTGTGAAAATGTCTTGAACCCGGGTGGCCCACCGCACACTGGCACAGTTGACCCATGTGAGGAGCACTGAAATGACAGACCCCGGAACATACCCTCAGGGCCACGATGAGGCTGTAGGAGGCCCTCTGCACAGAAGCAGAAATGTTCCTTGCTCCTGACCAAGGAACTGTAACAGGCAAGCCAAATTTCCCTCAAGCCCAGCCCCAGTCTCTGGAAACTCTGGCTAGGGTTAACGGGTTACAAATGGAGATTACATGCCACCAATTAGAGCTTGGTCAGAGCGTGCCCTGCCTAGGGCTGGAAGCCAGAAGTAGGCACGGAAGTGAAGGCACTGGCTTTGAGGAAAATCAGCATCTGACCAGGGTGCAAGCGTGGACTGTGTTTCCAGGCGATTGTATGTTCAGGGGGAGCCCTGAGCAGCTGGTGGTCCTGAGTGTCATCTTCCTCAGTCTGATTTTGGGGCAACAGAGGGTTAGGGGGAATCTTTTTTTTTTTTAACCTGTGGTATAATTTACATAGAGTAAAATTCATTTTTCTAAGTGTACAGTTTGAGGAGGTCTGACAAACGTATACAGCTATTTAATCACTTCCACACTCTTTATATGGAACATTTCCAATGCTCCCAAAAGTTCTCTTTCTTGCATGTTGAGCTCCTTTGAAGTTAGTCCCCATCCCCTACCTCTGGCAACCACTAATTTGGTTTCTGTCCCTATAGTTTTGCCTTTCCCAAAATGTCGCATGAACAGAATCATACAATATGTAGCCTTTTGTGTCTGGCTTCTTTCACTTTGCATGAGATCCATTCATGTTGCTGGGTATATCAACAGTCTGGTCCTTTTACTGTCACGTAGTACTCCATTTTATGTATTGGTTTTCTACTCACTGGCTGATAGACATCTGGGCTGCTCCCAGTTTGGGGCTATTATGAATAAAGCTGCTATAAACACTTGCATAGAAGTATTTAAATGGATTGTAGATGTCTTTGAGAATGGTTTTCCTTTCTCTTGAGTAAATATCCAGGAGTGAGATTCTAGTCATAAGGTAAATGAATAACTTTTTTTTTTTTTTTTAAGATTTTGTTACTTTTAAAAGTAATCTCTAGGGACACCTGGATGACTCAGTCAGTTAAGCATTTGCCTTTAGTTCAGGTCATGACCCCAGAGTCAGTGTGATCAAGTCTCACACCAGGCTCCTTGCTTGGAGGGGAGCCTGCTTCTCCCTTTGCCTGCTGCTCCCCTGGTTTGTTCTCTCTCTCTCTCTGACAAATAAATAAGTAAAATCTTAAAAAAAAAAAAAAAAAGTAATCTCTACAGGCTTGAACTCATAGGCTCGAGACGAAAAGTCACATGCTCTACTGACTGAGCCAGCCAGGCGTCCCTAAACGTATGTTTAACTTTGTAAGAAACAGTCAAACTGCTTTCCAAAGGGGTTATATCGGGGCGCCTGGGTGGCTTAGTCAGTTAAGCGTCTACCTTTGGCTCAGGTCATGATCCCAGCGTCCTGGAACCGAGGCCTGCGTCAGGCTCCCTGCTCAGTGGGGGAGCCTGCTTCTCCCTCTCCCTCTGCTTCTCCCCCCAGCTTGTACTCTCTCACTCTCTCAAATAAATAATGGTTGACAACAACAACAACAAAAAACCCCTACAAAGTGGCTACATTGTTAGCATCTCCACCAGCACTGTAGGCGAGTTCCTGTTGCTCTGAGTCCTTTCGGCATTCGGTATCCTCAGCTCCAAAAGTTTGGTTATTCTGATAGGTGTGTAGGGGTATCTCGCTGTGGTTTCAATTTGCATTTCCCTCATGACTGGTGAGGTTGAGCATGTTTTCATGTGCTTGTTTGCCACTAGCTCTCTGTCTTCTTTGGTGGCATGGGGGCTTTTAACTCTGCCTCCACTCCTAGGAGTCATGGAGCTCCCACAGAGATCCCAACAACATGGAACCTCCAAGGGCTGGAGGAGAGTTCAGAGGCTGAATCCTAGGAGGGAGGGGCTCCGTTTTACAGCCACACTCCCCAAGCAGCCCAGGGAGCCTGTGCCGCAGGAATGGGACTCTCACTGTCCTGGTGCTTAGGAAGTCCGTGAGGACAAAGGGAAGAAATAAAATCCTCTTGTTTCCCCTTCCCCTGAAGGGGAACAGTGACCAGGACACCCCCCAAGCCCTCCAAAGGTACACATCACACATGTAGAAGCACCAGACTTTCTTCTCAAGCTCTCGCTGGCCTCTGACTTTACCTGAACAGTTGCTCAAATTACATCAATACCTGATTCTTAAACTGTGTTTTTACTTTTCAAGTATTTTCTGACCTTACTTGATTCTGAGACCATTTCGATAGGGTAAAGACCTGACATTATTATCTATCTGTAACCTTTCTCCCCACACCATCTCTACCTGGCAGACTCCTCATCTTTCAGGATCCAGCTCAAATGTCACCTGTTCTGTGAGTCTTTATTATTTTACGTATTCCTGACAATGTGGCTGCAAGGTAAGATACACCAGCTGCATTTCATAGACAAGGAACAAAGTCTGTTCCTCCTCTCTTTTCTCAGACCACTTAGTTTATATTTAATTTTGGCATCTACTTCTTTGTATTATAACAATCTGTTTCTTTTTCTCTGTCTCCATGTAGACTAGAAGGGCAGGGACTATATCTTTTCATGTTTTTAATCCCAGGGCATCATTAATGCCTGCAAATAGCAGGTACTCAACAAATACTTAATACCTGGATACAGAATACAGAATAATGAATGCCTCAATTCATTAGCCCTGCAATCTCATCTCGGTCTACAGATTCTACAATCTCCCCTGCTCCCCAGGAATCTCATCAAAAAGAGACACAATCCTCAGTTGGTTGCACAGAGCCAAAAGAGTGACAGGAAACTTGACTTCAAGAGTGCAAACTCTTGACTCCTCATGGAGAAGCTGTTATCCAAGATGGTGTCATATAAGGAGAACAAAAACATGTTGTCAGAGGAAGGATTTTAAGTGCCTGAACAGGGAGAACATCTTGTAAATACTCGAATGTTCCAGATGGACTGAGACATTCTGATAAACACACATTTGGTTTATCTTACTCAATTCAAAAAGGATTTCAGGATCACATGCCTGGTGACAATCCAACCCAAATCATTCTAAGCAACAGGGCCTATGATCTGTTTCTCCTCAGGGCCTTGAGGACTGCTAGATACAAGGCTGGGCCCTCAGGTCCCAGGAGTTCAGGCAGACACAAGCAATGACTTAAGGATAAAGGAGATTCATTTATGAAAAGAAGATTAGGACATAAAACCCATGAGGCTCAGGGATAGGTAAGGATTACAGAATAAGGAACCAGACCGTGATCCCAGAGAAGAAAATTATCCTCTATCAAGGGGAGGAGAGGGCATGGTGGGGAAGTGACAGGAAAGTACTTGGAGGGAAACAAGGGATGAGCAGGACAACTCACAGACATTCTTCCCCCCAGCGGGTGGGAGGAATGTGGCCACCTCCTGGTGGGCTGGGATAGAAAACACAAAATCATCTATCTCCTTAGGAAAGGGACCTTTGTCAAGGTAGTCAGAAAGATTCCTTCAGTCAGCTCCAGAATATTCCTGGGGGATGGGAGACGTTTGAAGGAAGGGAAAATTTGTCAAATAAACTTGCCGTGGGTGTCTTCTGTCCCACCTGATCTTATCTTTACAATTTCACAAGAACCCAGTCTTTGACTAATATTTAACCTTTTCCCTTTACGGAGATCTTTCAGACATAAAAAGAGAAATCCCGAGAATGGGGTGGGGAGACAATTTGCCTGTGACACTAATCTCCTTAGAACAATGGCTGCAGGCCCTCACATCTGACCCTTATCCCTGCTGTTGGGTGATCACAGCATGTGACTGAGGGGAAAGAGGGCACTTTTAGTCTCCTGCTACCACAGGCCAGCTTCCCTCACAGCGGCCTGAAACCTGAGCCTCCAAACAGAGAGGAAAGGTCAGCAAGTGAAGGCAACACTGTCAGGTGCTCTCCAAGGCCCTGCCCAGTTCAGGCATCCCGTCTCTGCCTGTCTGCTACCCAGAGGCCCTTTGTGTTGTTGATGGCTCTGGCCCCTCTCCCTTCTCAGCCACACCAGCACTCTGTGTGCTTGAGAAACAGTGACCTCAGGGAAGCCATGGGTAGATGGGGACTAGTGGTCACTGCAGCTAGAAATGTGAAGGTTTTCATTCATCCATCCGTCCATCTGTCCTTCCAACCATCATCTACAAAGGGCCTACTGTGCTGGGCACTGTGGTAGGCGGAGGAGTTACAAGACACAAGTCCCTGTCCTCGGGAAGTTGAGAGCATAAGGAGGGGGAGATGGGTGGACTAAAAGATGATCATACTACAGTATGGCGACAGCAGGGCTCTTCACGGAAGCCAGTGGGCGTCCACGAGGAGCCCCAAACTCAGCTCAGGGGATTCAGAGGCGTGTCCCATGGGAGGGGGAGACCCTAACCAAAAGGAGAATTTTATAATTCTGGCCCAGCTGGATAAAAGAAGTAAGAAGGCGTAAGACTCTGGTTCTTCTCTGTTGTAATCTGGCTGTGGGGAGGTTGCTGCTTCTCTAGAGGACCCGAGGGAATCTCAGGCTTATCTGTATTTCTAGGGCATTTTCTCCTCTTTCTTTTTGGTATCCTTTCTGTTTGCTGGGTTTAAAAAAAAAAAAAAAAAAGGTAGAAAGACTATCAAGATGATACTTCAAAAAAATGCTGAAGTCAGGTGTTGGTTACTTAATCTGCCAAGCTGGAAAAGGTGACAAGGTGACACCTTTATGTCAAGGTGACAGGAGGGATTAAAAAAAAACCAGGCAGGCAGGAGTAGGGGACTCAGAACCCAGCAATCTTGTGACCTGTTCAGAGCCCAGGGCCCAGGGCCTCTCCGCTGCTGAACAGGAGAGGCGGGCTCGGTGCTCCCCGCCTGTGGGAAAGCTGAAAGGCTGACAGAGAGGAGCAGAGTCCCTGTCAGATTGATGACAATGCAGATCCTGTCACCGACCTGGACAGAGGGCCAGAGTTAGAAAAACAGATATGATGTCGGAAACAGAGGTCAGAGAGAAAAGAAGAAAGATTTGAAGGAGCTGTGCTGCGGGCTTTGAAGATGGAAGAAGGGCCCACAAGCCAAAGAATGTACGGGGTCTCTAGAAGCCGGAAAAGGCAAGGAAACAACTGTCCCCAGGCCTCCAGAGCCTCCACAGCTTTGCTGGCATCTTAAGTTTAGAACTTCAAACCTCCAGAACTATAACACTAAATAACTATAACACTAAATCTGTGTAGTTTTAAGTCACTAAATTTGTGGTAATTTGTTATAGTAGCAATAGGGAATTAATACAGGGTCAGGCACCATACAGAAAGATCAGGAAGCAGGTGGCACACGCGGAAATAGCAAAACTTTTAAAGAGCAACCAGGAGGCACACTGTGGGACCCCAGAGGAGTGCCCGTCCGCAGGCCTTGCAGAACGCCAATGGAGGGAAGTGGTGGGGCTCTCTCTCTAAAGGAGCAGTGAGAGAGGTCACCCATGTGCTGACCTAGTTGGCAAATTTCTACAGCACGTGACAGCATCCCAATTCTTCCATACCCTCAGGATCCTATAGCTAGAGTCACTGCCTCCTGTTTCTTCACTTCCTAATTCTATACAGTAGTAAACAGGCTCACCCTGCAATAACTCTAGCTATGCTTTTCCTCCCCAAAAAATCTGGGGGCGGGGCACCTGGGTGGCTGAGTCCTTAAGTGTCTGCCTTTGGCTCAGGTCATGATCCCAGGGTCCTGGGATCGAGCCCCGCATGGGAGAGCAGGGAGGGCAGGGAGCCTGCTTCTCCCTCTTCCACTCTCACTCCCCCTGCTTGTGTTCCCTCTCTCGCTGTGTCTCTGTCAAATAAATAAGTGAATGAATGAATGAATGAATAAATAAATAAATAAATAAATAAAGTCTTAAAAAAAAAAAAAAAAGAGCCACCGGGTGGCTCAGTGGGTTAAAGCCTCTGCCTTCGGCTCAGGTCATGATCTCAGGGTCCTGGGATTGAGCCCTACATCGGGCTCTCTGCTCAGCAGGGAGCCTGCTTCCCCCTCTCTCTCTGCCTGCCTCTCTGCCTACTTGTGATCTCTCTCCCTCTGTCAAATAAATAAATAAAATCTTTAAAAAAAAAAGAAAGAAAGAAAAATCTGGGGTCAAAAGACACTCCCAATATTCCTATTTCATCCAATTCCAGGCTCTTTTCCAGTCTCCTCCATATTCCACACAACATCAGGCCCACACATGCAACCCAGATACACATACAAATGGAGGCCCAAGTTCCAAACTTCTTACAAGGCAAATCTAGTGCTAGGAGGCTCACAGAAGTGATTCTTTTCTTCTCTGCCCCTATGGCTTTGTTGGTCTCCTAATTTTACTGATCTACTAATTTTAATCCCAGGCCATAAAAGAAGTCAAGATGGAAAGCCAAGAGATGAACTCAAGAGTCCTGAGACTGAGTTCCTTTCTCAAGTCAAAAGGCAGGGTGGCCACACTGTGCGCTATCTTGCAGTGGTCAACACCAAAACCACCCTGACAGAGCTCGCTCTGGGACTTTCCCAGGTGGAGTCAACCCAATCCAACCCTCCAGGAGGTAAGGCGAGGTTAAAGCACTACAAATTTTAGAAGGGAAGAATAGGAACTACACATTCTGGGAACCTTTACCTTACATGAATACTTAAAAGACTGTAGGTAACAGAAACAATTTAAAATTAACCTCTCCAGTCCATTTTTACATAGAACATCAGTGACTTGACAGCATAAAATAGACAAGTCTTCACTTAGAACATTTTAAGCGTGGATTAGGGAAGGAATTGTCGGGCTGGTTTTAAGTCTCTGCGGTCAGCACGGCCCCGGGCTGAGTCTTCAGGCACTCCCTTGCTTCTGGACACGGGACTCTGGCCTCTTGCTGAGCTGGGCTGGCAAAGGGTCATTCTGTGCTTTCATCAGAGAGCCAATGGAAGCCAATGCACCTTCCCGCATGGATCCCTAAACTATTATCTCATTCCTTTTGCCAAGCCAGCTTCTACTTCATGGACCACACTGCTCTGGTGTGATGGGGTGAAAGCCAGGACACAGCCATTTGGATAGGAGGCTGGACTGACTGGTGTAAGAACAGTGCTCAGAAGAATGACCCAGTTGGGGCTCTCCTTGTAGACAGCGGTCTGCACTGGAGGGAGACGTTTGAGTCCTGTGCCCTACTCCCTAGAGGCACATTTCCAGCATCATAAGCAATCAGAGCCAGGAATGACCTGAGAGACTCAGAACCTCATATGCGAATGGAGTAAGACCCCAGCTAACGTCCTCCCGCCCCCCAGTTCCCAGTTGCTTACTCTGCCACTATGTCAGCCTCTCTTTTATCATGTACACATCACCCCACTGTCCCTCTGTCCATTCCCACACTCCCTTTCACCCTGCTTCTGCCAATGGTACCCTTGTTCATTGCTCAAGGGCCACCCTGAGTCAGCAACCTGAAGATACTAGTCAGTTTGCTTTCAGAACAGCAAGAAGTAAGATGCCACTGTGGCAAAAAGGGGAAGACTAAGAGGACTACCCCCGAGAGACCAAGAGAGTCATGTCCTTTGCTGCCAGGGCTTTAGAAAATGATTTCCTATGAGCAGGCTTGACTCTCTGCCTAGTAGTAGTCCCTTCTCTGGCCCCTCATCAATATCACCATCACATGTTCTCTTGAACTCTGGGAACTCCTTTAGGATTTCTAGGTCTTGCTGGCTTCTATCTTTCCCAGGAGTGGGCTGGAAGCAGCTTGGAAAGGTTTGTTTTCCTTTAGCATCTTCAGAACTAGGCCTCTCTGTCTTTTCAGATAAGTAGAAAGGGACCAAAAAATGCCCAGACTTGCCGAAGTCCATAAAGACAGGTAGTGAAGAAAGGAGGGAAAGAGCGAGCCTGAGAAGCGACAGTAGGGAGGAAGGAAGAGGAAGAACAATACACAACGATACGAATGAGGAGAAAGAGCTCAAGAGAAACAGCAGAGAGAGAGAAGGCCAAGACAGAAAAATGAAAGATGTAATGCACTAAGCAGACAGCTGTTGAAAAGGGAAGCTGTGACGCCACTTTGTAGAAATCAGAACGCCCTGTTCCTCTCCAGAACTTCAAAATAAGCACCTTTCTGGGATGGCACTCCCGGCCCTCCGAAACAGCCGTAAATTTCACCTGGGTTATGGGCTTGCCTGCCAGAAACATTGGTATCTCAGTCTCACCTTTTGCTGGGGCACGCACTTCTCTTTCCACCTTCCGCCAGGCTTTGCCAGCTCCCCCGACTCCCTCCCTCCAGACCTGGAACAAAAGGGGCAAAGCGACGCCCCTCAGCCCAGCCCTCTGGTGTCCATGGTGCCCCTGCCGGAGCGCCCCGCCCCGCGATCCCCGGCCTGTCGGAGGGGGTGTGGCGACACTGGGCTCTGTGATAGGCTGGGTGGGGCTCCTTGGCCGCCCCTCCCGGCTCCTGCTCGTATAAGGATCTGGGCACGTGTTTCTAATTGTGGAAAGGCTGCCTCGGCTTGGCCTGCCGAACCTCAGCCGTTTCCAGATCTAGGAGGTTACCAGCGCTGGCTGCCAAAAGGCACTGATAGGCAAAGAAAACAAAGAAAACACGGAACCCTGTTTGAGTTCGAACGCACACAACCCGAGGCTCTGAGAACGTTCCAGGTCTGCCCATGTGGGCCAGCCTGAGCTATCTTTCCTTCTCTGAGTCCTCAGGGAGACCTGGAGGGAAACTGGGGTATGAGTGCAGAGACACAGCCAGCTTCCTAGAATCCCTCGCTGCGCCCGGGGCGAGACATTTTCACGTGGGGTGAGGAGCTGCATTACAAAGCCCCAAGTTGTTGACTACGTAAAACACAGGTTGTATTATGATACACGTAAATAACTTGACTGATGAAAGACAAAAACATCAAAACAAAGCAACAGCAATAACACCGGAATAAATCAAACGAGTCCTTCCCTATAAACTAAGCTTTGATCCCAGCTTCTGTAAGGCCACAGTGAGGCTGTGAAACAGACCTCCCCGCCGAGCTACAGCAACATTTTGTCCTCCAGACCCTTTCATCTGGCAGCCTTCTTCCAGCTAAGCTCCCACCCATGCTGCCCCACCCCCTTCCCGGCTCTCTCTTCCTCTTCCTTCTTCCCCTGACCCCTCTGTGCCAGTTGCTAGACCTGGAGTTTCTGCTGAATCACCATCTGGTACTGAGTTTAGCCAAGAAAACCCAAACTCCCAGCTCAGCATTTTCCAAGAGCTGAGTAGTTCTCTCTTCAGCATAAGCTAAACATGGCCTTTGAGCTGGGAGTGGTGGAGAGAATGGAAGGCAGCTGGAAAGCAGGGGAGACAGACCTAGGGCACCATGCCACCTCTGGGCAGCCTCTTTTGAATCCTATTCATTACTGTTCCGGCCCCAGCCTGAAAAGCTGTTATCTCATGCCCCAATTCTCAGGGCGGTTGCCTCTCCAACACATAACAAGGGGAAGGGGGTGGATGTGCAGGGTCCGCACAGAGCTCAGGAGGGCTAGTCTGACTTTCCATCGTCCTCAGCCTTTGAGGAGAAGGTGTGGGTCCAGGGAGGACTTGTTGGTTCTTGGACTGGAAGACTTGTAGGCTCCGTTAATGTCACTGAAGCTTATGAACATGGGCCCAGGCTTCAAAATTCCCAAGACTGGTTCAGTTATAACCCTCTTCCAATGGCAGGTAGTGCCCAAACTCGCTAAACTCTCAAAACAAATCTTCCCTCTCATCTTTCCCCCAGAGCTCCCTGTAACACAAAGCCTCACTCCCATCAGTCTCGACTTTTATGTTCTTGGGTATGTGATATAAATTTAGGGTGTCACATTAACCCTTACAAGTTCACCAGACACAATTAATGGCTGATCTTCATAAACCACAGGCTCCGGCTTCTCTGGGAAAAACAAAGTGATCCTTGAGAGTCAACGACAAAAGGCCAGAGGAGAATTTAATCTTCTACTGGCTCAAGAAAGTTAGCAAGTTGTTTCCATCCTGGTGGAAGCTGAACTACTGGAAAACTCTATTTTAGGAAGCCTCAGTCCCATTCATTATTCTCCCAAGTAGGCCTGGACACATTCCCAGGAACAAGCTCCTCATTCCCCAGTTTCCAGGACTTGGGCTATGTGCACCCTTTGAACAGCAAACTCCGGTCTGAGAGTAAAAGTTGGAGACCAGAAGAGACAATATGGAAAGCCAGGAAAGAGGAGGTGATCTGGACCAGCAATTGGAGCATACTGATACTAAAAAGAAGACCCTGACGTCTCAGGTAGCTGGTGGGAACAAAGAGCCTGGTCTGAGAACAGAACTCGATTTAGACCAGTTGACAGCAGTGTCCATCACCTAGGGATGCCTAGGGAAGAAGACCTTCATAAAACTCTAGAATTCACCGTGATATTTATAATTGCTTATTATTATATATAAACTATAAAGCACTTACTGATAGTTTGTTCTTAGAGCTCAAGACTGGGTTGCTCTTACAGAAATGTAAGATAAGGATAACAAAGATACCTTCACTCCCAGGGCTTTGGGCATGAGAATACTCCAGAGGCCATATGGGGCAAGGATGAGGTGAGATGGCACTGAAGAGCAGGTGTTCACTCTGCCATTATGGTCATGGAGGCCAAAACCACATGGACTGCTTTCCTCAAGTCCTAGCATCGGAATTTCAGTATTGAACAGTGAATGGGAATCGTTGCGAAGGCAGGGGACCAACTTAACTGAGTAAGAACCACACTCATGACAAGGCGTTATGATCCAGTGTTGTCCTGGATTTATTTCACCTGCATTCCAACAAGAATGTGCCATCCTTGACACCCTAATCACCCTAATCACCAGGTTCTGCCATTTCTACCTTGTAAATGCCAAATACATCTATTTCTGTATATAGCTCCATCCCCGATTCACATCATTGTCATCCTTATCCTGGATTTCTGTAACCACGTTGTACCGGGCCTCCTTGCCTCTGATCTGATTCCCCTCTCCAATTCATCCTTTACCCTTGTAGCCATGAGTCTTCTAAAATGTAAATATGATCATGTCAATCCTCTGTTTAAAACGCTTTAATGCCTTCCCATTGCTCTTAGGGTAAAGTCCAATCTCTCCAGTATTGCCCATAAAGCCCTTTCATGGCTGGATCTTCACTTCTATCTGTATCTCTTATCTCCTAGTCTATGCTGAGGCTATACTGAACTACCTGGAGTTCAGTATGTTCTTGTCCCCAGACCTTGGCACATGTTAATCCTTCCAGCTATAACATTCTCCCCGCCCCATCCCATTTCACTTTCCTCTCCATGCTGGATAGTGCTTGGCTATCTCCAACTGGTCTTTCCTTAACTTATATGTAGTTTTCTCCAAGATTTTCCTTAACCACAGTCCCTACCCCCATTTCTGTTATATCTAGCTCTGCCTGGATGTTGTCCTTTTGGGGGATTTACTACTTAGAACTGAAATTCCCTGTGCACTCGTCAAAATCATCCAGTGGATTCCCAGTTCAGGAATAGGGAATAGCCTAAATAGCCTCATGGCTAGCACAGTTCCTGGAGCAGACACGCACATATTTGACAAGGAATGATTCTGTATCCTTTGTGGCACCTAGAAGACACACAAGTAGACTCAGTAAATGCTGATTAAGTCTTAATTTCCTGTTCCTGCTGCTGCTGCTGCTGCAAATGAGAATGAGGGGGGTTTTTTGGTTCACTGCTGTATCTTGTGCCCAAAACAGTATCTAGCACATCATGAGCACTTAATAAATGTTTGTTGAATGAACAAAGTGTTGAGGTTCTCCTTTACACAATGCTTCCCAAGACTCTCAACCCTTTTCTAAGTTGTATCACTCGAGAGCAGGCTTTGGAGCAGTAACCTGAGGTGGCCACCCTGAGGAAGACTTCCAACCAAAGACTTGCTAAGGGCTCCCCGGGGCTTTGCGGGGGCAGTAGAAGGCAGAAATGCAGAACACATTGTGACTGCTCATTGTAAATGCTAGACAGTTGAGATATTTCATTTTGATTTGTACTAGATAAACTAGATTGCTCTCTCTTAGTAGTCAATCAATCACCATGTCCAGTTGATTCTATTCTGAAACCTTCCTTGTTTTTGTCACCTTGCAAATTCGTTTTTATTTTGGGCCAGGACTTCTCAGGCCTGCACAAATGCTTAGCTTGCTAACTCATCTCACTGCTTCAAGTGTCATAGTCTTGTTTTCACTCAAATGTGAACCTAATCATGTTACTCCTCTGCTCAAAGTCCTTCCGTGGTTCCCGTGTCTTGGATGAAGCCTCCTCTCTCCTGCATGATATACGGCAGGGATCCTTCTAGAACTGGCTCCTGCTCACCTGTTCAACCTCACCTCCTGTCACTCTCCTGGGCTTTCCACACAAAAGTACTTGCTTTTCTCCAACAGGTCATTTCTCTCTTGATGCCAGGTCTTGCTTGGGCCCTTCCCTTTACCCGGCGGTTCTATTTCATGCCTATTGGCAGCTACCTATTTACCTTGAAGGATTTAGCTCAATCTGGGAGCCTTCCCTAGTATTCCTCTCCCAACTTCAAAGCACCTTTCTCTGTGCTGCACTTTTATCATCACATTGTATTGTAATTATTTGTTTGCACACCAATCTCTTTGTTAGCCTTTAATTTCTTCCCAGACTCTGTATAAATAATGCCTTATCTCCAGTCAATGTAGGAGCTCGATCTTGTGATTAACTGGTAGATTTACAGTTTCTTTCTTTTTTCCCTTGGGAAGCCACTTACAAAATACCTTTAGTCTTTATGAATCATAAAAATAAAAAATGGAGTTTTAGTCAAACTGACCACTCAGTAAAAAAATTAAGAGATTTTTTCAATGTGCAGTTGACCCTTGAACGACATGGGTTTGAACTGACCAGCTCTACTTATATGTGGATTTTCTCCAGTATCGTACTATAAATGTATTTTCTCTTCCTTATGATTTTCTTTTTTTTTTTTTTTTTTTTAAGATTTTATTTATTTGACAGAGAGAAACACAGCGAGAGAGGGAACACAAGCAGAGGGAATGGTAGTGGGAGAAGCAGGCTTCTTGCCAAGCAGGGAGCCCGATGCGGGGCTCGATCCCAGGACCCTGGGATCATGACCCGAGCCGAAGGCAGACGCTTAACGACTGAGCCACCCAGGCACCCCATGATTTTCTTAATAGTATTTTTAGTTTACTTCATTGTAAGAATACAATATATATAATACATACAACATATAAAATATGTGTTAATTGGCTGTTTATGTTATTGGTAAGGCCTCCGGTCAATAGTAGGCTAAGAGTAGTTAAGTTTCGGGGGAGTCAAAAATTATATGTGGATTTTCAATTGTGCAGGGAGTCAGTGTCCCTAACCGCTATGTTGTTCAAAGGTCAACTGTATTTAGATTTTAAATGTTGGCTAGCTAGAAGATGTACAGAGAAGGAAGATGACTTGGATATATGGGAATCAAATGTAGGTGGTCTGTGTTCGTCTGGATTCAAATATACGAGGATTATGAGGCACCCAAAGAACTCTGGGGGTAAAGGACGGCAGGAAGGCATTGCTGCTCAGGCATCTGAGGCAACAGGTTTAGTGCATGGTGATAAATTTGGGGCTAGAGAATGTGAAACCTCAAAGGCAAATGAACCGAGATTAAGAGACTTAGAAGTTAGGAATGACTAGAACCCTCTGATGTCAAGGGATTAATTTGCAAGAGACTTGCAAAACAACACATGGGTTTATCTATCATAGCATCCTGCATCAAGGACCTGGGGACTCTCCACAGAGGAATTGCAGAGCAACTCAGGGTTAAAAGTTATATATAACAGTAAAGTCCTTTGCCTTCTAAACCGCTCAAGGGAGAAGAAGAAAAAGAAGGAGAAGGAGGAGAAAAAGAAGAAAAAGGAGGAGTAGAAATTTGAAGCCCTAAAAAACCAGCCTCTTAGGAATCTTAGTAGAAAGATGGAAAACAAGATAAGAAGCATTTTTTTTTTTTTACTTGTGAAATACATGCAGGGCACTCTTGTCCCCTCAGGGAGAGAAAGGAGAAGGAGCTTCTCTAGTACAGGCATTCAGGGGAAAGAGGAGACTTGAATGAGAAGAAAAAAAATTCTACTTCAGATCCTGGACATGACCCCAGACCCCAAAGAGAGGAAGGAGGCCAGGAGCTGCCTGAGTGAAAGGTGACCCAGTCCCAAGGCCAGGGAGACAGACAGATCCTGAGAGAAAACCCAGACTAAGGGAGCAAGAAGCACAAGTGGGGGACCCCAGGATACCTGATACTCCTTCAATGTCACCGGGGCCACTTTGTTTATAACTAGAAACTCAGGAAGTAGCCAAAAGATATAGCTAAATGATCAAACAGGAAGCTGCAGAAATAACCTATCCATAGGTAGGTCTATACGCCCAGGCACACACGTCTCTGTGTCCAGACACGGAGCGATGCATTTTATTTAGAACTGGACGGATCCGATCCACAGTGAGCATGGCTACTCGGCACGGGAGAGTGGTGCTGATAAGGGAAAGGTTTCAGTCAGCTCCCTGTATATATTCCTTGAATCTTTCCCCTAGAGAATATAGTCATTTGTTTACAAAGAGTAAAAAGGGAAAGCAAGAAAAGTACTCGGAAGCACATCCTAGAAGAAGGCACCAAAACCAAGTTTCAACACCTCCTATTGCCCTCTTTCCTAAGTCCTTCCTCCCACTAATATGCTTGCTCTGGAGAAGGGAGAAAGCTTTTCGTTTAATTAAAATGTAAAATACGTTCTTTTTTTACTGCCTGGTGGCTAGGGCTATTCTGCTGACTCAGCAGTGAATAATCAGCTTTGACCTACATAATAGAATAACTCAAAGTGGCAGCTGCAGTTGCATAAGCAGATCCCAATCTGCAGTTCCTTCTCCCTCCCCCAAGGCTCCTTGCAGGCAAGCCGGTTCCAGCAGGTTCTCTCCACCTCTCCAACCCCCATCTGGCTGTCCCACCACTATTTTTCATCCGACGTATTCTGGCCCCACCACAGAACCAGACTTGACCTGATCTCCTCCCTCCCACAGCCAGCGCCAGGCAGGAGCTTTGCCACACGGCTCTCCCTGTTGGGCTCCCCACCCTGTCCTCTAGCTCCCTCCAGGACCCACCAGTGACCTCTCCACAGAGGGGGGCCTTTCCCTCAAAAACTCTCATCCTACAGTGGGTCAAGCCCGTCCTCGGCACGCCAGGCTGACCCAGCAGAAAACAGAGCCTCTGGTTTTAATACACTTAGAAGAGCCCAAGCTCCCCACTGGTTCTCTCAAAAATATAGCTGGACCGGGCCACTCTTGGCTCTCCTGCCAAAGAGCGCCAGGCCTATTTTCACACAGCCGGCTGGCCTGGCACCTGCTAAGAGGACAGGGGGCCTGGAAAAAAAGGTAATATTTAAGGAAAGCCTTCCTGACTGTTTGGTTCCTATTTCACTGGATACTTTTTTTTTTTTTTTTTAAGATTTTTTATGTATTTATTTGAGAGTGAGAGAGACAGAGCATGAGTGGGGGTAGGGGGTGAGTAGGAGGGGCAGAGGGAGAAGCAGACTCCCTGCTGAGCAGGGAGCCCTATGAGGGGTTCCATCCCAGGCCCCTGGTCATGGGATCATGACCATGCCCCAAAGGCAGACACTTAACCCACAGGTGCTCCTTCACTGGATACTTAAGAGATGATCTGAGGGGTCTGTGAAAGTGGGTTCCAGAAAAAAAAAAAGTATTCAACGAACCAGAAAACAGAAGCTTTCTTTGCACAGACTCAAAGCAGCTGGGAGTGTTTGGTAAGAAAATATGAGCGTGTGGCTGTATCCCTGTAGAGGCCCCCCACAAAACTAATTTCTAAAGTAAATATTTGGATTTTTTTCAGATGTGCACCCCTGCAGGGAGAGGGGTCCTGGGCTCCACATGGCCTTCACATCTGGGAGGAAGGGGGTGGCACACGGACCTGTTTTCCATTCCCCCCAAAAGGAATAAGGAGAAATAAGTTTGGGTTTAAGAAGATTTTTCTCCTTACGAAGGTGAAAAAGTACTTGAATACCTATCTCAAGGACACTGAAAAATTCCTGTCTCTGAAGGACAAGATTGACCAATGTTAAGTTTGAGATAATCTCCTCACAGTTCTCTTGAGGAGACAGAGGACAAACCAGATAAGCTTTATTGAACCTGAGATGACAGGAATTGGGAGAGGAGGGGACTTTGTCATGTTGTCATCAGAATTTCTAAATTCCTCCTTCACTCGGTGCTAGCAGTGTCAAGGTGAGAGGTGGGCTGTGGAGGGGACTGCGTACAACCTGTCTTTCCGGAGAGGCAGGAGACAGTCCTAATCTCCTGTCCTGAGGGGACATCTGTGGGGCTACTGTACTGTAGAGGGTCTTTGCCCAGGGGTCACCTACACTTGGCAGGCTAGGGGTAGGCAAAGCAGTCCAGGGAACTCTACCCTATGGTCTGGTTCTCTCGTTGGTGACCAGTCTGAGGGTTCTCAGTTTCTCGTGGGAGAGTAAGGGTGGCTTCTTGTCTGAGACACTTCAGCAGTATCAGCAGGAAAAAGGAAGCTAAGTCTGCGTGCACGAGACACTGAAATAGCAGTGGCCAGCACTTACGGGGTCCTCCTTCCCACGCCCATTAACCTGGCCGGTGGCAGAAACAGCAACTCTTCCTGCATTCCCACGCCCCTCCCCACACCTCTCCCCCTCAGCTCTGGATCCAGCTAGCAAGCAGACTGAGTGACCACCCTCAGTGACTACATGACCCTGTGCTAAGAACATGTGTTGTCTCAGGCAATCCTTGCAACCACGACCTCCTGTGCAGGCAGGATTACAATCCCCGTCTCACAGTGGGGTGGGGTGCGGGGCTCTGCCAAGTCCTTGCCGCAATTAGAAAGTGGTGCAGACAGAGACAGCCTCAAGCAACCTGGTTCTGGAGCCCACATTCCTTTGCCTCCAGGGCTATAAGCAGACCCGACCGAGCACAAGGAATACAGCCCCAAAAGTATCTTGGTCCCAGAGTACCTACCACCTGTCTGGACGGTAGGGGGTTAGCTCAGAGCTGCATATCACTGCCAAAGAGGGCACACTTGCCAAGGAGACCACTCCTTGGATCCCAGCTGGCTGCCCCGTGAGACTTTGGGATTGGCAAGTGACCCCTCCCTCCCTTTCCCACCAGCATGACAGAAGGAAAAATGTCAAGACCTGGGAAAGAGTGTGGCCTGGATGGTCACTGCTCTCAGCTAAGTGTATGTGTGTTGAAAAGTATGGTAGGTCGGGGATCATGTTAACTCCAAAAGTGGAGCCTCTGAAAAAAATCCAAATATTTACTTTAGAAATTAGTTTTGTGGGGGGCCCCTGGAGGGCTCAGTCAGTTAAGCATCTGATTCTTGATTTCGGCTCAGGTCATGATCTCAGGGTCCTGGTACCCAGCCCCTCGTCAGGCTCCCCGCTCAGGAAGGGGAATGTCTCCCATTCCTTCTGCCCCTCCCCCCCCAAAATAAAGAAATAAATCTTTAAAAAAATTAGTTTTTGGTTAAAATACCCCAATCCATTGAGATCCCTGAAAATTCCTATAAGTACAAGTTGCAGAACTTCTCTACGATAAATCTCTAACCTATTCCAGCTCATACACATCTTTCCCCCTTCTCTGAATTTTTACGGCAATTGAACCTGTCTATATAGCTGTTCTCCCCAGTTAGACAGGAAATGTATCGGGGGGGGGCGGGGGAACCAGAGACAATGCATTTATTTTCTCCCAACTCACAGCTTTACACTCTCCTCCCTACGAGTTTTAGGATGTGAGCTGGCAGGTTGAGGTAGAGGTGGATGAAGCCAGAAAAATCTTCCTTCGAGCAGCAGGGAGCCTCCAGCACAGTGTACGGTGTATGTATATGCAAGTGAGAGAAGGAATCAGAAGACCTGGGCTCCACTCGGGGCCTGCCACCTTGGGTATGTCACTTGCCTGGCTCCTTTCCTTATCTGCTCTAGGAAAGTGATAATCCTGGCCCTGCTTACCTCATGGATTTGTCATGAGTCTCAGATCAGATAGTATAGATGAAAGTGCTGTGTGTGATGTAAAGAACCTTGCCGGTGAAAATTACTATGCCTTTGAGTAGCTACCTACATATCTTCTTCTTCTTCTTTTTTTTTTTTTGAAAACCAGCTAATTATTCAGGATCAATTCATCCAAAGCACCCATGTAGGAAAAGTAATGGGGGGGGGGGGATAAAGGAGGGAAGGAAAGGAAGAGGGGGAGGCAGGAAAACCGGAGGCATGTGGACCGCCAGGAAGGCCGAAAGAGGCCATCCTGAGAGCAAGGCCCAGATGGCACTTACATAAGCAGATGGCAGCCAGGAGTCGAAGGCCAGACTCTGGGGGGAAGCAGGTGGGGAAGAGCGGCTGCAGCACATAGTTGGAGAAGGTGAGGGCGATAACAGCCTGGTTGGTGGGGTAGATCACCAGCACCGCAATCCATAGTCTCAGGAACCTGAAGGGGGAACAGGACAGAACTTGACCCAAGACAGCTGCAGGGACCCCCACCTCCGCCAACATGCATGGCAGGGATTCACGAGTCACGGGGGGAAGCCTGGGCATGTCACTGGGCAGCATTAAGAGACGTGGGTGGGCTAAAGGGCTGCGTCTCCCTTCTGTTTTCCGGGATGCTGAGGAGCCCAGCCCCTGCTCAACCAGACAGCGGGCCTTCCTCAATGACAATAAAGTGGTTTGACCATGAGGGGTGAAGTGTCTACTAGGATGAACACACATCTCACCATTGCTTCTCTCTCCCCTCTCCTTTTACCGTCTCTTCTCTATGCTCTGGCCCCCGGCAGCCAGTGGTGGAAAATAAAATTGGCAACCCCAGAATTCTGACAGCCGGGACATGCTTAGGGTGTGGCCACTTAAGCAACTGTCAGGGGAGGCCACGAGTGGGGTCGTGAGGGGGGGAAGTGCCCTCCACACCCTTGGCCCCTTGGTGAGCGCTCGGCCCCTCAGTAGCAGGGCCACAGACACTGAGGAAACTCAAGATCAGGGCCTGGCCTTGCAGGAGAGAGAGACCTGGTCATGTGAGAAGAGGGTACCCTGTTTCTTAGGTAGTCACTCTAATTTGTCAAGATAAGAGGGCTCTGTTTTGGGATGTGCTATGGTCAGAGTTGTCATAAAGTTTTGTTTGCTGTCACCCATAGAATCTTGCCCACTGGGGTCAACAGAGAGGTCAAAACTATAACCTGGTTCTTCTGCCACCCTCAGGAGAATCAAGGGAACATACAGCTACACTAACAACCATGACAGGGAGGCAAAAGAGGAATCCAAAAGAGGAATCCTTGGCACACTGGCAATCACTGGCCTCGGCTTCTAGACCACCCAGGCCTCCACAGATCCTCTTACCCAGCTAGTCCTCCAAAGATGTCCTTGACGTAGGAGTAATCACCTCCAGATTTGGGGATGGTGACCCCAAGCTCAGCATAGCACAGGGCTCCCACGGCAGTGATGATACCAGTCACAATCCAGACAATGAGAGCGAGGCCCACAGAGCCGGCATTCTCCAGCACACCCTTCGGCGAGACGAAGATTCCAGAGCCAATGATGTTCCCTGTATGAGGCACCGAGGTTGCCGGGGGGAGACAGTGGAGTCAGCACAATTGGTAGGACTGGCATTCACAGGAGTGGTCTCATCTCTGGTTTGATTCTAAAATGCCTTTGGAATGCATAAATCACCTTCAGGCACCTTCTAATTATTATTAGATTATTAAATCTGATAATTTACATGTCTCCTTTAGTCCTCGGGACACTCCTATAGAGTCAGATATCATTTCTCTCATTTTACAGAGGAGGAAACTGAGTCTTAGTGATACCAAGGTGCACTGCCCAAGTCCACATGGTTGTAAGTGGGGGGTTGGGCATTGAACCTCAAGACCCCCTTAATGGGCTGTACCACGGTCCACCTGAGGTAACAAAGGTCTTAAGACTAACTGGAAATGGCAGGACTGGAAAAGCAGGCTGTTCTCAGAGACAGTCCGCAGGGTATAAAGCTTCAAAAGTGAGCCTGAGGGCAATACGTTTTGGACAGACTGTGGTCACACCCCATCACTGGGGGGTTTTAAGACCTATGAGCATCGACAGCATTCCTGGAGGCTGGCTTTCACCCCAGACACGACAGCCCCACTTTTGGTGAGGAACATGAAATAACCCTATAAAAATAGTCCTAGTCCTACAAAGTGGTTTATAGAAGTGCAATACGTGAAAAGGTTTAGCACTTTATTCTTGAAAAGTTGTCCCCCTCCTTTATTTCATGTGACCCTCACAACAACCTCACGAAGTACAGGAAGAGGAGGAAGAACAGGTACTCCTCTCTCGATTTTGCAAAGAGCCCAAGACACAGAAGGGTTAATTGGCTTTTCCAAATTCCACGGCTACTGATGGGTAAAATTGGATCTAGAAGTTGGTCTCCTGACGCTTAATCCAGCGCGCTTTCCACTAACCTATTTCTGCTTCTGCGTGCAGGAGGCTGGCTTTCTCCTGAGAGATGAGGCTGGCAGCAAGGACTGAATGGTTGGCTTTTGGGATGTGTGTGTTGCGTAGGGGAGGAGGAAGAGGGTGGGTAAGCAGCTCCTGACATGCTCCTTCCCGAGTTTTCCTCTACTTCTTGTGATTCAAGGTGGTGATCAGGGTGCACTGCACAGGTGCTTTGAAAACTCTCTCTTTGAGCCCCACCCAGCTGTACTACTAAAAGTCTGAAGGAAGAAGCAGAGACTAAGTGGATCCAGGTAGAAATGCAGAACGGGAGTATTATGAGGCCAGCTTGGTTTGACAATGTTCTGGGGACATCTCAAATTCCCACCGCCTCTTTTAAAGGGTTCAGATCTGGGCTGAACAAGATGCAGAGTATAGGATTTTACACTCAACTTTAAAAAATGACTTTCAGATCTCAACCATAACTCAACCTCAATCGAGTCCTAAAACTTTCACTTCTAAATCAAAATACAGTTTTTAATCCCAGGCCATGCATCGGTTACTTCGGTCAAAGGGGACAAGAAGAGAATATTCACATTCTAAAGGCAATACATTTTATTCCTCTGGAATACAGAATAAGCTTTCACACTAAAAAAACCTGCAGCATGATATGACGAATGGGGAAGGGAAGGGGTCTCGGCAGGTGGAGAAGCAGCAACCATGAGACGGACATATAGGATCTGCAACTGGAAAGGAGGCACACTTGTCTCAAACTTGCCTTCCTTCTGTGCAGATAGTCTAACCCACAGAACTGGGCTGCATATAGAGATGACGCTAAAAGGAGAAACAATCCCTCACGTTCAACCTTTTGACCTAAACATTAGGCAAAGAGAGATAGAAAAATGAGATTCTGGGCCCCACCAGTTCTTAAAGACTTTTTCTTTTCAAGTACATTTATTTAAAGTCCTGTGATAGGAACCAGAGGACGTCTTTCAGCCCCCCTCTCTCCTCCATCAGTCTCCATGTGTGCTTTGCCTGAAGACTGGGCTGGTGGAGACTTGGAGGCCTTCTGGTGGTGTGCCAGGGCACACCATATAAGAGTTACCCGGGCAGGTGACCCTTAACCTGCCAAGCAAAACGTGCTGCTGCCCCCTGGAAGATACCAAGTGCCAGAAGCTGAGAACTGGAGACGGGGTTGTTAATAGGGCGAAAGGTGATAGTAAACTCCTTGTCTAGCAGGAATTTATCAGAAGAGTAATTTGTAGGGCATTTCAAAGGCAGCCATGAAGAGAGTAACACACCTAGATTGTAAAACTAGTTCAAGTTACAAAAACAATCAATACGGGAGGAGAAAAACAAGGTTTGACTTTGGTCTGCAAGGTCCTGAAAGGGAGGTGGTGCGGGGAGAGCTAGGTGTTTTTCAGAGCCAGGAATGGCTGTCACAGGGAGGAAGTAGGGGTGAATGTTATTGAAGAGATCCTGTCTTCTCAGGAATGAAGTGGCAGCGTTCCACTAAGGATTCTCAGAAAGCAAATACCACAGTGGGGCTCAGAGGGCACTTCTGTTCTCCAGCTTTTGTCCTAGCATTTCCAGAGTGTGTGCGCCTTTCCTCATTCCAGCTGAAAGATGGGATGTGCAACACCAAGAGCCATTTGCACGGTCTGATAACTTCTGGCCTCCCCTTATTCTTGATATGTCCTTCCATGGGGCTGCTAGAGTGATGGTGAGGTTTGTAAGAGGTTGACATTGGGACAAGAATCTTCATTTTATAAAAATTGGATTCTACACCTTGCCCTACAATCTTAATTTGACCAAACTAAAATTACAAAGATAAAAGCTAAAAAAAAAAAAAAAAAAAAAAGAATTATCCTAGCCAGGACAGAGTGCTAGAGAACAGGAAGGAGAGGAATGTCTCTCTCTGATTCCAGGAACCCGCTACCTAGAAAACTAGAATCAGATAACACTTCCTCCACCTTACTGGCCTCTGGAGCTTCTGGAGGCAGAGGAATGTCACACGTAGCTGAAAGAACATTCACATTGCATTTACTCAAAAGTAACGCCTACTGTATACAATCTTAGTGTGATTATTTCATCAATATTTCTCTCTCCCACTAGACTATAAGATTCACGACAGCAGGACTCTATTGTTTCCCTTCACCTGTAAAGTGTCACACAGTAGACACTCCATATGCTTACTGAATGATGTCAGACTTCCATCTAGAACTTATCCCCACAAAGCAATAAATCCTGTGAAGTATGTCAAGTGTGTATTGCAAGCCAATGAATAAAGCAACCCACTTATTTCACTGCTGGAGAGTGATCTGGCTATTATTACCATCTCCAATTTTTTTTAGATTTATTTGAGAGAGAGAGAGTATGAGCAGGAGGTGGTGGGAAGGAGCAGAGGGACAAGCAGATTCCCCGGGGAGTGGGGAGCCCAACCCGGGGCTTGATCCCACAACTTTGAGATCATGACTTGAGCCAAAGTCAGATGCTTAACCAACTGAACCACCCAGGTGCCCCAATCATCTCCAATTTATAGAGGAGGAAAGTAGGGCAACTATTATTTTAATTTTCCAAATGGGAAAAAATGAGGGAGGTATTACTATCCCTATTTTACAGATGAAGAAACTGAGACACAGAGAGGTACAGTTATTTTCCTAAACCACAGAGTAAGTTAGGATTAAAGTTAAGTAGGATTAGGTTCTGGATTAGAACCTAAATCTTCTGTTGTAGCCTTAAGCTTTTCCCAGGGAATAGTCCGTTTTACCAAGATGATGCTTATTATGAGAAGATGTTTATTAAGGAACTGGAACACAGATCCGATTCCTTCCTTCCACTGCACCACCTTTGATGGTGATTTACAAAGTGTTCACATTTGTTACTTTATCTGATTCTTGGAACTACTTTCTTAGGTGCAGGGTGCAGGGTGGGTATCATCATTCCTGTTTACTTTCGCTAAGACTGAGTTTTAGAGAGGTGAGGAGACTTGACCAAAGTCACTTTATTGCGTAGGCAGCAAGGCCTGGACTAGAAGCGAAGTCCTTGGACTCCTGGCCTGGGTTTCCTCTACTACTCCACATGGCCTCTCCTCTAGAAATTGCACAACAGGACTTTTACACTTGGATTCTGTCCAAATGAGGTTTTCTGGAGTGGCTTTGAAAAAGGAGAAGTGGGAAAGGTCTTTTCTGTCTTGACTATGAACCTTTCTTGAGAGGCTGGAAAAAAGTTGATTACCGTGGGGATGTGTTTCTCCATTGTTTTACTCTTAGACTCCTTGTCTATAAAACCATTCAAGAATGAGATGCCCATCCATCTGGTATAGCCAAGGTTTCAATCCTCCCTTTCATCCACCCCAATTAGTAAAATAATCATCTTATCACATAGATCTTTGGTAAAAAGGGGTCCTAGGATGCCTGGACAATGAGGCCCAGCTTGGCTTCTTCTGTCAAAGAAAAGCTAAGAAAACCACTCCATTAAAAAAGGGGCCAAGTTGTATCCGTGGGCAAGTCTTCACAAGAAAAATGTTGGAATTAAGAAAATCCATGTTTGCCATGAATAACCACTGACTTCTTCACTTGTGGGCCAATACCCATGTGACTCCTACTAAGGCTTTACTCACATCCAGGCCTGTCCATACTAGAATGCTGGAGGCATCAAAGAATTTCCTAGGGCGTGGATTTACAGACTTCTAATACCCAGCAGACCCTCCAAACAAAAGGTTTTGGCCTTCCTTAATAACTCATGCTAGTCTTAGAGTCTAGTCAGAGATTCTCCTAGGGCTTGGAGGTTCTGTCCATTTCCATGATGCTTAGAGAAAGCCAAGGTAAACTTTCTTTTCTTAAAGATTTTATTTATTTATTTATTTATTTATTTGAGAGAGAGAGAGAGAGCAAGAGCATGAGTGTGTGTGGTGGGGGAAGGGGCAGAGGGAGAGGGATAAACAGAACTCCATTGACCAGGAAGCTTTATGTGAGGCTTCCTGAGCCAAAGGCAAATGCTTAACCAGTTGAGCCACCCAGGTGCCCCTAAGGTGAACTTTCTTTATGTTTATTCCTTAAAGTGGCTGAGAAGATCTCAGGATTTTCAGGATGGGGGGAAGCATGGAAGCAGGGTCTGGTATGTTGGGGGCTTTGATCCTCATGGCAGGAAGCTCACCATGCATCTTACCCAGTATACACTTTCCCATCAGGATCGTATAAATAGCTACATCAGAGTGACAGTAGGTTAAGACTCTGACACATGCCCTTTGGAGATGCCATTCTGAGCAGAATAGTGATGTGGAAGATGTTGCAGGACTCCCACTGTTTGGGATTCCTCACTGAAAAGTGAAGAGGGCACTAAGGCTCAGAGTTAGGGGAGCCACTGATTCTTTGCTTTGCCATCCACAAGACTTGTGACCTGAATTTTTCTGACAGTCCCTTCCTTCACCTGCTGAATGGAATGATTGTTCCTGCTCTGACAACCTAACAGGTTTGTTGTGGGATCAAGGGATACGTGTGGGAACAAGAACACGTGTGGGAACACTTTGTAATCTGTGAAATGCTCACAAATATAAGGAATCGTTAGAATTTATAGCAGTAAGAATAGAGTCCATCTCTAGAAGAATCCAACAGGCTTGCTTTGGAGGCTTGGCTGTAAAACAGCACTGCAGAGCCAGGACCATGAAGCACCCTCTGAGTCATTTGTCTACTTGTCTAGGTATAATTTTTAGATGCCATAGGTGGGCGGCCAGCAGGTAATTGCATCTCAAAAAGTATTTACTGAGCACCCACTCTGCACATGTTTGCTTTAAAAGGTAATTGGGAAGCACTTGTTCACACATGGACTTTTAATGACATAGATGGAGCCAACCTCCACCCACCAGCCCCCGAAAGGCAAGCATTCTGGCCTGAGGGGCTATGAGTGCTGAGTCCTCACATATGCCCATTAAAGGTTCACATCGGGCTTCTAGCATCTCCCTGTCTTGTTGAGGAGCCAGGCACTAGCAGAGACAGGTTTTGTCTATCTCAGTGGTTCTCATCCAGGGGCAATTTTATACCATTTCTCCCAGCCCCAGGGGACAGTTGGCAATGACTGGAGACAGTCTTGATTGTTACAAGCAGGGAAGGTGGGTACTACTGGCATCCAGTGGAGGCCAGGGCTGATGCTAAACATCCTTGGATACATGTGACAGCTCCCCACAACAACGAAGTATCTGGCCCATAGGTAACAGCACTGACATTCAGAAACACTGTTCTAACCTCAAGCCCCACTGTAATCATCTGGATAACCCCTAAAGTCCCTTTTAGATTGGAACTTGGATGATTTTTTTTAAGATTTTATTTATTTCCTTGTGAGAGAGAGTGCACAAGCAGGGGGAGCAACAGGCAAAGGGAGAAGCAGGCTCCCCACAAGGCAAAGAGCTCAAGGTGGGACTTGATTCCCAAGACCCTGGGATCGTGACCTGAGCTGAAGGTAGACACTTAAGCAACTAAACCACCCAGGTGCCCCAAGACTAACTCATTTTTAAAAGATTTGTTTAGGAATGCCTGGGTGGCTCAGTTGGCTAAGCATTTGTCTTTGGCTCAGGTCATGTTCCCAGGGTCCTGGGACTGAGTCCCACTTCGGGCTCCCAGCTCAGTGAGGAGCCTACTTCTCCCTCCTGCTGCTCCCCCTGCTTGTGCTCTCTTTCTCTATCTCTGACAAATACATAAATAAATAAAAGATTTAAGGGATTTGTTTATTTTTAAATTTTTTATTAACATAATGTATTATTTGCTTCAGGGGTACAGGTCTGTGAGTCATTAGTCTTACACAATTTACAGCACTCACCACAGCACGTACCCTCCCCAATGTCCATAACCCAGCCAAGATTTGTTTATTTGAGAGAGAGAGAGAGAGAGAGAGAGCATGAGTGGAGGGAGGGGCAGAGAGAGAAGAGGAGGGAGAGAATCTCAAGCAGACACCCTGCTGAGCGCTGAGCCTGAAGCCATGCCGGGGCGATCCCACAACCCTGAGATCCTGACCTAAGCTGAAATCAAAAGAGTTGGACGCTTAAGCAACTGAGCCACCCAGACACCCAGAGAATAAATGACTTTTAGGCCAAAAAAAATTTGTATTGTGGTAAAAATCATATAACATTAAATTTACCATCTTAACCATTTTTAAGTATACAGTTCAGTAGCATTAAATATATTCACATTGTCAAACATCTCCAATGGATGATTTGTTTTTAACTGACTGCTATCATTCAACAAATACTTTCTAAGCACTTGCCACGTGCCAGGCTGAATACTCAGGGATGTGAAAATGAGTAAGACTCAGTCCCTGCCCTCAAGGAATTGCGTGAAGTGAGGACATGTAAGTGGACATGGAGCCGACAACAACAACTGTGCTATATGACAAGATATCAAGAAGGAAAGGTCACCGGTGTGGGCTGCTCACAACAAGCTTCCTGGAAGCGGGGAAGTACAAGGCGGATGCTGATGAGTAAGAAGACTCAAATCAGCCTCGAGGAAGGGGAAAGCATTGGCTGGTTGTTAAACAGGTCAGGCCTGGTCTGAACTGGCCAGTTCTCATCTGCCTGATCGGTCCAATCTAAATTTCTGAACCAGAATTAGTGAGTGTGTGTCAGGAAGTTGGAGGTGGAAGGGAAGTAGGGGGATGGAGGAGGAGGAGCTCAAGGAAAGAAAGAAACTAGTATTTATTAAATATATACCAGGGGATGCCAGCTTTATTTTAATACTCCACAAGAAACTTCCACTTACAGGTAAATAAACTGATAATTAACTTGTTGCCGGTTACAAAGCTTATAAATAGGCAAGCAGTTTGCAAACCTGAGACTATCTCCCGAGCCCCTCCTCTCCTGCTACATTATCGATGCTTCCTCCCTTTCAATGACATGCTGATACAAATCATGGAAAAATTCATTATACGCCCTCTACTCCAGCATCAGAGCCTGCTTAACAAAAGCTGCCTTATCCCTAAGGCAACCTAACCTGCCTATATCAGCTGCTTACTAAATACGCAGAATCGTACCCTAAAGAAACAGCTAAAGCACTTATGCATTTCATAGATCTTTAAAATCTATATACAGATGATAAAAGTACATTGATCGTTGTGCAGCAAGGGTACTCTCTCTGGGTAATCCACTGTCACAACATGAAGCAGTGTGAGTTTGCCTGGAACATCTTCCGGCATATTGTGAAACCCTCTCCCCAGAAGTGACGTCATTGCTGAGGTTATTTAAAGTAGGGAGCAAACCAATGGGAATACTTGTGACTGTGACAAAGGATGAGGGATGAGATGTAATCGATAAAGCTTTTCAGCTCAAACTTCATTCATTTGATAAATAAAATAGCTTAAAATAGGTCTGAGGGATACTTTTTGCTTCTTAGAAATAAAATTCACCAGTGCTCAGCACAGGACCTGGCATATAACGTGCTGAATAAGTGTTTGTTGAATGTTAAAATATGGACTAGTCTCGAATCCTGTGATCAGCAGCTCCTACCCCGGTCCCAAGGAGCAGCCTGCAGTTTGCCATTTCCAGATTTCTTGAGAGAAGGGACTCGGAGAGCCTCTTTGTGGGCATGTTCTGGGAGAGGTGCAAGGCATAGTCTTTCTTGTTCTGTGTACTCAGCCAGGAGTCAAAAAATGGGAAGGGAACAATTCCTAACCCCGGGCTCCTGAATGGTGGTTGGTTTTGGTGGTTCAGAATATATTACTGGATTTGTCGCTCATGCCTGCTTTTTTGACACACCTGCATCATCACCCCAAACATTAACAACAACAAAACAGAAGCAATGGCAGAAATTCCTGAGGTATTTCTTTATAGGTAGCTGTGATGCTGGATTAACCCTCAGAGGAAAGCAGAAAACCTTGGTAGCCAGGCAACTTGAGAAAACCCAATCTGTATGCCCCATACCTCCACGCTGCTTTAATAAGCTGGGTTAATTCAGAAAAGCTATATATATGGTGCCAGCCTCTCCAGGAAGGTCATTTGATCTGTGTACAGGGTATTTTTGTTGTTTTTCCCAAATAAAATGAGCTATTTGGTTCTGCTTCTTGGACACATTTTTTACTGGCTGGGTTCCTACCTTTTCCCCCCAACCCCAAAAGTCTGTTAGTCACTCAATCTGCACAACTCTGCTCTGTGGGAGAACACATTGTAGCCCTGCCGGTAGCAAGCTCAACCAGACTGGTCCTTGAGCTCTGTGGTTCCTGGAGGCAGGAAGCATGTAACAGGATCCCTGTTCCCAGCTGCCCAGAGTTACATGCTATGGAGCATTTTGGTTAAGCCCAGTGGCTTCAGAGTTCAATGACCGGAGGGGAATCCTGGCTTTGCCACCGCCCATTTATTCATTCAAACCCTTCCCGTCTATGACTGTCCTAATTACATGAAATGAGAAGAGAATATTTAGAAAGCACTGATTAGGTACTATTATCAGTGCATAGTAGTGCTCAATAAGTGGTAGCTACTTATTTTTAAGATTACATCGCTGGATATAGCCTTTCTTGATTCACCAAGATGTGTTTGTTTTGACAAGCTTCTGTCTCAGGTTTTCTCTGAGAACAGTGAGTTTTAAACATGCTTTTATCTTGAATGAACCAAATCCTAATCCCTCTATGTTTTTTAAAAAATGTTGAAGTACAAACTCAAGAAGCAATTGTCACACTCCATTCCTCTGATTAACATCCAATAGGCATTTCAGGGATTAGAAAGCTAATAAACATCATACTAGAGACAAAAATGTAAAATCTTCTGAAGTGGTGGAAAACGCATGGGTCTAAAAATCGTTTGGACTTGAAAAATTTCCAAATCAGCCCAGTGCCATTGTAGTATGGTCATACAGATAGCTATCCTTCTCCTTCTTCTTCTTCTTAAAGATTTTATTTATTTGACAGAGAGAGAGAGATCACAAGTAGGCGGAGAGGCAGGCAGAGAGAGATAGGGAAAGCAGGCTCCCTGCTGAACGGAGAGCCCGATGCAGGGCTCCATCCAAGGACCCTGAGACCATGACCTGAGCCGAAGGAGGCTTAACCCAGGCGCCCCAATAGCTACACTTCTTTGTTGACAAATACCCTTCAAAAAAAAAAAAAAAAAGTCAGAGTGCCTGAGTGACTCAGTCGGTTAAGCGTCTGCCTTCTGCTCAGGTCATGATCCCAAGGGTTCTGGGATGGAGGCCCAAAGCACTGGGCTCCCTGCTCTGCAAGGAGTCTTCTTCTCCCTTTCCCTCCACCTGCCACCACCCCCTGCTTGTGCTGTCTCTGTCAAATAAATAAATAAAATCTTAAAAAAAAAAAAAAAAAAAAAGGTTCCCCCCTTACCTTTTCAGTATCAGATATCTAAGGTCTTTCCTGACTCCAATGTCAGGGTTATGGTCCTCCATGGCCTACTGCCCCACCACACAATATACACTAGCTTTATTCCTTTCTCTCTTGGTTGCCGATTAGAAATTAGGAATGGCTAAGAGCTTTGGCTCTGGAGTTAGGCCATCTCAGTAATCAGTTGTGTGACCATGGGCAAATTACCTACCAGATCTGTGACTCAGTTTCCCATGTTTAACAATAGAGATAATTATGATATCTACTTTCAGGGGATTGTGGTCAAGATTAAATAAGATAATATACATAAAAGTTCATAGCACAGGAACTGGCATTTAGTAAGAGCTCAATAAATACTATTTTTTAAATTTTTATTTTTTAAGATTTTATTTTTAAGGAATCTTTATACCTAGCAGGGCCTGAACCCACAACCTCGAGATCAAGAGTCACATACTCCACCCACTGAGCCAGCCAGGCACCCCGCTAAATACTATTTAAAAAAAAAAAACATCTTGTTAGCGGGAAAGAGTGGTCTAACAGCTAGACCCGCCTTCAGTATTGTTTCGTGCAAGTATACCAAGTCCATTCATAAATATACATTGTGCTAAAAACAAAATGGTCAGAAATACTATGGATATTTTTTCTTTAGGCTCTGCAGCTGGCCTGGTGCCTCCAGACCTAGATTCTGGGTATGTATCTAAATATGTAACTGGTATAAAATGATCTAAACAGCCAGGACTCTGTGGGCACCTCTACCATGGCTGGGGAAAACTCTGGTCCATAGAGGAAAGGTGTGAGGTGTGCATGTGGGAGAGTTAATAGACTCTGGGCTGTGCTGACCAGATCCTGTAGTAGCTGAGCCAACCTTAGACTGTCCCCCAAGTCTTACTGCAATTGTACCAGGAATGTTACCTTCTAATCCCAATCAGCTGAGTTCATTGCTCAGCTCCCCTGTACACTGGGACACTTCTTTGCCGAGAACACACCACTAACTGCTTCATCTGTAAAAACAAATGAGGACCTCTGCCGAGGGTCTAAAGGAAAGCATCCCTTTAGGACATAAAAACAGAAATAGTTGAGAAGAATGCTTAAAAGCTAAATTCAGGATTCAGACAAGCTCTAGGTTTGAATCTTGCCTTCAGTACTTTTTAGCTGTGTGAACTTCAAGTTGCTTATCCCTCTGAGCTTCTATTTCCTTATCTGGAGAAAGGGATAATAAGTGCCCCGTATTGCGAGACATAAATGGGATACTGATGTTGGGTAATTGCATAAGTTTCTGGCATATAAATAAGTGCTTACTAATGACAGCTTTTGGGGCACCTGGCTGGATTAGTTTGTGGAGCATGCAACCCTTGATCTCAAGGTTGTAGGTTGGGGCTCCACTTTGGGTGGAGAGATTGCTTAAAAAAATAAAATCTTTAAAAAAATGATAGCTGCTCTATTGGGCACCTGGGTGGCTCAGTCCATTAAGTGTCTGCTTTTGGCTCAGGTCATGATTCTAGGGTTCTGGGATTGAGGCCCCCATCGGGCTCCCTGCTCAGCTGGGAGCCTGCTTCCTCTTCTCTCTCTGTTCCTCTTCTCTGCTCGTGCTCTCTCTCTCTCAAATAAATAAATAAAATATTAAAAAAAATTTTTTTGTTTCTCCATTATATTCTCTTTAGATTTTGCCGGGACCACACATTCATGGTGAAATCTAAGTTCATCTGTTCCCAACAGATTTCCTTAGCCAAGTACATGAAGAGCAATAGTCTGGTTAGATTAGGGCAAAGGTGATGTTTAAATATTAAAATGGTCTGGAGTGTCTGGCTAGCTCAGTCAGTGGAGCATGCAATTCTTGATCTCAGGATTGTGAGTTCGAGCGCATGCTGAGTATAGAGCTTACTTTAAAAAAAAATTTTTTTTTTAATGGCCCAAAATAATTGTCTAGGCTGATGAAACTATTACTTTCTTAAAGATTTTTCAAGCCAGGTTCCCAACAATCCTTCAGATAAACACTTCTTGTAACATATTCAGATTTTTTTCCAAGAGCCAATTAAGCCAATCATTTGAGTGATTGTTCCATGACAGGCTTAAGTACCAAAGATTCAAAGATGTAGAAGATACATTTTTTTTTCCCAAGGAAATAACCATTTAGTTGTTACTCTTTTACCTATGAAATCTCCCAGAATCACCTTCTCTATTCTCTCCCTTCCCATATCCTTTAAGATGTTTCTTAATCTAGTGCTGGGTGAGAAATTCTCGCTCCTTGTGTTTCCCACCATTCACCTAACTTTGCCTTCATTCAACTCCTACACAACTCAACCATATCATTAATTTTTAATATTTTTTGTTTAATTTATATGACTCTCATCTCCCCAGTCAGATTATAAATAACCCTAGGGTATGGGTTTCTATTAATTCATTCTATATTCCTGTAACACCTGCCATTCTGTTATTCCTTATTTAGATCACCAAGGATGATTGTCAATGAAATTTTAAGAGCTTATACAAAACACATAGTTTAACTTATCCCTCTAAGTCAATTGGGTATGAGATAGATGGATTTGGGGCAAGTGGACTACTTTCCCATACCGCATCACCTGATCTACTTAGGAAATTTCCTTTCTCTTTTTGCCTTCTAATTTTCTCTCTTCCACAGTGTTGGAAGATCACTGAATTCTGCATGAAAAATGCCATTTCTATTTTTGAATTTGGTCTTGAAAAGGCTTGAATCACTATCATTCACTCAGAAACCCCTCTAGAAGAAGACAGGACAGCTGCTCAGCACTTCTGAAATTCAACAGCCATGCAGGAGGGGAAGCAGAAAGGATTTTGCCCCCGTATCATCTTAAAGGGGGAATCTATGACTCACTCAGCTTAAATGGAGGTAGAATAGTGCCTATTTATAAAGATTCTCACACTTTGGAAAAACATCCTGATTTCTCTGAAATCACCTATTTGGGATCTCTCTTCACCACAGTTACTATTCTTGTTACTGTGATGTCAATGGGAATACTGGGACTATTCTCACACTGAAGTGCAATCCACAAGGTTATGGACAAATCAGTAGTAACATTCACCCATCTGAGATTGTATTTTTTCAACATCTATTAAACTGTTGAAGAAAGAGACAAGAACCAGCTCAGTATATAGGAAAATATCCTCTCCTTTGAATACCTGCACATATACAGGGGTGGATGAGCAAGGCTGAGGCAGGAAGGAGGTTTGATTGTGCTTGTGTGCATGTGGGTGTGCACATCTGTGTATGAATCAGAACCTTCCCAAAGGAAGGAAAATGCTTAATCCGATCAAACTGGTGAAAGAGGTAACAAGCTCTGGGCTATTTATAGACCTTAAATTGGCATGTGCTATACATATTGAATACTTTGCTGATCTCATTTTTTAGAGCAATTGAGATAAAGGAGAAGCAAAGAAAAGGTAATAAGAGATTCAGATCATGACTGTAATTTTAAAAATAACATTACCTTTCTTATAACTGTAGATGCCTGGAAAAATTCCCAGAGTCAGAGAATTAGATGAAACAGGATTCCATTTTGAAAACAGAGCAGAGATAACATGATCACTGAAGTCTGGGTGTAGAGGTGAAAAGGATTATCTGAATACTGTACTGATTTTATTTGATTTCAAGGGTGTTCTCCAGTGTCACTATCGCTCGGGTGCCAAAACGCCTCTGTGCTGCTGCATAGAACATGGGCTCATCCAGAGACACTGATTCGAGGGCAGCAGGACACAATAAGCCCTCAAAAGGAACTTTGGAGATATGACACAAACACATCTGTCCTGATCATCCCACATCCCTTTCTCTGGGAAGAGGGTAAAGCCCTCTACCAAAAACAGCAGAAGAAATGCTCACCCTCTGAAGTAAGGACAGTAATGAGCCATTGCCCATCCATCTCCAGGGCCTCTCTGGAAAGAGGAAGATGTGTTGTGTAAAGATGGAACCATATTTGGGACCCTCTGCCCAGCAGACTGCAGTTAGGGGGTTGGAGTAGCCTGCACTGACACTCTCAGGTACACTCGGGCCCCCCAGATTCGAAGTCTTCCAGCTGGGACATATTTTCCCCATCACTTTCTCCTTGACTCCACATTCTAGTCATTCTAGTTACTCCTATTTCCCTTTGAGAACCTCATAAGGTTTTCTATAAATGTTAAGAGATGGCCGGACTTGCTAGGCAACCAGAGAAACTACAAACTCAATGTTTAGGGAGAGGCATGATCCATCTCATCTCTCCTTTTCTTCCATGGCTTATTTCCTCATCTGTGAAATGGGAATAACAGTGCTGTCGCACTGCTGCATAAGATGAAAAACCTACAGAAGGGCAAGGCATTATCACTGCTGTCGTAGCTATTTTTGTTATTACACATCCCCGAGGCCCACAGCTTCTCAGGACATAAAACAACAGAATATCTACTAAGTAGGTCTCAAAAGCCTGTCCCCAGCTTGTTAAAGAGATGGCTGCATGAAAGCTTGTTAGGAATCCAGGTTCCCCAGCCCCACCGTCAGCCAACGCAATCAGAGCCTTCGAGTGTGGAGCCAAGAGACCCACATTTTCAACAAGCTCCCAGGCAATGCTGACCACCAGCCAGGTGTGTGAGCCCTGTTTGCTCCACTCCATGAACACTGGACAGAACTGCTCAAACACTGGTTTGAAGGAAGAGAGGGATGACATACCCAGCTTCCCAGACCCCTCGGACTTGACCAGTGAGGGATGGGTTACAGCACAGGTGAATGGCAATTAAAAACAGCACTTTCGAGGAGCTAAGTTTCCACAAGAGGACCACCAAGAAGGGAAAGGAGTGGTGGGTGGGAAAAGTAATTGGACTCACCTACGATGATACCACAAGCACTGACCAATCCAATCTCTTTCTTCAGGGCTACTCCGCCTCCTCCGGAACCGGACTCGGGGCTGGCCTCCGACTCGCTTCCACCTGGGTGGTTCTTTTCAGTGTTGTTTCGATGCCTGGCTCCTTTTTCCATCTTTCTCATAGGATTTCCACCTCCAAAAGGTATCCCTCTTTCCGAACACGTGTGGGTGTAAATATATTTTAAGAGACTGTCTTTCAAACTGAAACGTCCTTTTCTGAAATAAGGACCACTCCTACCCCTCTTAAAAAAGACTCAGGCAGATAAAAAGAGAAAACTGAAAATATTCCTATTCCGTATTGACACTTCTTGTCACTCGTGCTTAGAACAAGGAAAGGGTTGTTAAAAAGGGGGGAAAAAGAGACATAGATATTTAAATATAAAAATAGAACTGTACCAGCTACTCCGGCTGGAATTTTCCTGAAGGGGATGTAGATCTTCAGAGACCAGGATGGTTCTGCAATGTGTACCAGGCAGTGGCTTATTTTAGACTCTTCAGAGATAGTCTTCACTCAGCTCTGCCCCTAAGAAAACAAAGATTGTCTTTACCTCCCTTTAGCCTTTTCTTTTTGATGAAGATAAGAGTTTTCATTAACTGAAGGGAAAACAGGCAATCCTCCGGTACTTTCTTCTCTTCCAGAAAAACAACTGTGGACCAGACCGGTTTGCTCTAGATCGTGTTTCCACCTGCTGTGGGTTTGTTTTCCCCTCCTTGTCTTCTGCCTTCTGCTTTTTCCAGATGTCCTCTTGTGTCTCGTTTGTTTTCCTGCCCGTGTTTTCTTTCTTCTGAGCTCCGTCCTCACGGCACAGGCTGCCCCATCTCTCTAGGTTATGGGAGAGTGACTCTGGCGCACACGACTGTGCTTCCCTTTTAGCCTGGGGTTTTATTTGCTGAGCTAGCTCCGCCCCCACCTCCTCGGTCTCTCCATCCTCACTCCGTCTCCTCCCTCCTCTTCAATTTAAATATTAGCCACAGCCCCCAAAGATCACCGGGAAAATGGATTAAAATATTCTGCTTTGTAATCGTCTCTCATTCTCCATCTTTCTCCTTGTGAGAAGTGGAAGGAAAATCCTTCCATGTCAACTGCTCTGGGAGAGTTCGTTAGCTGGTATAGCATTACAAGTCATACAGCACTTGTGAGCTTTATAAATAAGGGACCGGTTGTGCAGACACTTCAATGCCATCAGAAATGCGCTGGTGACTGTGCTAAAATATTTATGTCCGGATCGTTTGAGGATACAGGAGAGAAGGTTGTAAGGACCTTGTCTTCAAGTTTCTGAAAGTAGGAAATGCACGGCTGGGGGAGGGGAATGGAAAGAATTACGAATAATGGAAAAGAGGTTCATTTAGTGTAATTGTGAGCTGTGAAGGGCATAGGTGAAGCAGAACCACCAAAAGACGTGGTAGACTTAGTGTTCACATCTCTTATTTAGTGTAAGCTAAGACAGAACAAAAATGACTCCTACCTTAGACCCAGGAAAGAATGACACAAAATCTGGTAGAATGGAAACTTTCACAGCTTCTAATACTTTTTGCATCGATAAATTACTTGAGAGACAGCCTGGGCAAGGGGTGGGGAGCTTTCAACCCCTTTCTGGTCATAAAGTAGATTGTTGATGTTAAGAGATGGCCAACTAGGGGCACCTGAGTGGCTCAGTCGTTAAGCATCTGCCTTCGGCTCAGGTCATGATCCCAGAGTCCTGGGATCGAGCCCACATGGGGCTCCCTGCTCATTGGGGAGCCTGCTTCTCCCTCTCCCGCATCTCCTGCTTATGTTTCCTCTCTCTCTGTCAAATAAATAAATAAAGTCTTAAAAAAAAGAGAGTTAGAGAGATGGCCAACTTATTACAATATTGATATTGTGTCTCCGCTTCCCTGAAGAATATCACCTAGGAACTGCCTTACGGTGAGAGCAACGATATCTATTATATTTGTAAAGTACTTTGAAAAACAGCAAGAAGCAATATAGCAGGCCCCACTAAATCTAAAATAAAATCATTTTGCATCTGTATTAAATAAATTATGCAAAAGCACTCGATTTTAAAGTGAGTCTAAAACATAGAGCTGACCAGTAAGTACAGAAATTTGGCCTCACTTTTTGGAAAATGTTCCAAAAGATTTCGGATTTTAAGGAAAGTCCTAGGTTGCTTAAAATAGGGATGGTTGAGCTATTGTAGCAAAGACTTTCCAAATAAGATAAAGTCTAATCCACAGTATTTCCACTTTGCCCCTTAACCACTCAGCAAGTATCAAGAAGTTTCAAAGGTTGGGAGTTTAATCTCTTCTTCAAGATAGAGCAAATTGAAAGCCTCAGCAAAATAAATAAATAAATAAATAAATAAGATTTTTAATAAAAAGAGCAGACAAGTAAGGAAATATATAGCACAAAACTCCACAGGAGGGGATGAGTCATGGCAATTTTGAGTTGCCTCTGGCCTTTCCTGAAGGACAAAGCATTGAGGAAAATTTGGTGGATTCCTTTTTAAATAATATGATTTAAAGACTTCTGCCCAAATTTCAACATTAAGGTATAAAAAAATAATCTTTCTCCTTCTCAAATGTGACTTCTTTCAGTAATATTTATATTTCTTATTTAACTGATACAGATTTAATATAAGATAAAACAGGAATGTGCAAACTGGCCACAGAATGGCAGGCTTTAGTTAGCTGAATTTATGATTAAAGAAGTTAAGGAGGGTTATGGGATCAAACACATTCTTGGGAGGTGGTGGTACTAAGCATATCATTAAAATACTTAGTACTTAGTACTAGGGACTCTTCCCCTCTTTCTTTTTTTTTTTTTTTTTTTTAAAGATTTTATTTATTTGACAGAGAGAAACACAGCGAGAGAGGGAACACAAGCAGAGGGAATGGTAGCGGGAGAAGCAGGCCTCCTGCCGAGCAGGGAGCCCGATGCGGGGCTCGATCCCAGGACCCTGGGATCATGACCTGGGCCGAAGGCAGACGCTTAACGACTGAGCCACCCAGGCGCCCCTCTTCCCCTCTTTCAACAGGACCATTTATTCATATTACATGGTTCTCTTCAGATTGGAATCTTTTTGTGAAATAAACCCTATGGATGTCAAAATTCTATATGACTCATACTGAACACAAGAGAATACAAAAGTCTTGGTGTAATATGCTCAAAAAAATCTACAGAAATGATTAACTGAAGTTTCTTATTGAAATTTTGAATTTCAATTATTTGAAATTGAATTATTTTTTACTCGTTAGTCTACATTTGTCTTGATATCTTTTATTCTACTTTCTACATTTAAATAGTGCTGCTTTACAGTCTACAAACAGTTTTATGCCCAATAGCTCAGGGTTTGTTTGTTTATTTTTTCTTCTTTATTAAATACTTTGGGAAGACAAGGTGGTTACTTTGCTTATTATGAAGATTAAGAAGCTGAGCCTCGGAGAAGCATCTTACCTGAGGTCAAAGACAAGACAATCCATTTCTGGGCAAGTGGGATGCCAATACTTTACACATGGAGAGTTTTTCCCAGGACATATAGCTACTTGCTGATGTTTCAATTTCTTTCACCTGAGGGAAAGAGAAAGTCTGGTCAGACTTTGGTCCACATCTTCTTAAGTTGGTGTCATAACTGTGCCTTTTAGAGAGCCATCTTGATGCCAGCACTTAATATCTGTTCAGTGAGACCCACAGGACTCAATCTGCCCTTTCCTTAACATTTGTCACTCCCTTCACATAGTCCTCGGTTTGGCCAGTTTCCAACTTTGTCAGTATAACTCTATTTCCAGTATCTGGGTGACTGTATATTGTTGATTTGCATGCTTAAGATGGGAAGAAAGTGGTCATTTCAACTAAGGAAAGGGTGGGTAAGAGGGTCGTTTTCTTACGAATATGGACTTAGCAAGAGAAAGGCTGTATGAGGCTGACACCTACTGCACAAAGAAAGATATGGCACAGGAACACAGTACTTGTACATATAGAACAAAAACAGTCATGCTCTCATATATATTCCCTTTTTGAAACAACAGCTAAGAATTATCTGTTAATGCAGAGGAATAGAGCACAAAGCTCATTTACTCTATTTTCCCCCCTTTTGGGACCCAATTGTTTTTTCTAACAGAGCTGCGAAGTCTGAGATCACAAAGAGAGGACCCAAATCTCTTCCTGGAGGAAACTCAGTCCATGCTCCCGCTCCATTCTTCTGCTTGCACCTACATGACCAGAGTCAGAGGAAATTGGTTTCAATTAAAGTCAGCTTTCTTCCTAAAGTCATAGTGACCACTGGCCTATGGTCAAACGGTCCAACAGTGGTTTCCTGAGCTAGTGGTTCTGGGACCCTTTATTTCATTCAAAATGGAAAGCAGATGAAAATTAGTGAGCAAAGAGGAAAGAAATAAGAAAAGCCAAAACAAGTCAGAAAGAAAGGAAGATGAAAGGAGGAGATGTAATTAGATAATAAACCCTTTTTAGTGTATGCTCTGTTTGCATTTTGGACATGTTCACAAGTTCAAAGGAAGTTGTATCTTCTAGGGTTTATGTAGTCCTGAGAATTTGGATGGAGCAGATCCTGTTTTGTTATGATGGTCAATTAATTCATGCCCTTCTGGAGATAATGATGAATCCTTGCTCTGACAAGAATTCCAGCAGATTACTCTTCTGTCTGCTGCACTTGGCTGGATTCCAGGGAGCTAGTCCAGAGCTAGTGGGAAAGAAAGAAAGGTGCAGTCCCTGAGGTGGCTGCGAGTCCTTAATTCCTTTGCTGGGCCAAATTTGTCTCAGGACCTTGGTATTTTTTCTAAGCATTTAGGTAACTCAAATTCTGAGTACTTAAGTGTGGAAACTTCCAGTTCCTAATTGGTTTTCACTGAGGATTTATGTTTACCAAAGATAAAGACTCTTATCTTTTAGGATATGGAATATAAGTTCCCTGAAATTAAAAATTTGTTTTGTTCACTGCTCTAACCCCAGTACCAAAAATGGTGCCAAAACTCAGTAAATATGATTGATTGATTGATTGATTGATTGAATGAATGAATGAACGGTAATGTACCTTAATGCATAATAAATACGTTAAATAATAGCTGATGGACTGATGTGTGGATTTATTGTAGTAAGATGTAATCCTCAGTGCTTGGAGAGGAGCTGGACTGGAGATGGAGGAAAAAAACACAATCAAAGGTTTGACTTTGAAGATCATTTCATATGGAACACAGATCTCAACCAGGCCCACAACAATGCCTGCCATTCTTACCACTGTCCTACAGTTAACTGACTCTTTGACCTTACTTTCATTCTCTTCTCTGCAAGCACCATCCCTTAAAACCTCACTTCCAGTTGATGTCCTTGCCTATTGTTTCATGGAGAAAACAGAAAGGCAAAGAGAATTTCCACATCCTCAAACCACTAACTCTGTCAGTCTGCCTGAAGCTGCACCCACATACTCTGTCTTCTTTCCCATAGAAATGGATGTGCTGTGCCTGCTCTTACGTATCTTCCTGACTTGTGCACCAGCCTCCCAGACCAGCTCACCTACTCAGGGACTTTGCTCCTACAAATATTCCCCTCTCTCCTGCATCATCAGTTTTTCACTCTTTAGGGGATTATTCCTATCAGTGAACAAACATGCTGTAATACTTTCAAGAAAGAAAAGAAAAGAAAAGAAAAGAAAAGAAAAGAAAAGAAAAGAAAAGAAAGGCCCTAACAACTTCTCTTTGCTCTACATTCCTTTTCAGCTTCCATCCAACTTCTTTGATCCCTTGTTTTTACTTCCTCACCTCCATTCATGCTTGAACCCACTACACTTAAGCTCTCATCCCCATCACTCCACTGAATCCATTCTTGTCAAGTCACCAACAGCCACCACATAGTCCAACCTTGTGACCATTTCTCAGTCTTCATCTTACTGGTCTCACAGCAGCATGGCTCCTGGACATCCACTTTCCTGGCTTTCCCCTTCCTCACTGACCTCTTCTTGGGCTCCTCGGCTGCATCTTTTTTCTTCCCAACCTCTCCTCTTCTCTAATGTCTCTGACTAGGTGATTTCATCCAGTCCTATGACCTTCAGAAACATCTATACACTGATATTTCTCAAATATCTAGATCCAGCCCTCATCTCACTCATGAACTCTAGAGTTGGCTATCTTTTTTTTTTTTTTTTAGGATTTCTATTTATTCATGAGAGAGAGAGAGAGGCAGAGGCAGAGGGAGAAGCAGGCTCCCCAGGGAGCAGAGAGACTGATGTGAGACTCGATCCCAGGACCCTAGGATCATGACCTGAGCTGAAGGCAGATGCTTAACCGACTGAGACACCCAGGCACCCTATAGTTAGCCATCTAACTGATGTCTCTGCTTGGATGTTTAATAGGAACCTCAAACTTAATATGTCTAGTGCCTTCATGCACCTCCAAACCCGCTCTTCTTCCAGTATTCCCCACTTTAGGAAATGGCAAATAGTTGGTCAGGCCAAATATCTTGAAGTCAACCTTGACTTCGGTCTCTCTTACATGCCCTACAATTGTCTTGTCAGCCAGTCCTGTCAGCTGTAGATTTACTCTTATCTAGAAATGAATCCCTTCTTAACATCTCCACTGTTACCACCCTAGTTCATCACCATCTCACTCTCAGCAATCCCCTGGACTATGTGGTAGCCTTTTAATTGGTCTTCTCATTTCCATACTTATTCTGTGACAAATGTCCTCTTCTATACTGTTCTCAACACAGCAGCCAGAATGATCCTTTATAATCATAAATCAGGTCATGTCACCCCCTGCTCAAAACCCTTCAATGGCTGCCCATCATACATAAGAATCAGATCTGAAGTCCTCTTTATCATGATCCCATTGGCTACTCCAAATGTATATTCTTCGGCACTTCCTTCCACTTAGTACTACCAGACTCACAGTCCTCACTATTCTTTTAAGGCTGAGCTCTGCCTCAGGCCTTTGCACTAGCTAGGGCTCTCTCAGGAACACTTCCTCTAGACAGTCACCCTCTTTGTTCTGTCGTGTTATACATGTCTCCTCAGTAAACTTTGCCTCCTCACAGAGGGTTGCTCTGACCATCCAATGAACATTAATTTTTATCACCACTGCTTAGCATCATATGTTTGTTTGCTTGTTTGTCTCTCCTGTTAGAATGTAAGCTCCAGATTGTTGGATTTTTTGTTTTTTCGGTGGGTCATGGTTATGGTTAAAGAATACTTCTCTTTTAGGGGCACCTGGATAGCTCAGTTGGGTAAGTGTCAGCCTTCAGCCCAGGTTATGATCCCAGTGACCTGGGATCGAGCCCCACATCAAGCCCCACATTGAGCCCCACATCAAGCCCCTCATCAGGCTTCCTGCCAGGTTCCCTGATCAGTGAGGAGCCTGCTTCTCTTTCTCCCCCCTGCTTGTGCTCTCTCTTGCTATCTGTCTCTCCAAAATAAATAAATCTTTAAAAAAAAAGAATATTTTTCTTTTAGAGATATATGCCAATATATCTATGGATGAAATAATGTGACATCTTGGACTTACTTTAAAATAACATGGAGGGATAGAAAGGTAGGTTATTAATGAAAGAGGGTCAGCTATGAGTTGATATTATTTAAGATGGATGGTAGGTAGATAGGAATAACTTGGCTTGTACATATTTAAATTTTTTCATTCAAACAAATAAATAAAGCTTGGCTTATTTCTTTACCATTATATCCCTAATGCCTAAAGCAGTGCTTGACATATAGGAACAATCGGTTAAAGAAAAAAAAAAAAGAGAGAGACAACAGGCTCAAAATGGAGTCACTTGTGCTAAGCCCTATGTCAGCAAACCATGGCTTTATATGTAATCTAATTGCATTTTCCACCTCTCCCAGCAATGTGACCTTTAACCAATCTGGTATTACTTGATCAGCACTAGTGAGGTAATCTTCCTGACAGACCCCCTGCCCTTCCCCCAAAGGAAAGTGACCTGGCCTCAAATAATCCACTCTTTGTTAGAAAATTCCTTTTTTGTCTCCATCTGCCTATAAAAGACTTCCATTTTGTACAGCTCCATGGAGCCCCTTTCTACTCTCTAAATGGGATGTTGCGTGATTCATGAATTGCTAAATAAAGCTAACTAGATCTTCAAATTTACTCAGTTGAATTTTGCTTTTTTTCTTTTTAAAGATTTTATTTATTTATTTGACAGAGAGAGAGATCACAAGTAGGCAGAGAGGCAGGCAGAGAGAGAGAGGGGGAAGCAGGCTCCCCACTGAGCAGAGAGCCCGATGCAGGGCTCGATCCCAGGACCCTGAGATAAAGACCTGAGCCGAAGGCAGAGGCTTTAACCCACTGAGCCACCCAGGCACTACGAATTTTGCTTTTTAACAAATTCATAAATACATATTCATTCAATAGTCATTGCATATTGAATCAGAAGAATAAAGGTATATTTTCAAAGTAAGTTTTAATCATTTACTGCCAATTGTTGAAAATCTAATCTATGTTCCAAATGAGGATTTTACAAAGAGTACCCTTTCTGGGCCCTGAGTCCAAGAATGTCCTAATTGTGGGGATGCCAAAAACCATAGTGGCTAATTTGGTGATAACTATGCCTTTAATTATTCTCCTTAAGAGTAATTTTTAAAAACATAGCTTTGTTCTTTCCTCTTTCTTTTTTTTTTTTTTTTTGTTTTTTTTTTTTTGTTCTTTCCTCTTTCTCACCAAACTGTGATAATTAACTGTGATCTCCTATACTAGAAGAGCATAGCAAAGTTGGGAAGGAAATACAAAAGTCTAGGTAGGTGAAAATTTATGGATCCAATCACTTGCAATTTTTACCAGACTACAGTGTGGAGATCACTGATATAGAATATGAAATCCTTAAAAAAAAAAACGTGCCTCTTAGGAAATTTCCAATACTATACCATTTATTAGACTAATAGAGAAAGAAATTCTAGTAGAAATTGGATTATATGTAACTAGGTGTAATTAATTTCATTAAACTATTCAGCCAATCTAATCAACTATTTATTGTGCTAAGAATATAATGGTGAGGGGCGCCTGGGTGGCTCAGTCGTTAAGCGTCTGCCTTCAGCTCAGGTCATGATCCCAGGGTCCTGGGATCGAGCCCCGCATCAGGCTCTCTGCTCAGCAGGAAGCCTGCTTCTCCTGCTACCATTCCCTCTGCTTGTGTTCCCTCTCTCGCTGTGTTTCTCACTGTCAAATAAATAAAATCTTTAAAAAAAAAAAAAAAAGAATATAATGGTGAGCAAAGACCTGCCTTCAAGGACCTCATGCACTGTGATGATTAATTTTATGTGTCAACTTGACCGGCCGCAGGGTGTCCAGATTAAATATTATTTCTGGGTGTGTTCATGAGGGTGTTTCTGGGTGAGATTAGCATTTGAATCAATAAATTCAGTAAGGTAGGTTGCTCTCCCCAATGTGAGTGAGCATCATCCAATCTGTTGGGGGCTTGAATAGGACAAAAGGCAGAGAACAGAGGAATTTGTCCTTGTTTGCCTATTTTAAATCCACCTGCTGGAGTTGGGACATCTCATTTCCTCATCTTCTCTAGCCTTTGGATTGGATTTCGACCTCTACCTGTATCTATACAGGCAAAGATCAGAGATATTGCAGGTTTGATTCCAGTAAAGCAAATATTGCAATAACATGAGTCAAATGAATTTTTTTGTCTCTCAGTGTATATAAAAGTTACGTTTAGGGGTGCGTGGGTGGCTCAGTGTGTTAGGCATCTGCCTTCATTCGGCTCAGGTCAAGATCCGGGGTTTCTGGGATTGAGTTTCGCACTGGGCTCCTTGCTCGGCGGGGAGCTTGCTTCTCCCTCACCTTGCCTCTCCCCCTGCTCACACTCTCTCTCTCTGTCAAATAAATAAATAAAATCTTTTAAAAAAACTATCACAGATTTAATTTTTTAAAAATTACATTTACACTATATTGCAGTCTATTATGTGTAATAGCATAATGCCTAAAAAAAACAATGTACATATCTTAAGTGTAAAATACTTTATTGTTAAAAAAAAATGCTAACCATCATCTGAGCTTTCAGTAAGTCATAATCTTTTTTGTTGGTGGAGGGTCTTGCCTTGATCTTGATGTTGATGGTAGTTGACTGATTAGGGTTGTGGTTGCTGAAGGCTGGGGTGGCTGTGGCAATTTCTTAAAACAAGGCAACAGTGAAGTTTGCCACATTGACTGACTCTTTTACTCACAGAGGATTTCCTTGTAGCATATGAAAGTCCCAGATGGCATCTTCTTCCAATATAAGGCCGTTTGACTTACACCGAAAATCTGTTCTTTAGTGTGCCTACCTTTAATTATCTTAGCTGGATCTTCTGGGTAACTTGCTACGGCTCCTACATCAGCACTTGCTGCCTCACCTTGCACTTTCATGTTATTGCGATGGCTTTTTTCCTTAAACTTCATTAACCAACCTCTTCTAGCTGTAAACTTTTCTTCTGTAGCTTTCTCACCTCTCTCAGGCTTCAAAGAATTGAGGAGAGTTAGGGCCTTAGGCTTTGGTTTGTGGGACTGTTTGGCTGGTTTGATCTATCCAGACCACTAACAGCAGTAAGGCTATCTTGCTTTCTTATCATTTCCGTGTTCACTGGAATAGCACTTTTCATTTCAAGAACTCTTCTTTGGGGCGCCTGGGTGGCTCAGTTGTTTGGGCGTCTGCCTTCACCTCAGGTCATGATCCCTAAGTCTTGGGATTGAGCTCTGCATCAGGCTCCTGCTCCAAGGGGAGCCTGCTTCTTCCTCTCCCTCTGCCTACTGCTCCCGCTCCCTCTACTTGCCACTATCCCTGCTTGTGCTCTTTCTCTGTCAAATAAATAAATAAATAAATGAGATCTTAAAAAAAAAAAAAAAAAAACCTCTTTGAATTAACAACTTGGCTAAGTGTTTGGTGTAGAGGGTTACCTTTCAGTCTATCTTGGCTTTTGACATGTGTTCCTAAGTTAAGTTTAATCATTTCTAGCTTTTGATTTAAAGTGAGAGATACGTTTGGGGCATTTGGGTGGCTCAATTTGATAAACATCTGACTCATGATTTCAGCTCAGGTCATGATCTTAGGGTCATGAGATCAAGCCCTGTGTCGGGCTCCACGCTGGGTATGGAGCCTGGTCAAGATTCTCCCACTCCCTCAGTCCCTCCCTCCAGCTTGCTCTCTCTCTCTCTCTCAAAGTAAAAATAAAATAAAGTGAGAAATGTGCAACTCTTGCTTTCCCTTGAACACTTAGACACAGTTTAAGGTTACTAACTGGCTTTATTTCAATATTATTGTGTCTCAAGGAATAGGGAGGGCCAAGGAGAGGTAGAAGAGGGAATGGCTGGTCAGTAGAGCAATCAGAACACACACAACATTTAAGTTTGCCATTTTATATGGGAGTTATTCGTAATGCCCCCAAACAATTACAATAATAATATTAAAGATCACTGATCACAGATCACCATAACAAATAATAATAATGAAAAAATTAGGGGTGCCTGGGTGGCTCAGTTGGTTAAGCGACTGCCTTCAGCTCAGGTCATGATCCCAGAATTCCGGGATCGAGTCCCACATCGGGCTCCCAGCTCCATGGGGAGTCTGCTTCTCCCTCTGACCTTCTCCCCTCTCATGCCCTCTCTCACTCTCTCTCTTGAATAAATAAAAATAAAATCTTAAAAAAAATCTTTTAAAAAATTAAAAAAAAAAAAGAAAAAATTAGAGTATTATGAGAATTACCAAAATGTTACACAGAGACACCATGTGAACAAAGGCTGTTGGAAAAAATGACACCAGGGTTTCCACAAATCTTCAATTTGTAAAAAATGCAGTATCTGTGAAGTGTAATAAAACTAGGTGTACCTCTATCTCCATCGAACCAACCATCCATCCATTGTCCCCTACTGGTTCTGTTCCCCTGAAGAACTCTGCATAATACAAGGACTTTAGATACAGACACTTCAGGTGTTTCTCTTTCCTCCTGAAGTCCACAGCTTAGTTACTTGGACTCCCCAACAAAGGGTCACTGGACATTTAAGGAAAGCTCTAGAATGAAATCCATAGACAATAAAAAAAAACATGAATAATGCAAGGAGCAGAAAAAAAACTTCCAAAAATTACAATTCATATATTCAAAAGAGTATTTAGAGTGAGAATAAAGGACCCAGCTCTGAGCCCTGGTTTTAGCCCCATTAGGTCATACCAGTCATTGGTTTCAAAACCAAACTCCTCTCAGCTATCCAGACAAAGCTGTTCTTCTCTCCTGTGTGCCATTTGCAGCCATGGCCAGAGCGTCTTGCTACCATAACATCATGGTCTTAATCAACCAGGCCTGAGACCTTCATCTTTTTTCCCTCCCTTTCCCTTTGTAGCCCCATATTCAATTGATCACGAAGTCCTGTTGGTTCCACCTCTGAAAACTGTCTCACAACTGCCTTCTCATCCCATAGCTATTGCCCTAGTCCAGAAATCCTTATCTCTTTCATGTCCTATTGCAATAGGCTACCAACTAATCTCCCTGCCTGTGACTTTCTATCCCTTCATTCTGTCCCCAGAATTATAATATGGGGTTGATCATGTTTCTCTCCTGCCCCAAAGCCTCTGATGGTTCTCCATTGTATAAAGCAGGAGTCCCTATGGCTGGCTGAGGGAGCTCCACAATTACCCCAGGAAATAAATATTTGGCACAGGGAACGTACTCAATTTCTCAGGTAGACCTTCTCCTATGGTACCCTCTGGTGGCAACTTCATGCAATGGCCTCTCTTCATTTCACCCACCAAATTCTCTCTGAGATTCTAATTCATTGGATTTGCTTATTGCTTGAGGGAACCACTAGCTTATAAAATAAAAGTCTGAACTCTTGCACAGAAGCTTCAATCCATCTTTCCAGCTTTTCCTCACAACCTCTTTTCCTCACCATCCCTTTTTATGTCCCATTCACTCTTTCCCTTCAATCACATGGGACCACTCTATACTTTCCCACATTGATGTCTTTACTGACGCTTTCCCTCCTCCTGGAATTCTGCTCTCCTCCACCTCTGCAGGATGAAACTAGGTTCATTCAAATATCTGTTCATCTGGAAATCTGTCCGAATTAACCTGACCTTTCTTTTCTCCGTGTTCCCACAGCACTCCATACTTCTTCAAGGAAGGCTTCCCAAATCACCTGCTCTCATAGTTCCAGGTGTTTTTGACTTTTATGACAGTAACATATTTAGTGGCTATATATTTATTTGTGAGATTTTTTTTAAGTGTCTTTTTCTCCCACTATACTGTAAGTGTTTTAAAGGCAAGAGCCATATCTGTTACCATATATGGTTGGTACTCAATTGTTTGTTGACTGGGTGAATTAATGTTTCTGAAATGATCACATATTCTGCTTTGCAGTGTGTAGAGTTGTATATACATACTGATTCCCTTGTTAGATCACAGGACTTTTAAAGGGATAGATAATATCTCTTATGTCTTTGTACCTCCCCCCATCCCCATGTAGCTCTGCACCTGGGATACAGTAGGATCTTAGATACAACTGCCCCAATAGAACCCCGGGGAACACTAACTCCATGAGAGCCAGGACTTTATCTTTTTTTTTTTTTATTAATTTTTATTAACATATAATGTATTATTTGCCCCCAGGACTTTATCTTTTTCCTTGTATTTCCAGTGGCTAGAACAGTAATTCCAAAGTGGATATATATATTCCCAGTCTGGTTGGAGAGAGAGACAGAAGTGAACAATTATAAAACAGTGAGACAAGGCCATGATAGATACACAAAGGATGCTCTGGGAGCCCCACACTATGGGCAGGCCAGGGTAGGCATCTGGAGAAAGTGATTTTTCTCTTTTTTTAAAGATTTTATTTATTTATCTGACAGAGAGAGCACAAGCAGGGAGAGTGGAGGGCAAAGGGAGAGGGAGAAGCAGGCTTCCGGCTGAGCAAAGAGCCCAACATAGGACTTGATCCCAGGACCCTGGGACCATGACCCAAGCCAAAGGCAGATGCTCAACTGACTGAGCCATCCAGGCGCCCCTGAAGAAAGTGATTTCTGAGCTATGTCTGGGAGGATGAATAAAAGTTAATGAAGATGATATGTCAAGCAAAGGAAATAGTTTGCACAAAGGCACACAGGTGAAAGAGTGTTTCAAAGTGTTTCTCAATTCAATGAGACTGAAGTGCATGGTGACCAAACATTGAGAGATATAAAGAGAAATGTAGATCATGAAGAGCTTGAGTGCCATGCTCAATAAATGGCCTTGAAAGTGTTGGGCAGTTTTAAGCAGAAGAGTGATTTGATTTAGCAAAAGTGGTAGGATGGGATGGAGTTGGGCAAATCTAGAGGCAGGGAGCAGTTTGGAGGCTATTAATCAAGGCAGGGAATAAAGAGGGACTAAAAGAAAGCAATAGTGGGGGCACCTGGGTGGCTCAGTGGGTTAAAGCCTCTGCCTTCGGCTCAGGTCTTTATCTCAGGGTCTTGGGATCTAGTCCCACATCAGGCTCTTTGCTCAGCAGGCAGCCTGCTTCCCCTTCTCTCTCTGCCTGCCCCTCTGCCTACCTGTGATCTCTCTCCTCTCTGTCAAATAAATAAATAAAGTCTTTTTTTATGAAAAAAGATCATGACCTGAGCTGAAGGCAGAGGCTTTAACCCACTGAACCACCCAGGTGCCCCAATAAATAAAATCTTAAAAAAAAAAAAAAGAAAGCAATAGTGGTTAGGGGTGCCTGGGTGGCTCAGTTGTTAAGTGTCCCACTCTTGATTTCAGCTCAAGTCATGATCTCAGGGTTGTAAAATCAAGCCCCATGTGAGGCTCTGTGCTGAGTGCAGAGTCTACTTGTCCCTCCACCCCCTCGCCCACTTGCTTGTGCTCTCTAATAAATAAATAATAAAATTAAAAAAAAAAAAGATTCTCTCTCCCCTCCTCCCTCTCTAAAAAAATGCAAGGGTGGTGAAATGGAAAGACAGTGGATTCAAGATGTATTTATAAAATGTATAAAATTAATGAATAATCATATGTCTAGAAAACTACTTTTAGAAATAATTGCAGGGATGCTCAAAGATAAATGACATGAAGATGTTTATTACAACTTGTTTTTGCAATAGTTAAAATTTGGAAACACTATGTGTCCATCGATATGGGATTTATTAATTAAATAAGGTATAATTAATCAAAACATGCAAACTTGAAAAATATGATGTATAAAAAAATATTAACTAGAAACAAATTATAGATATTATGTATATCATTTTTTTGTTCAAAGGTGTATAACATATAAATGTGTTGGTATATGCATTGAAAGAAATTCAAGAAGGATTAATACAAAGGATATCAGTGCTCGCTTTGGCAGCACATATACTGAAATATAAAGGCTATCAACCATGTTTGTCTTCAGAGAAGAAACTAAGAGCAATAGGCTTTCACTTCCCAATTTATAAACTTTTGTTTTAATTTTTTAATAGGCAACTAATTTTTTAAAAGATTTTATTTATTTATTTATTTGACAGAGAGAAAGCAAGAGAGCACAGGCAGGGGGAACAGCAGAGGGAAAGGGAGAAGCAGACCCACCGCTGAGCAGGGACCCCAATGTGGGACTCAATCTCAGGACTCTGGGATCATGACCTGAGCCAAAGGAAGTTGTTTAACCAACTGAGCCACCTAGGCGCCCCTGAACAACTAATTTTTTTTAAAGCAACATGTGATTTTGGACAGAAAAAAACAATTTTTTTCTCTTTCTATAAAGGACATTTGTGGGACAACTGGTGAAATTTGAATAAGGTTTCTAGATTAGATAATAGTACAGTATCAATGTTAGTTTTTTGATTTTGTTAATGGTACTGTGTTTATGGGAGAAAATGTCCTTGTTTATGGGAAATATACACTGAAATATTTAGGAGTAATGAGGCATTATGCTTGCAAATTGTCTTCAAATAGAACAGAAAAAAATAATAGAGAATAACAAAGCAAATGGGGTCAATGTTAACATTTGGAGAATCTGGACTAAAGTAAACAGAAATTCTATGTAATTTTCTATCAGTCTGAAATTATAAAAATGTTTTAAAAAGGTATAGAACAGAATATAAAGTTTGCTACTATGGGTATGTGTGTGAAAATGGAATATATACATATACTTGTAAATATATAAATGATCTACGGGAAGATATGCAAGAAGCAACACTAGTAATGCCTTTGGAAATGAGGGTTTAGTGGCTAGGAACCAGGGGTAAAGGAAGACTAGTTTTTCATTGTATATCCTTTGATAACTTTTGAATTTTCACTAAGTAAATAATTTGCCTACCAAAAATATAATTTACAGTAATAAAACATTTTGTAAAATGAAGAATTTCAAACATATCAAAAGTAAAGAGGAATTGAATAACTCCCACATGCCAGAATCATCACCCCAATTCTACAATTACCAACATTTTGTCATATTGCTTTATTTATTCTTTCCCCCTCTATTTCTTTTGTCTTCTTTGCTGACATTTTATTTATTTATTTATTTATTTATTTGGCTCCATGCCCACTGTGGAGCCCAATGTGGGGTTAAACTCACATCCCTAAGATCAAGACCTGAGATGAGATGGAGTCAGATGCTTAACCAAATGAGCCACCCAGGTGCCCCTTTGCTGAAATATTTTAAAGAAAATTCCAGACATCATTCCATCTCTATGTATCTCAAGAAGCATCTCTTAAAAATATGAACATTTTGTCACATAATCACAAGACCATTGTATCTAAAAAAATTAATAATCCTTTACTATCACCTAATATCCAGTCCATAATCAAATTTCAAGTGTTGAAAAAGGTCTACATACTGTATATAAACACTGCACTCTAGCTGGTAAATTTACTTTCCATGGGGTATAAATGGATTAACAATTCTGAAACTGGTTTACATGTATACTGTGGTTGATTTAATAAATAAATGTATAATGGATGTTGGGAGCCAGGGTTCTCACTGTCAGAAAGAAGACACGAAGAGAGCAAGAAGGAAGGCCTAGAATGAATCCTGTGGTAATGGTTAGAATTGGAGACATTGATATGAACTCATGTGTAACTTAACACATATGTAGATAAAAAGAAACAATGACAGAAATGTGTATACACGAATTAGTATACACATTATATATTACCTAGGGCTGTCCACTGAGAGGGCCTAGAAGCAAGGACATTTCTGTAGGAATGATCACACCTTGTGCTCAGATTTTAGTTTCAAAATGCTGTTCTCCAATAAAAGCAACGAAGAATCCCTGGAGAAATTTCTGATTTTAGAACTGGGGCAAGGAAAATATGAAATAAGTCCAGAGCATCTTGTGATATCAGAAAGGAAAGAAATTTCAAAAGGCTGGAGGAGTCAACTTGAAGAGTTCCCCAATAGCTAAATGGAATAATTTGAGCAATAAAATAGTGCAGTATGAAGTTAAAATCCAAAGTGTAAAATAAATATAGATGTGTCTATATTGATATAGATAAATGATTGAAAACAACTGAATGGTGGAGTAGAAATAAATCTTTACAGAAGAATTCCAAATAATATATGTAGATATTCTCCCTTATACGAAGTGGTGCTTAAACAGTGCTTCCCCACTTTGATGGTGTGCTGGACCTATAGTCTTGCTTCCAAGGAATATGGAAAGGGAATAATATTTGAACTTTAAAGGCAGAATCTCTCAAACATTACCTTAACCAAGTCATCAGATTAACATCACCATCTTGTAATGTTGATATCATGAACGCCCTGATGCGATACGATGAGAAGGTCACTTGGATCTATGTGGTACTCTTTTTTATTTTTTTTTTAAGATTTTATTTATTTTATAGAGAGAGCACATGCATGCAAGTGGGTGTAGGAGCAGAGGGAGAGGGACAAACAGACTGTGGACTAAACATGGAGCCTGAGGCAGGGCTTGATCTCACGACTCTGAGATCATAACATGAGCCGAAATCAAAAGTCAGATGCTTAACTGACTGAGCCACACAGGAGACCCTATGTGTATTCTTTTTATAAAAATCAGGTCATCACAATGTTGTGCAACCATCACCTCTAGTTCCAGAATTTTTCACCACCTCAAACAAATTCTGTACCCATTAAACATTAACTCCCCAATTCTCTCCTTCTCCCAGTCCATGCTACCTTCTAATTTACTTTCTCTATGAATTTAACTATTATGGATATTTAATATAAGTAGAATCATAGAATATTTGTCCTTTAAAAAAAAAGATTTTATTTTGGGGCACCTGGGTGACTCAGTCTGTTAAGCGTCTGCCTTCAGCTCAGGTCAAGCTCCAGGTCTATCTCCCCGCTCAGCATGAAGTCTACTTCCTCTCCCCCTGCTCCTCACTCCACTCGTGCGCACACTCTCTCTCTTGAATAAATATCTCTCTCACTCTCTCTCTCTTGAATAAATTTATTTGACAGAGTGAGAGAAAAAGAGTGCTGGAGAGTGTAAGAGAGAGAGAAGGAGCAGGGGGAGGGGCAGAGGGAGAAGCAGACTTCATGCTGAGCAGGGAGCCCAACCTGGGGCTTGATCCCAGGACCCTGGGATCATGACCTGAGCTGAAGGCGGACGCTTAACTGACTGAGTCACCCAGGTGTCCCAATATTTGTTCTTTTATATCTGGTTCATTTCACTTAGCATGTTTCCAAGTTTTCTTCATGTTGCGGCATATATCAGAACTTCATTCCTTTTTGTAGCCGAATAATATTCCACTGTATGGTGTATGGGTATAGCACACTGTTTATCCATTCATCGTTGTTGGTTTTTTTAAGATTTTATTTATTTATTTATCAGACACAGAGAGAGATCACAAGTAGGCAGAGAGACAGGCAGAGAGGGAGAGGGAAGCAGACACCTTGCTGAACAGAGAACCCGATGCGGGGCTCGATCCCAGGACCCTGAGATGACCTGAGCCGAAGGCAGAGGCTTTAACCCACTGAGCCACTCAGGCACCCCATCCATTCATCTGTTAATAGACTCTTGTGTTGTTTCCACCTTTGGCTGTTGTTAGTAATGCCACATTAATATTGTGAACACTGATATATAAGTGTCTGTTTGAGTCCTTGTTTTTGATACTTTGGGACATATACCTAGGAGTGGAATTGCTGGGTCATATGGTAAGGCAGTTCCATGTTTAACTTTTTGAGGAATCAATCAGACTGTTTTCCAGCAAAGGCATCATTGTTTATTCTCACCAGTAACATACCTGGGTTTCAATCTCTCCACATCCTCCCAATTTTTGCTTTCCTTTTAAAAAAATTATAATCATCCTTAAAAAAAAATTATAGTCATCCTAATAGAAGTGAAATGATATTTCATTGTGGTTTTGGTTTTCATTTCCACAATAAAATGACATTGAGCATTTCTTCATGTGTCTATTGGCCATCTGTATCTTTTCTTTGTAGAAATATCTATTTAAATAATTTGCTCTGGTTTTTTTAAAGACTTCATTTATTTAGAGAGTGAGCAAGCGAAGGAGGGGGCATAGCGAGGGGCAGAGGGAGAGGGAGAAAGAATCCCAAGCAGATTCCACACTGAGCACAGAACTCTATGCGGGGCTCAATCTCACAACCCCAAGGTCATGACCTGAGCTGAAATCAAGAGTTGGATGCTTAATCAATTGAGCCACCTGGGGGGCCTTGTTCTGTTTTTAACAGAGTTGTTTGTCTTTTAGTTGTTGAGATGTACAAGTTCCTTATATATATTCTGGATATTAAACCTTTATCAAATATATCATTTGCAAATATTTTCTCCCATTCTGTGGATTGCCTTTTTGCTCCTTTGATAGTGTTCTTTGATACACAGAAGTTTTTAATTTAATTTAATTTTTAAAAATATTTTATTTATTTGACAGAGAGAGACAGAGAGAGAGGGAACACAAGCAGGGGGAGCTGAGAGGGAGAAGCAGGCTTCCCACCAAGCAGGAAGCCCAATGCAGGGCTTGATCCCAGGACCCTGAAGTTTTTAATTGTAATAAAGTACTATTTATCCATTTTTTCTTTTGTTGCTTATGTTTTTGTCATATTTAGAAAGCATCACCAAATCCAAGGCCATAAAGATTTGCCCTTCTATTTTCTTCTAAGAGTTTCATATTTTTTGCTATAACATTTAGATCTTTGATCCATTTTTAGTTAATTTTTGTATATAGCATAAGGTAAGGGTCCAACTTTATTCATTTTCATGTGGATATCCAGTTTTCTCAGCACTAGTTACTGAAAAGATTATTCTTTACCTCATTAAATGATCTTAGCATCCTTACTGAAAATCAATTGACTATTGATGTGAGGGTTTATTTCTGGATTCTGAATTCTATTCCATGGTCCATATGCATACCCTTATGCCAGTACCACTTACCTTTGTGGTAAGTTTCGAAATTGGGAAATGTGAGTTCTCCAACTTTCTTCTTTTTCAAGGTTGCTTTGATTATTCTGGATCCTTTGAAATTCCATATGAATTTTAGGATGGGCTTTTCAATTTCTACAAAAAATATCATTGACATTTTGATAAGGATTGTATTGAATCTGTAAATTGCTTTGGGTGTAATTATCAACAATGTTAAGTACTTTTCCATGTACAAGTCTTGCACCTCCTTGGTTAAACTTATTCCCGAGTATTTTATTATTTTTGGTCCTATTAAAATGGGATTGTTTTCTCATGGACAACTAATTTTTTGACAAAGGCAATTTAGTTGAGAAAAGATAATCTTTTCAATGGATGGTGCTGGAACAATTGGATATCCACATGCAGAAAACAAAAACAAAACTGCACACACATAAACATGAAATAACTTTAATCCATACCTCATACCATATAGAAAAATTAACTCAAAATGAATCATATTCCTAAATATAAATTCAAAAGTATATAGATTATATTTCTAGAATTTCTAGAAGAAAACATGGGATACTCTTTGTGACCTTGGGTTAGGCAAAGATATCTTAGATATTACACCAAAAAATATTCCATAAAAGAAAAAATTGATAAACTGGACTTTATAAAAAATAAAACCTTCTACTTTTCAAAAGCCACTATTAAAAGAGACTGAAAAAACAAGCCACAAACTGGGCATATATTTGATGAAGGAGTTTCTGCAGCATATATGAAGAAGTCTCAAAATCAATAATAAGAGAATAAACAACCCAATTAAAAATGGGCAAAAGATTTGGACACTTCACCAAAAATATATATACAAATGGCAATAAGCACATGAAAAGATGTTCCCCATCATTAGTCATGAGGAAAACACAAATCAAACCACAATAAGATACTACTACATACCTATTAGAATCATTAAAATTAAAAAAGACTGAACATACTAAGTACTAGCAATAACACTGAGAACCGGAAATTCTCATACATTGCTGGTGGGCATGTAAAATGTTATAGCCTCTTTGGAGAAGTTTGACAGTTTCTTTAAAAGTTAAACATATACTGGGGCGCCTGGGTGGCTCAGTGGGTTAAAGCCTCTGCCTTTGGCTCAGGTCATGATCTCAGGGTCCTGGGATCGAGCCCCACATCGAGCTCTCTGCTCAGCAGGGAGCCTGCTTCCCCCCTCTCTCTGCCTGCCTCTCCGCCTACTTGTGATCCTTCTCTCTCTGTCAAATAAATAAATAAAATCTTAAAAAAAAAAAAGTTAAACATATACTTACCACACCTACTATATGAGCTAGCCATTCAGCTTCTAGGAAATTATCCAAGAGAAAAGAGAGCATAGGTGAAAAGATGTGTGTGGGGCGCCTGGGTGGCTCAGTCGTTAAGCGGCTGCCTTCGGCTCAGGTCATGATCCCGGAGTCCTGGGATCGAGCCCCGCATCGGGCTCCTTGCTCGGCAGGAAGCCTGCTTCTCCCGCTTCCACTCCCTCTGCTTGTGTTCCCTCTCTCGCTGTGTTTCTCTCTGTCAAATAAATAAAATCTTTAAAAAAATAAAATAAAATAAAATAAAAAAAAAAAAAAAAAAGAAAAGATGTGTGTGTGGACATTTATAGCAACTTTATTTATAATGGCTCCCAACTGGAAACAACTCAAATACCCATCAACAGTTAAATGGACAAATTGTAGTATATACATACTACTCAGTATAAAGTGAAGTGTTAAATGAAGTAAAGTGAAACATTAGCAACAAAACTGAAAGAACTATTGAAGGGCACCTGGATGGCTCAGTCATTTAAGCACCTGCCTTCCGCTCAGGTCATGATTCCAGAATCCTGGAATCGAGCCCCCCATTGGGTTCTCTGCTCCGCGGAGAGCTTGCCTCTCCCTCTCCCTGCTGCTCTGCCAATTTGTGCTCTCTATCTCTCTGTCAAATAAATACATAAACTCTTAAAAAAAAAAAAGAAAGAAAAGAAAAACTATTCTCGTTTCAGCCATTGTGCTTCTTTTCTCATTATTTCTGAAAAAAGTTATAAATTTTTTTTCCTAAGATTTGTTAGTTCTTATTTAATACGTTCTCTATCCATGTCACTTGTTAGCTTTTCTATTGTTGATTTGTGCTATTTTTGCAAAACATCCATTATTTTATTTCATTAAAAAATGTTCGGTTGAAATGTTCCTCTGTTCTGTGACATTTTTCTAGTGCTTTACTATGCATAGGAACATTATTCGGTTTACTCTTACCTTGCTTCCACAGTAACTTCTATGGGGTTAGGTCATAGTCCTCATTTGCTCCCATTCTTAAAACGGGTAAATTTTCCTCAACTACCAAGAAGAGACACCCTTGCCTCTTTCCAGCTACCGCGGAGCCCAACTTTCCCGCCCAGTACGTGCCCGGAGGCTCCGCCCACGCCTCACGCACGCCCCAGGCCCCGCCCCCAGCACAACGCCTCGAGCCCCGCCCACGCTTCTCACGAGCCGTCGCGGGCCACACCCAGCCTCTTGCCTCTGCCTGGTGCGAGCTTGTTGTGTATTTTCCCGCCATTTCCAGCTCTTCGTGAGGCGAACTGGATGATTTCGGTGAGATCCCAGGGCTTCTGAGATCATGGCGGCCAAGCGGGGAGGGAATGTAGCTAGAAAAGAATCACTGGTCATGAGACTGCTAAATCGCCATCACCTCCCGAAGTCCGGCAAGTCTTGCCCTCACAAGCCCTTATCTGCCCTTATAAGGGGTTCCTGTGGACAACCCATTTGAGTAACGCTATTGATGCTACCCTTATACAAAGCAGGGTATATATAGTGGAGCCTTTTCAGTAGTTCTTCGGACTCACCTCCTGTAGAAGTTAGTGTATTGCGAGCAATAAATCGAAATCTAAAGTTCGTGGCTGTGTGTAATGCCTTTGCACTGACCTGATGATTCAGCAAGTTTTTATGGTGAATCTTGTCTTTTGTGACAAGAAAAAGTGGTGCAAACCAGCCACCATTCTTCATTCTTTTAGCGAACCTCTCCATAAGCTACTTAAAAACTCTTTTTAAAGAAGACTCAAGTGGAGAAAAAAATGTTACCTTCTGTTTGGGTTATTTTCCCAATGTTTTAAAGGAAATCAAACTAATAGATATTATATTCTTAAATAACATATTCATGGAATGAAACATGTGAGTTCATTATAGGTATGAACTAATTACGGCTCAATGTGTTTCAGCTCATTTATGTTTTTTTAATAAGTTAAAACGTGGGTTTTTTTAATATGTCAGTTTTTTCATATAAAATCTTTTTTATGTTTTTAAATGTTTTTAATATGTCAATGTCCTCATTTAAAAATCTTACAAGTCTCATTTACATAATTATGTACTTCACCAAATATATGGATGGAATTAGTATTGGCAGAAAATACGGGATATGTGGTTGCCATATCTAACACAAAGGCTTACTTGATGTGATGGCCAGAGCTTGACACGGAGTAAAATGGCTCAAGTTCTAATCCTAGAGCTGACATTAACTAAAGATGAAACTTTGAACAAGTCATTCAATTTCAGTGAAGGTCAGGTGTATCTTTTTATTTTTTTTTTTAACATTTTTTTATTTATTTGACAGAGAGAAACACAGCCAGAGAGGGAAAGCAAGCAGAGGGAGGGTAGCGGGAGAAGCAGGCTTCCTGCCGAGCAGGGAGCCTGATGCGGGGCTCGATCCCAGGACCCTGGGATCATGACCTGAGCTGAAGGCAGACGCTTAACGACTGAGCCACCCAGGTGCCCCCAGGTGTATATTTTGAAAAATGATGGGATTGGACAAGATGTTAAATGACTTTTTTCAAAGATTTTATTTATTTATTTGACAGAGAGATCACAAGTAGGCAGAGAGGCAGGCAGAGAGAGAGGGAGAAGCAAGCTCCCTGCTGAGCAGAGAGCCCGATATGGGGCTCAATCCCAGGACCCTGAGACCATCACCTGAGCTGAAGGCAGCGGCCCAACCAACTGAGCCACCCAGGTGCCCCAAGATGTTATATGATTTTCAAAGTCCCTTCTAGATCTATGATTCTGAGTGCCTGTAGAGTAGAAGGAAAGTGTACAAGCCGAGGCAACATTATCATTCACAAACCATGTTTCCCTTACATAAAATATGTATGAAATGGCTACTGTGAGATTTGTTATTTAGTCCACTATTTCCTTCTTGCTCCATCTCACTATATCACAGGGAATTGTTAGCAAAGAAATGAGTGGTTTTTGTTTTTGTTTTTGTTTTTTTTTAAGATTGTTTTTTCTGATTATTAATTAGTACATGAATTAATCCAGAAAACTTGGGGGAAAAAAAAAGTAAAGGTCACACACACACACACAAATACCCATCATCTCACCATTCCAAAAAAAAAAAAAAAATCTCGTTGTCCCATTACTTTTCTAAATGTATATGTATTTTTTCTTTTTTAAAAATGGTAAAACATAGTTTGTGGTCTGATTTTTTTCATTTCAGAGGTATATGTACTTCCTTACAACCAACTGGAATACCCAAAATAATAGTGCCTACATCCCCAAAAGATAACAGAAGCTAAGCAAACATTGTTACATAGATTTTGGAACAGCTATAATTATATTATGCTCCAGGTTATTTTCCTCTTTTTCTTTGTCTGTTCCAGAATGGATTGGTTTCACTGCAACCAATGTTTCCGAAAAGATGGGGACCACTTCTTTGTCACCAGCTGTGGCCATATTTTCTGTAAAAAGTGTGTGACTCTGGGTGAGTGCCTTTACTGTTTTCAGATTCAGGCAAAAATGTTTTTAAGCTAGAAATAATGATTAGCATTTCTTTGTGTGACTTGGGATAAAAATCACATATTGGGCCAAAGTTAGTATTGATGCAGTAGGAAAACGTTGATTATGGAAATTTGAGGCACCCATTAATAAAGAATGATTTAGCAAATGGAATATCTAATACTTGAACACCAGAAGGTACTTGTCAGTGTTTTGAGACCTGTGACAGGGAAAGCCACAAGGTATATACAAGAAATAGCTCAGAGGAGGGACTTTGGATAGGGTGCTTTAATAAGGGAAAGATTTAGGGGCGCCTGGGTGGCTCACTCACTAAGCGTCTACCTTCGGCCCAGGTCAGATCCCAGCGTCCTGGGATCGAGCCCCGCATCGGGCTCTCTGCTCTGCAGGAAGTCTGCTTCTCCCACTACCATTCCCTCTGCTTGTGTTCCCTCTGCTTGTGTTCCCTCTCTCGCTGTGTTTCTCGCTGTCAAATAAATAAAATCTTTAAAAAAAAAAAAAATAAGGGAAAGATTTCATAGAAGAGCTGTTGCTTCAGTAGTTTTGAATAATAAACTGGAGTTGCCAAGTGGATATGGCAGGGAAGGTCATTCTAGTTTAAGACAACAATATATATTAAAGGCAATACCACATTATAAACCCATACTGCAGGGGGCTACACGTTGTTGGGATTGGTAGAGCATAGAGAATAAAGAAAGAAATGGTTAAGAGATGAGGCTAGAGAGGTAGCCAATGGCCAGATGATGGAAGGTTCTATATGCAAGACTGAAGAGCCTGAACTTTATCCTGCAGGTGATAGAGAGCTGGGGAAGTTTCTTTGTTTTGTGTTTTGTATTTGCTAGCTCATTCTGGCAATAATATGGAGGGAAGACTGGGAAAAACCTTTAGTCCTCAAGGAAAGAAGAGTGAGGTTACTAGACTCTGGAGAAGCTTTTTTTTTTAATATGGATCTCGTGACCCTTTTAACTTATCTGCTAACGTAACAAAACTGTTTACTATGGTAACAGCAGCTCACCTTGGAGAGGTATGTCTTGGTGACGCATATGTCATGTGATGTTTTCTCTTGATGTGACATTTATCTTAATCAATAACCAGCACCACTGCTAAAATTTTAACTTAAGAGAAAGATTAGGAATTTTAATTTTTACATCTTTCAGATTGGGTTAATTAGAGAATGAGAGCAAGAGAGCTCCAAAGCAAGTTCCAGCAATATTAGCAAAGTGAGAACAGGGCAGGAATAATTGGGAAGTTTCTTCTTATAGTATCTACAGTGTGCCTCCTGTAGGTAGATGGGGGGAAAAAGTGCAACTTACAGTTGAAACCATTGGTACTCTTCTGTTCTTCCTAGTACTCTCATAAGTGTACTCTAGTACTCTTCCTGGGAGTTAGAACTGACCCTATCTGCAGGGGAAAACTGGAAATTCATAGAGAGGAGATGGGTAGGGACGCCTGGGTGGCTCAGTTAAGTAAGTGTCTGACTTTGGCTCAGGTTATGATCTCAGGGTCATAGGGATCAAGCCCCATGTCAGGTTCCCAGCTCGGTGGGCAGTCAACTGGAAATTCTGTCTCCCTCTCTCTCTTTCTCTGCCCCTCCCCCTACTCATGCACTCTCTCAAAATAGATAATAAATTTTTTTTTTTTTAAAGGAGGAGATGGGTAGAGCTACAGTGTGAAAGCCATACTTGTCATCAACATACAAGTTTGTAAATACTGATATTGAGAACAGAGCTCAAGATGATATCCTTTTATAGCACAAAAATATTCTAGATTCAGTAAGAACCTGTTTCTTGCTAGCCTACTTGACTGTTACCATGTACTTTAGGAAGATCTTACCTCTTGCCCATAAGAACCAAACATTTTTTTTTTCCGTTTCTCTCTAGAAAAATGTGGTGTTTGTGGAAGTGCTTGCAAGCATCTGGCTCTTTCTGATAATGTAAGTTTTTCTCCCCCTGCCACAAACCATCTTATCCCATTCCTGGTCTGTAGGAAGTATACAAGAAGTACAGTTAATGAGTGACTAAGCACTGAAATTAAAAACAAACAAACAAAACTCACAGATAGCAATTGTGAAAAAAGAGGGGGGTAAACAACAGAAGAATTATCTGTGGCTGCTACTATAGAAGCATAAGGTAAGGAGGATTAGAATATAAAATCAACATTTCCTAGGACAGTGGAAAGCTTCCTCATACTTAGCATTGTGAAGTAATACCAGATGCTTTAGAAAGGGTGGTACATCCTTTGCCGTATTTGCCAGTATCTTACTTCATTCCGTTGTTGGTATGCTCAGTGTTTGTCTCACTCTCTTCATAGCTGAAACCTCAGGAGAAGATATACTTCAAAAGCCCTGTGGAGACAGCTTTGCAGTATTTTAGTCACATTTCGCAGGTATGAGGAATAAAAGTGAAGAAAATCAGATTCGCCAGGCAAATTCTAATTGCATCTTATTTTTTTTAATCAATGAGTCTCTTTGATTTATTTGTACACAATATTTTTGTATTTGTACACAATGGAGAGAATTGACTGTTCATTTGCTTTCTTCCCTAATGATACAAACCTCAACAGTTAACTTTTTTTACTGACCCCAGACCTGTGTTAGACTGTAAAAACCACTATGAGGCTGATATCTTGCCTTATACTTCCCCATTCTATTAAGTAATTTCTAAAAATAAAGAAGGCTCTAGGGATACCTGGGTAGCTCAGTCGATTAAGTGTCTGACTTTTTCTTGATAATGGCTCAGGTCATGATCTCAGGATTGTAAAATCAAGCCTCACATCCGGCTCCACACTGGGCGAGGCTGTTTAAGATTCTCTCTCTCCCTCTCCCTCACCCCTACACCTTACCCCCTTGAAAAAGAATAAAGAAGGTTCTAGGAGCTTTATCATCTTTCTGTGCGGACTAATGAATCTCCTAAAAATTGTTTTATGTATATAGGCCTGACCCTGTAGTCAGTGGATTTAGTGGGGTAGCTCTCAAATTCTTGCTTAAAGACCTATGTTCAAGATGGGATTGCTTATTCTCCATTCTCATTTTTCAGTAACCTTTTTAAATAATACATATATATTTAACTCTTTTCGTGTTTATAATTGGTTGCTTGAATTTTAGAAAATATTTTTCTTTCCTGATACATCATTTTATTTGTATACCATTGACTTGGTCAAGAGCAATAGGAATGTCGTAGGAAGTGGAGAGAAGACAGAGTTTTCTTGGGAAATTGGGAACAATCTGAGAGTTCCCAAATTGCAAAAAGTTTGGTTTTCCACTTCCACTCTCCAGTTCTCTGCCGAGGTTATTTTATAGCCTAATGGGATTTTGATCTTGGAGTGTTTCTTGAGAGATTTTAGCACTGTTTTTTCTTTTGTACTCTTAATTCTCATTCATATGAGAGTAGTCCTTTCCTTAATGTGAAGATGATCCTTTGTCATGCTGTGGCTGCATGACATAGTAGATTTAATTTTTTGTTTGTGTCTCACCCCTCAATCCTAACTCTGGAAATAGACGAAGGGGAATTAAAGCTTTCACTGCGCTCTGCTTTTAGTTGCTTGGGTGAGCCATCATATTTGAGATACTATTTAACATTATGGGGAGATAAAATCTCGCTGAGACTCAAGAAGAAATGTAAACAAGATCACATGAGCGAGAGAAAGAGCAGACTTTTGGTTAATAACTAAACTCAGGATTAGCTAATGATCAGTAGAGAAATTATATGTAGTCTGAATTCTAACCTACCTAATCAAGGTACCAATTACACATGGTCAAGTAATCAAGATAAAATAAATGGAAAGGGTCAGTTAATCATCACTTTAGTGAAGGGCCAGTTTGGTGAAGTCAGCAGTGTCTGAAAATGTGTTTTCCTAGTCTGTGAAGTTGAAAAACTGATCCAAATAATATCTAGATTGCCTCATTCAGGCCTCAGCTCAAATTTTTCTTTCTCAGTCAGACCTTTACTGACTCTCATATATCAAATGGTAACCCCAGCACTGCCTACTTCCTACCATGCTTTATTTTTCATCGTAGCTCTTATCTCTAACATTACATTCTTATTTATTATCTGAATCCAGCACTGGAATGTAGGCTCCATAAATTCAGAGATTTGGTAGGGGTTTTACTGTTGTTATATACCCAGCTCTTTGGATAGCTCTTCATATGTAGTAGACACTCAAAAAATTGTTAAATGAATGAATAATGTATTGATTTAAATATCCACTTGGGTTTTAATCATCCCAGATCTCTTGAAATGACCTGCCAGGGTATTTTTCTGCTGTACAACTCTATGGCCAATAGTTAGAACTTCCTATTTTGAAATCTTTACTCACCTCTAGATAAAACTAAATATCTTTGGGGATTGGAGAGCCTCCTACAGATCTGTGAGCTTTCTTCTAATCCTTGGTCGTAGATTATCCATTAATAGTCATTATCCATTACTAGCCATCTTTCTTTTTTTTTTTTTTAAAGATTTTATTTGACAGAGAGAAACACAGCGAGAGAGGGAACACAAGCAGAGGGAATGGTAGCGAGAGAAGCAGGCTCCCTGCCGAGCAGAGAGCCTGATGCGGGGCTTGATCCCAGGACCCTGGGATCTGACCTGGGCCGAAGGCAGACACTTAACGACTGAGCCACCCAGGTGCCCCCCCCCTTTTTTTGGTATGGTTTATTTATTTTAGAGACAGAGAGCGAGTATGCACTGGGGCGGGGAAGAGGGGGAGGGAGAGAGAATCTAAAGCAGACTCTCAGCTGAGCACAGAGCCCCATGTAGGGCAGTTACTAGCCATCTTTCTTTTTTTTTTTATTTGACAGAGAGAAACACAGAGAGAGAGGGAACACAAGAGGGAATGGTAGCGGGAGAAGCAGGCCTCCTGCAGAGCAGAGAGCCCGATGCGGGACTCGATCCCAGGACTCTGGGATCTGACCTGGGCCGAAGGCAGCTGCTTAACGACTGAGCCACCCAGGTGCCCACTAGCCATCTTTCAAATGCATGTCAGTAATTGTTCCTGCTTTGCTTAAAGCCTTCCCTGATTCCTATAGGCAGATTTTTGCACTGTTCTTTCTAATCCTAAAACACCTTGCTCTTACCTCTGCAAAAGTGTTTTAATTTATTTGTTCTTATGTCTCTCTCACTTAACCAAAAGTTTTGAAAGACAGGTATAAATTGTATTGCCAAGTGGCAAATGAGGTACCTGACACAAATTAAATGAATAAGAAATGTTTGTTAAATGAATGAATGCATACTAAGCCTGAGAGGGAGGTGGAAATGATTCAAGGTAAGGTCAGAGAGGCTTGAACCTATATATAGGGACTTGTAGGCCTTGGTAGGGAATTTAGATTTTCTTCTAAGTGGCAGTGGACACGACTGAAGGGTTTTAAGCACAGAAATGGCATTATCTGATATATAATTTTAAAAGGGAATCTGGCTGCTGAGTGGAGATTGAGAAGCAGGGAGACCACGTTAAGAGGCTGTGGGAGAGCTCTAAGTAACACTTCTTGAGTTAAAATGGTAGCAATAGAAATGAGGAGAGGTAATCAAATCTGAGATGTTTTCTAGGAAGAACTGATAGGACCATTGTTGATTTGGATGTGGAAGATAAGAAAAAGAGAGGAATCAAAGAAGACATCTGGGTTTTTGTCTTGAGCAAAACAAGACAGATACATGGGATGATTATACTCTTCACCAAGGCTGAGATGACCGTTTGAGGGAAAATACCATTTTGGACATATTAGGTTATAGATGCTTATTAGAACTCCAGAAGGAGAAATCACAAAGGCAGATAAATTTACTATTCTGAAGCTCAGGATATAGATCAAGGATAAGATATAAATATGTAACTCATTATGATATAGATAGTTTTTAAAACCTTGGGACTGGATGAGATCACCCAGAGAAGGAGCCCCTGTAACGTTTAGCGATAAGGTAGAGGAGGAAGAGAAGTTAGCAAAGAGCAGTAGTGAGTGAGTAGAAGCAAGGAGAGTGTGGTATCACAGAAACCGAGAAAGGGAAATGTTTCAAGAAGGAAGAAATAACCAGCTGGGTCAAATGCTGTTGAGATGTGAAGATGAGGGCAAAGGAGGGAGGACTGGATTTGACAACATGAGGATTATTGGTGACACTCACAAAAGCATGTGGTGTAGAGTCTTGAGAAAGAGAAATACATTGGAGTGCATTGGTGGGTATGTGTCTACATTCTGTCCACTTCTTCACTTCTGAAACCTCTTCTCAGCCCTCTGCAGTGTGGTTTCATTTAGCTTCCTTGTTATCAAATCCAGTGAATACTTTTTGTTGTTATTATTGTACTTGATTTCTCAGCAGCAATCTAGGCCCACTCTCACCCCCTTAAAATATTCTTTTCTTTGCCTATTATAACCAGCTTCTTTCTCCCTTCTGTTTTTATCTTCCTCTGTCCATCTCTTGAATAGTTACATTTCTCAGGTGCTATCCTCTCCATGGATAATCTCATCTACTCCCATGCTTCAGTTATCATCGACATAGGGATCATTTCCAATTCTATTAAGTCCCTAACGATCTCAGCTTAAATGTCACCTCAGAGGAGACTTCTCTGACTGCTGTATTTTAAATCGGTATCGCCATTTATGCTCTGTCCTAGAAAGCTTTTTTTCCCCAAAAGATTTATTTATTTATTTTAGGAAGAGGGGGCAAGAGAGTGTGAGAGTGGAGGGAGGGGCAGAGGAAGAGGGAGAGGGAGAGAAGTAGACTCCCTGCTGAGCAGTGAACCCGATGCAGGGCTTGATTCCAGGAACTGAGATCATGACCTGAGCCAAAACAAGAGCACTCGGGTGCCCCTCTCCTAGAAACTTTTTTGTTTTCTTAATAACACTTTGATAATTTGCAATTTTTGAGGTGTTTATTGTATGCTTCATAAACCGTAAGCTCCAAAGAGGCAGAGACTAGCTTTATTTTGTTCATCATTGTATCCCATGCAAAGATCAGGGTTTTGCTACCTAGGAAGCACTCAGTAAATCTTTGCTGATGAATGAGTGCTCCCTGCCCCCGCCTCAACTTCAGGCATATATCCATGTGTTGACTTGATGGCTTCACTAATTCTATATGTCCCAAACTGAACTCAGTATTCTTAACACCCCTCCACCCAGCCCACCCTTCATGTGCACACAGAACAGGCTACTCTTTCTATTTCTGTCATGGTAAATAACTACCATCCACATAACGACCAAACCAGAAATCTATGAGTCATTCTTGATTCCTTCTTCTCTTTGCATTTCCAGTTCATTATTAAATCATATTATTTCTATCTCTCTAAAGTACTTAAATCTTTCAGGGTGCCTGGGTGGCTCGGTTGGTTGGGCATCCAACTCTTGATTTCAGCTCAGGTCATGATCTCAGGGTCATAAGATCTAGCCCCATGTTGAGCTCCATGCTCAGCAGAGAGTCTGCTTGACATTCTCTCTCTCCTTCTCTCTCCGCCCCTCCCCCCACTTGTGCATGTGTGCATGCACATGTGCATGCCCTCTCTTTCAAATAAATAAATAAAATCTTTAAAAAAAAAAAACCTTGAATCTTTCTGCTTTATCTCCAGCCTTCTATTTCAACTCATTGTTTCTCTCCTGGATTATTGTAGTAGCTTCCTATTAGATGTTTTGATCTCCAGTCTTTTCTTTTCCTATCAGTTCTCTATATTGAAGCTAGGAAAGCATTCCTTTTTTATTTTTAAGATTTTATTTATTTATTTGAGAGAGAGAGAGCGAGAGAGAAAGCGCGCACACAAGAGTGGGGGAGGGTCGGAGGGAGAAGCAAACTCCCCACTGAGCTGGGAGCTTGATGGAGGTCTCGATCCTGGGACTCTGGGATCATGACCTGAGCCAAACTCAGTTGCTTAACTGACTGAGCCACCAAGATGCCCAAGCCAGGAAATCATTCTAAATATAGGTATGATCAGGGGGTGCCTGGGTGACTCAGCTGATTGACTGACTCTTGGTTTCCGCTTGGGTGGTGATCTCAGGGTGGTGAGATGGAGCCCTATGCTGCTTGACTCTCCCTTTCCCTTTTCCCCTCCTCATGCTCTCTCTTTCTCTCTCTAAAATAAATGAAATCTCTAAAAAATATATATAGGTATGATCAGTTCTTTTCCTTACTTAAAACCATTCAATACAACTTTTGCTCTGAGAATAAAGTTCAACCTTTAGCATGTTCCAGACGGCCAGATCTGCTTTGGTCACTGCTTATCCTTTTAGTCTCATTGATTATCCTCTCCCTCAACCCCCAACTATAATTAATAAGACACACTGAATTTATTTTAATTGTTTAAATAAATTATTTTCTTTGTTGCTTCTGGGCCTTTGTACATGCTGTTCCATCTGTCTAGAACATTCTTGTCCCCAAACATGTACACACAGTACTTAAAATATAATACCATATTGCTGTATTGTATTATAATTTTCTCTTTGTTCATCTGAGTCATCCCATGAGAATGAGGCAGTGTTAATTAATCTTACTCATCTTTTTTATAAGTTCCTGACATAGTACCAGAAACATAGTAGGATTCAGTAAATACTTTTTGAAAGAATGAAAAGAATAATCTTTCCTAGGGGCGCCTAGGTAGCTCAATGGGTTAAAGCCTCTGCCTTTGGTTCAGGTCATGATCTCAGGGTCCTGGGATCGAGCCCCGCATCGGGCTCTCTGCTCAGCGGGGAGCCTGCTTCCCCCTCTCTCTCTGCCTGCCTCTCTGCCTGCTTGTGATCTCTCTGTGTCAAATAAATAAATAAAATCTTTAAAAAAAAAATTAAAAAAAATAATCTTTCCTATTGAGGTTTTCCCTTAATGTAGTATATGAAATATGGTAAAGTGGTAATACTAATTGAAGTAGAAATATTGAAACTAAATCTGCCTGCTAGCTTATAACTTTCTTTGAATCATTCATACTCATATGTAATGTGAAATAATAATACTCATCCAGTTTCTTGTAAAGATCCAGGGAAATAATGCTATGAAAGCATTCTGAAAGCTGTAAAGTATTAAAGAATATAAAGAATTATTAAAGAATAATGTGGAAAACTCATAATAGATTATGGAAGGTCACAAACCTATAGGGAAATAATTAAAGATCATATAAGTAAAAAGTTTATATATATATTTTAAATATTTTATTTATTTATTTGACAAAGAGACGGTGAGAGAGCACAAGTAAGGGAAGGGACAGGTAGAGGGAGAGGGAAAAGCAGGCTCCCCACTGAGCAGGGAGCCTGACGCAGGACTCGATCCCAGAACCCTGGGTTCATGACCTGAGCCAAAGGCAGACACTTAACCAACCGAGCCACTCAGGTGCCCCACAAAGTTTATACTTTTAAGTTGTTTTCAAAGGGAAGCCTAGCTTTTTTTTTTTTTTAATATTTTATTTATTTAAGGTTACCTGGGTGGCTCAGTGGTGGTGAGTGGCTCAGTGGCTTAAAGCCTCTGCTTTCAGCTCAGGTCATGATCTCAGGTTCCTGGGATCTCAGCCCACGTCGGGCTCTCTTCTCAGCAGGGAGCCTGCTTCCTCCTCTCTCTCTGCCTGCTTCTCTGCCTACTTGTGATTTCTCTCTCTCAAATAAATAAATAATATCTTTAAAAAAAAAAAAAAGATTTATCTATTTAATAGAGAGAGAGAGGAAGAACACAGAGTGCTAGCGAGAGGGAGATGCAGACTCCCTGCTGAGCAGAGAGCCCAATATGGCCCTCGATCCCAGGACTGTAGGATCATGACCTGAGCCGAAGGCAGACGCCCAGCTGGCTGAGCCACCCAGACACCCTCCTGCCTAGCTTTTAAATAACAGCTTTATAGACATATACTTTACATACCAAATTCACCCGCCTTGAAATATGTATTTCAGTGTTTTTAGTATAGTCACATAATTATGCAATCACTACTACCTAATTGTAGAACATTTTTATTACCCCCACAGAAAGAACCCTATATGCATCAGCAGGCACTTTCCAAATCCTCTCTACTCTCCCCAGCCCTAGGCAATCACTAATTTCCTTTCTATCCCTATAGGTTTGCCCATTCTGGATATTTCATAAATACAGAATTTTACAATGTGTGATCTGTGTGACTGCCTTCACATGCAAACATTTCTAAGGTTCATCCATGTTGTAGCATGTATTAAGACTTCATTAGTACTTCACTTCTTTTTGTGACCAAATTATATTGCATTGTATAGGTGGGTATACATTTCACATATTCATTCATCAGTTGAGAGATATTTGGGTTATTTCGAAATACACTTTTTGGCTATTCTGAACAGTTCTGCTACTAACATTTGTGTACAAGTTTTTGTGTGGGCATATATTTTCATTTCATTTTTTTTAAGTGAAGAGAGAGCTTTTCTCTCTCTCTTTTTTAAATATTTTATTTATTTATTTGACAGAGAGATAGCACAAGTAAGCAGAGTGGCAGGCAGAGGGAGAGAGAGAAGCAGACTCTCTGCTGAACAGGGAGCCCGATGCGGGGCTCAATTCTGGAATCATGACCTGAGCTGAAGGCAGATGCTTAATGACTGAGCCACCCAAGCGCCTCTATTTTCATTTCTTCTGGATATTTATGTAGGAGTTGAACTACGGGGTCAAGTGGTAACTCTATCTTTAAATTTTTGAGGAAATGCCAGACTGTTTTCTCAAATGCCTGCAATATTTTATATTTTTACCTGCAGTGTATAAGGGTTTTGATTTCTCCATTTTCTCACCAACTCTTGTTTTTATCTGTCTTTTTGATTGTAACCATCCTAATGGTGTGAAGTAGTATCTCATTGTGGTTTTGGTTTGGATTTCTCTGATGACAAATGATGTTGATGTACTTACTGGTACATTATTACTGGTAAATGATGTACTTACTGGTCATTTATATATATTCTTTAAAGTAATGTCTGTTCAGATCCTTTGCCCATTTTTAAATTGGATTGTCTTTATGTTATTAGTTGTAAAAGTTCTTTATGTATTCTAGGTTCAAGTCTCTTGCCAGATATATGATTTGCATACTTTTTTTTAAAGATTTAATTTATTTATTTGAGAGAGAGAGCACGCACGGGTGGAGGGAGGGGCAGGAGAGAAGCAGATTCCCCCACTGAGCAGGAATCCCAATGAGGGGCTCCATCTCAGGACCCCAAGATCATGACCTGAGCCAAAGACAGCCACTTAGCCAACTGAGTCACCCAGGTACCCCGGTTTGCATACATTTTGTCCCATTCTTTGGGCCCATCTGTTTTAAAATTAAAAGTGAGTACCACAAATGTCCATTAAATAAATATAAATAGGAAGAAAAGACAAAGTAGGACATCAAATAGAGTAGGAAATAGGACAGATTGATAGAAAAAGAAGGAAAGATATAAATTCACAAAAAAAAAAAGTTCAGAGAAAAAGACAGAAATGGGTGAATAAAGACTTTCATAAATTTAGTGTTGGGATTGAGAAACCTTTTTTTTTTTTTTAAGATTTATTTATTAATTTTACGGAGAGAGAGCATGCACTAGTAGGGAGAGGGGCAGAGAGAGAGAATCCTCAAGCAGACTCCTCATTGAGCGCAGAGCCCCTGGGGCTTAGTCTCACAACCCATAACATCTTGACCTGAGCCAAAACCAAGAGTCGGACGCTTGGGGTGCCTGGGTGGCTCAGTGAGTTAAAGCCTCTGCATTTGGCTCAGGTCCTGATCTCAGGGTCCTGGAAACTGAGTCCTGCATCAGGGTCTCTGCTCAGTAGGGAGCCTGCTTCCCCCACTCCCTCTGCCTGCCTCTCTGCCTACTTGTGATTTCTCTCTCTCTGTCAAATAAATAAATAAAATCTCAAAAAAAAAAAAAAAAGAGTCAAACACTCAACCAACGGAAACACCCAGGCACCCCAATAACTTTTTCTTAAAAGGCCAGTAAATATTTCAGGCTTTGCAGGCCATACAATCTCTGTTGCAGCTACTCAACTCTGTTGAAGTACAGAGCCGAAATAGACACGATGTAGACAAATGGGCATGGTGTTCCAGTAAACTTTATTTACAAAAACAGGCAGCTGGCTAGGTCAGTAGTTTGCTGACTTTGAGATCATGTTCTGCTAACATATACATAAGTAACTACCACATATGCCATTTGAGTAAAATCAGTCAAGGCCTAATCTCATCAGTAGACCAGACCAGTTATTTATCCTTTACTTGAATTTAAAAATTGAACAACTGAGATAATAAATGATGCCTTTGAATTATTTTACCTGAAAAGTAGAAGGTAATTTGTCAGTATTTAGGACTTCTGAATCAGTATACTTGAGGATTTTTTAAATCACTTTCCTGAACAGGAGGTTGCAGTGTGAGAGGTAGTATTGCTTTGATCACAAATTATGCAACACAAAACTTCACTTCTCACCTGGTGGGCTGCTATGGATTTCCTCTATAGACTGGGTACCGCTGATAATCTTATTAACAGTCCTTTAATTGCTTTTGATAAGGAAGCATTTTTAGGGATCTTTTTTGTTCAAATCTGTTCTCTCTGAGTCCCACAATAATCTATTTCAATTATAAATCTGAACATGTAACTGCTTTTTCAAGACCCTTTGGTGGCTTTTCATCACCTATGTTTCAGATTTTTCTGAGTGACACCTAGTTCTTTTCATGGTCCGATTTCTCCTAACCTCTCCAATCACATCCACAACAACCACCTCACATTTTATACACCAATGTAAGTTCTTATGTAGGCTATTTATTACCTGATATATAATGTAGATTTAGTTCTTTGCAGTTCTCTTATGCACCATATAGTTTCATATCTCTGTGTCTAGAATGCCTGACTTCCACACTCTGAAGACCAAATAGTTAACTCTTTTTTTTTTTTTTAATTTAAAGGTGTATTTATGTATTTATTTGAGAGAGAGAGAGAATGAGTGGGATGAGGGGCAGAGGAAGAGAATACTCAAAGAGACTCCCCACTGAGCGTGGAGCCTGATACAGGCAATCCCACCACCCTGAGATCATGACCTGAACTGAAATCAAGGGTAGCATGCTTAACCAACTTTGCCACCCAGGCAACCCCCAAATAGTTAACTCTTTTTTTAAAAAAAATATTTTATTTATTTGACACAGAGAGCGAGAGATCACAAGTAGGCAGAGAGGCAGGCAGAGAGAGAGGAGGAAGAAGGCTCCTTGCTGAGCAGAGAGCCCGATGTGGGACTCAATCCCAGGATCCTGAGATCACGACCTGAGCCGAAGGCAGAGGCTTTAACCCACTGAGCCACACAGTTGCCCCCAAAATAGTTAACTTTTAATCATTATTTCTATACTTTACACATAGTTCTTCTGTTCTATGTATCACTTTGTGTTTTATTTATTGGTTCACATGTCTGAATGTCTTGTACTATGGTGATGAACTACTAAAGGACAAGAACCCATATTGTCCATCTTAGTATTTCCAGTTTAATGTGTCTGTCACCCCACTTCACCAATTATCAGCTCATGGCCAATCTTCCTTTATCTGTACTTCCAGCCACCCCATCCAGACTATTTTGAAGCCAAAACCAGATATTATATGATTTTAATCTGGTGATGTTTCAGAATGTGTCTCTAAAAGATGGGGAATCTTAAATATAAGCATGTCTTACTAAAATGACAATCCCCTAATCTTATCTGGTAATCAGTCAGTATTCACAATTCTGCAGCTGTTTCATAATTATTTTAAAATTTTGTTTGAATTGGGTTTAGTAAGGTCCGTATAGTTCCGTTTGTTGTTAATGCCTCTTTAGTTTCTATTGAACTGTAAGTTTCCTCTCATCTCCTTTTTTCATTATTTTTTAAAAATATCTATGTATTTTATAGAGAGAAAAAGAGTGTGTGTGCACCAGGGGAGGGGTAGAGGAAGAGGGAGAATCTCAAGCAGACTCCATGCTAAGCATGGGGCAGACATAGGACTCCATCTGAGGACCTTGAGATCATGACCTGAGCTGAAATCAAGAGTCAGAGGCTTAACCCACTGAGCCACCCAAGTGTCCCTCTTTTTTTATTGTTATTGAAGAAAATGGCTTTTTGTCCTATAGAGTTGTTACCAAAGTGGGTTTTGTTCATTGTACCCTCGTGGAATCATTTAATAATGCCTGTCTGTGCTCTGTATTTCCTTAATCAGATCATTTGGTTGAGGGTGGGTGGGAGGCAAGCCTACTTTATAGCAGTGTTGTGCTCCCCCAAGAGATACATAATAATCTCCCATCTCTTGTTTTGTGCGATTGTAGCCAATGATGAATTTTACATGGATCCATTCATTAGGAGCTGCAAAATGCTAATATTTAATTCTATTATTCCTATCTCATTTTTTTTTTTTAAAGATTTTATTTATTTGACAGTGAGAAACACAGAGAGGGAACACAAGCAGAGGGAATGAGAGAAGGAGAAGCAGGCTCCCTGCTGAACAGAGAGCCCGATGTGGGGCTCGATCCCAGGACCCTGGGATCATGACCTGAGCCGAAGGCAGCCGCTTAACGACTGAGCCACCCAGGCACCCTCCTATCTCATTTTTTAAAAAAGATTTTATTTACTAACTTGACAGAGAGAGACACAGTGAGAGAGGGAACACAAGCAAGGGGAGTGGGAGAAGGAGAAGCAGGCTTCCCGTCAAGCAGAGAGCCTGATGTGGGGCTCGATCCCAGGACCCTGGGAACATGACCTGAGCCGAAGGCAGACGCTTAATGACTGAGCTGCCCAGGCGCCCCCCCCATCTCATTTTTTTTTAGGTGGAATACTTCTATAAAGAGAAACTTCCTTTTGTCAACTATATGATTAACTTGAGATATAATTTAAAATACTAAGACTTTTAGATATTATGAAATGAGGGAGTCAGTTTCATAAAAGATAAAACAACAACAAAAAAGACAAACCAGTAAGTTGTGAGAGTCAAAGGTACCGATACCTTTGAAGTAAATTAAGTTAGGATCAGACGTATTTCACTGATGTTTGGGATACTGTCTCTTGGCTAAACCTTACATCTATCTGTAACATATACTGCTCCCCAACCCCTTGCCACTTCAAGTAACTCTTGGGATTCTCAGTGGCTTTTTCTGCAGCTGCGCTGTTCAGATTTTTTTTAAATGATAGTGTTTTATTTTTATGAAAACAACCACTTTCTAAAAATACTAGAGAAGACTATAATGAAATCTTATGTAAACAATTAGCTGAGTTTGCTTTTGGTTGGAAAGGAAAGAGCTGGAGGCTATATAAGCTTTTAAGAACAATTCCCTAGTAAGGTGGCAAAAGCAACTTGCAAATTAGGTGCAAACAAAAAGTTTTTGACAAAAGTACCAAGATCTAAGGAAGGACCTTAGACAAAAGGTTGATAGTCTGAGTAGGGAGGAAACAGATGAGACATAAATACTGCTGTGTATTCGAAAGTAGAGCCTGACAAAGCTAAAACACTTTCTAAATATTAACTTTTGCTCTGATTCAGTAATCCCCTGAAAGGCACATCAATATATCAAATGGTAAAACAAAGCAAAAGATAAAATTATTTGCCCATGCCCAGAAATAAAATTCAGGAATAGGTAATCTCCTGTGCTTCTTTGCCCTTTACTGTAGCAGCATAATCAGCTTGCAGGTGCCCCTTTGTATCTCGGGGAAAGTAAATTGGTTACCAGTGCTCTGTAATAGCTAGGAATGTGACAGTTGAGTCCAGACTAATAGTAGGCAAGTTAGGTCAGAAAAATTCTAAGGTCGAAAAAGTTTTTTGGTATCACTCTTCTTACTCAAGATGAAATATTATGTTTTTAAAGGGCCATTCTAGGGGCGCCTGGGTGGCTCAGTCGTTAAGCGTCTGCCTTCAGCCCAGGTCAGATCCCAGGGTCCTGGGATCGAGCCCCGCATCGGGCTCTCTGCTCTGCAGGAAGCCTGCTTCTCCCGCTACCATTCCCTCTGCTTGTGTTCCCTCTCTCGCTGTGTTTCTCTCTGTCAAATAAATAAAATCTAAAAAATAAAAATAAAAAATAAAAAAAATAAAGGGCCATTCTACCATGCCAGAATATTCTCAATAAGATACTAAGAAGTCGGGGCGCCTGGGGGCTCAGTAGTTAAGCACCTGCCTACAGCTCAGGTCACAATCCCAGGGTCCTGGGACTGAGTCCCACATCTGGCTCCCTGCTCAGCGGGAAACCTGCTTCTCCCTCTCCCACTCCCCCTGCTTGTGTTCCCTCTCTCGATGTCCCTCTCTCTGTCAAATAAATAAATAAAATCTTTTTAAAAAAGATATTTAAAAGTCATTGTTGGTCGCCTCGGTGGCTCAGTTGGTTAGGCGACTGCCTTCAGCTCAGGTCATGATCCTGGAGTCTCTGGATTGAGTCCCGAGTCAGGCTCCCTGCCCAGCAGGGAGTCTGCTTCTCCCTCTGACCCTCCACCTTCTCATGCTCACTCTATTTCATTCTCTCTCTCTCAAATAAAAAAAAAAGTCATTGTCTTGGAAATGAGAAACTTTGGCTTTCCCTAGTGCCAAATCCTCTCGTTTTGGGGAGTTATGAATTAGGCCAGATCCTCTGGAAGAAAATGATCAGTATTAAAGGATTAATTGATTGATAGATTTCCTATTGTTGCCAGAAGTAAGAGGAAAGGAGTTATAGGGGTGTATGTCAAAGATCTATTTTTCCCTGGTAGGTGTGGAGTTTCCAGAAGAAACAAACAGATCTCCTCATCGCCTTTTATAAGCATAGAATTACGAAGTTAGAAGCAGTCATGCAGGAGGCGCAGCAGATGGTGACCAGGCAGGAAAAGTAAGTGACAAATTAAATCACCAGAGAGCTTTTTTTCTTTCAGAGGAGCTGTAGCCCTTATTTCCTTACAGTTGCAAAGCCCAAACATGTGTTTATGTTTGTCCTGGGCAGATCTGGTACAGAATTTTTGGTCCCCTCAATCTCCATTTTGTTTCTTTCTTCCTTGTAGGGGCCCTCTTCACTTTATAGCTTTCCTCTTGTACTTCCCTGACAAAAACTGCTTCTTTGGAGAAACAAGGCATAGCTTTTCAGTGATAAAGATGAGAGATAGCATTTAAAATGTTACCTCTAGGAGGGCGTATTTTGGAAATCTTAAGCCAAAAGATGGAATCCTTGAAGGACGTTTTCAGATAGCAGCAGGCCAGGGGTGTGTGTGGAACTCTGTGTAAACTCCTGTGGAATCATACCTAGTGACTACTTATTTTGTCCACCTGATTCTCCCAGCCATCAAACTCTGCCTCTGTCTCCTGAATCCTTGGATCTCTGACAGAAATAGCTTGTATAGTGGCAAGCATCTCTCTGTAAGCATTAACTAGATGTCAACAACAATAAACATCGGGGTTTGAATCCCCCTGACCTACTGAGATGATTATTTCTCTCTTTTGCCCAGAGAGCTGTCAGTCTTAAAGAAGGAAAATGGAGAACTGAAGAAATGTCTTGCCATTCTAAAGGTGAATGAATTCCTTAATTCCTTACTATTATTTCCTTACTAATTAATGCCTTACTATTATTTTCTCTCCTAGTTTTCCCATCTAGCCGACTAGATGCTATATAAAACAATGTTGCCTGACCTTTTCCACATCATGGCGTAAATAACTGATAATATTTATACAAGTGCATGGTAATAAATGATCGAGGCCACAGAAGACCTAGGGGGACTGGAAGGATCAATATGTAGCACACTGGTAACCCATTCTCGAACATCAATAAGTCATGACATTCCATTTGGGAAACTCTCTTTGAAGAGACATCTGTTGTAACTTAAAATTTCTCTTCAAGAATCCCAAGGCACCTCAGATCCCTTCCTCTTCCTCCAATCCAACTGTTTCCTAGACGTTTCTTTCTTCCTAAGAATGTTCTTTGTATTTGTATGATTTTCCCTTTTTTTTTATAAATAAGTTATATTTATTTATTATTTATAAATAAATAATAAAATTATTTATTTATTTATCAAATAAATGAGAAAGAGAGATCACAAGTAGGCAGAGAGGCAGGCTCCTTGCTGAGCAGAGAGCCCGAAGCAGGGCTCAATCCCAGGACCCTGAGATCATGACCTGAGCCGAAGGCAGAGGTTTTAACCCACTGAGCCACCCAGGAGCCCCTGATTTTCCTCTTGATCCTACTGCTGTAACAGTAGGATAGGATGTGCTGTAACTATTCTAGAGCATCTTATCCTGTCATTTTCCTTTCTCTCCTCCATGGACTCTCCGTATTTTTCCACATAAATCAGTCTTCGGGATTTCCAATGTGTTCTTATGAAAAGGAACTCAAATTTTATTCCATCAAAGCTAATAATTTCCTAAGAAAACATTGCTGCTATTTTTTTCTCCTCCTGGGAGTCTTAGCAACCACAGCTAGAGGACATTGCAGCTTAGTTATCTAGCAAGTAACACTCATTAATTAGAACCCTAATCCTAGCTGCAGCTTCCTTCATTCCCTTTTTTTTCACCTACAGGAATCTCCAAATTGGTACCAAGGAAGCAGGTCAGTTTTATCAGGCTCCATAGTAGCCCTGTTTGAAAATTGCTGTTCTTAAAAAAAAAAATGCTGTTCTTTCTTGACCCTTGGCTGCAACACCTGTGTGAGCTCTAAGGTGGAGGAAATGGTCGGTAAACTTATCTTTCATTTCTCCAGTTACTCACAGAAAAGTGCTGAAGTGAAATCTTGAATGTAATGCTCACTCTTATGAAATCCTACTCATCCTTCAAAATTCAACTCACATGTCATTTCCTCTGTTAAGACTTCACTAGGCGGAGTTTGATGTTCTATTATTCATTAATTCAATGAATATTAAGTGCCTGTTGTTTATCAGGTACCATACTAGTTGCTGGGTGTACCTCACCTGTTTGTCTGTACCCTACTGACTAGTAAATGTTTTTTTTACCTCAGCCCTGCGTTGGTGGGTTGAGAGACAGGGCTCCCGCACTCACAGAAGTTACAGCCCAGCGTTCTCTCACGCTTCTGGAATTCTGATATACTCGTCATAACGCTTAGCATTGCTTTTGTTTTTGTCTCTCCTGCCAGCCTGTGAACCTTTCGAAGATAGGAATTATTCTAGTTATCTTTGTAATCTCGGGATCTAGGATGTATAAACACTAAGTAGATGCTTGGTAGAGAGACGGATGAGAGGATGGGAGTGAGGGAATGATGGATTTATGAGTGGATGAACAGATGGATAGATACATGTAAAACTGAGAGTACTTGGTAAGGCACTGAGGGAAGGAAGAAAGGAGGGCTGCAAGATTTCTCCCATTGTGGGCAGTAGAGAAGGTTTCACTTAGGGAGTTAGAGAGCCAGGGAGTCTCATATGGAAATTTTGCCTCCATATTTTGGGGTGATACCTATAATACATGATAGTAAGCAATTTGCATTCAGAGAATAAGCTGTTATTTCTATAAACAGTGATCTGATTGATCCTCTCAGGGGGCACTTAACTTCTGCGTAGAGCTTCCTCTTTTTCTCCTTTGCAGGTTGGCCACACCTCGACCAGTGGGCATTACTTCTCCATCACAGTCAGGTAGAGAACGTTTGCTTGCCCAAATGTCTGCGTGAGATGAATAAGTCTCCTTTTCCCATATAGAAGATAGTTTCCTCTGAGAGACTATAATGCAGTTTTCCTAATCTCGTGTACGCTATGAGAAGAGCATACAATCAGAAGCCATTTGTGCCGGGTTGGTAAGGCAGGGCACGACGTGGATGGTAGCTCTTCATTCCTCACTTTGATTCTCTTCCAGTCACTCCACGACCCATTTCTCAGCATAGCAGCCAGGTGGTCAGGTGAGTAGGAAGCCTACACAAGCACGTGAAAACTGCTGGAAGATAAAAGAAATACCTAGATATGGCAGAGACAGGGACTGCGGAGACTTTAGGTCTATGTCAAATTTCAACCCAGTTTATTTGTTTTCTTTTTGTCTCACCTTATACAGTCGGTCCCCCTCGGTGGAATCTATCCCTTACAGAATGTCTGGCTTTAGTAGCTTGGGACAAGTAAGTAATATTTACCTTCTCTTCCCAGACTGAGATTTCCAATGCTAAATGAAAGCAAAGATGTCAGGCAAGAATATTAAGCTTACATTGGTTTTGGTATAAATTATCCGATGCCGTCCCTGGACTCTCTTTTCGTTTGGCAGTGCTAAAAAGAAAAAAATGTTAGAAACTAACAGAATGGGGTACCGGGGTGGCTCAGTCGGTTGGGTCAGTTTTGGCTTCGGGACATGATATCTTGATCTTATGATCTCATGGGTCCTGGATCTCATCCACACTCAGCAGGGAGTCTGCTTGAATGATTCCTGCCCTCTGCCCCTCCCCTAACTCACTTGCTCTCACTCTGTAAATTAAATAAGTATTTTAAAAAAAAAAGGAAGCTAACAGAATGAATGGGATGAAAGTAGTGCAAATGTTCAATGACACTATAACAGTAATAATTCATTTTGGACGTGAGAAAGTATGTATCCTTCTTGGGCTAGCATACCTATTCTGGCAAAACAACATATGCTTCACTGTGTAGATACAGAGAAATAACAAAGAATATGGAAGCCAGAGAATTGGGATATATTTATTAATTGATGTTTATTTTTTTGTCCATCAGGGAGCCAGAGGTTTGCAGGGAAGAAGCACTCCCAGGGACTCTTATATTGGTGAGAAGGAAAAAAAGGGTCAGAAACCAACATATTTTGTGCAAATACCAGCAGATTGCTGGTTTTCTCTGCGAATATAATGCCATTATGCATTTTCCGTGCATAATTTAATGCCACTGGTTTTTTTCCAGACACTGATTCCAGGTATCCAGAGATATATTACCACTTTTCAAATAATGATATTCCTGTTCTCAAACTGAGAAGGAGAAACTTTTTTTGAGCCACAGAAAGTCATTGAAAAACTCTGGTCAAGAGATGGAGGGTAACTTGAGTAAAATAGATTTGGATTTTTTAAACTGCCACAAGATGGCAGTAGAAGTTAGGTCTAAAAGGAAGGTTAACTAGCCAATGGATTATGTTAGCCCCAAGGGTATCAGGCTTCTTCACTGTGTATTAAACTTACTTAAAAATATTCCAGTGAAAAATACCCACTTAATTTCTTGTCTCTTTCCTCTTAGAACTATTTTTATTATTACTATTTTCAAGAGCACTATCCAGTCCATAGAGAATACTTAATCAGAGAGGATTTCCCTTTCTTTCACAAGAGGCAATTGCGAAATTTGCCCATTTCTTTCTGGATAACCATTTTTGAAAAACACCAAATAGTTTCCCTCCAATTCTTTCATAGTCACTCTTTGAAAAATGTAGAAGTTCTAGAGAATTTGCCAGGTTAGTAGTAATATTCTCTCTTTCATTCCTGATTTTAGTTATTTGAAGCTTTCTACTTTTTTACTTGGACAGCCTGGCTGAACCCTAGCCAATCTAGTTGAACATTTCAGAGAAACTACTTTTGGTTTTGTTCATTTTCTCTGTTTTTCTATTCTCTGTTTCATTTCTTTCTGCTCTAAGCTT
>CM053609.1:58916384-58962945 GCA_028646535.1 Procyon lotor
ACTCTAAGCCCTGCCCTCATTGTGTCCTATAAGGTTTAGTATTTTCTGGCTTTATTTTCATTCACCTCAAAGTATTTTCTAATTTCTTTTGTGATTTTTTTTCTTTGAACCATTGGTTATTTGGCACTGTGTTGTTTAATATCAACATATTTTTAATTTTCCCAGATTTCCTCCTATTACTGATTTTTATTTCATTCCATTGTGGTAGGACAAAATACTTTGTATAATTTAGATACTTTAAAATGTATGGCCTCGGGCTCCTGGGTGTTAAATTAAGTATCTGCCTTTGGCTCAGGTCATGATCCCCAGGTCCTGAGATGGAACCCAGCATGCCATCGGGCTCCCTGCTCAGTGGGGAGTCTGCTTCTCCCTCTGCCCCTCCCCCAATTCATTCTCTCTCTCTCTTTCTCTTAATAAAATCTTTTAAAGTATACACACGTGCACACGTGTGTGTGTGTGTGTGTATAACAACGTGTGTGTGTGTGTGTGTGTGTGTGTGTGTGTGTGTGTGTGTATAACAACAAAGTCCTAAAAGACAGGAAGAGAACTAGAGGGAAACTACTGGACTTCAGTACCCCACTTTCAATAACAAATAGAACAACTAGGGACGCCTGGGTGGCTCAGTTGGTTAAGCAGCTGCCTTCAGCTTAGGTCATGATCCAGGCAGCCAGGGATTGAGTCCCGCATCGGGCTCCTTGCTCGGCGGGGAGCCTGCTTCTCCCTCTGCCTGCCACTCTGCCTGCTTGTGTTCTCTCCTCTCTCTGACAAATAAGATTTTAAAGATTTAAAAAAAAAAATCTTAAAAAAAAAATAGAGGGGCGCCTGAGTGGCTCAGTCGTTAAGCGTCTGCCTTCTGCTCAGGTGATTATCCCAGGGGCCTGGGATCGAGCCCTGCATCGGGCTCCCTGCTTGGCGGGAAGCCTGCTTCTCCGCTACCATTCCCTCTGCTTGTGTTCCCTCTCTCGCTGTGTTTCTCTCTGTCAAATAAATAAAATCTTAAAAAAAAAAAAAAATAGAACTAGACAGAAGATAAGCAATGGAATAGATGATTTGAACATTATATACCAACTAAATCTAACAGACTTCTTTAGCAGTTGAGCTTCTTGGATGTGTAGATTCATTTTTTTCAAGTTGTCAGCCATTATTTCTTGAAATATTCTTTCTGCCCTTGTTCCTCGCTTTTCTTCTTCTAGAAATCCCATAGTGCATGTACCGATACACTCGATGGTGTTCCACCAAAGTCTCTGAGGCTCTTTTCATTTTCCTTCGTTATTTTTTCTTTTTCTTCTTCACATTGGATAATCTCAATGGACTTCAAATTGCTCATTTTTTTTTCTTCTGTTTGTGCTGATGAGCTGTTCTAGTGAAGTTCTCATTTTTGTTATATTTTTCAATTCCAAAATTTATATTTGGTTCTTTTAAATATATTTTTTCTTTATTAGTATTCTCTATTTGCTAAGATACCATACTCATACTTTTCTTTAGTGCTTTAGACATGGTTTCCAAAGATATTTGAGCATATTTAAAATACATGATTCAGGGCACCTGGGAGGCTTAGTTGGTTAAATGTCTATCTGCCTTGAGCTCAGGTCATGATCTCAGAGTCCTGGGATTGAGCATTACGCGGGGTTCATTTTTTTTGCTGTTCACAGGGAGCCTGCTTCTGCCTCTCTTCCCTGTTCATGTCCTCTCTCTCTCTCTCTCTCTCACATAAATAAATAAACTCTTAAATAAAATACCTGACTTAAAGTCTTTGTTTAGGCAAAGTCTAGGCTGGGCTTAGTCCAGTGTCTGGGCTTCCTCAAGGACAGTTTCTATTGACTGCTTTATTTCTTTATATGGGTCATACTTTCTTGTTTCTTTATATACCTCATTTTTTGTCGGAAACTGGACATTAAAAAATTAAACATGGCAATTCTTGATATCAGAGTCTTCCCCCTCCGCAGGGTTTTGGTTCTTGCTGTTTATTGTTGTTAAGTGAGATTTTAAAAATAATTCTATAAAATCTGCATTGTCATGTGGAGCCACAAAGTCTCTATTCAGTTGGTTTAGCTCTATTCAGTTTAGTTTAGTTAGTCAGCTAACAATCGGACAGAGATTCCCTTAAACACTTGGAACCAGTAAGTCTCTCAGTCTTTGCTGAGGGATTCTGTGTGTGTGTTGGGGTTTGCTTTCAGTACTTAGCCAGGCACCTGACAACAGTGCTTTAGCCTTCAGCCTGCTTGTATGACCTCAAGGTAAGAGACTGGGGCCTTTTCAGGTCTTTTCTGAGCATGCATACAGTCCTGCATATGCATATGGTCTAGATCCCAAGAATGTATTGTTTTCAGAGTCCCAACCAACAATTCATTCCCCATCTCTTCCAGCTATGCTTTCCAGTTGGCCTATTATTTGCCCCAAGTGATAATCACATCTCAAGGAGCCCAAACAAGTGCTTCTAATTGTTTACAACAAACACTCCTGGGGAAAAGGCTTTTTCACAGATGGTGAACTCTAAGCTCCAAGTCCTGATGAGTTTGCGCTCCAGGTCAGGTCAAACAAAGGCAGCCTTGCAAGTGGAGTCTTCCAGTTGCCACTGGACAGGTCAAATGATTATTTTCTGGGAATGCAGCTTTGAAAGAGTTCCAACCCCATTCCATCCCCACGATGATGCCAGAATGTTGGTTTTCAAGGCTACCACGGAGCTGGAGGAGAAATGGGAACAGGGCAAGTTAAAATGCCACAAAGCTCATTGTTCTTAGACTCATTTGGCTATTATTCTGGAATAAACATTCCCCAGACTGCTGCAAGCCCAATGTTAATTTACAGAGTTCTGAAAAAGCTGATTCTGACAATTTTTGCCATTTTCTCATTTCTTTTATGGAGAGAACTTTTGGAGGTCTTTATGCATTTTTGCTGTCACTCCTAACCAGTTTAATGACCCTTTGTCTTTAGCCATTCTTCCTGGTAATCCCCATCTTAGACGGGAAACAAAGGCACAGATATATTAGAGCACATCAAGGCAGTAATGAATCCTAGTCCACAAATTAATGAAAGAGATGGGGGGACCTGAGTGTGGCTCAGTCGGCTAAGCATCTGCCTTCAGCTCAGGTCATGATCCCGGGGGTCCTGGGATTGGGCCACTCAACAGGGAGTCTGCTTCTCCCTCTCTGTCTGCCCCTCCCCCTGTTTGTGTTCTCTCTCTCTCCCTCTCGCTCAAAATAAAATCTTTTAAAAGAGAGAGAGAGGAAAGCACCTTTAGGAGACACTGCTAGGTGATTTGTGAGCTTTTTCACTTGCTGTTAGCCCCTAAACCTAATAACATATATACTGAAAATATTTGGTCTCCAGTTTCTTTGCCCTGGTACCAAGTATACCTGAATGAATCTCTGCTCCAGTTCATGGGTTATCTCACAGCTTCATTTTTATGTTTTCCAGAAACCCCTTCACCAGCTTCTACTCACAGCTTATCTTACAGGTAAGTGATTATGCTTCCTTTCACTGGGGATCTGTTCACACTGACATTCTGCCAGCAGTCCTGGGGTTACTTTTCTACTGGCTTATACCATTGAAGTTTATAAATCTACCCTGTAAACAAGAGAGCATTTAATAGTACTGTGTCGTATACATGTCCAAATTACTTTTAGTCACAAGCAGGGTTATCTGTCTCCTGTCTTGTCTAAATATATAGGCTTTACATATGCTTTTTACCTTTACCTTCCTTTTCTCTGCTGATGCTTCTATTTCCCCTCCTTAGGCCTTCACCTGCCTCTTCGGGACAGGGGATTTTTTCTTTCAGACCATCCCTAAATGGTGGGGATTCGGGCCACACAAGAGTCCTCACCCCCAACAATTCAGGTATGTTAAATAACATTCCCAAAGGAACAAAACTTCAACCGTTGACATGTATACTAAAATGTAGTTTTTCAAGGTGAAAAGAATGGACTTTATAACCTACCTTAAATTGCTTAGCTAAGTGTTTTTCTGAGTAGTGTTCTACAGATTAAGACCTACCTACTTACCCTGACCCATAAGTAAAACTGCCAAAGAACTGCCCAAGGGAGTTACCTTTCACCATCCCAATTCTATCCTTCAGGTCAGAGGGAAAGCAGAATCCCACTAGAGAGTCTTCCCGGTTTCCAGCTACCAGTTCAGCAGGTGAGCCCAGGCTAATCTAACTTGCCTGCACATGAAAAACTCACATGGTTAGGCCTACATATGAAATGCCTTTTTGGTCTCCTGTTAAGGTGGTGGAATATAACCAGTGGAGAATGACATGGGTTTCTACATGGTAATCATATGTTCACAATCTTTCAGAGTGGTCTCAATTTCAAAGATTCTAGCCTACTATCAGATTAGCTTCCTAGTTTGGGGTTTAAAACTTAGGTCACATAGTAGTGAATGGCTTTAAACTGAGAGGTCTTGGCTAGTGTGAACTAAGTGTGTAGACACAACCAACATTCCCAAAAGTTCCACAAAAAACTATTTCAATGGAATATATCTTTTGGGTAGAGGTACTGCTTGAACAAGGAAAAGTCATCTCTAGAGGTGGTTAGAATAATGCTTTATAAATTTATAGGACTCTGATATGATGTAGGCAACAAGAGGAAAAGGGTATGGGAACAAGAAGAGAGGTCCGTAAGGAGCTCTACATGAAAAGTCCAGTCCTGCCTTTTAAGTTAACTTTTAGGGCCCAGGTTTTGAGAATATTTAGGCCTTTTCAATGGCCTTTTCAATGCCAAGCTCCTGGTGACCCCAAGGACATCCTAAGGTAGGTAAATATTTTGCTCTCATATTCCAAATGCCTTTTATTTTCACTGGCAAAAAATTAGCATCGGAGCCCTAAGAGGCAACACTGGGAAAATAACATCCCTGAGGATCCTCAAAAAATGGAGAGATTAACCTACGGATGAAAAAAGAATTAGTAGACATATAAATCACCTATAAATATATGGCTCCCAATTGGATCCTGATTGAAACAAATTGTAAAAAAACAAAAACATTTATGAGAAGTTGAAAACTGAATACCACTTAGATATTTGACATTAAGGAATTGTTAATAGTTTTCTTTTGTAGGCATAATGGCTATTACAGTTATATTTTTAAAAATAGTCTACCCTTTGGAGATAACATACTAAAATATTTAAAGATAGGAAGTTAAATGGTTTTCTGGGTTTTGCTTTAGTAATCTAGTGAACATAGGACAGAGAGAGAGTAGAAATGCAAACAAATTGGCTCTGAGTTATTTGTTGAAGTCGGGCGATGGGTACTCACCAGCTCATTATACTATCCTACTTTTGTATTTCTTGAAAATTTTGATAATAAAGTTAAAAAAAAAAAGTTACTAAGGAAGTGCCACCTCCCCAGAGGCATAAGAATCCTGCCTCACTGCTAATCCATTCTCGGCATAGTCTCCAGGTCTCCAGTCTCCTCTCTAGGTCTTCCAAAATAGTTTTGTTTTGTTTTTTTTAAAGATTTTTTTTATTCATTTGACAGAAACACAGCGAGAGAGGGAGCACAAGCAGAGGGAATGGTAGCGGGAGAAGCAGGCTTCCTGCCGAGCAGGGAGCCCGATGCGGGGCTCCATCCCAGGACCCTGGAATCATGCCCTGAGCCGAAGGCAGACGCTTAACGACTGAGCTTCCCAGGCCCCCCTAGTTTTGTTTTGTTTTTTTAAATAGTCTGCCTTATTACCATAAGCCACTAAAATGTTCTAGAGAGTTCCATAATTAGCAACCAAGCCTTTGTCAACACTAGGTGTACCAAATCTTAGTTTGGAAACGTTAGTTTATCACACAATGGAGAAGACTATGGGTCAGCAGCAATGGTGACCTGCTGTCTTCATAAACTTGATGTAATGGTTTGAGATGGCCTTTATTACCCTTTTTGTTATAAATGCCCATATCTGCCTTCCTGCCCTTTGCTGCAGACTCTCTACAGACAGAGACAGATGGGATTAGCCAGGTCAAGAGAAGCATGGACTACTTCCAGATAGATCGTCTTCAAGGTCTGATCTAAATGTTGCTTAAGGAAGGCCTGTAGCATCCAATACCCATTAAGTGCCTTGGAAAACGTTTCCCTGCCTTACTTCCTGGTTTCACTGTGTACCCTTACCTCGCTTGACTTTTACGATATACACCTGTATTACCCCTAGGAAAATGTTCAGGTTTTTTATAAGGCTAGTACTCCAGGAAGATGTTTAGATCTCTTCCACATTCAAGTAGCTCTCTTGTTTCCTGCAACTTAAAGGTTGTAAAAACAATTCTTGGCATCATCGGGGGTAAGAGGTAATACACTCATTAAGTATGGTTTATTTCTGTATTTCATTCTTTTAGCTTTGGATATATTCTTCCATTGCCAATGTTAATAAGTAACAACTCTGTTCCTTGTCCTAATTTATTATACTTCTGTTTGCCTATTGTCTCCTCTATGCCCAGTTAACGATGCTGATTTTTCTTTCTGTCGGAGACCCAGACTTTCAGCTTACTCAAGTATATAGATAAAATAAAGATGTCTTTTTTATTGTTACTGCAACTCTGTTGGTTTTATATTACAAGCTCTAGAATGGTGGGATGGGCAAAGACCACCACCACTGAGATGAAACCTGTATTCTTTGGGTACTAAATAGAAACGAGGAATTAAATGGGTCAGCCACTGGCAGGGAGGCCATAAGCAAAAGTATTGAAAAGTGTAAAGACAGCAAACATCTGCCAGAAACAAATTAGGTCCTGGGAATGACCGTGAAGCTGAACTAGGATTTCTACTCCTTCTGGAACTCCTGAATTTATTTTTAAAGGCATTCCTAGACACCTCTTCTGGGCAAGAGCCTGTGCTATGCAGGTACAGGAAACAAATCTGCCCAGTGAGATACTGATACACTGCCTTTTAAAGTTTTTGTTCTTTTAAATCTGTTTAAAGATGTATTTATTTATTTTAGAGAGTGTGCGTGTGCATGCAAGTGGGGGAAGGGACAGAGGGAGAGAATCCTCACGCAGAGGCCCCACTGAGCACGAAGCCTGATCTCAGGACCCATGAGATTATAACTTGAGCCAAAACCATGAATCAGGTGCTTAACTGACTGAGCCACCCAGGTGCCCCAAGTTTTTGTTTTCTTAATCTACCTCAATATATCCTGGCTGCTTAAAAAAAAAAAAAAAGTATACCAAATCAGAATGTTAATGGATTTGACTCCATTGATCTCTAAACCATAGAAGTGGCAAAGTGGAATAGAGAGAAACAATTTTATTTATGGCCTTTTATTATTATTCTAGCAATTTGGGGCTTCCGCTCTCATTTCTAGATGGTTAACCCATTGAAATCTTTATATCTGACTCCATCTGATGAAAACCATTCTAAAACATCAATCATCAATTCAGTAAAGACCAGGGTTCCTCTGTCCCCAAGACAGATCCTATAAAGAGAGGAAAAAGTCTCAATTACAGACACAATTGAACCAACACCAAAAAGATGAAAAACTAGTCTCTGTCAAGTTAGGCAGGAGGGAGTTTCAGGTTTGTAAAACCAAACCTGGAACCTACCTGCACCCGCCTTCTGAACAGTAGAAACCATCCCTCTCCTCTATTCTTCTGTAACCTAATTCTACTTTTTAAAAGAACATTTCCCCTAATTCCCACATCCAATAAATATCCAGTCTAAATTATTCTCCGCCCAATTATTAAACTTTTCACAAGCTCCATGGGGAAGATTTACCCTGAGACAAATAGTGAACACAATGGGGACTTTGGAAAAAGATTAAAAAAAAAAAAAAGTACGAGGCAAAAATGGTCCCAGTATCAGAACTGAAAACATTCTGCTACCTGTGCAACTCAGTAACGAGGAAGGTAAAACATATAGTCAACATGGGTGTGCATTAAGGAGAGACTTGTGATGAGACTGGGACATACTAAGCTTAACTGTATTCTATACGGACTTGTGCTCAGAAGAAAAGGGGTGTGAGGCAGCCTTACATTCCAGGGAAAATGGTGGGACTGGGAATGCACTGGAATCATCAAGTGAATGAAAATTCTTTACGCCTCCTTTCCAGTCCTCCTATAGATGTGGGGCCAAGGTTGGGGCTCTCCATAGTACACTAAGGGAAAAGAACAGCAGACATGAAGAGAGCAAAAGCCTTTTCCCAGCCCACGGTTTGGACCAGATCTTTAGCACTCTCTTCACTGAGACGAAAGGACTGATTTCTGCTCATCCAGTCCCCACCTCTCTTTGGATCCTACGGTCATCCTCCCTGGTCCACCCTCACTACATCCCCGATCCCCCAACCTCAAGAACACAAAGCTTTTCAGTTCTTTGCCACAAGGTAATTTAAAAAATGTGGTTTCTTTGTTTAAACAGTTACTAAGTTGGTTCATCTTTTAGTAAGACCTTCCCTCCCCTAGTCCCCCCGACTCAGTCCTGTATGATCACATCGTCATCGTCATCATCATCTTCCTCCTCCTCCTCCTCTTCTTCTTCATCCTCATCTTCTGGCAGTTCTTCCTCCTCCTCTTCCTCCTCTTCATCTAGACAAACCACCACCTCAGCTGGCTCAGGTAATCGAGAGTCAAACCAATCCAGTACCTGCTGGGTGCTAAGCCTTGATGCCTGACTCAGTTGAGGGATATCACTTTCCCGTAGCTGTTGATGGGCTGCCCAGTACCTCTCCAAGGGTCGTATATCCGGTGGGGGTGGGGGGTTCGGCAGAGGTGGTGTCTCAGCCCATTCGTTCAAGGAGCGGGTTGAAGGTGGGGGTGTGGGAATCGCTGGGTCCTGGAAACTAGGGGCACCAGGTACTGCGTTGTCCCGAAACCATTTTAGTTGCCCATGCTTCAAGGCATAGCGTGTGTCACCAAACCACTGAATGATCTCAGGTCGAGGTAAACCAGTGATCTGTTCTAATTTATGGTAATCCTCACGCCGTGCCCACTGGCACTGTAAAAAAAAAGATTTGAGGATAGCCAGCTGCTCTTTGGTTTTGCGCTTGGTCTTTCGCTGGCGTTGCATATCTGGGGAAAGGTACTCTACAGGGCCAGCCCTACCTGGTACTGAGTTATGTCTTAGCCCCTGGGGCCAGGCTGGCTCCAAATGTGGGGGCAGTGCCTGTTCACCGGGTGACAGTGGCTGTGAGATACAGCCCAGTGACTGGAGGGGTTTAGAGGTGGCAGTAGCTCCATTAGCCAGTACCGGGAAAGGGGAAGAGGTAGAGGAAGAAGGAGGAGTCATATTAGACATTGACTCCTGCTTACAACTACTAGCAAGTAGTGAGATTGGTGGGGGCTTATCCCGAGCATGTGGCTGGTGGACAGCTGTGGAGTGGTTCCAGGAAGCAGAACTTAGGCCATGCGACTGGTTGGGACCCCTGCCTGTCTGCTCCTTAGAGAAGCCACCGCTTTGAAGATCCTGCCAAAATTCTGATTGGTGGGGGAATGCCCCACTGCCAGGTGCCATCAGGGGTTCCTTTGCTTTCTGGTGACTCAGCAGCTCTGAGGACTCCTCAGGCTCTACCTTCAATCCCTTCATCTGGGTGGGCTCACTAAGAGTCAGGGGTACTATTCCAAGACCCACTTGTTCTGGAGGTGGCACTGGAGAAGGAGGCACCTCCTCTGGGGGCCGCCCTGCGTGAGTAAAAGAGAGAAGGGATTTGAAATGGAGCTGGTCCCGATGGTAGACCACTCGGGCTCGAGTCTCTTCTATTTCTTCAGATGACCAGCTAATGCCACAGCGGAGGCGCTGGGCCATGAACCAAGTCTTGACTTTCTCCATCTGCAGCCCATAGCGTAAGCAGAGAAGGGCAATGTCTGCTAGACTGGGATAGGGAAAGTAGCTGAAGGTTTGTAGCAAGTGTTCATTGCCATCCAGCTCACTGGTCTGGGCTGCTTGGGTCCACACAAGCTGTAGCTCCTCGGAGATTGGAGGGAGGCAGATGAGCCCCGCCGGGGAGCTATTAAGACTGCTGGCCTCTTTATTAGGAGGCATGGTGCTTTCTGATTTGTGCCCTTCAGAGATAGCTGTAATAAGAAGAGAAACAGCTCAATCACTGGGGCTCCTTTTTCAGCCCTTTGCTCAATTTCTGCCAAATAAAATGCTGGACTCCAGTACAATCAGCTATCTAATGTGTACTGTGTTGGATTGCTTTTTAAATGTTTTAATAATTTCTCTTTTAATTTTCCTAACTTTATGAGCCTGTTAAAATTCCTGTCATATGTATGGTAAAAACCAAAGTCCGTAGAAGTTAAATTACCCCAAGTCACACAACTAGTGAATACTATCACCAGGACAAAAATCTGTCTTTAGAGGCTAAGGAGGAAAACCCATCCTTCTATTGCCTTTATTTTTCTAACTCAAACTCACTTTGTCCTCTAAGTTCATGGAACAGGAGTCACAAAATGAAAACTCACCCACAAAAACATGAAGTGCAGTAATCTCAGAACTGATGCATATTGCTTTAACTCCTGACAACTTATGATTACCTCTAGGATTAGAGACAGGTGGGGAATACAAGACAGGAGTATCTAGAAGACAGGACAGCGCTGTTCCTCTGCCCAGCCCCCAGCCCCCTTTCCTTTTCCCTTCTTGGTGGTGGAGTCCTTCAGGGAGGGGAATGATAGTGCCTTTAAGCCCTAAACCCAAACCCGCTAAGCTTTATTTTCTCTCTGTAGGATAAGACACAGGTCAGATATCTGAGATAAATGGGGCTTACTCCTCCTGGGTTTGGGGGTCCTGTGGGGGTAGAGAGAGGGAATTGTTTCCACTAAGTCATCCTCGAAACAAAGGTTAGCCCCTCCCCCCAGCCTTTGTCTCTTCCTACAGCTCAGTCTCTCTCTGGGGAGCCTGGAGAGCTCCCTCAGACTGTAACAGCCCTTCCACACAGGGCGGAAGGCCTGCCAGTCTTATCTCTGCAGCCCAGCTTTCTTCTCAGGGCCAGGTGGGCAGATTCACTATGAATCGCAGCCAGGTCCTGCAAGCTCCCCAGCAGCACCTCTGCTCCCAGGGCTGTGGGTGTGGGGGCTGCAGGGAGAGCCCCTCATTCTGCATCATTCCTGAAAGAGCTGCTCAGGTTATTTCCTAGAAAGTTCTGTTGACCAAATTTTAACTCAGCTCCCTGGCTGGGCATTAGAAACTCTTTAACACATCTGTCACCCTTTACTGTTACAGGAATCCCATCTGAGTTTATCAGTATTTACCTCTGCTATGTTAAGGATGGGACAGGATTCCTAGGTAAATGCCACACGATGAACCGAGAAGAATCTCAAGTCCAGGAAGTTATAGTATTGTGCGGTATCAAGGGATTTTATATGACGATTAGAAAAATTTGGTTTTAAAGAGTCACCATTTCCTTTCAATCAACGGATCTAATGAACCGAAGGCCATGCAGATCCTAAAGGCTATACTGCTTGAAGAGAACATGAAGAGGGTAAATGGAGGCAGCATGGCACAGCGGGTAGAAATGTGATCCCTGCATCCCCCAGCCTGCAGTTTGAATCCCAGCTCTGCCACTTACCAGCAGTGTGATCTTGGGCAAGTTACTGAACTTAAAGGCGCTTTAAGTCCTTCATGTGTAAAAAACGCAATGCTGAATGTCTGTAAAGTCACATATTTTTACCAGGCACCTACTATGTGCTAGTTGTACTGCGTAGGCAAGACCTAAAGCAGCTGCTGGGGTGGGGTCTGGGGTGAGGCAGATTTGAGATTAATTGCAGCTCTACCCCTTCCTAGAGTGCTGCCTGTCCTTGGGCAAATTATTTAACCTCAGGAAGCCTTAGTTCCCCCTCAGAAAGAAAGGCGGTCAAAACAGCACCTTCCTCACACGTTTATAGCTAAAAATGCAGTTTTTTAATGAAAAAAAAAATGCAGTTGACATGATGCCTTGAACAAAGTAAAGGCTCAATAAATGGCAGCTTTCCTCATTACTTCAGCCCCAGAGGGTGATTCTGATATAAGGGAATACCATTCTCCTCCTAGACACGGAGGGAAGTGAAGCAAAGACTGCATTCTTTAAAATCATTGTTTTCAATCTCTTTTTGCAGGGTGAGCAGTGGAGGAAACCAGGGTATCCGCGATTTTATGCTCTTTACATTTGGGGAGTTGGATATAATTCCAGAATGGATTATGCTGCTTAAAAAAAAAAAAAAAAGTATGAACATCACAGCTTTAGGAGAATTGAATCCATAATTTGAGTATAAATCCTTTTTGATTGCCGGATGAATTGCCAGTACAGTAGTAGCTCTACCTTTACCCTCCAGACAAGCTGAGTGGCCTGTAAGCAACTGCTCGCACAGATGGGTGCTAAACCACCACTTAGACATTGTGGCCCACCAGGAACACCGCCACACCTAAGCTGGAGGATATGATTGCAGCACTGGACATCTACTTAACCTTATTTGTGTCCTGCTTTTTTAAGGACACAATTATACTTTAGATAAGAGAAAACCATAGCCTAAGGAATAAAGCAGTCCAGTGTAAGGATGAAGAGTGCCAGACAGGAAATAAGGCAGGCACAGCTATAAGCCTTACAAGGAAGCATTTTGCTTTCATTCATGTGGTTTGCTATCCTCCAGATTCTCATGGTATCAGTCTGATGTTCCAGTATAACATGCAGTAATGCAAATACCATATTTGGTGTACCAGTTTACTGGTATACATCCCGTTTTCCAATTACACAAAACAAATTGTGGGAGATTTCCTGATATAGAATAGTGGCCTAAATCAAGGCACAGCTGTATAGCTAGCTACCTTATCTCCCTGGAAGAATCTGGCTTTGATGTAGGAAGAAACTACAACCAGAGAGTGGCTCGTGAGAACTGTAACAAGGAGAGTGGACCCCACATTAATCAAAACCACAGTGAAGACACTACGGTGTCTTCCTATGCCTCCATTTGGAGAGGGTAGAAAAAGAAGGGAATCAAAACTGGAGAAATAAGGACTCCTATGGACAGAAATGGTAGTGATGGGGGATTACCAATTCTAAATAATTACTCAATTTGTATCCTTACTAAATATGCTGGATATGTCCTACTGCTGCTTCAAGTAGCTAGTAAAAAATATGAGAAAAGCATATATAGAGAGGATAAGACCCTACTTTCCCTTTGGGCATTCCATACCTGTGGACAGATGGCAGAAAGAATGGACTACCTTAAACTTCCAGTCTAGGTGTACATACAATCCTTGGAAAAAGAGGTGTTCACAACTTTAGGTTTGATCCTAGACTTATGGATAAAGCAGGAGACAGTTCAAATGAGAAACTCATGATCCTGCGAAATTACCCTGTATCTTTATTCAGAGAAGAATTGGGAGTATTGCCTAAAATGTGTTTTGGTGATACAGTTTTAAGGGCCTTAAAGAATTTTTCAGTGGTATTCAACTTATGTGCTTCTCAACTTTTTGGGTCATGAACTTCTTTGAGAATCAAATAAAGGTATGGAACACGCAGAAAGTAGTTAAACTACCCCCCTATAAACATCCAAACTTACATATTATATATATAATCTCAGAGGATTCACTGGCTGCCCAGAAGCCCAAGTTAAGAACCTCTGTCTTATGTCCTTCCAACTCAATAAAAAAGTGATGGTAATTGCTTAAAGAGGAACATATAGCTTGATGTGAATGAATGGAAAGAATGGATGGAAGACTCAAGAGAATTTAAGTCTAGAAGGCACTGGATATTGGTGATATTAATTGGAGAGAGTGGAAGGGAGAAGTGTTCAACTGGGCCAGGAACCTGACTTAACTGGTCCACTGGGTTATATGACCAACACCCACAGTGTGCTGTGTACTAGAGGATGGTAGGCTTCTCTCTAGTGTGCCAAAATCATCTGCTTCCTTTAGCTGCCCTATGAGCCTGGACCAGTTGTGTGTGATTCCCAACCTGTTTGTGCCTGGTTTGTTTTTGTTTTTAATTTATATAATAATGTAATTAAATATCACATAAACCTATGCAAAATTAGTGCACTCAAAATTGTTCCTATGAAAACAAAGTCAAATGTTAAGGAGTGTACAATTGTTGAATTTGGAAGTAATAGGCATATGATTGTAAAAGATGAGAGGGGCAGGGGACTTAAAAATCTCAAAAGTATTCTACATTCAGATTGCTCCAAAAGTGTTTAAGTTCTCACTGCACTAAAAAACAAAACAAAAACAAAAATAAAAAAAAAACAACCCTGGAAATCATAGATGAGAGGCAGTGGCACATTAGAATTACCTGGGAAATTTAAACCAGGGAACCCTCCTCCTCATTCTGACTTAGTCTGGACTGGGGCCCAGGCATCAGTACTTTTAAAAGTTCTCAGGGTGCAGCCAGATTTGAAATTCGCTTGTGTAGTTTATACTAGAAAGACAACTGGGAACTCCGATCAGCAGACTTACACAAAGAAAACGCCTGGACACTACCCCAAAAGATTGGTGCAACGAACATACTTTTAATGACAATGCTTAAGATATGTATGCATCATTTTTTAAATTCCCAAGTTTAACTGGCTTTTTTGTTTTTCTCAATCATTGCCATCTACCTGTCCTACTCATATAATATAAAAGGGCTTCAAATGTATGGTGAGAAAGGTTCATATGATAAAAGATCTCCTGATCTGGGCCCACATTACCAAACAGGTCTCAGCTTGAGTCTTCTTTCAGTTTAGAAGTCTCAGATTAGGACGCAAAACCAGGAACCTCTGAGGGTTCGGGTTCTCACTTTTCTGGTTTGTTTTCTGTGTTTGGTTGGGTAGGGAGTCAGAAGGGGCAGTTTCTCCCAAACCTTTCATTCCCAAAGACCACTGCTTCCCAGAAGTAAGACCAGATTTCTGTACGTATGTTGAGGTCGCCAGGAGGTAGTCGTGGGGGGAGGAGGAGAGGCCTGGGAAGGAAACGTTTCTCCTATCCTCCATTTCGCAGGCAGTCTACAAGGCTCCAAACTGGGTCAGAGAACAAAAAGTTGCTGCACTTGGGGCGATGAGCCCCAGGGAGCAGGCGAATCTCAATCCTCCCCTCGCGGAGGGCGTCCCAACCCAACCTTCCCCTCCTCCCTACACACCCACTCACCCTCCCCCAGTTACAACAGGGAACCGAAAAGTCCAGAGGAGAAAGGAGAGAGAACCAGGCGAGTTCGAGCCTAGAATTCTCCTACCCCCTCAGCGTGGGGATGGGGCTCCGGAGGTCGGAGATCGTACAGGGGCTGGGAGGGGAAGTCGAAGGGGCTGGGGATCACTCACCGCGGTCCGGCCCGGGCGGCGGCTCCCAGCCTCGCACCATGGGCCGGGGGGAAAGGGGGAGAAAGGGCAGGGGGCCTCCGGGGTGGGAGTGGGGTTCCCGCCCGGTGCGGCCTGCTCCAAGCCCACCCGCGCGGAGGGCCGGGACCGGGACTGCCCCCCCCCTGTCCCCGAGAGCGCGCCCGTCTAGCCCAACCCTGCTCGAGCGAGTTGGAGGCGGGGCGGATGGGTGGGGCGGGCTCCAGGGGCGGTGCCAAGGTGGCCCGAGTCCTGATTGGTGGAAGTAGGCAGGCGGGCACCGGCGGAACGCACTGGGCCGGCCATTGGCTGCGTTAGTCTCGGCTGAAGTCGGTTATTGGCTGCGTGGGCCTCAGCCGGGTTGGCTATTGGCTGCTTAGGGCAGGGAAGATGTCCCCCGGGGCCAGGCTGCTGTGAATGGTACCTCCCCCCCGCCTTCGACCTTTCCGCGCCGGACCTTCAGAGTACGCTGAGCCCTGGTCCTCCCGGAATCCCCCCAAGGAATTCACAGGAGTTTGTTGAATTATCCAGGACCCACTTGCAACTACTCCTCATTTGTTCTTCCTGAAGAAAGACTTTTTTTCAGCATCCCCTTGTCAGCCCTACACGCGAGTAGAACCGAGCCGAGCCGCGCCTGCCCAGCCGAGGGCCGTCAGCAGCGTCACCGTAAAAGAAGCGCCTAGAGCAACCGAGAACTTGTACTCCAGATGGATCAAATGTCTTGCAGCTTGAAAGATGATACCAGCATCCCGGCGCCTTCGGAACACCGCAGAAGTGTTCCTAAAACTAAGTGCCGGAAGTGGCACCTGTTTGGGACCCACCAGACGATCCCTAGGCCCCCCTCTCTGTCCCAGGGAGGAGGACCTGGCACATATATTTGGGGACCTTGGTTTTCTCTCTCAAGAAAAGGATGGTAGTAAAATGGACTTTTCACCAAAGTAGTCACACACTATTAAGTTGTGGGCCAAAATTTCGTATCTTTGGAATTTGGGCCAAAAGTTTGTATGTTTAGGATTCTTGGTCTTTAGACTAAAACTTGAAACAGTACTTTGTGAAGTGATTCTTTTGTTCTCATATGCTGGTCTTTGAAAAAGTCTCTTTTTGCCTATTTAAGTCACTTAATAGTTTACATAGCTACAATAATTTATGAAACAATTTCAGACTTCACCCCTCCCATATACTCCCCCCAAAACCAACCCCCACTATGGATTCTTTATTGCTCCAATTTAAGGTCTAGAGCACTGTTATGGTTGTCAGACATCAGGAATGTATTTCAACTTCAGCACTGAGCCTTATTTTAAGTTATTATGCCTGTATTTGTACCTGCCCACCTCCCAGCCATTACATTCAGTAAAAATTTCAATCTCCTAAGAGCCAGCCCTACAATCTTCAAACTAGTATCCAGCAAAAAACATCATAGGTGTAAACAAAAGAAAGATATAGGGGCGCCTGGGTGGCTCAGTCCTTAAGCGTCTGCCTTTGGCTCAGGTCATGATCCCATTGTCCTGGGATTGAGCCCCCGCGGGCTCCCTGCTCAGCAGGAAGCCTGCTTCCCCCGCTACTGTTCCCTCTCTCGCTGTGTTTCTCGCTGTCAAATAAATAAAAAATCTTAAAAAAAAAAAAAAAGATATATATATATACACTCAGCTTTAGAGTTAGAAACTTCTGATCCCTCAGAGTTTCAGCCAGGGCTGGTAGTACATACAGACTTCGTCCTAAATCATGACTATTACCATGCCCCAGTAGTTTGTATATGATAAAAGGAAAAGTGATACATTTTAGGCAGCAGCAGCCCTCAGTTTTCAGTTAAGTTGTTCTCCCATAATCCAAACAAATAACAAGACTGGGTTGACTGGGAAGAACTCATGCTTATCTGGCTGGAAAGCCAGTCAATGTCCACAGGAACCTACTGCCTGCCCCTTTATAGAGGGATCAGTTAGGCACGCTGGGCAACACTGATCACCAGCTTTTGTAAATACGAAAGGTGGACAGCTCTGCCACCTTTCTTGTCTCATTAAGACACTCACTCCCGAGACTCAGGAGTAGGGAGCAGAACTGAAGACAGGTTTAGGAGAGGGGAAATGCAAGGAAAGAAGAAACTCATTTGCCCCTTTTATGGAGTGTGTGCTGAAGCTTCTCTCTCTCTTTTTTTTTTAAGATTTTATTTATTTATTTGAGAGAGAACGTGTGCACAAGCTGGAGGAGGGGCAGAAGGAGAGGGAGAAGCAGGCTCCCTATTCAGCAAGGAGCCTGATAGGGGGGCTCCATCCCAGGATCCTGTGTTCATGACCTGAGCCGAAGGCAGACCCTTAACCAACTGAGCCACCCAGGTGCCTCATGAAGCCTCCCTCTTATGTGGGTTTCACCCTAAAGCTTTAGAAGATGGAGTGGACTAGGATGGGGATTGGAAGAGAGGAATAGATGCAGGCTGACAATATCAGAGAAGAGAGGGCCCCACCTTTAGCAAGACAAAAAACCTTCCCAGCTCTTCCAGGGACTAGTGCTGAAGAATGGAGACTCATCATGTCACCCTCAATGTAGAGATGTTAATTCCCCATCTTTGGTAAAAATTCTCTCTTCCTTTGCATGGCTTAGATATTAGCAGGATTAACCAGAGGCAGGTTTACCATATACCTAGGGAAACTGAAGTTTCAGGGTCATCCCTTGCACAGACCTCCTCCAAAGCATTGGAGGAGCCCCAGGATGTGTTAATGTGGTCGTGTTTTTTTTGTAAAATTTGAAAAAATTAAATTGCAATTGGCTAAGATCTCTTTCCTTTCTGACTTCCCCTCCAGTACACTTCTCCTTCTGTCAAGTGGCAGTGGAAAGGCCATGGGTATTTTGGGATTGGCTAAGGAAATGGACTTGGGGATACATTTAGTTTGGGTTGTATAGGTATATGACCGTGGTTTGCAGTTACTTCTGTAAATAGTTTAATAGCCAGTATAGTGTTAGGGGCTGAACTGTGTCACCCACCCCCGCCACCCGGCATTCATATGATAGTCTTAGCTCCCAATTCCTTAGAATGTAACTGTATTTGGAAATAAGTTCTATAAAGAGGTAATGAAGTTAAAATGAGGTCTTCAGGGTGAGTCCTAATCCAATATGACTAGTATCTTTATAATGGGAAATTTGGACACAGACATGAACACAGGAAAGACCACAGGAAGACAGAGGGAGAAGATGGCTCTCTATAAGCCAAGGGAAGAAACCTCAGAATTAAGTCAACCCTGCAGATATGTTGATCTCAGACTTCTACCCTCCACAACTGTGAGAGAATTTCGGTGTAAGCCACCCAGTGGGTTTTATTTTGTATGGCAGCTCTAGCAGACAAATACATATACATTAATCCCAATGTCAATAATCCAGAGTATATTAGTCATTACAAATATGTAATGATCTGAAATGTTACACATGTATCAAAGAAATTTGATAGTGTTTTTTCAAGTTTGACAAAAGTCCTAAAAAATTATGTAACATTACCACTTATAAAGTGTGAAGGTGAAAATTTTCTAAATTACTAAGAATTTTTTAAAAAAGTGATCATGTAAAAAACTGAATTACTCTTCTGTACTCCTTGTAGAAAACAAATCATCAATATGAAAAATCTATCAAGGAGCATGTACCCAAAAACAAAATTTAAAAAAAATGCTTGTCAAGTAGGTAATTTCTAAAATTTGTTATTTTTCTTGATATTTTTGATATTGTATTTGTCAGCTCTTCACAAATTTTAATTTATCCTTTTCATTCTAAACTATTTTCACTTTTGTGCCTAATGTATTTATTTTTCTTTTAAAGGCCTGCAAAAGTTGTGTTTCAGGCACTCCAAAACTTGGATCTACCTGGGACAAGCCAGATGGATATGGTGAATTTCTGCCTCACTTAGGGGAATCATGCTTCACCATTCTATGTCCGGTCTCTTAAGAAATACAAAAGCTGAGGGCTAACCAACCAGAACTGCAACTATTGAAGATTTGGGATAGCGAGAGCTGCAGTGGAGTTAGTGTGAGAAGGATTTTGGACAGACCTAACACTGAACTAAAGTACTAGAGGCCTGGAAAGACATTATGGCCACAGGGGGACATTAGGGAATAAGCCACGGAGAACCCTGGGAAGCCCCCCTTACCTCTCTTTGGGTGTCTGCTCCTCATGCTGACTCTACCCTTCAGCATATCTAGTTTCACAACGTAAGTGTGGGTGCTCTGCGATGACATCACAACTTGGCCATTATGATGTAATGAGGAGGCATCTGATTATTCTCAGGCTAGGCTTCCCTATTAGAAACGTTTTCTCATTATTTTGTGGGTAACTGGGTTCTCTCATCGTTCAGGTGATGTGGGAGTCAATACTATGTTAGAACTTCATCTTTTCTGAGGATGTCTCACTTTAATACCTGTTGCTCCATTCTGGATTAGACAGAGGTCTTTGTTTTTCCTCTTCATATTTCCTATGCTCTGCTCTTTCCTTCAGTGCTTAAGGAGCAGAACGTAACTTAGATGGCCTCCTCAATGAAGAAGAAGAGCCCCCCTCCCCCCACCTCCCAGCCCCACAAACCAGAGGGGAAACTTGGCACTTTTGCCCAAGCTGTACCCTTTAACTGCACCAGGAATTGGTGCTGGGTGCCAGGGGACTAAAGGTGGGCCCTGATAACTTCTCTACCACTACCCAATATGGTGGTGGGATTCTATTGGGGTGTCTTCTACCAGGGCTGCCATATCTTTTGCCCACTCAAATCTTGCATAGCAATAGTATACCAGCAGACGGACTTTTAAGAAATGAGATGACCAAGATATCAGGAGTGGGAGAGAGGAATCTCACTTCTGGGTCTCTTGCCACATTCTACCCCAAACAAACGATATTCCTTAGTATTTTATGATATACTTTCATATTTCGACTTTATTTCAAATATGAGGTCTTTTATCCAGAAGGGAGGGCAATTGCATGAGGAAGTTGAAGTGAGGCACAAAACTAGTGGGTTTGGGACCCAGTGAATGGGGCTGCACTGTGAAGTGGGTGACGATGCTCTGAGAGGGCCTGATGACAACAGTGGTTTGGGGAGATCCACATAGCAAACTTTCCATTCCTCTCCCGGTTAACTAGTCAGAGGGTGGATTATTCAGTCTTTGTAGCAACTTCACTGTTCCTTAGCATTATCACCCAAAGAAGTGCCAAGGCTGGGAAAACAGAGAAAACTACAAGTGCCTTTTGTTTCTTTTTATGCCTGGATACAGAAGGGAATGGAAACTAGCAGCAGAAAGTGAAACATTTGTAATATTATCTCTTGCCATGAAAAATTGCAGGTCTGACTGTAGAGGCCTGCTTTGCAGCCTGGGAGTGGGATATGGTCAGGAGGGCTGGGGTTAAGCCCCATCTCGAGCTGCACTAACAAATTCTCTGACCCTGCTGAAGTCTTCTCATCTCTGGACGTGTGTCCTCCTCTGTACTGGAGCCTGGACCCCGTGATCTCTAAAGACAAGCTTTTCCAGGTCTCTGATTCTACAGCCTTGCAGATGGCAAGGATCCAGAGGACCTCCAGAGAAATGCAGGTGTTAGAAGCAAGGGAATGTGGAGTTCGATTGGCAAGTTCTGGAGTCAGGGCTTGTTGTGAAGAGAAATGAGCTATAGTCATAAAGAGAAACAAAGGTAAGAGAGGAAGCCTGCCAGAGGAGTGTAGGAAGACATCTGAGGTCTGGATGAGAGAAATTGGCAAAAGTGTTCCAGCTGTATGGCTTCAAGGACCCAAGCGCCCGACCGGGGTGGTGGTTTCTCTTCTAGCACTGCCTGGTCCACAGCTGACCTGTTATACACTAAATTGCTCCTGTTCGTATCATCAGCCTTCAGGGAGAGGACCTATCCCGAAGTCCAACATCTAATACGTCTCTAAAGATTCCACCAAACTCCTAGTGCTGCCCATATCAGATTAGATTATCAGCTTATTCCCCAGACCCTGGGGCAGCTCTATATGGGAAGAACTAGAAGATTCAGGTGTTGGTTCTTTAAGCTGAGAATGGCAGGGTGGCCGGGACGGGGGAACCATAGTACTTCTTACAGAAAAAGCTCAAGGAAGAATGGATTATCCTTGGTTCCCTGTCTCCAACCAGTTTACATTCATCCATTCAGAGGTAATACCCGGGCTGGCAGAGAGGGCCCACGCACAGACCATTCAGCAGTTGTCCTAGTCAGGGATACCCTTTGGTGGAAGCTTTAGGGATTGGTCATTTCAAGACCAATCAGGAGAGTGGGAAGGGGTGTCACACCAACAGGTACAGAATGTTGGTGAGGGGCAGGAGAGAATCCCAATGGAAGGAAAAGCTGAAGTTCACGTGGGTTCCCAAGGTCTCTAGCAGGCAGGCAGCAGGGTCCCCTTGCTGATTCTGCAGAGCTGGGACATGGGGGCTTGGGACCCTCCACACTTTGCCTTCTCTAAACCAGTTCGGGAAACTGGGAGGATGGGAAGGCAGAGCAGTTAGAAACCGTGGTCTTTTCCTAACAAGAGATTATATATGGCAAAGTTTTTAGTTTTGTTTCTGAAGGGAAAAAATGTAATAACATGGTTATACACAGCAGCTCTGGAGATCCTGAGTTCACAACCCTAGCTATGCCATTTACCAGCCATATGATCTTGAACAAATTACTGAGCTTCTCTGAGCTGTTTCCTCGTCTCTAAAACAGGGATTAACATTTCTCAACTGATAGGGTTGTTCTGAGGGTTGTAATGCATGCAAGACACCAGGTTTGAGTGGATAAGTACATGTGAGCGATTACGATTAATACATGACAATAGTGCGTACGCATTAGACAAGAGATTAGTATACACTGAGCCCTGACCTAGGCTCCCTCTCCATCATTCTCCCTTGGGCTCTTCATTGATGACCAAAAAGAACATTGCTTGGTGGCTTCCAGGAGGTTCTTTCTTCACTCTGCTGGAACTTTGACCTGAAGGTGATCCACAAGATGCGTGAAATTCTTTGTTTTCATCTTCAGCATTTTAAACCAGCATTTCTTTGAGGAGTGACTCAGGGTTCCTCTCTTTTGGCCATCTTCCTTCAAAGGACTAAGGCTTTGGAAAGGAGGGGCCTGGTAACGCGTCCCATACTCTGTTCTGAATGCATGTATGGGCACATATGCATGCACTCTCTGACTCAGTAACAAGAGGGGGATTCAGACATTTTTGAGAAACTAGTAACAGACAGAAAAGGGTGTGGGGAGCTGGTTTACCTGGGAGCAGCTGATCATCTGCATCAGGAACTGCTTCTTTTCCCTCTTCTCCCTTCTAGAAGACTGTCAAGAAGGAGCCTGAGGGAGGAAGGTGGATCAACCATGGTCTTGGAGAAATGGAAGGAGGTTCTCCACCCCTTCTGGAGGGAGAAGGAATAGCAGAGATCAACAAGGATGAAGATGGGAGGCAAATGGAACAGAGAAAATGAAGGTAAATACCCTCTATGCTAAAAGAAAAATGAAAGTGATGTAAGGGAGGGACAAAGAAAGAAAAAAGCAAAGAGCTTAGGAATAGGGTAAGAGGAAAGGCAAAACTACCAGCAGAAGTTCACCAGGAAGGGAGACCTAAGGCATGATTGTGAATGGGTTGAAGAGACCAGCTTTCCAATTTCATTTGCTCCGGGTATGGAACACACTGCCATCTTCTGGTGCCATTTAATTACTAAGTGGCTTTGATTCTTAATTTGAGAGGTTTTCCATTTCTTATATCCATAAATCTTTATCCTCAAGAGAGCCTCAACGTTGTTTCCTTTCATCTCTGGGGCTCCCCAAATCATCTTCCCCAACAGGGATGCACCTGCCCCAAACTGTCCCAAAGTACCTAAACTGGAAGTCTGTGGGGGCAAGAGCAAAAAGTACAGGGCAGAGGATGAGCTGCAGTTTGGAAAAGGCTCTGGAATACCACCAGGCTGCAAGCTGGTCATGGGATGCTTCCTGGATTCTGGAATATCTGTGTCAGAAACTGGAGGACCCCTCCCCAGCCCCAACCAAATACCAGGAGTGCTGTTTGTTCGGAACTGTAGCACTCCAACTGTAGGCTGAAGGATGTGGCTTCTAATCTACACTCTGCCTCTCATGGACCATAAAATGTCAAAGCAAGAAGAGACTGTGAGAGATCACCTAGTCAAAATCTAATTTCCCAAGGAGACGACTGGGGCCCAGACAGGTGAAAACTTTAGCCAAAGTAATACAGCTAGTCCGTGACTCTTTCCTCCTGAAGCAGAATCATGATAGTGATTCTTGTGATTCACTGTTTCTTGACAAATACAGTGCATAAAGTGCTTAAAGGGCATTAAAAGGCACCCCAGAAAGGTAAGGCTGGCCTTTTTCTGGAAGCCCGAGTGTACCGACTCCTCAGGCACGACATTATTTGGCTGGCTACAAGGACAGGCCTGGAGTTGGTTTAGCCTTCATTTTAATCCCCAGGGCTGCCTGGAGGAGGAAGGAGGAGCTCTGACTGCAGTCTGCCATTACTCCCCAGCCAGTCAGGGGAAAATGAAGCCCGGGATCGCGGAGAATGACAAAGGAATCCTGTCATAATGCCAGGGACTGGGGAGCAATGGCCAAGTTCCTGGGACTTAAGCAAGGCAGTTATGGCTGAGTATAAAGCTAGGATGGGCAAGACTGTGGGACCTGAGGTGGCAACGGGGGGTAAGAAGAGGGAAAATGAGCTGGCAATCCAAATGACTTAAGTAGGGTGGGCTCTTACTTCAAACAAAATACCTCCTCAACCTCAAAGGGGTACCCTTGTAAGGGCCTACTTAGCCAGAGCGACTCCATCTCGGTTAAACAGCCATTTTGTTGTTTGTGCAGTAAACTTAAATTGACCCTGCCTCCCAGAGGAACTTACTTAAAAGCAAGTCCAGGAAACCAGTAAAATGTCGTCGGCTAGTTCCTGATAACAGAGCCCAGAATACAAGGACAAGTCAGGCCAGGTGGAGGCATCCAATCGGTAAAAAACACATATGTAACCCCCTTCAACCTCCCTGTTTCTGACCAATGATGATCAAGGTCAGCACTCGGCAGCTGTGTGCCTTATGGTTTGCAGTTTTTGCCTATAAAAGCTAGCCTATGAGACTAGGCGGGGTCGCTCTCTCCATAGAGACGGCCCTGACCAGTCAGCGTAATTTTTGATGCTTGGCGCGAAATAAAGCTTTGCTTGACCTTTGCTTTGTATCAGAATCGTTCCTTTGATCAAGGACCCCAATACCCTAACCTTCAACTGCCTAGGTCTGACGAACCCACTTACTTTCTCCCAGGACTAGTTCACGATATCACCATCAAACCCCGTCTTTTGCTTTTTTTCTATTCTTTCCAGCACCCTTTTCGGTTTCCTTTCTTCTATGCCTTGGGTTCCTATCACTCACACCCAACTAACGTTTTTTCCACCCCAATCTCCCTGACTTTCATTGATTCCGCCCACTCCCCACACCCCTTTGATTTTTCCCATCCTCCTGGCCCTCCCACACTTGACTCTCTTGGACAGCTCCCAGACAATCTCGGTTTCTCTCATTCCTCCCAGCCAAATCTTCGGGCTCCCCCAGCTCCCGGGTGCCTTTGGTTTTCCCGTCGTCGGCCCAGGCGTCTCAGATAAAGTGGATCCAGCCCTGGGGCTCCGGGGCTCCGCCACTCCCGGGGTGCTCGGGCCCACGTAGGGCATAGTCACGACCGCCGTTGTTGTCCCAGAACTCGTGGCCGGTCACGCGGTAGCGCAAGGCGAAAAGCAGCGCGCCCCCAATGGGTGGCGCGGGAAGGCGGAAGGCGAAGCGGTCTGCGCGCGGCGGGGGCGGGGCCGGGCCGGCGTAGGAGGCGGGTGCCTCGCGTTGGCTCCGCCAGCCGTCGGCGCTCCAGCGCACGCTCACGCGCTTCTCGTACGCCAGGTCCAGCACGCGCGCGCTCCCGGCCACGCCCAGCGGGCCCGCCTCGGCGCGTTCCAGGCAGATGCGCTGTGCCTGCAAGCGGGCGGCGAAGCCGGGCTCGCTGGCCGGCTCCAGGGCTGCGCGCGCCTCCTGGGGGAAAAGGGGAGGAGAGACGGGGGGCGGGGTCAGGACGAGGCACTGGACCAATCCGAGGCCGACCCCGGGGCAGTCGGAGTGGCTGAGAGAGTGGCCCCGAAAGGAATGAGCGAGACTAAGTCTAGGGCTGGGGAGGGAGATGGGTGTTGCTTGATAAATCCTCTCTCACACGCCCACGGCGGCCGGGTCGGGGAGGTCCCGGGAAAGGGGCGTGCCGCTGCCGCCTGCCTACCTGGAGGCCACGGGCGCGAGGCTGGCACGGCGCGAAGTGGCGGAGGGCGTCCCTCTGCAGCTGGACTTGCACGTGGCGGGGCACCCGGGGCAGCTCTCCGGGGCGGAAGCGGCGCACCGCGGCCAGCTCCAGCCCAAGCGCGTCGGCGAAACGCACTCTCTTGCGGGTGTCGGGGCTGCGGCTGCGGGGCGCCCGGACCCCGCCGCCTCCGGCGGGCGCAGATAGGGCCCGGCGACCCCGAATGGGAGCGTGAGCGAGGGATCGGGCCCCCAGGCGCGTCCCGCCCTCGCCTAGCTCCACCTCCGGCTCCTCCTCGAGGCTGGGTCGCTGGCTGCGGTAGTAGGCACGCTCCGTTAGTGCGGCTATGAAGCTCAGGTTGCGGGGGATGTCGTTGCGGGGGGGCCGCTCTCGAGACATGGCACACACCCCCGCCCGGGCGGGGCCCGCCCTCAGCGCCGCCGCGTTGCCCTGCTTGCCTCTTGCTCGACCTCCCAGCGTCGGCGCAGAAGTCGCCCCTGGTCGTTGCGGACTCTCCTTGCTGTTACCTCCAGGATCGTCTACCTCCTGTAGCTGTCCCCCCTCCGTGACTATCTTACCCCCACCCCCCACCCCCGCTCTGACGGTCAGTCTCGGGTTTTAGACCATCGTCTCCTGCCTGCTGCAAGCTGTCTGCTCTGAGCGTGCGCTCAGCGGCGCTCACCCTCCGGTCCCGCGGCCCTCTCGGCCCGGCCCCCGCCCGCAGTCCTCTGACAGGTGGCTCCCCATCTGTCTTTGCAGCCTACCAGGGGGCGGGGATCCACCTTCCGGTCCCGAGTGAGACCACTCAGACTTTTTTTTTTAAACGGCTTCAACTTTTCTGGCATGGGAAGAGTTAATGCTTAAGGGAGCACAGAGTAATCTTTCCAGTTCTTGCAGAGGATGGTTCAAAATGCCCAGCGTGTAACTTTATCTTCAGGGCTCACCATTTTCTTTTCCAAACCCTAAGCTCCAGGTTTTGGAGGGGGGTTGCAGGGGTGCACAGAAGGTAAGGTCATGAAAATTAGGTAGTGTCTCAAATAGAAGCTGAGGTGTGGTCCTCAAAAGGATGGGTGGTCCATTAGAAAAGAGTTCTGAACTGAGTTGTCAGAAGACAGCTCTGGTCTCACCTCTGGTAGTATTTTGCTGTGTGACCTTGAGCACGGCATAACTTCTCTGGACCTCAGTTTTCTCATTTGTGAAAAAGTAGATTAGAGTTCTGATCTCTAATCCCACTGCAAGTCCTTTGAGGGCAGAGGCTGTGTTTTATTCAGTTTCAGCACATAGTTTCAGCGCATAGTAGACTCTCAAATTATCGAACGAATGAACACATCTCTCTTGAAGTTGGGACTGTAGAGTTCTAGTTCCACTGGAAGCTTCCGACAGGGGCACAGAGCTGGCTTTTTTTCTCCTTCGTTTTGTTCTACATTAGTGGGAAAAAACATTTTGTGTAGTTTTCACCCCCCAAATCCCCTACTGATTTTGTATAACACAATGTGCGTACTAGGTATGCCTGTAAGAGTTTTACAAATATTAATTCCTATAAATCCCCATCAAAAGAGTAGGAGTGGGGTGCCTGGGTGGCTCAGTCGTTAAGCGGCTGCCTTCGGCTCAGGTCATGATCCCGGAGTCCTGGGATCGAGCCCCACATCGGGCTCCTGTTCCGCGGGAAGCCTGCTTCTCCTGCTACCATTCCCTCTGCTTGTGTTCCCTCTCTCGCTGTGTTTCTCTCTGTCAAATAAATAAAATCTTAAAAAAAAAAAAAAAGAGTAGGCGTACTAGTATGCCTGTTTTGCAGATGAGAAATTTGAGGGAGAGAGGGGCTGGGACTCTTGCCCAGGGTCACATAGGCAATGATTGAGGAGTTGGGATTAGAACACCAGCAGTCTAGTGCTAGAGCCCACTCTCTTATCCACTTGGTTATATAAGATTAAAACGTTTAGTAGTAATAGTTAACATCTTCAGAGTATTGTAATGAGAAAGCTTAGAGTAGAAATGGAATCTCTAAATTTAAAACAGCGGAATAGTTTGACTGTAAAATCGCAAGTGACTAAGCTGGAAATAAACCACGAGACACATGCTATCTTGTTTTACAAGTCACTCTTATTTGCATTTTAATTCCATATTAACCTTAGCCATGCTATTTAGCCAGGAATCATTTTTTTTTTAAAGATTTTATTTATTTGACAGAGAGAAACACAGCAGAGAGGGAACACAAGAAGAGGGATTGGCAGCGGGAGAAGCAGGCTTCCCGCCGAGCAGGGAGCCCGATGCTGAGCTGGATCCCAGGCCCCCGGGATCATGACCTGAGCCCAAGGCAGACGCCCAACGACTGAGCCACCCAGGCGCCCCCCCCACTTTTTTTTAAAAAGATTTTATTTATAGCCAGGAATCATTTTTTAAAGTGAAATTGAGTTTTATTTTCTGATTTTATAAACATACATGTAATCCATGGACATATTCTTTTCCTATTTTAGGATGTAAAATAATGTTACACTAATTTGTGTTACAATCAAGCATTTTAAAACTATCTCCTTTTCTCTTGTAAAATATATCGTTGAGGGGCACCTGGGTGGCTCGGTCGATTAAGCATCTGCCTTTGGCTCAGGTCATGATCCCAGGTCCTGGGATCCAGCCTCACATCCGACTCCTTGCTCAACAAGGAGTCTGCTTCTCCCTCTGTCCCTCCCTTGCTCATGCTCTCTATGTATGTCTCTTTCAAATAAATAAAATCTTTTATATGTATATATTAATTGAAATATATATATATTCATATACATATATATAATTGAAGGAATAGATAAGGTTCAAAGTGGCCTATATGGCCTGAGGTTTTCTGATAAAAACACTTGTGCTTTGTCTATAGTTTGAGCTGCCATTCCTTGGCTCCGTGGTGTTGGTCTGAGAAGATCCTTGAGGTTCACAGCTTTGCACCAGGTATCATTTGTGTTGGTCTAGCAGCTCTGTTCTGGCTGCTCCGGCTGACATTGAACTTTTCTTCTAAATCAATGTTTGTTTCTTTTCTTTTTTTCCTCTTCACGGTTCAGTCTTTGTTTCTTAAATAGCCACCACAGTTATCTTCAAACATCGGAGTGGGTCTGCTCAATGACTGACCAAGGTCATTGAATGATTTGTTCAATCAACATTTCCTGAGGGTCTATTAGGCCTGAAGGTCATAACAGTGGATGCAATTCCATTCCTGCTCTCACTGGGTTTATAAATAAATGGGAGGGCAGACAGAAATATATTTGGATCCTGAGACCTAAAAGTGTTGTTATTTCAAGTAAGTGTCTTAGAAGAAATCAGGATTGCAAATGAAGGACTGGACTAGGTTATTCTCTGAAGAAGAAGGCAGCCTTGCTGGTGGCATCTGGAATGATCAGCCCAAGAGCAAAGAAATAAGGAGGATGGTTGAAGGATACAGTCCTACAGGTGTGGAATCTGCTATGCATTCAGAAGGGAGGGGAGAACTGAGTTTGGACTTGTAAATGGTGTCATAACAACACAGATTACCTGAAGCAGAGAGATGACCTTCTAGCAATGCACTTAAAGTTAAGACAAACTTTACAGTCAGACAAAAGTGAGTACCATTTCTAAGTACATGGCTTCAGGTAAATAACCTCCTTTCCAAGCCTCACTCTTTTCACCTATAGAATGAGAATAAAACAGCATAGGGATTGGGGTGAGGATAAATATGCATGTAAAGAAAGCACCTAGCACCTAATAAGGCCTCAAAATGTATTATTGTTACAGAAAGAAGTTTCTTTTCCAGCGATTGTAGGGGCAGGTAGGAATATCAAGGCTTGGACTGCAGGCAGAAGCAAAGGAACCAACAGGAAAGGAAAATCGGGTTGCGTCTTTCTAGCCTTTGGTTGGAGATCCCTCCGAATGGAGCCAAAGGAAGTGCCAGTGCAAGAACCAGTGGGGCCCAGTCAGAATGCTGAGAGAGCCCTCCTGAAGATCACCTGTGGTCACACTGCTTCCAATCCTGTGAACTGCCCTGTATAAATAATAGGCATACATATATGTATGTGTGTGCACACACACACACATACATATACACATACACATATATATAAAATCTAAAAGGGTAAACATCAACCTTGACCTTGATTGGCATCCTCCAGAAAGGGAGGCAGAATTGGGCAAGGAGTGGAAGGCGGGAGATTGAGGACTTGTGTTTCCCCCCCTTATACCTCTATATTGTCTGAACTTATCAGAATGAGAATAAGTTCATGTGTTGAGTAAAAAGAATTAAAACCAAGCTGATTGCCCAAAAAAATGAAAGAAGGTAAAGAAAAGTTACCTGCAGAAACTACTTGCCATCCAAGTCTTGATGCCTGGCTAAAGCCCCAGCCCACAAAGAGACTACTAGGTTAAAGGTCCTGGAGAAAAGAGGGAGTGAACTGTTCAGTGCCCGTGTCGTGTCTGCCCGTCCCACAGAGCGAGGCACCAGGCAGGCAGTTCCCACTGGAATGGGAACTGCTCCTCTAACCCGGGCATCCACTCCAGGGCTGGAAAAAATTCAACAAGTGGCCTGGAACATCAGAGACCTTCTGGAAATGGTGAATTTGCTCTGAGGTTTCCCGAGGCCTAGCCGGCTTCTCTGGGCAGCCTTCAGTCTCAAGAGCCCAGCCTGGCCCTCTGCGTCCTCTCCGCCCTGCTCTTCGTGGCCTACAGCGGCCCTCTCTCTTCCGGAGTTGTGGCCCTTCCCAGGCTTGCTTCCCAGCCCCGCCCCTCTCTCTGGACGCATCTCTGGGCCCCATCATCACCCGGCGCCGGGCCCTCCCTCCCGCCCCCCCCTCCTCCCTCCTTCCTTCCCTCCCTTCCTCCCTCTCTCCCTCCCTCCCAGCTCCTGCACCAGGAAACGGCCGGATCCTGGCAGCGGCCTGACCCGTGAGATCCCTAACCTGGCAGGCAGGCGGGGTTGGAGACTTGCTGAGGGTGGGGGTGAAGGAGGAGCTGGGCTGTTGGACTGCACTGGGGGGAGCCGGGAGTAGAGATGGTGTCGGCAGGAAGCCCTTGGCCCTGGGTTTCCCGGGAGGACAGTCATTAAACATGGATTCGGCCACACAGCTGGTAGAACGTTGGGGGCAGGGGCCGGTCCGGGGAGCTGCAACCCCAGCCTGCTCTGTCCAGACCCTGATCCCTGGCCTTCCCCGCCTAGCTCTGCTCTCCCCCTCCCCTTCCCAGGGCTCCACGCTGGCCAGGAGGATGAAAGGCCCCAGCTGGGGGCTCCTTGCCACCAGCGCTGGGTCCTAAGAGCTGCCATCCAGGCTGGGTGAGTGTCCCCTTCCTTCTCTGTCCCGGGCAGCCCTTTGCTTCTCCCACCCTTCCCTTCGGCCCCTGTCTCCTCCCCCATCTTGTGCCTCCGCCAGCATCTTCACATTTCCCTCTGGGGAGGTACTGGGCCCCTTCCTTTAGCCGAAAAGGTGTGTACCGTGGAATGGGTGTTTGTAGGGGGTGTTACAGAGCTAGTATCCTCCCATTATGGAAAGAATCTAAAGCATTTTAAAAATAAAATTTACTTGTTATGCATTTAATGTGGCATATTACGAATTTAATGGCCAGCCCCTCCCTCCCTGGCCTCTCACCTTGACTTAGTTCCCATGTTCTTGCCCCTCCCTGCCCAGTGGTCTCTGAGCATTTCCTCCCACTTCTCTCCCCGTCTCACTGGGTCGGCCAAGCCTGAGGCACCCTTTCTGGCTCTCCGACCACATATTCACGCCAGTCTTTCGTCCTTGACTCTTACAGCCGCCCGGATGGCGACCCCAGCCTCAGCCCCAGACACACGGGCTCTAGTGGCAGACTTTGTAGGCTATAAGCTGAGGCAGAAGGGTTATGTTTGTGGAGCTGGCCCTGGGGAGGGCCCAGCCACTGACCCACTGCACCAGGCCATGCGGGCAGCTGGCGATGAGTTTGAGACCCGCTTCCGGCGCACCTTCTCTGATTTGGCAGCCCAGCTGCATGTGACCCCAGGCTCGGCCCAGCAACGCTTCACCCAGGTCTCTGACGAACTCTTCCAGGGGGGCCCCAACTGGGGCCGCCTCGTGGCCTTCTTTGTCTTTGGAGCCGCACTGTGTGCTGAGAGTGTCAACAAAGAGATGGAGCCACTTGTGGGCCAAGTTCAAGAGTGGATGGTGGCCTACCTGGAGACACGGCTGGCCGACTGGATCCACAGCAGTGGGGGCTGGGTAAGAAGCTTCTCAGTTGCTGCCCTGCGCACCCCTCTGCAAGCTGGCCTCCAGAGGGAAGGTGGGGGCTCTGGCTGGAGGCCGGGGGCTGAGTCTCCCTGTGCGGGTGGCACCAGATGCCCTCACTGGGTGTCACGCGGGACTCTGCGCTCCAGGGCTGCCAGGCAGTCATCACTGGATGGGCTCATGGTCCAAAGCAGAGGACAGAATACACAGTGCCTGCAGGGAAATGGCATCCAGCTGTCGGGGACTTTTCACGCCAGAGTACGTGACATGGGTGGGGGGCGGGGGATCGTGAGGGATGGGCGGCGGTCAGGAAGGCCTTGGCAAAGGATGCCAGTTCTGAGCAAAAGTTTGGGCCCCGGAGGGGCTGGCATTCACTTGAGGCAGAGAGGGCCAATGAGCCAGGCGCTCACTGGGGGGGACGACGGGCGCTTGCTTGCAGCCAGTAGAACTTTGGCTGGAGAGGAGCGGGGTAGGGGGTGGTGTTTGCAGTGGATGGAAATGGAACTCTTCCTCTCCTCTTTCCTCCACTCTTTCCTCTCCTGATATCCCTTTCTCCTTCTTTCTCTCCTACTTCCCCTCTCTCCCACAGGCGGAGTTCACAGCTCTATACGGGGACGGGGCCCTGGAGGAGGCGCGGCGTCTGCGGGAGGGGAACTGGGCCTCAGTGAGGACAGTGCTGACAGGGGCCGTGGCGCTGGGGGCCCTGGTAACTGTAGGGGCCTTTTTTGCTAGCAAGTGAGAAAAGTCCAGGGCCACGTGGGGCTCGGTGTGGCTGGGGGACACGAGAGCAGGAACGGAACAAGAGAAATGCCCTTGGAAGAAGTGGGGTCAGTGGATGGGCCTGGAATGGGGAGGGGAAGGGGCAGGGGACCGTGTGAAGGAGCTGTGTGTGCCAGGCGGGCAGTTGGAAGGATGAGCTGGAGACATTAGGGAATGTGTTGGGAAAGTATTTGGAGGCCAGGGGATGAAGTCATTCCAGAGTCGGGAGGAGGGGGGAGGGATCACGTCTGTAGGTGTAGGCCCACGAAACTACACCTAGAGCTTAATACGTAGCCCGGAGGAAGGTCGACTTGCATAAGGGGTTGTGTCTCCTTTGGTTGAGAGAGATTCGGGGGAAACACGGAAGGCACATCCCTTTGAAATGGAAGCTTGAGGTCGTCAGGTGACAGGGAGAGGTGGCTGTGACGGTGGGCTGCTTGGACACGCTTGTGCATGTGCACGCATGCTCGTGTGCATGCTGGGCTGCTTGTCTAACCTGTTGGTGGCCGCATTCGAGAGGAAACTTCTCTGTTGGAGTGGCAAGAACAAGGGGCCGTTCTCCGCCCCTCCTCCCAACCCTCTCCTCCGCCCTTCTCCTTGTCCTGAGGCCTGGAGACTGTGGGAGAAACACTGTATCCAGAAGAGGGCTTTGGGCACTCCCTGGCAGAAAGTCATTAGCAGGGCTTTGGAGAGGAGAGTTCGGTAGGGGGCCTTGTTGCTTCACCATCCCCAAACCTTGTGCATCCCCCACTTGCTGCTGCCTCTCGGGCTCTGAACAGAAAACACGGCTGCGGAGCCTGCAGTGGGCCGGGGGCAGGGGACGGCGACAGGGGAGGAGGCCTGGACCTACCTGCCACCCTCCTCTCCCACCGGGGCACACCGGTGCCCAAAGTATTCCCTGTCTCGGGACCTTCTGTACCCAAACTTAGACTCTAAATTGGGCCTCTGATTTTCCTCTGGAGTGTGTGGAGGTAAATGTTCTAGAATGCAGTCTGGGTCCTGCACCGTGTCTCAGTGAGACTGCTGATGCCTTGAGAGGAACATTCCAGCTCTGAACCCCATGGGTGTGAGGGTGACCTCTACTCCGTGACGGGCCTATTCCATGTAGTGGGCTTTGGGGCTGCTTTATCGAGGGCCAGGTGTATGGGTTCTAGAGAACCTACCACGACCTAGAAGCATTTCTGTTTTCTTTGAAGCCACGCTATTTGCATGGGTGTTACTTGTCTGTACCTCAGAGTCTGAGGACATTAACTTTAGAGCTCACGGTCCTCTAGGACAGATTCAGACGATGGCTTTTTCCTTTGAGAGAGAAATGATTTCACTCCAGATGCATGCCCTGAGCCAGACCTCACTGCTGCACTTCCCAAGGTGCTAGAATTGCTGCTCTCCGATGCTGACGGCAGACGCAGTGCTCTAGAAGCCTGCCCTTGATCCTGAGCACTGATCAGCTTAGCTAGACCATGGTTGACTCTTCTTGGGAGATTTTCAGTTGGTCCCGGAATGTGGCAACGTAGTTGTACTCACAAGAATGTGGGACCAAAATCGGCCTCAGGTGTTTAGCCCGGACTTTTGCTTTTGAGAGAGGGCTGCACTTTTTAATGGTATTTATAGGGTAGGTGCTAGACTGCATGCGCCACTTGGTCTGTCGTGAGTATGCTGATACCAGAAACTCAGAGCTGGTCTGTGGCAGGCAGTTGGGGTGGGGGTGGGGTCTCTGACTTGCTCAGGACAAACTAGACCAGTGGTTTTCAGACTGCTTGGCGGAGCCCTGAAGTTTCCTAGGGGTTTCCTCAGGAGTCCTTGGGGAGGTAAAGAGAGGGTGCTAAGCAGGCTGGGCTACATGTCCTCCAACAGAATAGCTCCCCTTGTAGCTGTCTTACATATCGGGGTTCAGGGTAAGATTTTATTTGCATTAAGGGGTTTGCTGCTGAAAAAAAAAAAAGTTGGAAAACCACTGACTAGACCATCAGCTCCAAATTGGAGCTCGTGCTCCCCCAGGTTTGGGGCAGACTCTTCACCCTCCCCTCAACCACAGGACGCCTGTCCCTGTTAGCTCTCCTGGGGGCCGTTAGCAAAGCCAAGCAGCAGGGACCATGGTCAGGTAACCGCAATGCCCTGCTCTGAGGCCTTCACACCTGGGTGGAAGGAGAGGTTGTTTTCTGAAAGGGAAAAGGGCTCGGATTCCCAGAAGCGTAGCTTGCTTGGGACCATAGTGGGCAGTTTTGCCTGTCCTGTCCTTTGTAGCTTGAGGGGCCATGGAAACCCCAGAGACTCTTCTGTCAGGGAAAACTAGAGACTCTCTTCTAGAGCCATATAGTTCCTTGGGATTAGCTCTTGGCCAGGAAGGCTGAGTATGGCTCCCAATTTTTAAATCTATTTCATTTTTTTTTTTTCATAAGGGAAACAAATCTAATTGCCATTTTTCAGAGATTAAATAGGTGGAGAGGGCATTTCTTGCTTTCCGGAGCCCAAAGGGACAAATAGGGACTTTGCTTAGGCCAAGGAAGGAGCAGAAGTAGGGCAACTAGGTCCTGCAATTATTAATCCCACTCCCCACTTATTCTAGGGTATATACTATTTTACTTTTTTAAATCATAAAATGGCGGGAGAACAGATTTGGTTAGTTTAGAAGAAAAGAAAAAGCTCTATAAATATAAATATATATTCCTGTATTTTTATTTAATAATTTATAAATACCAAGTTCATTTGACTTTTATTTTTGTGTAATATGTAATGGTCGTATTAAAAAAAAATAAATAAAGCCCAGAAGTTTAATGAGAAGGACTGAGCAGGGTTTGTGACTTCTACACTGTGTAGCCTGGTGTCAGGACATTTCTTGATCTAATCATCTCTTCATGACCTTGTTAAGGGCAAGAATTAGGGTAACAGGGATTTCGGAAAGTATTGAGACAAAGAAGAAAAGAAGGTCAGAGTTGTTCCCCCCCATCTCCCAACCCCTTCCAAATGCCCAAAGCCAAGAGCTCCATCTGTGCCAACCCAAATCTTAAGAGGGTGTGTGTCTACAGTTCTTTGGGACGGCTACAAATGACAAACAAACCAAAACAAAGAACACTTACCCCAAATGTTTGCGTAATGGTAATCAAGTCCCCAGTTGTGGTTTAGCCTCTAACGATAATGAGCATTTCTCCCCAGTACCCTGCTGCCTACTTCTGGCAAAAATGGAGCCCCTGCTTCCTTTCCTGGCCCCCTGAGATGCTTGGTTTCAGCCATTTTAATGCAAACAGCTAAAGTGGATGGAATCTACAGGAATTATTCAGCCCATTCCTCTGTACTTCTAGTCTAGGACCACATCAAAATCATGTCGGACAGGAATAGTGATCCTAATTTCAAATTATAAGCAGGAATTTCTAGTCTTTATATAATCTATATATGTAATTAAATTGCACTTGGGCTTATGTGTTAAATTGTAGTTAGAAGTATACTGCTCAGAGGGGAGTTTCTATCTTCTCTCTCTAAAAAAGCAACAGGGCAAGCCATATTAAAATCTGAGAGTGGGTTGGTGAACATGGCATTAGGGGAAAGACAATCAGATGCTCTTAATAGTTAATATTGTCAGGCTATGAGAGCATTTATCTCCACTGCAGTGTGATTGAATTAATGATTGATTTGTATTTGTCTAGTTCCTTCCAAAAAGCATTTGCAACATCTTACTATAATACACAAAAGATGAAACAATAGGAAAATATGGATTTTTAAAGTAGAGGTAAAGGGTAAATTGAAATATTACAATAAGATGGCAGCAAAGGGAAAATGAATGTACAGAAAAGCATTCTAGAAGCAGTATTTCCGAATACTAAAACTAAGCTATGAATTCAGCCTTGAGCTTTCTTGGCAGCCAAGGCAAATTGGAAAACACAGAGAGATTCACATTCCTGTTAGGATTTAGAAAAGCCTATCAGTTCCTTAAGATGAGCAAAAACTTCTGTGGTTCTTCTGATATAGAAGATATCACCCTCTGTAGCACCCGACAGTAAATATGATGTTGAGTTTCACACCAGTATTTCTCATAGAAACACCAAATGGGGATTCAGTAGGTCCTAAGCTTATTTTATCAAGTTTATCCTAATTTAGCCCATAGATACCCTATGACGCTTTAGTATAGGGCTAAATTTCAGACTATCTAAATGGATAGATGGATTGTTTACCCTTCAGACATTTCTCCAAGAGCGTCATTCCTCCAAGTGGTACTTTTGATAAAAGTTTGGCAACATTTAGTTACAATTTCTAGCAAATAGATGGATTATAGACATTCTATGTTTTTCCTTAAGATCAGACCCTTTGAAAACTTTAAAAGCTGCCTTAAATGTGGATATAGGTGTGACATAAATAAATTAAGACTATTTTAAAAATTAACAAGAAAACGTAATGCCATGGAAATCTATGTAGTTCCTCACTGATTGAATCATTCATTCATGCAGCAAATATTCAAGCCTCTTCTGTGTGCTAGGCACAGTTCTAGGCATTGAGATGGAGAAGTACACAGACTCAAAGTTCTGCCCTCATGTTACTTACATTCTAATAAGGGAAACAAACAAAAATTTAAACAAATTCATCTCACAATATTCATTAACATGACATTTCATGTTACGAGGTGGTAAATGCTATGAAGAAAAATAACTCATTAGCATGGAATTGGGAAGGTGTAAGTACAGATTTCATTGTTAAATAGAATAGTCAGGGAAGCCCTCATTTCTAAGATGACTTTTTTGAGTAAAGTCATGGAAAATGAAATTGGAAAAATATTTTTATTGATACAGAAAGATATTTCTGACTTGATAAAAAAATTGAAAATAATATCAACAGTATGATCCCAGTTTGCTAAAATAAACATAAAAATGTGTGTGTGTGTGTGTGTGCGCGCACACGTGCGTTTTTATATTTATTTATGTATCGAAAAATCTCAGGAAGGGTATATGCCAACATATCACTAGTGATTATCTCTGAGTATTGGGTTTTACTGGTGATCTTATTTTGTTCTTTTTACTGTCAGTATTTTCTGGTCTTTTCATAAAGAACACATATTTCTGGTACAGTTTATTAAAACAAGTTTTCCAGGTACAAAGTTTTAAGAAGTTAGCCAAGCAGAATAGGAAAATAAGTAGCCCAATGGAGATTCTCTCTCATTAAATGGACACCTCACTTCCCTGCAAGGACAGACTTAGGGAGTTAAGATAGGCTAGGCTAGCCTTTGCATTAGAAAATAATTGGAGTTGGGGCACCTGGGTGGCTCAGTCGGTTGGGCATCCAACTCTTTTTTTTTTTTTTTTAATATTTTATTTATTTGACAGAGGGAGAGAGATTACAAATAGGCAGAGAGGCAGGCAGAGAGAGAGGGAGAAGCAGGCTCCCTGCTGAGCAGAGACCCCGATGCAGGGCTCGATCCCAGGACCCTGAGATCATGACCTGAGCCAAAGGCAGAGGCTTTAACCCACTGAGCCACCCAGGTGCCCCGGGCATCCAACTCTTTATCTCAGTTCAGGTCTCCATCCCAGGGTTGTGAGTTCAAGCCCGTGTTGGGCTCAGCCCCCCAAAAAACAGATTATTGGAGTCTACTCCACAGTAGAGGTGAGTAAATGATTAAGGCTTCAAGCTTCTATATCAGCACTGTCCAACAGAAATATAATGCAAGTCATATATGTAGTTTTACATTTTCTAGTAGCCTCATTAGAAAAGCAAAAGAGACAGGTATAAAACTAATTTTAATAATATTTTACTTAGGCTAGTATATAAAAATTATTATAATTTTAACCTATAATTAATATTACAGCTATTAATTTATTTTACAGTTGCTTTTTCATACTAAGTCTTTGAAATTTGGTGTATATTTGACACTTCCAGTGCATCTCAAGTAAGACTACTCATGTTCCAAGTGCTCAAACGTGTGGTTAGTGGGTACCATATTAACAATGTAGATTACAGAGAATTATTATAGCAGGCAAAAAAAGCAAGTTAAAAATAGGGATGAAACTACCAAGGAGCCAAGTATTTCTGTAGTTTAGTGAGTCAGCTTTTTCCTTCTGGTCAGAACTGGACATCCCCTCATCCATTTTTTACTGATTTAATTCTCCTTAAGTCCACTAACCATTCACTTTTATTAACACATTTTTCCTCCTAGTGTACAACATCACTGAGTTTTAGTTTTCCTGAAACTCCATGGCCTCTACTGAGAGGTTATTACTGAAGGAAAATTATACTCATGATGGGTAAATTTCACATCATTATGTACTAATTTCTTACAAATTCATTCTTAGAAACTTATCTCTTTGATGTTTTCTATAAATCAACAATGGGCAAGATACTAAAATTATTATGGAATATCATTCATTCAGTTAGCATTTATTGAGCACAGGGCAATGCGAATACAAATATAACTAAGATAATGTTCTTGCCTTTTGCAGTTTGCAGTCTAGTAGGGAAGTATCTTACTTTACAAGTAACCGTTGAAATATCTTTTGAAATCTGTCTTTAAAAGTAATCATGCTTACTAGAGTAAGTTTGGAAGTTGGAGGGTGATTTTAAAGAAAAATAATATATTGTGGAAAATAATAGAACATGGAAAAGTGTAAATTAAGTATAATCCTACTCAGAAAGTACCACTGTTAACATTTTGGCATATTTCTTTCCCATCTTCTACCTGTGCTTCTATTTTAGGATCATACTGTATAGATAATTTTTTTTTTTAAAGATTTTATTTATTTATTTGACAGAGAGAGAGATCACAAGTAAGCAGAGAGGCAGGCAGAAAGAGAGAGGGGGAAGGAGGCTTCCTGCTGAGTAGAGAGCCCGATGCGGGGCTTGATCCCAGGACCCTGAGATGATGACCTGAGCTGAGGGCAGAGGCTTTAACCCACTGAGCCACCCAGGTGCCCCAGATAATTTTCTATACTATAATTCTGCTTACAGTCCTATTGCACAGTTTTTCCTTATCATTAAAAATGTTTTGAAGGCAAAATGACTATAAAGCTATATCTATGTGTGCATAATAATTTTCCTGAATGTGCTCACTTGGACATTCAAATTGCTTACATTTTTTCACTTTAATGAACATCTTTATTCTCAGATGTTTATCCAATTTTTAGATTATTTCTTTAGAGCAGAGTGTAAGAAATACAATCACTGGGTTAAGAACCTCAACAGTTTAAAACCTTTTAGTACATATTACCAAAGAAATGATCAAACTGGTTCTCGCTCCCTTTTTCCCCCACGTCCAAGTTATCTTTTAAAAAAATAAGATATCATAATCACACATTTAATCATACTTTATATACAATTTTACATCCTACTTCTTTGGCCTAACAAGAATTATTTTTGCATGTTATTACATGCTATGTGTATCCCTCTTAATAGGTGCATAATAATCTTTGGGTATAATTACAGTCTGCCTAATCATTTGTTATTGGAATTTAGTCTTTTCCCAATTTCAACATCATATAAATGTAATCTTTGTGTATCAAAGCAGATCTTAGAGTAATTCAGATCTAAGCTTTGAAAGTTAGCTCTGAGTTCCCTACTAACTTTTTTTTTCTCCTCTGCTCCCTTTTAATTAGTTCCATGACTTGTGCAGGTTACCTCACTCTTTCTTCATCCCTGAAAAAGGTTACAGTTTTGGAAATATTGGCTTCATAGAGTTGTGAGAATTCAATGAGATAATATAATAAGGAGTCTAGGATTGTGCCTGTTAGAAAATCAAGTACACAACAAAAATAGGATTCAGAGGCATTATTTTAAAAATCCCATTTCCCTTGATTGGCTTGATTAGTTTAAACCAGGCACCAATAAAACACCAAAAATCTTAAAAAAAAAAAAAAAAAAAAACAACCACACACAAAAAAAACACCAAAAATCTTGATTAGATTAGAATTAGTAGAAAACCTTTTTCTTCCATTAACCCCACAGTGTTTTAGAGCTTGTCTTCTGTGCTCAAGTTAGTTCTCCTAGACCACCGGAGCTGAGGTGGCTGCTGAAGTAATTTTCAGTGAAATTTTAAGCGACTATGGCTCCTTTGAATCCCCTTGTTCTTAAGGTAAGGATTTGTGAGAAAAAGTGACAGTGAGGGGAAGAGTGGGGTATACTGAGTAGCTTATGACTTTTTGGTTTGTGAACAGGGATCTCCTCTTGTCCAATCTTCCCAACCTAGCCAAATACATCCTGTTGCGGTTGGCTGATTAATTTGTTGGGCTTATTTGATTCCGGCCCTAAAGCCCAAGTTTGGTCTGGCTACAAATAACCCTCTTGCAAACTTAGCACCGTCGTTCCTTCCTTTTTAAAAATGCGTAGTATCCCTACTGTAATATGGCAACCCTGCTTTCCAGGGCTAGGTCCCACAGGTGATCTCAAAGGGGAAACGTGGTGGGAACCTGCCTGGAGGAATTCTTCTGCAGTCTGAAGGAAGAAGGCTTGGGAGCTGGGAAAGTGTGGAATAATGAGGGTGGCACCCAGATCTCCACAATGCAAACATTTATTGACACCCACTATGTGCAAAGCATATTGTCTCACAGCGGAGCTGCAAATATAAATGGGATCCAAACTCTCACAATGAGGACAAAATGATTAAGCTCACAGTGGAGGTAGGCCTGCTGGTCATGGGAACGGAAGGAGGCTTGCGGAAGGTTTTGCACCAGAGGTGATGCTGAGGTTTGCAGTGGTCTGTTTGAGGGGGAACTGCGTGTGCAGAGGCACAGAGCCAGGTGCAGGTACACCCCCTGGGATGAGAAGTGTAGAAATAACAGTAGGCTGGTCCTGAGATCCAGCCTTAGAAGGCCACGGTTGAGTTTTACTTTTACCTGGTCAGCAAAGGGGAGCCAGCTCAGTCTGGTAGTGGTGGAAGTGTGACACTGTAATCTGAGAGACCTATTAGGGGGCTGCAGCAAACAGTCCAGGAAAAAACAGGCTAAAACTGCGGCATAAGCAGAGGGCTTGGAAAGTATCCCTGCGCAAGGAAGACAGATCAGACAGGACTGGTAGCCCTGGCGTGAGGATTTCTTCCCGCCTCCCGGTTTGGGAGACCCGATGGATGTTGGTATCAATAACCTCGATGGGAAAAGTAAGCTCCTTACTGGAGAGCTCCATTCAGAACCTCCATTTCCAGCAACATTCCATCTACTGGTCCTTTCCTGGTCAGCAAACCAGTTTCCAGAAACCGCCTCAATGTTTCCAGCCTCTGCTTTCCAACAGCTCTCTAGTTGGCCACCGGTAGTGTCAAGATGGCGGCGCCCCTGAGGACTAATCATGTGACCTCGGGTTTCCATTGCTGGAAGCCTGGTGGTCCGTTGCGGGGCAAGGTTCACCTGTCACGAAACGGGTGTTAGCCCTTCGAATCTCACGAGCCAATCGGCATCTGAGACGGCCATTGCGGCGAGGCGATCGGAAGATTGGCCCTTTCCCCTCGCCCAGCCAGCGGCCAATCACCGAGCGCCATATACTTCGCGGACCCGCCTTGAGGCGGTGGGGGAAGCAGAAATGTCGTCACAGCGTGGCGGTATTGTTACCTAAGGACTTAAGAGGAGGTGGGACGTGTGTTGATTGACAGACCAATTCCCCTACCGGGATTTGAGAATTTGGCGCAATATCCCGCCCTAGGGGTGGGGTCTTATTTGACTGCCAAGTAATATTCCCCAATGGAGTCCTAGCTCGTGGTGACGGGCAGGCTGCTAGACTAATGAATCCTCGGCGTGACCGGCACAGTTCTCCAATCGCCGGGCGGCGGGCCCCAGTCTGAGCGGCGATGGCGGCGGCGGCGGCGGCGGCAGCAGCAGCGGGGGCTGCGGGCGGTCGGGGCTCCGGGCCGGGGCGGCGGCGCCATCTTGTGCCCGGGGCCGGTGGGGAGGCCGGGGAGGGGGCCCCGGGGGGCGCAGGGGACTACGGGAACGGCCTGGAGTCTGAGGAACTGGAGCCTGAGGAGCTGCTGCTGGAGCCCGAGCCGGAGCCCGAGCCCGAAGAGGAGCCGCCCCGGCCCCGCGCCCCCCCGGGAGCTCCGGGCCCTGGGCCTGGCTCGGGAGCCCCCGGCAGCCAGGAGGAGGAGGAGGAGCCGGGACTGGTCGAGGGTGACCCGGGGGACGGCGCCATTGAGGACCCGGTGAGGGAAGGAGGGCGAGCGAGCAGGCCCGGCCGTGTCACGGGAGGCCCAGAGCTCGGGCGAGCGGGAGGCAGGCGGGGGGTGGGGGTGGGCGGGGAATAACGTGGCTGGGGCAGGGCCGGGAACGGATCCTCGACCGCCAGAAGGGGCCCAGCCGGGTTGATTCAGGCGTTATGGGTGCCTAGTGTTGTTCTGGAGAAGGTAGCTTGCTTTTCTTTTCATCATGATCCGCATGTGGGGCGAGGGAAATGGCCGAGCATGGTTAGGGCCGCGCTCGGACGGAGAGCAGGGCAGAGCCCCTGCGTTGGTTCCTCTTAAGCTCTTCTCCATACCCTCTCCACTCATTTTAGGAGCTGGAAGCGATCAAAGCTCGAGTCAGGGAGATGGAGGAAGAAGCTGAGAAGCTAAAGGAGCTACAGAACGAGGTAGAAAAACAGATGAATATGAGCCCACCTCCAGGCAATGGTGAGTAACTGGCGGTTGCACGCGGGGCCTGGGTCCTCGGAAGGGTTGTGTGAGCACGGGTTGTATGGAATTGGATGCTCGGGACCTTGGAGCTGCTTGTTTGAGCAATTATTGGGCAGGTGCTGCGGTCATAGTCCATTGTGTGTTTCCCTGACCTTAGCGAGGCAAAAACGTACATTTTGATGATGGTAATCTTGTGCCTTTCTTTGTCCTTTTAACAAATGTGTTCTTTGTTCTTTAGTCTACCTCTACTCTTTGTGGAGGTTGCCAACTGGCATTTGACCTTCAAGTCTCATAGTTCTTCCTTTAGTTGGAGACCTTTTAGTTAGGAGTCCTAAGAGAAACTGCTTGACTGCACGGGGGTGGGGGGCTTTCCCTTTAATAAATCTAGAAATGTTGAGTTTGGGTTCCCTTGATTTTGTTCACTTTGCACATGATTTCAGTCAAAGCTTTTCAGTAGGGTCTTGATTTGGGGGCAGGAGAGAATTCCTATACCATTTTCTCTGATTTTTAAGAGTGTGTTAATCTGTTGCTTGATTTGTCAAGTGTTCAGTGAGTACCTATTGTGCGCTAAACAGTATTCTCGATAAGGGGTACAGCAGGGAACAGAACAGACTAAAATCTTTTCTTTACTCTAGTGGTGGTGGTAGTGGTGCAAAAATTGGTCGAGTAGAAAACCAGCCCCCCCCATTCTTTTTTTTCTTCAAAGCTGGCCCAGTGATCATGTCCATTGAAGAGAAAATGGAGGCTGATGCCCGTTCCATCTATGTTGGCAATGTATGTATTAGGGTCCCGATTGGGGTTGGGGAAGCTCTTGTTTTGGGAGTTACTTAGTAGGAGTCTGGAAAGGAATATCTCAAGGATAAGTAATGAATTTGGGAAGTATTGGGAGGATTTTGAGGAGGTAAAAGGTAATGACGATCAGTAGAGGCCCTGGGATTGGGAAGATAAAAGATTAGTTTCTTAAGAGAACCAGATTTGGTGTGCCTGGGTGTATATGGGTGGCCCAGCCTAGAGGCTAGGCAGGATACCTGTGAAACATGACCCCTCTACCCCCACAGGTGGACTATGGTGCAACAGCAGAAGAGCTGGAAGCACACTTTCATGGCTGTGGTTCAGTCAACCGTGTTACCATACTCTGTGACAAATTTAGTGGCCATCCTAAAGGGTAAGTAGGGAACTAAATTGAGGTCATTTTAATGACATTTTGGAAGTAGGTAAATTATGTTTTATGTTGAGCAACAAGTTAAAATAAGGTGTTCGTATTACAAGTTTGGGCATTAATGTTATATATTGAGTTGCATGTAAATGCTTTCAGAGACCAGACAGATAAAGATGAAGGTTAGTGTGGGTGGGATCATGACTTAGAAGAAGAAGGGACAGCTTTTGCTTAGCCCCAGCTGGTTCCACTACATGGAAATCCAGCCCAGTGTAAACTCTTATAATTTTCTAAGAGTAGCTGGAAATTTAGATTGCAGTCTTCCATTTAAAATAATTTTGGAAAAAAAATTGACAAATAATTAAAAATGTGGCTACACTGTTACTCAAGCAGAGCATACCTGCAAGTTGGATTTGACGTGTAAGCTGCTATTTGTTACTTCACATGGATGAAATGACAAATTATTTTTTCAGGTTTGCATATATAGAGTTCTCAGACAAAGAGTCAGTGAGGACTTCCTTGGCCTTAGATGAGTCCCTGTTTAGAGGAAGACAGATCAAGGTAAGCCCCATTGCCCATTGGTGTTCTGGTTCTGTGTAAACTCTCCAGGCCTATTCTAAGGCTTTCTGTCCCTCACTCTCAGGTAATCCCAAAACGAACCAACAGACCAGGCATCAGCACAACAGACCGGGGTTTCCCACGAGCCCGATACCGTGCCCGGACCACCAACTACAACAGTTCCCGCTCTCGATTCTACAGTGGTTTTAACAGCAGGCCCCGGGGTCGCGTCTACAGGTCAGGATAGATGGGCTGCTCCTCTCCCCCGCCTCCCATGAGCCCTGTATGTTTCCTTCTCTCCTGATCTGAGGAACCTCCCTCACTTACCCTCCCCTTGGTCTCCAGGGACTTGGTCTCCTGCCTGTGCAGGGTGAGGAAGGTAGTTGCAGGCCAGGCCAGGAGGCCAGTCTCATCATCGTTTTCTGGAGCGGGAATTGGTGATAAGGGCTGGATCTCTCCACTCTGTTCTGAGAGATGCTTCTTCCCCCAGCCTTTTTTTTTTCCCTTGAGAGTTGGTGGCAGTGAAGGTGTTTACAGAGGAGGCCAGGAAGAACGGCCTCAGAGTAGTGAAGGCACTGCTTGGACATTTGCTACTTTCCCCAGAGTTAAGGAGGGGTTGAAGATTGAACCTCTCTTGGAAGAATACCAGAGGCTAGTTGACCCTCCTCCACAGCCACGTGGGAGGGTACTGAGATATTTATTCTTTAACTGAGCCAGTGTTTTGCAAGGTTAACTTTCTCCCGGGGCCTAGTGGTGCCCATGTTGCTTTACTATCATGTCTCTGCCTTTAAATAGAAAAGGCATATAGACCTTGGCTTTTCATAGGATTCACTTATCTGCTCCCAGGAATTAGGGGGGATCTGATGGTGAAGGCCTGGGGTTTAAGAGCTGTGAAGAACTAAAACTGGATAAACAATGAGTCCATTTTCTTGCCCCCCTATCTCTCAGATGCACTTTTTTTTTTTTGCCTCTGGCAAGGTATTCTGTTAAATTGCCCCCTCCCATTTGCGAGGTGTGTCACAGTTTCTGGGATTGTGGGGTCACTTTTAGGATACTTGGAAATTTCTTGGCCCCCATTCCGTGCACTGTAACTGGGGCAAGGGCCCACGGGGAGGGGCTTGTGCTGAACTCCTAAGTGATCATGTTAACACCTAACTCTCCTTCTTTCTTCCAGGGGCCGGGCTAGAGCGACATCATGGTATTCCCCTTACTAAAAAAAGTGTGTATTAGGAGGAGAGAGAGGAAAAAAAGAGGAAAGAAGGAAAAAAAAAAAAGAATTAAAAAAAAAAAAAGAAAAACAGAAGATGACCTTGATGGAAAAAAAAAATATTTTTTAAAAAAAAGATATACTGTGGAAGGGGGGAGAATCCCATAACTAACTGCTGAGGAGGGACCTGCTTTGGGGAGTAGGGGAAGGCCCAGGGAGTGGGGCAGGGGGCTGCTCATTCACTCTGGGGATTCGCCATGGACACGTCTCAACTGCGCAAGCTGCTCCCCTTGTTTCCCTGTCCCACTTCACCCCCTTGGGGGCTGCTCAAGGGTAGGTGGGCATGGGTGGTAGGAGGGGTTTTTTTACCCAGGGCTCTGGAAGGACACCAAACTGTTCTGCTTGTTACCTTCCCTCCATCTTCTCCCTAACTTTCACAGTCCCCTCCACCTGCTCTTGTCCTGCCAGGTCTGCCACCCATCCCACCCCTCTTTTCCGGCTCCCTGCCCCTCCAGATTGCCTGGTGATCTCTTTTGTTTCCTTTTGTGTTTCTTTTTCTGTTTTGAGTGTCTTTCTTTGCAGGTTTCTGTAGCCGGAAGATCTCCGTTCCGCTCCCAGCGGCTCCAGTGTAAATTCCCCTACCCCCTGGGGAAATGCACTACCTTGTTT
>CM053609.1:58963045-58997275 GCA_028646535.1 Procyon lotor
TTGGGTGTAAGGATTATTTATCTATTTTCCTATTTTCTCTTAGATCCCTGATGGCTGTTAATTCTCCTTTGTGGAAGTGCTGGTGTTGTGGAGGGGAAGTTCTCACTTATCAGTTAAGGAGTAGGAGTTACAAGAGGAAATTGTGTGTTTAGTTGGGGCTGATTGGCATTTGAGAGGTGCCCTGAATGAGTCCGGGATGCAAAAGAATGGCCAGATGAGAGTGATCTAGTAGCAAGTCAGTGTGTGCTCCCGATTAAACTTAAGTGCGAATGAATTCCCCACACCAGCAGCACTGGAGTCTTAGCTTGGGGTCTGGGTAGCTTTTCTTGTCTTTACCTCAAGGTAAGCTCAAAAAATGAGGGGAAGAGGCAGCAGTTTGCTAACAGACAGTAGCAGGGCTTACGCTAACTTAGGTAGTCACATGGTGACCACTTAATCTCAGCTAACTCATTTTGAATCATACCGTTAATCAGGACTTAACTGGTTTTCACTGATTTAGGATCCTTGAGTTTAGTACCTGGTCATATTAAGAACCAAATTGCTCCAGTTTATATTCTTAATGTGAGATTGGTCTTAAAATTCTCGGGTGCTGTTTAGCCCTCCAGGCCCTGCTCCAGTCTCCATTACTGACAGGATTTTTAAGTATCGAAACCTTTATATATTCTCTTGCACTACTCACTTCTGTTCACAGGATATTTTGTGATTTCCTCTGATCTAGGTGCTCTCCTCAGTAATCTTAGGTTAAAGAAATGAGTGTCCTGTATATCCAAGAAGCCTTATGCCATTTCTCAAATGGCTTTGTATTCTGAATTCTCAAGTCAGTGTTGACCACCCCTTAAGCATTTACTAGTGTGTCATACTGCCTCATGTGGCGTCATTTGTTAAGCATTCAGTGATCTGTCTTTTCTCTAGATTCAACTAGAATAGTACCTTGTAATTGGATGTGGAGGTTTCTGCAGTGGCTGATTAGTAGGAGTCTGGCTAGTTTCAGAACTAGAACAAGGTGGAGCGTATTAGTGCTGGGGAGCTTAATGCCTTACAACTGGGAAGGTCTCTTCTGTCCACCAGGGGGCACTAAATGGCTATCTAGAAAAATTCCTGTAAATTGTTGGATCTTGGACAGGGTGAATGTCATTTTTTTGACCCTTTGTTTTTAATTTTGTGGTCCAATCATTCCTCAACATCCTGCCCATCCTTTCCATTTTGTTTTAACTGCTTCAGCAACTCCATATCTCTTAAGTGGGTTCCTGGTAGATGTCTGCTGCCAAACTTCATATTGCCAGAAAGGCCCATGTTCTACCACCAATGATTACAAGTATACTTAGGTGGGAAACAGCCCTTTCCCAATTTGACCCTGATTAAGTTTCCCTGACACATCTTGCTCTACATCTGATGCCCTGTGCATTCCACTTGAATTTTACTTTATTTTCATGTATTGATCATGCTGTGTGCGTTCCATTTACCCTGTTAGAATCATAAGGTGTAAGCCAAGGTGTAAAAGCACCAAAGCCAGAAATCATTCCCTAGTCATGAATGAATCACTTCTGCTCTCAGGGCAAATTGTTCCTAGCTCTGTTTAGCACTTGATGGTGTTATAATTAAAATAACTACATCCCTGTTTCCCCACTAGATTGCAAGCTCCTTGAGGGCATGGGTTGTGCCTTTGTATAACTTAGGTGCTCAGTTGTTAATTCCCCTTGGGAGTTCCCGGTATCCTGGACCTGTGGTTCTGTCACAATCAGATTTCCCTCCTTACCTGGTCTTCTGATTTTTCCTGTATCTTAGTGATTTTAGAGGAAGTGGCATGGAAGGAAAGTTGCTTTCCTTGGTAAGGATTGCTTATTTTTTGATCACTCCTGATAAGCCACCTTTTAACCAAGGGATTGGGAAGAACTTTGTCTCACTGGGGTTATGGTGGAGGAAGCGTTTAATAAAAGATTTGGGGGAGCCTGTCCACATGATTTCTGGAGTGAGAATAAGAGATCTTTAGAGGGACTATGAGAGATACAGAATGAACAAAGACAACCCAGAACTCTCTCAGGATTTGTCCAACTGGACATCAGCAATGTCCAGAAAATGGACATCAGAAAAATGGTTGCTGTTTCTTCCAAATCATTTTTTCAAAAAAATGGTTGCTCTTCTATATGGTTGAGATGAGTAGCCTTTCTTAAATTGTGATCTAATTTTAAAACATCTTTCAACTCTGCTAATTTCTCATGCTTCTTTCCCTTTATTTGTGCTCGTAATCATTGATTCAACATTTACTAAGTATTTACCAAATGCTAGGCACTGTTTTGGGTGCTAGCATTTGTTAAAGAATCATTTAGTAAGAGAACTTTAATTTTATTTGCTGAAGGAAAGTGTCAGTTTGCCATAACTCCGACTTGCCTTCCACTGGATTTTGTTTTTAGATATAATTCACATGCCATAAAAATTTACCTTTTAAGTGTACAATTAAGTAATATTTAGCATAATGTATATATTTATGTGGTGATGGTTAACATACATTATATATACATATATATATCAATATATCATTTAGAACATTTTCATAACCCTGAAAAGAGCCCTATATGCCCATTAGCAAGCACTCCTAATTTTCTCTCCCCCTAGCAACTATTAATTTCTGTTTCTCTGATGCTTGTTCTGGATATTTCATATAAATAGGGTCATATGATATGTGGCCTTTGTGTCTGGTTTCTGGTTTCATGTTTTCAAGATTCCATGTTGTAGTATGTATCAGTATTTCATTCCTTTTCATAGCTGGGTAATAGCTCCTTGTTTCAATCGACCACATTTTGATTTTCCATGAGTTGATGGACATTTGCTTTTTTTTATTATTATTCTTTACTGTTAGGGACAGTGCTGCTACAAGCTACGTGATTTTCTGTGAACATACCTGTTCATTTTTCTTAGGTGTATACCTAGGAGTGGAATTGCCAGATTATCAGATAATAAACCACGTTTAACCTTTTGAGGAACTGCTGGGCTGTTTTCAAAAGCAGCTGCATCATTTGACGTTTCCACCAGCAGTGTATGAGGGCTCCAGTTTCTCCACATCCTCATCAAACTCCTTACTGTCCATCTTTTTGATTACAGCCATCCTAATGGGTATGAAGAGGTAGCTCATGTTTTTTATTTGCATTTCCCTAATGATTAATGATGTTGAACATCTTCACGTGCTTACTAGCCGTTTATACATCTTCTTTGAAGGAACATCTGTTTGGATTCTTTGCCCACTTTTTAATTGGCTTATTTGTCTTTTTATTGATGAATTATAAGAGTTCTTTATATGTGCTGAATACTAGACCCTTCTATATATGAATTTTCAAATATTTTCATATTTTCTCCCGTTTTGTATGTTGATTTTTCACTTTCTTGATAGTATCCTTTGAAGCACAAGTGTCATGAAGATTTATGTCTATGTTTTTCCTAAAATTTTTTTTTTTAAAGATTTTATTTATTTGACAGAGAGATCACAAGCAGGCAGAGAGGCAGGCAGAGAGAGGGAAGGAGGCTCCCCACTGAGCAGAGAGCCTGAGGTGGGGCTCGATCCCAGGACCCTGAGACCATGACCTGAGCTGAAGGCAGAGGCTTCAACCCACTAAGCCACCCAGGCACCCCCTAAAATTTTTTAAAAAGATTTTATTTATTGTCAGTTTCTGCAAAAAAGCCAAGTTTTTGTGTTTTTTTTTTAAGATTTTATTTATTTGACAGAGATCACAAGTAGGCAGAGAGGCAGGTGGGGGGGGTTCGGGGAGGCAGGCTCCCTGCTGAGTTGAGCCTAATTTGGGGCTCGATCCCAGGACCCTGAGATCATGACCTGAGCTGAAGGCAGAGGCTTTAACCTACTGAGCCACCCAGGTGCCCCAAAAGCCAAGATTTTAATAGGGATTACAATGAATCCGTAGAACAATTTGGGGAGGATTGCTGTGGTAATGATATTGAGTCTTCCAAACTGAAAATGGTATGTCTCTTTATTTATGTCTTTAATTTCTTTCAATAATGTTTTGTAGTTCTCAGTGCATGTCTTAATGCTTCTTTTAGGACATTCATTCCTAAGTATTGTTTTTTTCCTATTTCAGGTGGAGTTTTCTTAATTTTGCTTTCAGGTTGTTCATTGCTACTGTATAGATATACAACTGATTTTGTACATTGATCTTGTATCCTACAAGTTTAACTAAGTTTAGTAACCTTACTGAAATTGTTTAATTCCAATAGTCTTTTTGTGTGTGTGTAGTCCTTAGGATTCTAGATATATAAGATCATGCCATCTGCAAATAGAGAGTTTTACACTGTTCTTATATTCCAGGTATCTTTTCCCCCCCTATTTTCTTGCCTCATTTCCCTGACTAGAACCTCCAGTACAGTGTTGAACAGAAATGGTGAGAGCAGACATCTTTGTCTTATTCCTGATCTTTGGGGGAAAGCTCTCAGTTGGTCATGATAAATAGGATTAGCTGTGGGTTTTTCAGTCTGCCTTTATTCCATGGATGTTTAAACACCACGGTTCTCTGTGCCCACCACTCATGTTCTGTCATACCTCTGGGCTTTGCACTATTCCAGTCCAAATATCTGAGAACCTTTTCTTGACTGTCTCCAGAAGAGTAGATTCTTCCTTCCACGAGCTGCTACACCACTTGTTATATTTCTCTGCATTTCCTATATAGGACTGTAAGTATTAGTCTCACAGTGTTCGGAACTCTTACAGGGAAAGACCATGCCCCTTCCCCCAGAACTGAGGCAGCACGAGACAGTAGTGGATCGTCAGCAGAAAGTACTTCCACGGTGGCCAGGAAAGGTTGACCGAATGAGAGGAATCAGAGTGGCCTTCATGTAATTTCATGTAACTTAAGGTTAGTAATGGACCCTGCACATTCTTTTAATTCCCCCCTCAATAATCCATGATGGCTCATAGTTGTGAACCCCACTAAACCTTTCTAAAATCTGTTTCATGTTCATGAAAGTAGTCATTTCCTTATTTGCCTGAAAAGCTATCTCCAGTTCCTGGAGTGTCTTCTAAACTGATTGCAGGATAAGGAATACTTTCACGGTGCTGAGAACGATTTTCTGTCTGGCACGCAGTAAGAAGATGGCAGGCTTTCACTTCTCTGGATCTGGCTACTCTAATTACTTAACAGTCACATAACTCTGAGTAAGTTACCTTTCCAAACCTCAGTCTCCCCATTTGTAAACACCTAAAAAACGAGCACTGTTTCTCATGGGGTTATTGATGAGCGTCCAGTGAGATTATGTGGTTGGTGAACTTTAGAACGACATGCCATCGACATGCTAGCGATACACACTGACCCCTTTGACATAGACTGTGAATTGCTTAGGGATGAGGGACTGTATCTTGCCCTGTGCTTCACTGATGCTTCTCGAATGCTTTCATTTTCTTGCCTTCACCTCTTTGTTGAAGTCAGAGAAGCCTGTTCTCTTTCCCTACCCTACTACAGGAGCTGCTCTAACTTTCTCAGAGTTTTTACTTTTTCTCCCTGAATCTTCTTCCAGCGGGGTGCATAGAATGGGTTTACTGGAATGCCCCTTTGACACCATTCCTCACAGTACGTATTGGATGGTGTCATTAGCATATAAATGATTCCTTGGCTTTTCAGGGGCTCTTCCAAAAAGTACTAGAGCTTTCTTATCTACCACCATGTTGGTTTTCACCGAATCTCTGCAGACAGTAGTGACTGATCTCTCGTTTTATCATTGTCTATCCCAAGCTAAACAGTGAACACTGGAATCAGTTACACTGTTCATAGACATTGTTCTACAGAATGTGTGATACCGAGTACATAACTGAGGGAGTTGGTAGAGTTGAAAGCGCAGCCGAAGGCCTGAGTTTAAGTTCTGACTTGGCCGTTTAATAGCAGACCGTTCTTTTTTTTTAAGATTTTATTTATTTATTTGACAGAGAGAGATCACAAGTAGGCAGAGAGGCAGGCAGAGGGAGAGGGGGAAGCAGGCTCCCTGCTGAGCAGAGAGCCCGATGTGGGGCTCGATCCCAAGACCCTGAGATCATGACCTGAGCCATGACGAGGCGCCTGGCAAACCCTTCTTATTTCCATGTCCTCAGTAGTTAAATAGGATAACAATAATAATGCCCACTTCAGAGGGCTGTGAAGATTAAATGAGAAAGGTTCTCATGAGTTCTCCAGTACCGTGGTTAGTATCGAGAGTCCAGCAGTGTGGCTTAGTACATAGAGCTTTGGGCCTCAGGCATGGATCGGCAGAAGGGAAGGAGAGAGGTCACTGTGCTACAGGAACCTGTGGAGAATGGGCCTCCCTTCTCTGGAAGAGGCTGGCCTCAAGACTCTAGTTTCCCTGACTCCTTCTCTCTAGGACCATTTCACCCTTTCCTACCTTCAGGCCTTTGCTTTACTTTATAGCCTTTGGGTTGAAAGCATTGTATTTTTCTCCTAAGCCCTTGCCCGAGGACTTCCTGCCTTTTGAGGATCTTACCACTTAGGGGAGTAATTTAAGAGGCATTTGTAAATACATGATCTTGTTTAATCTCATAGCAACCCTTGAAGGAAGCTGGAGGTTAAGAGATTCGCCCAAAGTGGTGAAGCCAGGCCAGGGCTAGTCTGAGAGGCAGACCTTGGCCCTGAGGTGGAAGTATTAATCTCCTATGGCCAACTCCCGTGATGCTCTGAGACTCACTCTTCACTTCCAAGGGTAGTGCCTAAAGATGGGAAGGCGTTGGGAAGGTGGCCACAGTGTGCATCAATGAAGAGCTCCAGCTCCAGGATCTAATTATGTCCCAGCTCTGTAAGTCAAGGGCTTTATAAACTTGCCCGAGTTACTGAGTCTCTCTGAGCATCAATTTTCTTATCCATAAAAGAATGGGCATCCATTGTTTTTACCTGTACAACATCCAGTCCTTCTGCTAACAGCACTCAGTTGTCCCTTTCCGTCTTCCCAGTTGTCAGTAATATGGGCGGGGATGCAGGCATGTTACTCAAGCTAGCCAGTCATTTGCTCTCTAGAAATGACTCTTCAGTGGGATGAACCAAAGATGGAATCCCACTGGAGGTCATTCATCAAGGTGAGGCCCTGGTTCCTGCTGCCTGGACCAGGGGGCCCCTCTGGTTCCTGACCTTTTCTGACTAGTTCTGCTTCTCCTTCTGCAAGCTCCCTACCACAACCATCTAATAAATTCCCCTTTTTGTTTAAGTTCATTATGGTCAGTATTTATTGCTTACAACAACAACAACAACAAAAACTTTTAGATGATCCAAACACCTACCGTGTGATGTTGGAAGGACTATAAGGGTTAAGTGAAATTTGTAAAGTGCCTAGCCCAGTCTTAGCAGCTTAGCAAGCCCTCCATAAAGGGCTGTGGCTGTGTGTAAGTTAACAGAGGGGCAAGGCGCAGGGAGGTGGGGAGGGAGACTGGTACTGATGTTGGTTCCACTCAAAGAAACCTTCCCCCAAGACACAGGACAAAAGAAGGCAGGGAAGTCCAGGCTGTGGTATGCTCATTTATTCAAAATGTCTTTATTGAAACAGAATGATAGAGCAAGAAAGAATGAGGTCTGGGAGGATGTCTTTGGGCACAGGATGGAGCCCAGACCTAGTGGTTACACTGTGGAGCTCGCTCCCTGTCCCCTGACTGTTGCCAAGGAGGTGAACACAAAGCAGCAGGGAGGAGCTGGGGGTGGGGACAGCCGTCTGAGCCCTCCTTGGTGACTGGCGTGAGGTGCCTCCGAGCCTTCCGGACAGCCCTGCCTTCCTCACTCGGTCCTCCCAACCCGCTTGCCAGGGCCTTATGCCACCTTTCAGTATGAGCCAGCCTCCTGCCAGGGTGCTCAGAGGCCACTCAGAGGGCAGGGTTGGGGGTGGCAAGCAGTGGGACATGGTCACAGCGGTTAGGGGGTGGCTGCCGCAGCAGGGAAGGCCGGCGGCACAGCTCCCCATCCCGGAGCACCTCGGGCAGGAGCTTGCGCTTGGTCTCCGGCAGAAGCATGATGCTGAGGATGCAGAGGAGGGCACAGGCCGCCAGCACCACATGCTGCAGGAAGGCTCCGTGGCCCATGTGGAGGCGCTGAGCTGGGCCACTCAGCCCTCCCAGGGCCCCCAGTGCCATGATCAGGCCCAGGCCTCGGCCCCTGGGAGAGACGGAGGAGGCACTCAGCCTCTAGCTGTGGGCCTCACCCCAACCCTTCTCCAGCAGCTTTCCCTCCCTCCCTCGGGCCCTTCCTCTGCCAGAGCAGCGTGCTTCTCACCGGACAGTGGTAGGGATGACTTCGGCAGCGAGGAGAGTGCTGAGGATGCCAGCAGCTTGGGAAGAGAAGAGGCCAAGGACAGAGAAGGTGGTGATAGCAGCCTCGTTCAGATCTGGAGGACCAAGAGAGGGAGGCTGTGAATGGAGGTGAGGAGATCATGCTCGGCCTAGGCCCTGACATCGTCCCCTTGGGTCTCTGATCCCAGGGCTCCAGTTGGGTGGGCTCTGGACACCCACTAATTGACTGGGAGGACAGCAGGGTTGTGTGGCCACGGGGAGGACTGGAAGGTCTTGGGGGGCCTGTGCCAGAAGCAGTGGCTGAGCCTGTCTGAGGCACCTCTGCTGGGGTTCCTCTGCTCAGCCCACACTGTGGGGAAGGGAGGATGCTCACAATCCCACAGGCCCAGCAGGACCAAGGACGCAATGCCAGTGAGGGTCATTGAGAGTAGCAGGATGCCCCGGCGGCCGAATCGGTCCACGGTGACCCCCAGGAAGACGCAGGCCAGGGCTGCTGTGCCGCTGGCCAGAAGGGAGCACAGGTAGAAGTCGGATGGGCTCCCTCCTCCTCCCACAGGCTGGTAGCAGTGGCGAATGGCGTGGGCAATAAAGCTGTCAGAAAGGGGCAAAGAGCAGTGTCTGAATCCTCGTCCACAGCCTTCCACCGCCCTGGCTGCCCTCTGCAGGGGTCCTCAGGCCTTCCCCACCCGGCCAGCTCCCATTCCAGCTACTGGCCTGGCCCTTGGCTCAGACACCCAGGCTCACTTGGTAAAGCCCAGGATAAGCAGATTTTTCCAGATGTTGCGGTAGTTGAGGAGGGAAGCGAAGGAAAAGGAGGATGTTGCAGGGAGAGGGCAGGTGTTCTCCAGGTCTTTGGGAAAGAGAGAGGAGCTGTCTGTTAGAAAGAACAGCTGAGAATCCAGGGTCCTTCCACGTGAGTGGTGGGGACCCTGGGAGGTGGCACAGCTCTAACCATGGAGAGGGCACCGTCGGGTGCACACAATCAGGTATCACCTGTAGGAACCCCCGTTTCTTACCCTGCAGGGCCTCCTGGGCCTCTTCTCCCAGCATCTGCCCATGGGGCCGGTTCCGCTCAGCCAGGATCCGCAGCACGGACTGAGCCTCCTCAATCTGCCGCTTCACTATTAGCCACCTTGCGGACTCCAGAAACAGACCGGGCCAGCTAGGGATGGGGTGGGGGTGCACTCTGAGGTCTCCCATCTCCTGATCCAGGGGTGGGAAACTCCCACCCCTGAGGGGCTAGGGCTGGGGCAGGTCTGGACAAGGGGTAGTGGAGAAGAGGAAGGGTCTCCAGGCTAGAGCCAGGCTGGAGGTAGAGGTGGGAAGACAACAGGCGGAGGGTGATACTAACCCATAAAACAGGAAGAGGATGCAGGGAGCGGTGATCATTCGCTGTAGAAATCGCCAGTCCTTAGAGACAAGGGCCAGGCCCAGGAACAGGAAGTGCCCCCCCACCCCCACCAACTCCCCTGCCAGGGCCACCCGAAGCCTCTGGGTTGGGTCGCACAGCTCCAGGCCTAGAGATACAGCAGGGAGGGAGGAGATGCCAGGGAGGAAGGAGGAACGGGAGAGAGGAGGAGAGAGGGAGGGAGGACAGAGAGTGAGGTCAGACCCCGAGTGGAGGCTGCAGCCACCACCTCCCACAGACTAACCTCTGAGTGGCAAAGAGTGGAGAGACTATTCAGTCCTCTCTCCGCTCCTGCTGAAACCTGGGAGGGCTCAGGGGTCAGAGTCCCTGGTGAGCGTTCAGCATTCCTAGTCGACAGGCCCTTTCACATCAGACCTCTTATTTGACCTTCATATCAACCCTTGTCCAAGGGCATGCAGCTAGTCAGGATTTCATTTTAAAATAAGGCACCATTCTCTGACAGCAGTAAGTCAAGGGCAAGATAGGCCTTAAAGACTGGTGGCTAAGGGAGAGGGGTATGGAAAGAAGCAAAGTCCCTGGCTCCTTCAAAGGCTAGGGCAGAAAGACAGCTGAGATCTTGGACAGCTGAAGTCTGGGGCTGGGAAGGGACTGAAGGGACCCTAGGGGGGAGTGGGGTCCTGCAGCCTGGGGATGCAGACAGGCAGGCATGGGCCTGAAGGGAAGGACATCTGGGAAGCTGCCACTCACGCATCAGGTAGACACCAAGGTCAACTCCGGCAAGCAGAAAGCCCAAGAGGAATCGGAGGGCCATGACACCTGTGGAGGAGCCTGCAGCAGCCCCTCCCACTCCACAGGGGCCCACTAGCCCCAAGGTCAGCAGCACAATCCCTCGACGGCCGAACCTGGAAAGCGAGGAGGACTTCTGGTCACCCAGACTCCCTGGAAGAGGAGTTGCCAGGTGGGGCCCAGCTCCCACCTCAAAGCTTGGAGGTATGAGGATGAGGCCCCAGGGTAAAAAGTTGGACCGAGGCTAGAGAACTTGGGAAGCGATGGGGACCGTGGGTGAGTGATGTCTAGCTACTAGGCACTGGGTACAGTGATGGGTCTGCAGGGGACTGACTTGTGGATGGGGCTGTTGGTCACAGATGACAGCATGGAAGTGAGACTGACCATCAAAGGAGATCAGATATTGCTGAGAGGACATGGAACCATTGATCCTTGGGGATACAGCTATCAGCCAATGGGGATAGAGCTTGTCTGGCTCAGACTGGTCGGAGGATGTGTGGGGTTGGAACTGGAGATCTGTGGAGGCAAGGTCACTGGTGACTCATGCATGGGGATAGTATTAGTGAAGATGTAGCTATTAATCTTAGGGAATTGAATAATTGATTTTGGGGGATGAGGCCATTGTTCCATCATGAGTTGGTTCATGGGTCAGTTAATCCATAAAGATGGTCAGTGGGGAGGGGGGTTACTTGCCAGAAGACCCACTGATCCATGGGAATATAACTATTTATTAACCCATGTGGTAAAACTATTGATCAATGGGGATGATCCTTTATCTTAGAAGACTGGACAAATGGGCTTTGGGGATGAGGCCACTGATGCATGAGATGGGGACATTAGTCCTTGGGTGGATGGGGCTGTTGGTCAGTGGGGAATGAATCTATGGCGGTAAGATTCATGGAGATAATCAGTAATCCGGGGGTCACAGACTAGGGAAGCTGAGGCTATTGGTCAGTAACGATGGTCACTAACAATGAGTCAATGAGGATAGGGCTGCTGATCCTTGGAGGCTGGGATTTATTGATCTTTGGGGATAAGACCACTGATCTATAGGGATGAAGATAGGGGTCACTGATCATGGGGGAGGGTGACTGATCCCTGAGTGTGAAGCTACTGACCTATACAATGGGACCATTTTCCCACGGAGATGAACTTATTGGTTAATGAGGCTAAGACTACTGAATTTAGGAGACTGAATTATTGGTCTTTGGGGATGAGGGTATTATTCCATAGGAATGATGCTACTGCTCTGTGGGAATGAGACCACTCAATGCATGAGAATGGGTTGTTGACCTGTGGGTTTAGGAACATTTGCCCAACGGGTGTGTGGCTGTTGGGCAGTGAAGATAGGTATTGATTTTAGGGATTATTGAATGTTGGGTTGCCTTTGATCCATGGGAGCTGACCTATGAATCCATTTGGATGGGACTGTAGATGGGTGGAGATGAGTCTAATAATCCATGAGGATGGTCAGTGAAGATGGAGCACCTGGTCAGAGGATGCTGTTAAGAATCAGAAGAATTGGGAGTTTTCATCTCTGGGAAGAGCTATTGGTTGGTGGGGATAAGCTATAGATCTTTGAGATGAGGCCATTGATTCATGTGAATTGGGCTTTTGACCTGAGAGGATCCAAGAGCTCTGAAGAGCCATGAGGATGGGACTATTAGTCTGGGGGGGGGGGTTTGCTATTGTTATTGATCTTTGGAGGTTGGACTACTGACCCTTAAGGGTAGAATCATTCGTTTGTAGAGTTGAACAATACAGGTCAGTGGGAATGCAGCTGTTGATATTTAAGAATTAACATAATCTGTAGGAATAACGCCATTGAGATGAAGTCCATCATGTAGATGGGGCTATTACAGGAGATGAGTCTATTAATCTATGAAGATAGGGAGGTGGTTAGTGGTGACAGGGACAAGAGAGGAAGAGCTAGGACTTTTGATCTGTGGAAGTAGGGGTTTTGGTCAGTGGGGATGGGGCTATTGTCTTTGGAGATGAGCCATTGGTCTATGGATATGGGGATGGGGAATGGGTGGTATATTATTCCCCTGTGCAGAAGAGGTATGGAAGGAGTATTTCTTGATGGGGAGTGAAGTTGAGACAGGGCTGGGGCTGCATATCATTGAACAGAAGAAGTCCAGAAGACTGCAGAGTCCAGTGAATCCTCTTCGGCCTCGTGCAAAGGCCACCTGTCTGGGCTAGCCACCCTAGCATCCCTTCCTGTCTACTTGCCCTGTCCCCACGGCAGCCCTCACCTGTCGGCCGGGTAGCCCAGGAACAGGTAGCCAGAGGCAAAGCCCAAGATGAAGAGGATCTGCTCCAGGATCACCTGCCAGCCCAGGTCACACACTAGATCCCACTGGGAATGTGAGAGGGATATAGCCGGCATCAGGAAGGATATACTCCTGGCTCTGGGCCCGCCCCCAGACCCGCTAGGCCACCTCACCTGGCCGATGGCGTTGGTGGTGAGTACCGGCAACCCATTATAGTCCCAGTCCTTGAGACAATGGTTGAAGTCCGGCGGGGCAAAGCCGCTGCACGAGGGGTCCGTACTGGTGGCGACGCGGCTGGCGGCGCTGGCTGCTAGGGCTGCGCTGGCGACGCTGACGCCGCTGGCGTTGGGGGGCTGCTCCCAGCCAGACGCGTTGGGGGCAAAGCCCCCGTAGTGGCAATGCAGTGGGGGCGCCAGGGTGAAGATGGGGTCTGAGGCCATGCCCAGCGCCACGAAGAGCACGGGCAGGCAGCAGAGGCCGAGCTGCAGCTGCTGGCCGCCGCCCAGCGCCCCCACCTGGGCGAGCAGCGCTTCAAAGCTGAGGGGGCCGGGGGGCACGGCCAGCGACAGGCTGCTGCCCATTCCGTCGCCGCCCGCGTCGCCCTCCCCCTCCCGCTCGCGCTCCCGCTCACCCTGCAGCTGCTCCGTGGGCACCGCATCTCCGAGGGTCCCGACCTGCTGGGGGGGTGAGGGGGAGAAGGGTGAAGCGGAGAAGCAGAGAAAGCCGCAGAGCCAGGGAAGAGGGCGGGCGCGAGGAAGGCGATCAGGTGCGGGGGAGTGGGGGGGTGCGCGGGAGATGGGAGGAAGATGCCAGGAGCTTGGTGCGGAGGTGGGGGGGTGGTAATGGCGTAGCCCCCAGGATGCGGGCACTTACTCCGTTGGGGCTGGGGGTGATCTCTACAGTGCTGTCGATTTTGCTGCCGCCCCCGCCATTGGGCTCGGGGGTCCCGGTGGCCACCCGGGGAGCCAGCTTGCCGACCGCAGGGGCCCAGCTGGGCCGCACCGAAAGGATGCGCTGTTCTCTGGCCCAGTGGGGCGCCCGATACCCGGACACAGAGGCCGGAGAGACCCCGCTCTGCAGCTCTGCAGCCGCGGGCGCCTCCTTCGTCTCTGCGATCTCTGCGCTGCTTTCCCCTCCCCTTCCTCCAGACTCTCCTCCCCTTCCCACGTCAGCAGAACCTTCGGTCCAGACTCTTCGTCAGAGGGAGGAAGGGGGGCCAGGGCCCAGGGGCTCTGTCTCTGTTCCCTGGGTCTGCGGCCCATTGCGGTAAAAAGGAAGGAAAGCTGAAGGATAGTCGCTACCCAGGCAGTTGCCAGAGTCCTTCTTTGCTTCCATTCTTCCTCATCATTCATTCATCCAGCCATCTTTCTATCCATCCACTCGTTTCTAAAATTTATTGAGCGTCTATTATGTGCCTGGCTTTGTGCTAGGCTTTGGGGGATGACTGGATGGACAAGACCACCCTGGGGTAGCTTACTTGGGAGACAGGGGTGCATACAGGCAGCTACAGTTCAGGGGATGCACATGGGGGACTGGGTTGGGCCCTGTAAACAGCCCCAGCTGCGGTCCACGAGACCGCCCTGTCTTGTCATTTCTCAACATCACTTGGCACTGGTGACCACCCCCTCCTCTAAACACTTTATTTTTCGGTGGCTAAGTCTCACACACACCTCGTTTTCTTTCTCTTGCTCCTCTTTTCTCCATGGCAGTTTCCTCCTCCTCTTCACCATCGTTGTGTCTTCGAGCCTGAGGCTTGGTCCTGGGTCCTCCTCTCAGCTCACTGTTCTTTCCCACCTTGAAATCTCACCCATGTCCACGGCCTCATTCACCCCTGATATAAACAGCACAAACCTGATCTCCAAATCTCCAGCTCCCACCTCTCTCCTGAGCCCCAGGCCTATGAAGCCACCTCTTACTCATCCTCTTAACCTTGGGTGACTCATAGGGACTCAAACTCATACATCCAAGACCAAACCCATGCTTTTCCCCTTGTAATGTGGTTGTCCTCTACTGCTTCTGTCCCCCAGTTAATGGTACCCTCATCACTCAACTGTGGCCAGGTGCTCTGGTGACAGCCCTTACAATGCCTCCTCCTCACCCTCGTGCCAAATCCTTTACAAAATGCTGTCCATTTAACTTCCTGTGTAGTTCTCACTCTGCTTCTCTACATCTCTACCACCGTTAGTCAAGCTACCCATTGCCCAGACTGCTTGGCCTCTTAACTGATGTTCTGCATCCATGTTGTTTCTGCCCCCTTCCCCTAACCTTATTTCTAGTGCAGGTGGAGTGACTTTTTTTCAAAATGCGGCTCTGTTTGTGCCCCTACCCTGCTTAATAGCCTTCAGTGACTCCTCGTCACCAGCAAGGTAAGTATCAGTATTCCAGAAGCCTCATACATGCTCCTGCAGGCTTGCTCCCACGCTGCCTGGTGCCTCACCATGCTTCTCTCCTCGGACTGCATTCATCATACTGACCTTTCAGTTTTCCCAGTGCCACAGGGCCCTTACACTAGTTGGTCTTTATGCCTGAGGGCTTCTCCTCCCCTCGTCAAGTTCTCATCCTTCAGCTATGAGCTCAAGCATATCTGCCTCAGAGAAACCTTGCCTGACCCCTAGACTTGCTACTCAAAGTGTGATTTCCACACCAGCACTTCCATGTCATCCAGGAGCTTGTTAGAAATGCAGAATCCAAGCCCTTGAATCATAATTCAAGATACATGTACCTTCAAGTTAGAGACACACTTCTCTAAGAGATTCAATACCTAAGAGATACTGTATTCTCTTGTCTGAGGTTAAGGGCTAGAAAAGAGTGTGCCGTTAGTCTCAGCCAGGAAATCCATTGCCTCTTCTCTCTACTGAACCACACACTTCCAATTTGTCCCCTCTGTTCAGAAATTTTCCAAATATGGGAACTCTTCTAATACATTTAGCAGCTTCCCACTGCTCCTCTACCCTTACTCATTTCAGTATCTCTTCAGGGTTTACTTTGGTGTGGTTACAGCCAACATTCCTTGGGGATTCGATTGTCCTCGTGTCTGTCCTGGAATTCTATATAATAATAATTCTATATAATAATAATATATATTCTATATAATATATATTATATATATAACATTCTGTATAATAATAATTCTATATAGTCCCTTTTTATGTGGCCATTCACATGCATTCTCTTGTTACAGCCTCACAACCCTGTGAGACCCTTACGATCATCCTCCTACTAAAGGTGAAGCCAGGACTCAGAGGGACGGACCAGAGTTACTTGCAGACACGCAGCTGCATGGCTGACCTGGGACTTGCCCGGAAACCTCTGGCTCTATTTCTGGCTTGCTCTCTTGACATTCTTTCTGGGAGATGATGGAGGATAGCCCTGTTATAAGTCTTCAGCACTCAAGGGTGAATTTGGGTAACCCCAGAATCTGGAAAGGAGTTTTCTTTTGAGAGTGAAATGAGAAAGAAGGAACCCAAAATGGAGAAGGCAATGGCATGGGGGGGGTGGCGAAAGACTCAGACTGTGGCTGAAGTTTGGGGTGCCTCTGATCCAGTCACGGTGCCCAGGTGTCATCTGGAGAAAGTACAATGGAAGCAATGGATCTGTGGCTTGGACTTCTTCCCTGTGGTAAGTGGCCGCAGTGATCTCCCATCTAAGCCACGGCTTGTCAATGTCACCAACACCAATGGCTGAGGACTGTGGACTAACAGCACATTGCATTCACTTGGCCCCCTGTCTCCTCTAAAAGAAGGTGTGTCTAGAAGGACGGTCAGCAGGAGGCCTGGGAAGGGGGGCCGAAGGAGCCAGACCTTCTTGCCTTAACCTGAAAGGGCACCCAGGCCAGCCAGCAGCACCGTCCAGTCGGCCAGGGCTGTCCTGTGGCACCAAGCTGAGGACAGGCCTTCACCTCATCCAGTTAGTCCCTCACGTCACCCTGTTTATTTCCGTTCCCAGCAACTGTCGAATCTGTGGCAGGGATTTCTCTTACTTACTTATTTTAACTGACTCAGTTTTATCCATCACATCCCACAATGTACCTTCAGAACTGTGCTTGCCACATCATGGGAGCTGAAACGCGCTGGATGAATAGTTACTCAAAATAACAGCAAGATCTCCCCCCAAGACCTAAGGACATCCTGCCCACAGCGTGTGTCCCGTCGGTCTGGCCAAGGGGCACCAGGCCTGGCCCCTCCCCCAAGCACCCAAGAAGCAGAGTCCGAGAACCACACAGCAGGGCTCACTGAGGCCCAGCTCTGTCCTTCCTCCCGTGGGCAGGAGCACTCAGGCCTCTCCCAGACCTCCACATTCTGGGCGGTCAACGTCCTGCCTCGCGGCCCGCAGTAAGGTGCTGATCTTCTAGAGCCAAGAACCAGGACAAGAAAGGGGCTCCGGGCGGCCCCAGGTTTCAGCCACCTGAGTCTCTGTGAGGCCGTGTTTCCAGAGGTGGGTGGCAGTGCAGTGACCAAGAACCTCCCCACCCCAGGCCGAGACAGAAGAGTCCAGAGGGCCTGGCCCCTGCCCCTGACAAAACGGAATACTATTAAATATAAATAATTTATACAAAATGGCTCGTACAAAAAGCTGCGGGAGGGGGAGGGACAGCCCTGTGAGAGACTGAGATGACTGGAAGGGGAGAGATGCCCCCCGGGCCGCCCGAGTCCCAGCAGGGGGCTCCAAAAGGCAGGAGGGTGGCAGAGCAGGGCTGAGGGGTGCTCAGGGGGCCAGGCTGGAGAGCAGAGTGGTGAACTGCAAGGCCTGCCCTGCCAGTTCCGCCACGCGCTGCGCCATCTCCTGGGCCGCAGGGTGGGATGGGTAGCCCAGGGCGGCCCCCTTGACAGCCAGCACGGTGGCCCGCAAGGCCTGGCCCAGTGCTGCACCTGCAGCCCCGACCTGGGCTCGCAGAGGGGCGGAGGCTGCCAGCCGGCCCAGAGTGTCCCCAACAAACACCAGGCGGTGAGCGGCCACCACCACCCGCTTGCCGTGGGGCACGAAGAGGCGTGGGGGCTGGTTGGCCTGGGTGCTGGACGTGAGGGCCGCCACGGCGGTCTGCAGGGCTGAGTAGTGGCTCTGGCACTGGCCTGCATAGAAGTGCAGGAGCTGCAGGTCTCCGGTGGGCAGATCCAGCGGCTCCCCAGGGGATGGGGCCTCCTGGCGGCAAGAGCACCGGTTGGCGGGCACGCTTGAGGCAGTGCTCCTTTGGCAAACCCCTCCTCCCTCCTTCCCTTGCTCCGTTCCCCATTCCTTTCTTCCTGCCTGAGCTCTTCCCTCTGCCCACCCCAACATTTGAATTCTCAAAGTCAGGGCCGGGAAAGTGCCCAGAGCTGATGTGCGATCAATCTGGATTCAAGCTAGTCTCTGAACTTGTTTCCTTAGCTCTGAGACGGGGCCTCTGGGACCACGCTGTCCAGCATCAACATCATGTGAACCACATGTGTGATAAAGATCTTTCTAGTGGCCATGTTAAGAAAAGTAAAAAGAAAGCAGATTTTTTTCCCCTAACTCCAGATATAAAAATTGCAATTACAATATGTAATCAATATAAAAATGACTGTTTCTTTTCACTCTAAGCCTGCGAAATCTGGTGTGCGTTTGTTTTCTACGTACAGTGCCTTTCAATTCAGCCTCGCCACATTTCAAGGGCGCAGCAGCCACACGTGGCTAGGGGCCACCATAGCAGGTGGTGCCGTTTCAGTGTCTGCCGCCCAAGGCAGCAGCGCAGTTACTGCCGCAGCACGGAGAGAGGGCTTAGAACAGCATGTTGCACATGGTGAGCACTGCACGAGTACTAACTGGGGCTGTGATTAGTGCTGACCCGTTCGATGTGCTTGGCACGGTGCCCGCACCTGGGATCTTCCTGAGAAACAGTAGCTACAATGCTTAGGACCATTCTAGACAGTCGAGGAGACCACCTCACTTCCCTGAGGCCCAGAGAGATTAGGGCCCCTGGCTTCTTACTGGTGGAGCTGGGATTAGAAGCCAGTCTCTTAGAGACCCAGGAATTCACAGTTGGAAGGAGCCTCAGAAGTCACCTGGCCCAGCCCAAAATTCCCTGCTTCCCTGGCTGCTCGATTTTCTGATTCCTCTCCAACACATTCTTTCCCTTCTTTCTGAATTCCTGATATCCCTTTCCAGGTTTCAGCTCCTTCCTGCTGAATTCTCGCTCCTCTCTCTCCCAGCTCCGGCTTCCCGAGTTCTTACCCTCATCCTAATCTCCCTCCCTCGCTGCTTCCCCCAAGTTCCTGTTCCTCCTTCCGGTCCCCACAGGGTTACCTGCTGCTCCAGCGGCCCCCTCTCCAGCAGTTCCGGATCCCCTGGGAAGGCTTTATCCAGGGGCCTAGATCCCTGAGCTTTATCCATGCCCTGTGGGAGGGACCAGGGTCTCAGCGCGGGCAGGGGAGGCGGGGAGCAGGGCAGGTACCCCGTCCCCATGTGACTGTCCCTTCCCCCTCCCTCTTTCTTCCTCTGGTCTCTCCTGCCATCAGAGGTTGCAGGTCCTTGACTCCAGGTCTGGGAGAGTTCTGGTCAGATGGCCTGGGGACCCCAGGCTGGGTTTAGAAGGAATGTGGCACCGGTACAAGTGGTGGGGCCAAGTACTGGGGTTCCAGGCCACAGGGTGCAGGGCCAGTGGAGGAAGGGAGGAGGGAAGAGAGGGAGGGCCCCTCTGGTTACCTTGGGGGCATTTCTAGTGGGGCTGGTGGGAGGGGAGCTCACCTTCAGGTGGACATAGTCGTACTCCTCGGCCATTGGGATGCCCTCATATTCATTGTGATGTCCTGCCGGATCGTCCTCGACCTCCCCGCCCTCTGGATCCCCCTCAACCTTGGGGACCCCGTAGCCAGGCAGGCGGGGTGGGGGTGGGGGTAGAGGTCGGTCCTGGATGCTGCCTTTCCGGCCTGGAGCAGGAGAGGGAGCGGGGGATGGGCTGGGGGCCTCAGGGACAGGCAGGGCAGGCAGAGGGCGACGGGACAGGCTCTCAGCTGAGGGCAAACGGGGCCTGTGTGGGAGTGGGGGGCTTCTGGCCAGAAGGAGGGCCAAGGTGTCCAGGTCACTGGAGGCCGAGGCCCCTGGGGGCTCTGGAGCAGGGGGCGCCTCTGGTCCCAGCAGGGGCACGTCGTAGATGCCCTCCTCAGTGCCCCCACCCTCCCCATCTGCTAGCAGTTCCTCCGGCGCTTCATACAGATTGAGCAGGGCTGAGGCCCGTTTCAGGTTGGAGGGGGCAGCGTAGAGTGGGGGCTCGGATTCCCGGCCCCCTTCCCACTCCAGATCTGCTTCCAGCTCTGACGGTAGCTTTGGGGCCAAAGGCACGTCGTAGGGAGCTTCATCCTCTCCAGGGGGCTGTGGGGCGCCCTGGGCCAGAGGTCGTGTGAAGGAGGCAGGGGAGTCATAGGGACCACTGGTGGGAACTCGGAGGGCAGCGGGGGGCACATCATAGACCTGGAGAGAGATAGGGGCCACCAGTTATGGTCAGATTCAGCAGCGGATGCCCACCAAGAGCCCTCTGTTCCCTGGCCGGCGTACACATGGGTGTCTAGCTCTCACCTCCAGGGCGTCTCCAGGGGTGGCTGGCTGGGTCCCACTCCCTCTGGGGACCTTGTAGATGGGATCAGGGGAGGGCGGAGAGGGCCCAGCCCGAGGTCCTAAGGTAGGACAGGGCCGAGCTGGGGGCGGCACCACATATACCTGGGGGATCAAGACAGGAGTGGGGACCAGAGAAACACATAGTGTATGCTGTAGAGGAGCTTACACCCATCCTGGCCCCCACCCCGTGCCCATGGAGAGACACAGCCCAGGAAGGGTCGGCAGGCAGATTTCACCCAGCTCTGGGTCCGTGAAGAGCTGCGGTCTCGCCTTGCCCCACCTTGCTGCAGGCATCAGCAGAGAGGAACGGGGCTCTTCTGGCTTGGGGTGGGGAGGGCTCCAGCTCTCACCTCCTGATCCTCATTGCTGTGCTCTGGGTTTGGAGACGGTGAGCCAGGCTGGGCTGGGGGCGCCTGGGTGAGGCTGGGGTGGGGTGCCGGGCCGGCAGGAAGGAGCTTCACTCTGTTGGCGGGCACGATGCCCTGTTGGCCATGCAGAGAGCAGAGGCACCAGCCGTCCAGGCCGCCAGCACCCTCCCTCTGCAGTACCCGGAGGACGTCACCTCGGCGGAAGGACAGCTCCTGGGGGGACTCAGCGGTGTTGTCGTACAGCGCCCGGGCCAGCTGGGCCTGGTGGGGGAGGCGGGAGTGGGGAGAGTGTCTCACACACAGGGTAGGTCAGCAGGTCCCCTGCTCAGAAATATCAGAGCTCCCCATGTCCATCAAGCTACAGATCTGAACTGACTCAGCCCTTCTTGACTGGGTCCTGCCTTGTCTCCAGCCTCATCCCCTGTTCTCTTCCTCTTCCTGTCTGTTCCCTGAACTAGAGAAAGCCTTTCCCACTTCTGAGCCTTTGCACTTGTGGTTTTCTTCACCCAGAGCGCTCTTGCCCTGACTCATCACCTGACTGGCCCTTTTTCATCCTTCAGTTCTGCTTAAGTGTCTTCTTTTTTTTTTTCTTTTTTAAGATTTTATTTATTTGACAGGGAGAGACGGAACACAAGCAGGGAGAGTAGAAGAGGGAGAAGCAGGCTTCCCACGGTGCAGGGAGCCTGATGCGGGACTCGATCCCAGGACCCTGGGATCATGACCTGAGCCGAAGACAGACGCTTAACGACTGAGCCACCCAGGCGCCCCTTAAGTGTCTTCTTCTCAGAGAAGTCTTTCCTTTACTCTTCTCCCTACCCCGCTCTGTGTCTGCCTCCACCATCGTTTCCTTCATCAGACCTTCCATTATTTGCCTACTTCGTTTCTTACTGTCTATCTCTTCCCTTAGCCTGTAAGCTCTGGGAGAACAGGGTCTATTCCTGGCCCCTTGCCAAAGGGCTTCACCTGGAATCAGGTCTCAAGGAACCCGTGTTGAATGAATTCCCTCCAAAGCTTCGTGTATGTGAGAGAGCCCCACTAAGCTTTGCCCGAGGCTCTCCTTCACCTTCCTGTTCCCCAGTCCGCATCCCCCACAGGCAGAAGGTTAGACTGAGTGGCCGCAGAGACCCAGCAATCCAAGAGAGACTGGGAAAAACCCAGCCCAGACAATGCCTAGGCATAAAAAGGAAGAAAACAGAAACTGAAGCAACTGTTTTGTTCTCAGTCTCCGCAAGGAAGGTTCTATCAGAGGAAGCTGAGGTTACCATGGAGAGGAGAAAAGAGTATACGCTCTATTGTGTGTGTGTGTGTGTGTGTGTGTGTGTGTGTGTGTGCGCGCGCGCGCATGGAGGAAGGGCTGGCAGACCAACCAAGAGCAAACATTTGTCAGCCCGATTCCAGGCCTGTCAGGTAGGAACAGCTAAGCTTTGTTGCTTCAAGAGCCACCTGCTCAGGTGGAAAGTCACAGATATCAAGGGCAAATTATGCATCCAGCACCGTGCCAGTCTTTACACTAATCATCTCATCTCATTTAATCTCAAAACACCCTCACAAGGAAGGAGCCATCTCTCTCCCCATTTGGAAAGGCGGCTATAGGACAGAGAGGGTAGGACTCTGCCCCCAACAGAGCACTGGTGCCACGAACCCCTGGGGACCTTGTGACTCGAACCCCAGGCTGTTTGACTCCAGAGCCAGTGCTCTGTCACCCCCTCCTGCTTCTCCACAACCACACGAGGTTCCACTTTCTTCTTCTTCTGTCAGTGACTTAACCTCTCCGTTAGGCAGAGTCCATGACTCAAACCTGACTCGAGCACATAGGAAGTCTTCCTTATACCCGACCTCCCTGTGCTATTCACCCCTCACGGGGCTCTGGTCCCATGTTGCCCTTTGGCAGAATCAAGCTTCCACCACTCAATACTGGAATAGGTTCTGGCTGGATTGTGCTTGCTAAGTGACAGCGCCTGCCAGTGGGATCCCAGGCGGCAGCGGACAGCAGGAGTTAGGCATCCCCGAGCAGGTAATCCACGTGTGCTAATTCAGTAGAACGTCTCAAGCTAAAGGTGTCTGGCAGGGGCACATTTGGCCCCCAGACCCTGGAGAGAAGGAGGCCCGGCTCAGCCAGCGAGAGTGGTTGTTCCTTTCATGGGCATTTCCCTTGCGTGGAGACGGGGTCCAGCCCTCATGGCTGGGTGATTTTAACAACAAATGGACTTTTCCTCTTGCCTGGTTCCAGACTCATCAAACCATTTTCTGATTATAGTTTTTGGCTTCTAAAGGATATTGTCCCACAGAAAGAAAACATGCTAACCAGATGGCACAAATTCCTGGTTAGCTCAGCACTTTTCTTTCCAATTGTTAATTAGAAATTAGTGTTGCGGATTAGGCAGGGGGTGAAGAGCACAGTTCTGAGGCAGACAGACCCGGAGTTGAGTCCAAGCTCTGTCCCTTATCTAAGTGACTTTGGGCAGGTTGTTTGACCTTCCCAAGCCTTCAGTTTCCTCTTTTGTAGAATTCCATGGCCATATCCCAATATCCACTTCGGGATAATAACAACACTATCCTCACAGGGTCGTGGCGAGGACTGGAGGAAATAATGCATCAAATAACCCGACAAACCAGGACAAAGCTTAGGACCCACACGGGGCCAGTATATGCTCAACAAATATTAGCTGCTATTAGGATCCTGTGAGTTTGATGAACGTAAAAGCCACCTCCCACCTCTAGGTAAAAAGAAAAAGCGACTTCCTGGGACTACAAAGCTGACCAGCTGACCTAAGTCAGTCCGGAGCGAGCATCTTTATGTCTCTGAGTGCCCCTCCCTGTTCTCAGGACCACCCCCTCTCCAGGCCCTGAGTTCAGGTCTTCTCACCATCACACAGATTGAGGAGCTAAAAGGAGTTTGGTCCGAGTGAAAACTGAACTCGCCCTTGAGGGGTATGGGGGGGTGTCAACAGCCATGCTTCTCGTCTCTCCAGCCTCATAGTCCTCCTGCCCAGAGTTCCCATTCGGAGGGTGCCAGAAAGCCGGAGGTAGCCTCCCTTTCCCCAGAAATCGCAGGGTCTAGGGATGGGTGGAAAGGGGACAGAGTTGCTTGGACTCAGACTCTAAGGCGTGCAGGGCAGACAGCAGAGGTGGGGCTGTGGAGAACTCCTCCTTGTGTTAAGGTTTGAATTCTGTCCAATGGGCCAAACCTCTGGGCCTTCCGATTTCAGGGACCCAGGCCAAAGTTGCTGAGAGACTGATTGATGACGGGTGTGGCCACCTGCTCTACCCCCTCCTCAGGGGCCCAGCTGACTTGTGAGGGAGTGGCTGCCTTAACTAAGGGGGGTGGGGGGGTGGCAGTGGGCCACATGCTCTCTGGGAGGCCTCCTCCCATTGTCCCATCATGCCAGCTGTCTCCTCCCTTTGTCCCAGTCCCCGGAAAGTGGCCAGGGGCTGGCTGACATCACCTCTCCTCCTCCCTCTATTTTCTCTCCTTGCCTGATCTCCCTCTTTTGCTTTATTTCCCCCCTTTCCTCCATCCTTCCTCTACAGAAGGGCCTCTTTGGCCTCTCCCATTTTCCTGAAGCCATCTCGGTTCCTTCGGCCCCCCTCCCAACCTTTTACTTGCCTCCCAATCACAAGCCCCTGCCAACCACCGGTGGCCATCTGTTCCCGCCCCTAAAACAGCAGATAGGACTCGGGCTAGGCTTGCCCCCTCCCCTCCATCCAGGGGCAGACTCTAGAAAGAAAAAGAGGAGAATAGGGAGGAGGGAAGAAGGGGGAACCTAGACTCAGAAGGAGCGAGGAAAGGGGAGTGAGAGGGAGAGAGAGAAACAAAAGTGGGGGCGGGGGGTGGAGGACACAGCCTCTCTGAGGAGAAAGGGCCCAGGGAGAAAGACAAAGAGAAGGCAGAAATAAAAGTGACAGGAGTGCAGGGCAGGTCGCGGAGGCTTATGGCCCGCAGCCTCCTCTCCCTGGTGGACTCACCGACGTGGCTATGGCCATGGCCTTGGCCTCCGGCGCGGCCTGCTCCAGGCCAGGCTCGGTTTCGCTGACTTCAGCAGCGGCGGCCCCGCACCATGGAGGCGGCCCCCGGCTGCGGCGCCTGAGTCGTGGCCTCCGCGGAGTTTGGAGGAGGAGAAAGAAAACCCACAAAACTCCCCAAATGGGAGGCAGCTTGGCCTGGCAGGAGGAGGAGCGGGGCGGGCCGGGGCGTCGCTGCGGGACCTCATCCAAGGGCGCGCGCTCCGTGCCGTCCCGGGGGCCACGGGGTTGGCCGGGCCACCGGAGCCTCCTGCCCTAGGCCGCGGAGCGACCCCGGGTCCGCGCGGGCCGCAAGCTCCCTCCCAGGGCCGGGGCAGGCGAGGAGGCGGGAGCTGGGGCCGCGCTCGACGCCTCGCGGGGCGGCTCGGGACGGCCCCGAGGGCTGGGAGAAGCCGCCGGGGCGGTTGGGCTGGACGGGCGAGTTCAGGGGCCAACCCTCCCCAGCCGGGGGCCGCGGCGGAGAGCGGTGCTCCCAGGGCTGTGGTCGGGGCGGCCCCGGGCCCTGCGGCCGCCCAGCTGCGAAGGGGTGGGGCGAGGGAGCCCGGAGACGTTCGCCCCTTCTCAGACTCGCCCAGGTTGGCCGAGGGAGGCCAGGCCGGCGCCGGTGGCCTCCGAGAGCGTGGCCGTGGGGCTGCGTGGCCCGTGGGGCTGCGCTCGGCCCGGACGCTCGCACGCCCGGCGGCGAGGCGAGTTCACACTCACGCGCACTCGTCCTCAGCACGCCCGGGGCGCGGGGTGCGCCGCGACGGACCCTGCTCCCCGCACGCGGGCTCGGCCCGTAGGGGCAGGACCGCCTTCCCCACGCCTCCGCGGGGCCCACCCGCGCACCGCCACCCCTCGGCCCGCTCACGCGCACCCTCCGCGGGGCCCCTCCGCGCGCCCTGGAGCTCGGGGCAGCTCTCAGGTGGCTCTGGGGACGCAGAGAAAGGCCACAAAGCAAAAGCAGCAGCAAAGAGAAGGCGAAGGACGAGCGGGGGCCAGGGGCCCGTGGACTCGCCTGGAAGGAGGCCGGGGGTGGGGTGGGGACACTGAGGGGGCTGCGAAGGCTCCGGGGGTCGCGCGTGGCCTTCGGGCTCAGTCCCCGCGCGCGCGGCTCCCCTTCCCTCCCCTTCCCGGGCTCCCAGCTCCCTCTCTGGGCAGTTCCTTTCTCCTCCCCTCGGGCCCTCTCCGCTCCGGCGCGGGGCTCGGTCCTGGGGATTAAAAGAAAGGAGGGAGGGGAAAAGGGAGGGGAAGGGAAGGGGCGGAGGAGAAAGGAGGACGATCCCTCCGAAGGCGGGTGTTGAGTTTCAGCTCGGGACCCTCGGGCCAAACTGCACGTCCCCTCCCGGGCCCGCTCCCCGGCGCCTCCTGCTCCCGACGTCGCGGCGGACCTCGGGTGGTCTGGTGCGCTCCCTGGTGGGAGCTTCCCTCACCCCGCCACGCCCCCGCTCTGCCCCCCAGCCCCGCGCCTCTCTCTGCGTCCCTTTCATGAGCCCCACATCTGTCTTTCCCTTGGGAGGGAGCGCGCTCCTTCCTCCTTTCTGGGATCCTCAGCGGAGCGTCTCTTCTCCGCAGCGGTGACAGGGTTGCCTGGCAGTTGCTGGGGCGGGGGGGGATTGGTGTGGGGGGACGAGTGGGGGTCTGCGGCTGGACATGGATTCTGGCCCTGGCGAGGGAACATGAGCCTGATCCCGGAGCTGCAGGCGAGCTAGTGGTGCCGCCTCTTACACTCCTCTGCCAGTCTGGGCCTGCCCCCCACTCCCTCCCGCCTCACCCCCCCTCCTCACTCCCCCGCTCTGGCTCACTCTGCAGCGTCGGGGGGCAGGAGTGGGGACTTCGGGCACAAAAGGGCGGAGCTCTTTCAGAGGAGCTGAGCTCAGCTGTAAGGACAGGGTTCTTGGGTTCCCACACCCCTCCTCAGTGTGTGCCCTTTCCCTCCAGCTACCCCCATCTCCTGCTTCTTTTGGGGCACACCTCAAGGCCTCTTAGGCTGGAAGGGAGCCTGCCTTCTTCCATTTTTGAGGTTCCTGGTGTTGAAACAGTGAGCTGCCTCACGGGATTGAAAAACTGGTAGGTTTTCAGTGTTTAGGTTGAACAAATTAACACTTCAAACACAGAAAACAATGACTCTATGTATAACCTCATTTGGAGATAACATCAGAAGTCTAATTTAAGGCCCTTTGTGAACCTGAGGCCTTGAACAGGTGTTTCTCTCCTTCCCTCCTCACATTCCACAGGCCCCCACACCTCTAGGCATTTCCTAGCAGGGGAGGGGGCCACCAGCCCTGGCTCCCCCTCCCGGTCACCTGGGCCCCCGTGAAGAATCCTGTGCAGAGGGGAGAAGTAGGGTGGGTTGGGAAAAGATCCTGGGGTGAGCGTAGGGGTGGACAATCCAGTATTGGTCCCGGGCTTGGCTCACAGATGGGACGCAGACCTAAGCATGGGCCTGGGAATTCTGAATAGACATCACGTCCTTAGGATGGTAAAAGAGCTCATAAATTTCCAGGTGGATCTGAAGGGAGGGAGAGCTCCACATCCCAGCTCCAGACCCCAGTCCTGGGGGGGCCTGGTTGCCAGGAACACAGACATTCAGCTGCTGGGGAGTGACTTGCTTAGCTCCGCCCAGGGACTGCCAAGAGTAAATTGGGGCCCAAGATGGAGGTGGGCAGGAAATCCAATTCCCTGATAAATGCTCAGAGAGGCACAAGGAGAAATAGTTGGTAGCTGGGCAGTTAGACCCCAGGGCGGGCGGTGGGTGGACGCCTCAGGCAGCTGGGCCGTCCACTTTAGGGCTTGCCCCGGCCGTATCCCAGGGGTAGCAAGGAAAGAACCCTTTTGCCTGGCTTTCTGGGCCCCAGCTTCTCTCCCCTTCCCAGCAGGGCCAACTGCTGGTTTCTCCCATCCCTTATCATGACTGTTCTTGCTCCTCTTGCTGCTCAAAACTCAGGTACGCAAGACTTCTTCCAGTTCTCCTCTCTCGGAGAGGAGCAACCAGATTGCCCGAGTTCTAATCCTGGTTTCAACACTCGTTAGTGACCTTGGCATGACCTCTTGGGGCCTCTGGTTCCCTGTCTGTAAAGTGGGGATAATAATGAAATCAATAGCGTCGGGCCTTTTGTGAGGATTAAGAGATTCCAGAGACCAGTGCCTTGCCCCTGCTGGGTAAATGTTGGATAAAAGCAACTATTATTATTGCTATTTGATGCCAGCCCTATGGGGGCAGCAGAAGGTCAAAGGCAACAGTGTATGTCCTTCAGAAACTCCCATCACATAGACTACGCTTGAATCCAGTCAGGACATTGAAATAAAGTCCAGCCACTGCCCACCTTGTTACTTTACCTCATCCCGCGCTCCCCTTATTCTTTGTTTTCCACCCACGTTGTCCTTTGTGGCTCTCAGATACTTTCAGTTCTTTCCCGCCTCTAGGACTCTGTCTAACCTGCTGCCTCTGTCTAGACCATTCTTCCCCCACCTGCTTTCCATCGTCATGTGAAATTCCTCACTCTCAGAAAGGCCTTCCCTGGCTTTCCAAGTCTGAGCAGAACCCTCCTTCCCTGGCTTTCCAAGTCCGAGCAGAACCCTCCTTCCAAGCCCCTCGGCCTCCTATCTCAGAACACGGTTGCATTTTCTTCGTAGCACTAATGATTATTAGCCATGATCTGGTTTCTTTATCATCTATCTCCTAAAACGTAAGCTTCACGAGGCAGAGACCTTATCTGGCTTGTCCCCTGTCCTCGGAGCATTTAGAATAGTGCCTGGCCTCTACTGGCACTCAGTAACTAGCTGCTGACTGGGTGAAAGAACAGGGCAGCCATGAGCCTAGGACAAATCTGAGTAAGCGCAGGCCTTCTGTGGGGCGGCCACCAGCACTGGGCTGAGGGGAGGGAGGTGTGGGGCTATTTATCCAGTTCACCCGGATTTTCCATGTGTCTCCCAGGCCAGACACGTTTCTCTCTCTTTTATTCCATTTCTCTCTAACTCACTTATTGATTTGAGAGACAGAGAGGGAGAGAGTGGGGGCGGGGAGAGAGAGACAATCTTAAGCAGACTCCGAGCTGAGTGTGGAACGCAACGTGGGGCTTGATCTCAAGACCCCGGGGAGATCATGACCTGAGCAGAAACCAAAAGCCGGACAGTTAACTGACTGAGCCACTCAGGCGCCACTCAGACAAGGTCTTCCTTGAAGGCAGGCTCCCAGCCCTAAGCATCTTCATGACTACAGGTGATACTACAAAAAACTAGCTACTGGTACCATTATCTCTAAGTAATCAGGCCACGGGAGCCCTCTCAAAACCGAGAAACAAAAACAAGAAAACCACAAGCACATCTACAAATGGGGAGAAAGGTCCAGAGAGGGCCCAAGGTCAAGAAATGACCAGAGGAAGGGGCAGGACTTCAAGGCAGCAGGGGAGGAGGGCTGTCTTTCTGTGGAAGGGTAGGACAGCCACACTGCAGCTTCCTGAGGTCCCCAGGGCCTCAAGGTGGGGATCCCCTCCATCCTGTCTCCCCTGCCCTGCCCTACTGGGCGCTGATCCCTCCTCCCAGGGGCTCCGCCAGGCCCCTCTGGCTGGGGCCATGCCCAAGCAAGTGAGGACAGGTGTGAGGTGAACTTTCCTTTGCTTCCGCCTCCAGCGTTCTTCCCACTGTCACCCCTATCTCCCCACAACCCCAAGGATTCCCTGGAAGTTGAAGTGACTCAGGGATTCCAAAACTAGTTCCCCCAGGAGGAAAACCCTCTGGAAAATGTTTCTCATGGCAGGGAATCACCCAAAGGAATCCCACAGAGCGGCTGGGAGATAAGGGCAGAGGCTGAGCAAACCCAAGGGGGTGGGGTGCGTGTGACTCAGAGCCCAGGTTCTTAGGTCAGAGCCGATCACTGATCACCGATCACCGCAGTGGGGGAAAGGCCAGCCCCGGGGGCAACTGCGTGCTCACGGGGGGGGCCATCCCTCTGCCCCTTCGGGCTTTCCTCAGGACCTCCTGGTACAGAGGCAGGAGGACATCCCCAAGGCCTCTCTTGAAGGGCAGTGTGGGTCTCTGGCAGCATCAGCAAGCAGCTGGGATCACTTCCAGCTCTTTTGAGCACCCCCTCCTGGACAGGGCCAAGATGGGAAGATCTGGGCCAACGTTGGGCTCTGAGGCTCTGATTGGTTTGGGGGGCACCCATAGGGATCCAGCTCTTGTAGAAGAGCAGTGGCCCCTCACAGCCTTTTCTGGGGCTAGGGGTTTCTCGGGAACCCCAAAGGCCACCGTGGTAACCATGTGCCAGGCCAAAGGTGGGGGAATATGGAGCTAGAGCAGTGGGTCCCAGCCAGCAGGGCCGAGTGCCCGAGTGGGCAGAATGTCCCAGGCCTCTGACAGGTTCAGGTGAGAGGCTGGGTAAGCAGGAAAGCACAGATGGGGAGCGGAGGGCAGGGCTTCTCTTCCATTTGCAGCTGACTGGGGGTCAGCCCAGTGTGGCTCCTGCGTGCCAGGAGGTTAGATTTGGAGCTGGTCAGGACAGCTCTGCCCCGTAACTGTACAACCTTGGGCAGGTTACTGAATTTCTTTGGGTCTTAGTGGTGTTATCTATAATATGGAGATACTAGTTTCCATCTCATGGTTTCGTTGTAAGGATAGAACGAGCTGCTGCAGGTACGGGGCCTGGCCCTATCCTGAAACGTGATACACAGAGGCCGAGGTCCCGTGGCACGCAGAAGTGAGAGGGCGTGGGGGAGCATAGGGCAGACAGACAGCAGGCCATGGGAGTGGGCGATGTGTTCCGCACCTCGGTGCTTTTCCTCAGAGCTCCTGCTCCTCCAGCCACCACCTGTTCCCCCTAAGCCCCCGCCTTCCCCCCAGTTCCAGGCTTCCCCAAACCCACAGAACGGCTTCTCCCAATTCTCCATACCGCCCCCCACCCTCCCCCCCATCTCATCACTCCTCCACTCTGGGGCTGCTTTGCCCTACAGCATTTAAACGATTCCTCCTCGTTCTGCAGTTTAACTTATTCCTGGTTCCCTTTGTTTATTTTCTGAGTCCCTGGTTACTAGAGGAGTATTTTCTAAGGGAAAGCACATGCAAATCAGAAAGCATCATTCTAGAGGCCATGTCTGTGCATGAGTGTGTTGGGGGGGTGGGTCATGGGTGTGGGGGATGAGGGGGGCCGATGGGCAAGGATGGAGAGGAAAGGCTTGGACGGAAGTAGGTGGTCTGCTCTCAGCACAGTGTCTCCCAGGAGGGCTGACCCCGCGCTGACTCACCTCTGGGGTCAGTCTTAGTTGAAGCATTTCTGAGCATGCATGCCCTCTTCTGGCCGCAGTGGCCCAGGGAAGTGGGGGTGGGGCGGAGCTTGGGTGGACTTGCCCCACGTCCTGAGAGGGGCAGCTACCTGCTATGGCCCTTGTCCCCAGTGCCCTGTGAGTGGGGGTAGGAGCAAGCCCCTTCCGGAGCTGGGACCTCCCGCTGGGTCTTAGGTGAGGCTGTGAACAACCAAGCCCTTCCCCTTCCTGGCTTCACCCCGTTTATGCAATGGAAGCAAGCACCCACATCTTCTTCCATCAGACCCTGCACGTCCAGCCGACCAACTAATGGGGTCAGGCCATTCCAGGCTGTCCTGTGGGGTTAGGCCTGCATCCCCGGCCCAGAGGAGGTCGGGGCAGGGTGGGATGGGGCCGGGGGAGGGGGGGGCAGCCACTGGAAAGGGTGAGGGGAAGTGGGTAATGGACAATGAGAGAGAAGGCTTAGGTGAGGTGGTCCTAGATGTTGGGGTCATCGAAAGCGAGGAAGGGATTGGAGAACAGAAGGGTTGAGGGTCAAAGGAGAGAGAGGGAGATGTTCACTAAGGTGGGTGACCAGGGGGCTGTCTGAGAAGAGGGAATGGCAGAGACAAGGCCCCGGATGGGGGCACAGGAATGAGACCAGATGATGTTCCCTAATTTGGGGTACCAAGCCACCCGGGGGAATTCCCATCACACCAGTTCTCCAATGCCCAGAATAGCTGAGTACTATTCCTTGGACCCCCACCCCACACGCACACCCAGAAATGTGCAAAGAACAGATTTTCCCCAATAGGCTCCCGAGGTGTGATGTGAATTATACCTTCCATGAATATAGCATTTAAGCAGCTTTTGGAAACCCTTTCAGGGTTTTTTGTTTTGTTTTTTAATGTCAGGTCACTCCCTCCAAAAGGTCGTGGAAATAAATTTGAATAAACAAAACAGGTTTGCTGAAAATAAAACCAGGGCGCCGCAGACGCTCTAGTCAGCCTGCTTCCAGAAGGCCCCACCCGTGACCCAGTGCAGCACCTCAGCCCGCGAGCAGCAGTAGGCATGAACCAGGTGAGTGCACGGGGGCCTGACAGGTGGCTGAGGGTGGAGAGAGGCCAGGCTCCGGGGCTGGGGCTGGGGCTGGGTCTGGGGGCTGGGGCCAGGTGGAGCTGGAAAGCAGGCTTTCAGGAACAGCTGGGGAGGGGGCACCCTGATTGGTTGAGAGCAGTTCTCTCACTGGCCTTTTCCTGTAGGTGATCGTGTTCTTGGTCATGGCCATGGGAACCCACAGCCTCAGTTTTCGCATCCGGAAGGACTGCGCCCACTGGCCCAGCTGCTGCCCTAGCAAAAGGCAGGACTCCGCTCACGAGTGGCTGAAGGGGAACACTGTGCTCAAGCCTCCCCGAGAGGCCACTAGCCTCACCCACCACCCAGAATCCTGCAGGGCCAGCGAAGACGGACCCCTCAACAGCAGATCTATCTCCCCCTGGAGATACGAGTGAGTTTGCCGCCCCCTCCTGAATGCCAACACGTGGGCCCATCAGGGTGTATGTGAGGGGCTTGGGGGGTTCCATCCAAGTCCAGCCAGCCCACCCCCCTTTTTCTCAGAGAGGCCCTAAAGGTGTGGGTGTCAGGTAAGGTCTAGTCTGGGTTCTAGCTCCTACTCTTAGTGGGTGACTTTGAGCCAGTTCCTCAAGGTTTCAAAGCTCGGTTTTTTTCACATAAAAAATGACGTAATACCCCCCAGGCCAACATATGGATCAGATGAAATAATGTTTGTAAAATCTGTGTTTAGTACAGGAAAGGTTGGTTCTCTCTTTTTCCTCTCTTCCTCCTCCTCCTCTTTCTTCCTCTTCTGTCCTTACAATGGAACATGTTTTTCTAACTGAAATATCAGGGAATGAGGGTATGAAACAAGCATTAAGCACCCCAATACTCCATACCGCTGTCCCGGTCCCTGGGTGGGTTGTGAGTGTACCAAGCTAGTGAAACCCTCCACTCTGGGGGTAGCCAGAGCCCTGGGCTGGTTTTCTTTGATTATGGGTAGTCTTAAACTCTTCTGTTCAGTGTGTCACACAAATCCTAAAATTCTCTCTCGGTGCCATGATGGAGGCACTGAAATTGGGACAAAGACACAAAATATTAAAAATTACAGCCTTAGGGATCCCTGTCTTGTGTCTTCTTGGGGTGCCTGTGTTTCCATTCACCCTAAGTCTAATTCTGTCTTGGCCTTGGCTTTGGGGGTGGTTGGACAAGTTCAGTGGGGAGGGAGAAGGTCGGCCCCCAGATAGAGCCTCCAGGGCATCATGCTTCGAAGCGGTCTCAGAAGTCTGGCTGGGTCCCGGGCTAAATCCAACGAGGTGGGAGCCCCTTTGGGGAGGCTGGGTGCCAATGGCTGACCTAGCTGGGGTCCAGACCCTTCGTTTGGAGGCCACAAACCCCTGATGACTACTTGACTCAACTTCCCCAAAGTATTCTTTGTGATGAAAAAAGAGAAAAAAGTGATGACGGTTCAATGTGGGAAACCTGCTCCAGCCCTCACCCCTCAGAGGTCTATATAATGTGCTCAGCACATTCAAAGCTGCGAGAAGTCTGCAGAAAAGAAACCGTAAATTGAGCATTTCCCAAACTCATTTGGCTCCGGGGCCCCTTCCCTTACAGAGCACTTATTAGGGAACCCACCCTGGGAAAGGCAGCTCTAGCTGAGCCCCCGCTCGTGAGGGCTTGTCTACGTGGAGAACCGTCTTGCAACCCAGCGGCTGTTTCCTGCTGGCCTTTGGGAGGTCCGGACCTTTGGAGTGTCTACGTTTCGGGTCTTGTTTTGGCCACAAAATCCTTTCAGAATAAGTTAATAAAACTTACTGGGCACGCTTACATATGCTTATCATAGATGCATGAAAAGTGTCTGGAAAGATATGCAGGCGCTGGTGGACAGCGGCTCCCTCTGGGGAGAGGGACCGGTAGGGAGACCGGCTTCCCTTTACAGTGTTTCATACTTGGATATAAGAGCAGTTTTTACTTTATAATAATAATTTAAAAAGTGCTCCTAAAAATGTAATAACAATTACAAAAGGAAATTTTATGCCTGAGCCCTATACGTGAGATGGAAACAGAGGTTGTCTGGGGGAAGCCCTCACCTCCGCGCCCCGCTCCCGCCCTGCGCCCAGGGTCGTTGGAGAGGCCCTGGGACCAGAAAACTACCCCTCCTTCCCAGCCCCTCACTGCCCGTGGGGGAAAATAAATTCCAGAGAGGAGGAGTGACTTGTTTAAGGTCACTCAGCAAGTGGGTACAAGAGCTGAGTGAGGGGGGCCCACTCCACTCCCCAGCCCATCCCCCACCTGCCTGCCCCGCCAGTCCAGTCCC